>OX381721.1:10554194-11754194 GCA_947462335.1 Harmothoe impar | reverse complement strand
TCCCTATCCTTATCCTCTCAGCCTTTAGCCATTGAAAAAGATAGAAACCTAATTCCAATTCAGAAGGCACCATTTCTAATACTATCATGTATTAGAAGATTAGTATTCAGAGAAATAACATCTTTTTTCTTAGAATAACAGCTGCTCCTTGGTATATCTTGCAAATATCATAATCTGGCCTCTTTGGCCTGTATTTATGACTTGCAATAGTTTTCCCATAAATATTTCATCATTTATATTTTCTTCGTCCTATATCAGGCCTCGGAGCTGCTCCTGATCAGACTGCTGCAGTAACGGAGGAGCTGCTCCGGACCTTCATGCCCCACCAGCTCACTGATGGCCGCAGCTATCACATCTTAGGCGTTTTCAAATAAGGAAGCCGTCGGAAATAATATGTAAATCCTTCGCTTTTACTGTATAATTAAGTTGGCCTGCTATTGTCTTAGTCTTAAATGCAGTAGATGCTAAGAAATAAAGTTTCAGAAAGATATATATAGCACCTCCGATGTTAAAAGCAATTTGAGGAGAATGCTATATATCTAAAACCTGCTGAACAATATGCACATCCTAAAGATAATGCTGAGGACACTGTTTGATGATTAATACAAGCCAGTGCAAACTGCATAGGACAATTAGGCAGCAAGTATGGCCCCGTCCCTGCCCTGGGCACCTCAGTGATAAACCATGCCCTTTTATCGCTCTCAGACGTCATACTGTGTCTTCGTTAAATGTTAAAGCGCTCTGCTTACTGTCCAAAATGGGGAGAAACCGGAAGCCACTAATTAGAATGACGTCACGGCAAGGAATGCTCTCTCGCATTGTGCATTTGTTTGAGGTTGGTGGCATCAGTAGTCTGCGCACGCACCTCTCTGTGTGCTGTGTGCATAGGGCCCTGGGGTGCTGCCATTATATAGGGGTGTAGTAGGGCCTCCTGGGGGGCAGCCATCTTGGTGCAGGGGTTACAGCGCTGGTACCTGTACAAGTCTACATAATTGTGCATACGTCCGGTACTAGTGAAGGAAACCAACCAGGTGATCCCCGGGTCTTCAAGTGCCACTCTTAAATAAACGTTAGGGTATAGTGTGATTAATGAATGAATAAATGAGCCCTAAGCGGGTCTCAAGCCAGCACTGGCCACATATGACATGGGCGTGGTAACCTATTGGCAAAACAAATAATAATTATAATTATATAAGGCCCATCATAGTCCACTGTAAGTTCCATTCACTATTGATGCAATTGCTTCCAAGTAAAATAATGCAATCAACCTGTTACTGGAGGTTGGTACGGAATTTAAGAGGTAATCAGAATTTAGTCCACTGCATTACCACTGCCTCTGTGGAGGTTCTAGGATGAACTCAATAGATGGGCATAGCATGCCAAGGCAATCTTCTAGATTAGATTAATACCCGACCTCGTAATATTACTTAACCCTCTGAGGATGGCATATCACTTAATTCATGGTAATTTGTCGTCATTTTATTCAAATGCAGTGCTGGTGAGATACTAATGCTCATACTGCCTTATCGAGACAATGTATACATAAACTCTGATGCGTGCATGCATCGATGGTGGGTTATTTGTCAGGGATGCATTCATACATTGTGATGACAAAATAGCATTGTGCATTAAGGCACTACGCAAACCTTAAAGGGTTTAGTGCTCTATGTAAGCAGAGTAGGAATCAGGCTGGCTGCCATGGCAGCAGTAAATGGGAGTGGCTCCTATTGAGCTGCTCCCAATGCCTTCCCTACCACCTCACGGGCACTACAGCCCAGCCTCTAATAGTGAACAGTACAGACCTCATTAATCTCTGACTGCAGGAGACAGGCATTCATGGGTTCTGGGAGAATATAGGACTCCCAGGGGTAGAACTAGCATGGGTGTAAAAACACCTAGAGCTTCTACTCAGACTACTACAGCCTACTAATGTTACTGTGATTGTTTTAGCCTACGTCTGCTAGTCACTGCGATTCTGTTGTAGAGAACATGAGGTAAAATCATGAAAGTTGGCCTGGTTGCAAGATGTATATTGATCATGCAGTAGGTCAGTGGTTCAAACATCAGCCTGATGTACAACATCTACCTACTGTCAGTCGGTCAGCTGTCCGACAATAGGTCAGTCAGGTGGATTGCAATGTAAGCCATCCCTGAATCAGACAGGAACAGAGGCTGTATAACACCAATGGCAGGACGGACCCATGGGCATCAGACCTTTTAGTCTTAACCCTTTGCAAAAGGTTGACCCAGCCCATGGAGGGGAATATCAGTTCTGTTTCTTTGTCGACCCACCAGGGAGTGGTATCTCCGCTCATAAACACAACACAGAACTGACAGTAGCAGGTATGATCCTGCCATCAGGTGCTGGAGTTACCAACTACACCGCCCACCCTCTATATGGTGTACCTCCTCCAGGTGCTTGAATGACCACACCACCCACCACCCACCCCTCCAGCACCCAGTGAGGTCCTGTCTGCAGCAGATTACCTCATCCGTCCTGCACGAGATGGCGGCCATCACTTACCCCAGGCACAAAGAGGCTGCTGCTGGGACGGGACAGGGGCAGGTGGTGAGCTATGTGTGGCGGGGGGGGGGGGGTGAGGGCAGAGACTCCTATCTGTGTGCTGGTGGTGACGTGAATAATACAGGAGGCCTATCTGTGCTGTGTCCCTGACTGCTGCCTGCTCATTTACTGTTATAGGACCAGAGGTAGAGAGACTATGTAGACGGTGGTAACTGCCACATCGCTGTATGGGCCTTAAGCCAACGCTTAAAAGGTACAAATCCACCAATATTATAATACTGGTATTATGGTGATAAGGCCAAAAAAAGAAGGTTTGTTTGAGGTAACATGGCAAGAAAATATAGTGTCGGTAGGTCGTATTTTTTGGTGATTTTTATACTGTTTTCTTAAAACATGAAAGTACTACCGAGCCTCTATAGACCCGAAAATGGCCAAAACAGAAATAGGGTAAAAATACGACAATTTCCTCAAAATTGCATAAAAAACGTAGGGTCGGCCCTTTTTTGATAGGGTCGGTCTAGTGACCTGAAACAAACTTTATTTTTGCCTAATAGTAGCATGATTATGATCAGTGTACTTCTATGTCCTACTGATACTCAACTGAACCACATCAATGCAATCCCCATACCAGTAACATTGCACAACAGTATTAGTAATACATTAGTTATGATAAAGCACCAATGAGACAATTGATAAGGCCCTCCCTAATGGTCCTGCCATTGTTTAAAGATCCATCAGCAGTACCCAGTTAGTCATTGACATACTTCCACCAGCACATGTTAGCCATGAGCCCGGGGGGGGGGGAGGGTAGTCACTCTTTGATGCTAGGTACCAACTGCGAAACTACAGGCCCCATATTTGGTCATTTGACAGCCCCTTGAAAAGGTGTATTTTTACAGCCCCCTATTTTCTAAGAAATCAGATGACAGCCCACTGTTAATTAAGAGGCCACTTCCATTTAATGTGAGGTAATTTTTGAATTATATAGATTACTCAAGTCATCTATGAGATTTAAGGGTTCAGTTTTTTTATTTCAATTGTGACAGCCCCTGATTTTGTACTTTCCAGTCATTTGCAGCCCCTAATTTTTTACTTTTATATAATTAACAGCCCCCCTTTTTTTCTTGCTCCGGCGTGCCAACAGTGACAGCTCTTCGGGGTCGTTACCGCAGTTGGTACCCATTCCTATACTGAGTACCCCCCCCCCGGGCCATGAGTCCATAATTACTATATAACCCACACCTTAACATTATGGCATACTGCTATTACCGGTCCTGCACAGTTATGCTCCCTGTCATGCCATCAACACATCAGCCAACAACACAACTGTGAATATACCAACAATAAGGCCTGTGCCACACATCATACCGCCATCAGGCATCAGCATGGTCACACATAAATGGGACAGGCATAAAATGGACACAAACAGAAAGAGAGGTAGAGATATTATTGGCAAACATTTCGGATATAGAATAATAGTTATTAGCAAACATTTCGGATATGGAATAATGGTTGTTGACTCTAACCCTTTGAGGACAGCCTAGTGCTTAATGGTGTATGTGTCTTCATGATGCACTAATGCAGCGCTGACAGCAACTCGCTGGTCATGCATTGGTGCATCAAGTCTCCACCTTGTGTGTGGATCTACTCCTTTGATTAGGGATGGTGTATGAGTGAAGTATTAGCGAGTTACTCACCCAACCTGCGTTCATGCATCAATGCCAAGGTAGCCGTAAAGGGCCATTTGTGAGCAGGCAGGCAGAAAGGGTAATCCGAGGGGAAAAGGCAAAATGCTCTAAAGCTAATATTAAGGGAGATATTGATGAAAATACTTAAAGTAATGTAAAATTTATCTTGGGTGAACTTTTTATGCTGCTTCTGATTATGCTTATTAGAACATTCTATTTTGAGGGAATATATCCTTATTTGGAACGTTTTATATCCTTATTTGGAACGTTTTTTCTCTAAATTGACCTATTTCTGGTTGCCATGGAAACCGTTCTTTCATTCTAAAATGTATCATAGATAATTCAGGTCAATAAAGGGATCCATAAGGCATCTAACGCTGAAATCAGAATATAAATATCTCTTCTATAATGGAATTTATGGACAAAACCATTTCATGAAGTTTGACAAAAATATCTTTTATATATTTTGCATATATCTTATGATTATTATGGTTTTAGTATGTCGTATGCCAAATTCATGGTTTTGTTATTTTTGAACACCCCCATCTTCAGGGGGCCAGCACTTCCTCCCTATGTGGACTAGCTAAGCATGTGATACACCATTTTATAGATCATAACACAAATTTCAATCTTTAATTTCCCCTCGGATTACCCTTTCTGCTTGCCTGCTCACATTTTATGTTGTACGTATAGGCCCATAGATGGTTATTGCAGTAACATGACAACAGCTTAGTTACCCGAGATGAAGCGAATCAATGAATCATAGCAACCTTATGCTGCTGTTCCCCACCTCTCAAATCATTTAGAGATTTCCCAATACAGGCCGCCCAGAATGGGAGGTATAGAGATAGGTAATGTGATATCTGCAAACAAATATGACGGCACAGTAACTATAGCCCTGTTATAGATGGTGTGTGGCCTGCCTGCCAGCCTCCCCAATAACAGCATAATGAGGTGGGGTCTCTGGTAACCCATGGCTCCCCTCAGTCATGGTGTTATTACCGTATTGGCACAAGGCAATCGACACTTGGCTGCCTTTTGGTTACTGTGCTCGATATAGCCAGGGGTAGAGGGCCATTAGCACAGATACATGTATGGACACTGACCCTACTTATGAGTAAGCATGCAGCCACACATTTAGATAGAGGAACTATTGGATAAGATATAGGTCTGTAACCAATAAAAGAAGTAAGTAGAATGTCTTTTTGCTTACAAATTGTACAGATGTCTGTTCAGGCATTTTTGTTTATACACAATTCATTTACCTTGAATTAATGTATTATTATAACTAAGGGTACTGAATGAATGATCTACAGGTACCCTTAATAGTGGTAGTTACTATTTTATGTAAGACCCATATGTGAGCGGGTCTGGGTCTGACTGGGTGTACTGTAACATGGATTAAAGAAACGTTGGTTCCCTGTCCCCTATTGAATAGATCAGGTAGAGAAGTGAGGAGGTGGGGGTATTAGGCAAGGCTGAGTAGGAGAAATCGTTACTCACTTCTGTGGCAGGTCCCTACCCGGAATCTGCCACACCCACACCCGTCTGCGCATGCGTGGTTGGCCTCTGGAATGATGCATTGTGGTCACGTTATTGGGCTGGCTTTAATCCCCCCAGTAGTCATTGTTAGTTGGTTAGGCAGTCTCCGTGGAGCACCCTCTCAGCTCACCGGCTTACACCTCACTTCGATGCCTTCTGAAAATGGTTTCTCTAGCTTGCCTCACGGACCAGCAGGTCAAGCAGGCCTTCTCCGCTAGCTGTCCCAAACTCACTAACTTGGGCCCTCAACTTTGTCATCATCCCCATGTCATCAGTTCTGTCCATATCTCTTCCAATCCGTTCTCAATTTAATGTAAACATGTAATGTAATCTATAACTGTACAACTTTCTCCTCTATCCTTCCCACCCTGCCCATACCTTGCCCTACCACCACACATACAGTATCCTGTTCAACTCCATCCCCACCCCATCCCACCTGCTCCAGCCCTTCTTCCCTAATCCCCTACCCTTACACTCACTGTTCCCTTTGCATTTCCGTCTGTAATCCCCTCTACAGTCCCCATCCCTCTCGGCCTGCCCTCCTTCTGCCCTATTAAATGATTACCTACACTCACTCAGTCCGCAGGATAGCACTAAGCCGGCTTCCTCCCCAGATAAGCAGTGAGGAGGGATGCCGATGCGGAAATCCTTCTTTTATGGACAGGATAAGGTCACATGACCTCTGTATCCATTATCTGCGGAGTATGTCCCCACCATTAACGAGGGCTGCTTATTTCGGCACAGGGAGGCAGCGGCATGGTTTACCATGGTAACGGCATATACTTAGCTGAAATACAGGCGGTTCTAGCAGGGCAGCTAACTAAAAAAAGACAATTTAATGTTTAATCACACACAGTAATCTACCCGGGGAGTACACAAAGTAGGGCCGCCCTTTCATGGGTGCATTAAACTTTTTATGTCTCCTGAATTGTCCTGTTTGGATCGTCCTACGTTTAAAGTCCATCACATTAAAGTTTATTTCCCCCATATAGTCGTGGGCCACACTGTATAGTATTACATGCAATGTGAATTGGAATACGTGAATTCAATGCTATATATGTCATATGTAAAGGTCTTTAATTTGATTAATAAGACCATGGCTATCAAGGTCCGGATATCGAGGATTCCCAGTGTAAGTAGTATAAGGAAAGTGACTTAAGAGGAGGCGGCACACAGTCTGACATATCACGTCAACCTGTAAACCCGGTATGATTAATCAGGGGAGGAGGCTATATGAAGGGCTCATTGAGCCGCCCGTGATCACAGCGGTGATCAGCTAGGCTCCAGTGGAATTATAGCAGAATGAATGAGACCTGGGGGAACAAAAGACGGTCACCTGGGATCAGTGAGCATCTCTATAGGATCTAAATAGACCCAAGAACGACCGAAGTGGTCCGCCGAGATGCTGTGTACTCTATTAAAGGCTGACCAGGCCTGATTTGATCCATCAGAATAGGGAAGGCGGCAGAGGTCAAGTGCTATCGTGGGAACAGTGTTATAGATTGGTGGGACGATGCACTGAGCTATTCCTCAAGGGTGGAGGAATGTCAACATTATGAGTTATTTGTATATAGGCAGCCTGTACATCCCACCTTCTCTCCCTGCCTCTCCTTATGCCTGTCTACCTGTCTCACTGTCTGCTTGCCTTTATGCTTGCCTCACTGCCTCATTGCATCCCTTCCTCACTTCCCTCCTCATCCCCCATCCCTTCCCTCACCCCCATCCCCCATCCCCAACTCCCTCCCTCCGTGCCCCTGCCACCCTGGCGGGCTCTAATTAAATGGCGGCGGTGTATGTAGTAGATGGATGTGATGGTGGAGATATGGCTGTGTGATATATCAGATAACGAGACGGGGGAGGCTCCCAGTGTGTGTAGATAATACAGATTGGCTGGTGTCGGTGCTGCTAGGGGCCTCCACACCGGTACCAGCACTCCCTGCACCCACCTGGTAATGGGCAGACCAGGAGGGGGGGGGGGGGTAGAAGGAGGGGGTGTAGTAGTATATGGATGTCATAAATATGACATGGTCTGTGTGCTGTGGTGGTGTAGGTGTGTAGGGGTTCCATGAGGTGCTGGTGCTGCATTGTTTAGGGCTACATGCTGGTGTGGTGGTGGTATGTGTATTGTGTTTGGTATATGGGACGTGAGGTGGAGGGACGTGTGTCCGGAGATATAGTTGATAGCATAGTTAGGTGTTAAAATACCAAGGGGCCTATGTTTATTTGGTTGTTTAAATGGTTATGAGTGAGGGGGTGGAAGGTTGACTACGTAGTGAGGAGGAGATACGTAGATCTAGTGGATTTATGTGCTGTCTTGGGGCTTTAATTGGAGTGAATTATTCAATAGCGTAGCAGGGCGGGTGCAGGGGTAAGAGAGGTGCAGTCTCATATAGTCTTGGATTGTAAGTATACCGGTAACATTCTTAAAGATCCATGTCTTGTTGTCCCTATACCGATAATCGGAGTTGAGAGAACTGACACGTTTGGCCTTTTATATCGGGGGGGAGTGTTTACGACGTCCTTTTACCATTGGGGACCCAGCGGCCATGGCTACTTCTTTTAGTAGGCCCCTATGGGGTAGTCAGCCATGGACACATTCCTATTACCTATTACTGGTGTACAATTCATACCAACTCAAGAACGAGAGACAACCACGGGAAACCTAGGATTGTGAAAATCCAGAAAATGTGCAGCCCAACCCAGCTAACGAAATTTATATTTCTAGTCCCTAATAATGTTATGTTACCTCGAAATGACGTTTCTGCATCGTTTGGACATAACAAAGGAGCCATAGAGTCAGAGAAGCGGTGTATATATAACGTTGTTTTTTTCCCCTGTTTATTTGGGATGCTCATCATGTAGCTGTGATAAGCAGGGTATAAAGAGGTATAGTCTGCAAGACAATGGCCGTCAGTGCCTGGTGGCGTGAAGTGAGCAGTTTGTGGGGTTGGAGCAGCTCACACAAGGAGCAGCTTACGGCGAGGGCCTCTCGTGGAGCAGCTCATAAAGACCAAGTGGACGTGTGTGTTTTGGTGCGGGACAGGATGTATGTGGGAGGGTAGGGCTGTTCAGAAGAAGAGGACGTACAGTTTGTGTGGATGGGAACAGCGGTCGGGCAATGGGGAAGGGAGCGTTCCCAAGGAAAAAATGGAATGGGTTCATGGAGAGAAGATTGCAAGGAGGATGGCACTGGGGGAGGTGAGGGTGAACATTCTGAGGACTTTAGGCAGTGTTGTTTAGGGGTGATGTGGCAGAGTTTGTACGTTCCAACATGACTGCTATGATGCCCTCATTTTAAATAGGGACATCTTTAAAATACCTAATGTTGTAGCTATGGCAAATTTCCCAGAAACTTAGTGAACCCTGGACGAGTCTAGTTAGTTTCAAAGGCACATAAGAGATTGGGTTTGATGTAGATGCATGGTGTTGGGTGGCGGGTGTGAGATGTGTTTGATGGATATAGGTAAGCAATATGAGTGGTGTTGTGATTACCAGATACAGCATTAGTTCCACACCAGTTGTCCAAGCGGCTGCCTGCTCCCCTACCCCAGTAATGCGGCTGTCTCAGCTACATGATGTATGTAGGGGTGTAATGGTGGCACACATGGCTGTGTACCCCGGGTGATGTCTACATGTAAACCTGACGGGGTGCTGTAATAGGTTCCATGTTGAGGCCATGTGTAATATAAAGTGATGGGATATCCATGTTATACGTACGTGGACCAGGTGTTAGTCTGTTAGCAGGGTAGGCCGCGGCAGGCCATGCATGTACATACATACGACTGGAAGAAACTCTTAGTGAGCTTTGCAAAAATCTACATTTTAGGTTTCTGCTTTGAAGGTAGCTCAAATTTCTCAAATATCAAACTAAAATAGGATTCTATCCTAGAATAATGCACTGATACAGGGATCCATCTCTGAAAAAGAGTTCTAGTTGTCAGCACACTTTCCCAATCACAAGTCCATTTTAACAATGTCAATACAGTTCAGGCAATGTCCTCACAAGTTGTACGTATTTTAGGGGCATACGACGGATTTCCCTTCAACCTCAGTCATTATACCTACGTCTGGTCCTCCGGCTGGTCCCATCAAAAATAGGCCCACCCATACCCCTTTGTCGAACGGCATGCATACTGGCAGTAGGTAGAGGAATTTAGATGTGCATGGCCAAAGGTTTAGAACCGCTGACCTGCTGCATGAGAGGCAATCATATATCCCCTATACATTACCTACCACTATGCACTTTCTACTAGATAGTAAATTCAGCACTACTATGAGCTGCTGGTGTCAGTATGTCGTCTACACCGTCACCCATGCCGCACGGGGTGACGGCGGCTATAACGTGAGGTACGATATGACCAGGTAATGGAGGATCTGTGGACACAGTGTAGACACCCCAGGACATCACACTAATAGGTTTTATAGGCGCAGACCCCGTGGTGTTAATACGGAAACCCCCATAGCAGGCCGAGACGCTGTCATCACTCTCCTGGTTAAAGCAGCATCTTCGTCTTTTTACTCTGCCATAAAAATAAATCAGGCCATCATGTGTGCATGAGCTGCCCTGCCGTCCTGCCGAGCAGCTCACGGCTCGGGGAGGTGTGGGGTGGGGGGGGGATGCATGGGAATGTGCGCTTATCGCAGACAGGGCTGGCCGATCTAAGAGTAAGGAGGGTTCTGATGATCATTTACAGATGCACCAAGGGGCTCCTGGGTGGAACATCATATTTAGTACATTCAGCAACCTGTGTATCTACAGGAGGAGGCTATCAGCCAGAGCTGCTCCTGGAGTAATGATCATGTAGGGTACATTCAATTTCCACACCTATTAGCTATCTTAGAGCAGCGGAGTGTGCATAGGGGTTTAATGTGCTATGCTTTTTGTTTTTTGGTCGCAATGGTGGATGCATATAGTTCTGGCAAGTCACCTACCGGCACTGCATGCATGCATCATGACGACCCATGATGTATCCAACACAGCACTGGGAATTTTCCAGTACTGTGTTGGTGCATCATGATGCCATATGAACATCATGTCATCCTTAAAGGGTTAAGGGGAATGAAGAAGATTATTCAAGTTCTGTAGACGCTTAACATGCCATGCATCCAAGGTCGTACAAAATGACTTGCTGACTATTAGACCTTCCTAACATCCGAAAATATCATTGAATTGAGATTAGCATTTCGACATTTCGACAAGCCAAAGCAGCGCCTCAAATGAATAAAAGTGAAGCATTAAACATAATGTATTTCATTCCTCAACGGAAAAAGAAACAATAAAAGCAATTCTTGATTGTGGGAAAAAGAATAATTTGAAGCTGAGGAATGGCAAACGGTAATTAAAATTTCCTGGTGCAAAAGAAAAAGTCAAGAGAGGAGAACAGTATGAAGGGTACTTAAGAATAGCTTAACAAAATGGGAAAACATGTCATCAATACTTTTTAGGAGCATGTATTGATTTCATGCTACCTATGCCCTACAGCCGTTTGGGTGGCAAATATTTCCCATATTTTGTAATGTAACCACGATGTATTTTGGAGGACTTCAAGCTTTGAGAATTCAGATCTGATACCTCCATGATTTCGGAGTTATTATAATGGAGAGAAGAAATACAACATTTTCCATGTTTTGAATGTAGCCTAGGTAGATCAGATGGGGACTAAATATACCTTCTATTACCCCCTCCCTCACCATTACTATACCCATATGTTTTCTGTCTGATCTGTAAAATATATTAGTCCACAGGATTCAATGCTAGCTCGAATCACTGTCAGCGTTATACACATCTGTATAATCCAGGTAGGTAATATCACGTTGATATCGGGCTGCTTTAATCTCCCAACCTGTATTACCAAAGAAATGAGAGTATCCGATTTGAATGAACTGCCTCCGTCTCTTACATTCACTCCTCAGCTCCTCTTCCATCTAATTCCCTTTACTGTGAAGAGAAATCCAATCTCCGCTATACACAGTCTATTATAAGCCGCCAGAGGTGATGCCCTTTTTTTTACTACTGCGTTAACGTCTGTTACTAGCAATCTGAGGCCTAACGGAAAATGCTGTGTTTTAGGTTTCAAGGCCATGTTCACCAAAGTGGAGCCGACATCACATAAACATATCGAGGCAATTTTTTAAAATTAATTTATCTTATGGACATAATCTCTTCAAAGAGCCGAAGTCGTTTTCTTGCATGCACAGTGCACAGATGGGAACTGTTATGTTTTACAGACACAGCAAAACCTGTGGTCAAATCTTATACATGAACTGTTTTATAGAGATTCATATTATAAAATAAAAACATCTTCTCAAAAGGGGAATCCAGAAAGTTAATTGAAGACGCCACCGTTGTTTACCATGTACTAACTCGAATGGCTGAAAGTTTACCAGGAAGGGCACGCCCAATTACCTTTTTAAATTCCCTGCTGACCACAATGACTTGTGGAAAAAGAAATAGCTCAGGTATTCAAGTATTTTGGAATGTGGCCTGTGTGTTTAGCGGAGGTAATGGGAACTCGAAGACAAAGGAAAAACTCCCCAATTCCACTAGCTCCCGATGCGTAACAAAACACATGTATATTACACTCCAGTGTGTGTGGTTAGTGATGTCATTATGACTGCTGTCTACCACAGGTATGATATGGTACAACCCCTCCCATATGCCTCGCTGACCTCAACTCACAGCAATGTCTTGATGTAATTGCCAAGGACAACAGTAGCTTCTCACTCCATAGGCCTCTCCAAATAATAAACTTGTTTTTTATCACTAAGCCATGAGAAATATGACGAGGGTGCTTTTATTATTATTTTTTCTAAGGCTTAAATCATATAGAGTATAGCAGGCTCTCGGCGAACCAAATTCACATTTAGGAATGAAGAGATTAAGGATCTGGAAAAGTTATAAATATGCATGTTTTCCTCACCCAATTACATTTCCCGCACCGTAAGCTTTAATTTGATACCAAAAATATGCCTATATTTGCCTAATTTTGTCAGGTTTTCCCATTATAATTTGCACAAAAATAATCTCAGAAAGATGATTTTGGTGACGCGCGCGGTAATGAGAAACAAGGATATTATTTGGAGTGGCCTAAGGATAGGAGGTCGTAACTCCTTAGAAAACTCACTTCCTGGGTGATGTTGTGGATTGTGGTTTGTGGTTAGTGACAAAATAGTAGAAAGGTGTGTCCTATAAATATTGCGTGTACCTTACTAGGTGGTTAACCATTCATGGATAGTGCCTCAGAGCCTCACGTTATTTTGTTGCAATGATGCACAAAATACTGGCTGGTGCAGCATTGGCATCATGTAAATCATTCGGCTGTTTATAACCCCTGTATGGCCAACATGATGCACTCATGCATCATAAATAGGCATAGTGCTTTAAAGCACCATGCTGTCCTTAAAGTCTCAGGGTTAACGGCCGCGGTCACACCTCGAGTGTCTGTAGGATTTGCACATTATGTGCCAACCACAGACATGTTTGTAGAGCTCAGGATGGTGAATGTCAGTCACACAGACATGGTGAAATGCCCCTGTACTAACACCTATCTGTGTGCGGGGTGCAGACACCTTACCTGTATTATAGTATATGGTGTTTGTGGTTGCAGTCTACCTACATGGGTGAAAGAGTTTCTGACCCCACACACCCCACCCTCCTTTCCTGGTATCGGTTACATTGGACCTTATACCTTTACTTGGGAGTGTTTTTTCTTTGACAATCATAATTTGGCGGGTGTGTATAGTATGGAGTCTAATGGCATGCCTCATGGATACACAGAGAAGAAACAGCGTCAAAATGGAGTCCAGGTTGCCTCCAGAATGACTCCCCTGTTTAGAGGAGTCCGGGTCGCCTAAGGGAGCCTAGGTGACTCTCTGGCTGACCTAAGGGAGTCACCTGGGGGAGTCATATGGCTCAGAGAGCTATATGACTCCCTCTAGTGACTCCCCTTAGGTCAGCCAGAGTCACATAGACTCCCTTAGGCGACCTGGACTCCCCGAGAGAGGGGAGTCTTTCTGTAGGCAACCTGGACTCCCTTTTGACACTGTTTTTTTTGTCTGTGTACATAAATGGGACAGGGTCAATCTCTGGTTATTCCCCTCTGTATAGACTCTATAGATGCTATCTTTTAAAGATTCTTACCTATTCCCCGTCGTGCTGTAGATCGGCTTGAACACATGAAAAGAAACTGAAAATAGCATTCATGGGAAATTCCCCGTTATAATAGTTCCCCCCTCTATTTATCCAGCACTATATCTACACCCCGACAGGGAAGAAGGAAACCTGACAAGCAGTCAGACACTTTCCATTTACTGTCCCTCTAACTAGTCTCATACCAATTTTCTGCAGTAATACCTCTGTTACTGGAAATCCCTTTAGGGCATGTTTTTGCTCTAACCGATGACAAACGAACCCCTTCGGCTTAGATGTGGGGCCTGGAGGTATGCTCAACATTAAAGTTGAAATGTAGGGAATTTTAACTGCCATTGGAAACCATAAAACGAGAAGTACCCTTTTTGTATGTGTCACATAAGTTATTGACCGGCACTATGTGTCCGGTCAGGAATTAAGGTACTGTGAACGTAGTTATATTCACGGGTATACATTTTCGCGGAGGGGGCAAAAGCAATAATTTCACTAGTACTTGAATTTGCGGACAACCAGGGCAGATAACTGATGCGGTGTTTATAATACTGTATTTGCGGTATTATAAATTCGCTGCTCTTTAATTTCCGTGAATATAGCGAAAATATATACACAGTGAAATAAGTTACGACCACAGTAGACAAAGCCCCGTAAGCTCAGACAGCCGAGCTGCGCGCCCATTGAAATAGCATTGAGGGATCGGACCGAGCACCCTAGCAGCATAGCCTCTATTCTCCGTAGGATTAGTACTAGACCCCTTGAACTGCTGCCCTCTGCCAGGGTGATTATAAACTAATTCCGCTGACTCCTCCCATTCCTCAGCATTGCCTAGCTCACAATCCGCTAAAATATACCTAGCCCCATATGGTCTATGACTCCCACCCAGAATGCACTGCTCATTCCGGTCTGCTGAGTTTTCAATAGGTACATGGCATTTGAAAACTCACTGGAGCCCGCCCAAGGTTATCACACCTCCCATAGAAGCTCCCCAGTACCACCGCGGTGGCTTAATCTGTACATTGCGGCCCTTAAAGGGAAGTGGCAACATGTTTGTGACACCTGGATAATAACCCTTTAAGGCCTTCTATATACACCCATCCCCAACACACTGTACACCTTGTAATACGAATATAGTAATGGGTAATGTTGGCCTCAAAGGGTTAACTATATAGTGAATGTCGTCTGCTATTTCCTATGCCGCTCTCTGCTACTTACCAGGCCACCACAAGCCTCACACATACCGCTTTTGTCATTAGAAAGTCGAATGAATTATCTAATTTGAGTACAGTACGTTATTTCTCATTTCTGACAGCAGAATCGTAATCGCCAGAAGAAGCTACCCTAATTTCATATATTGGAAGTCATATATAATCGAATTCCAGGTGGTGGCTATAGGTGAGCAGGTGGCTGTGGGAAAGCAGGTGGCTGGGGGCGAGCAGGTGGCTGTGGGCGTCAGCGCCCGGCAGCGCTTAACCGCTGTTTTACGTCTCGGCTGAAAAAGCGAGTCGATCGGAGCGTCAGCAGCGACACCATCTTCGTTGCAGCTTCGTTTCTGGTTCGACGTGTCGGGTTGACCGCGGGGCGGCATGAGCTGCAGATGATTTTGCCTCCAAAACCGATTTTGCCCCCAAAACCGATTTTGAGCCCCTAAACGATTTTGACCCAAAAACGATTTTGAAGTTCTCCTACCCTTCCGAAAATCGGGCCGATCGGAGCGTACACAGCGAAGATATTTGCGATTTTCGTTTTGTCGGATTATATTGGTACCTATGTGTTCTCCGTTTATCCCGTTCTCTGTTTATCCCGTTCTCCGTTTATCCCGTTCTCCGTTTATCCCGTTCTCCCTTTCTTCCGTTCTCCGTTTATCCCATTTTCCGTTTATCCCGTTTTCCGTTTATCCCGTTCTCCGTTTATCCCGTTCTCCGTTTATCCCGCTCTCCCTTTATCCCGCTCTCCCTTTATCCTGTTCTCCGTTTATCCCGTTCTCCCGTTCTCCCTTTCTCCCATTCTCTGTTTCTCCCATTCTCCGTTTAGCCCGTTCTCCGTTTAGCCCGTTCTTCATTTATCCTGTTCTCCGTTTATCCCATTCTCCCGTTCTCCCTTTCTCCCGTTCTCTGTTTCTCCCATTCTCTGTTTCTCCCGTTCTCCGTTTAGCCCGTTCTCCGTTTAGGCTGTTCTCTGTTTATCCCGTTCTCCGTTTATCCCGTTCTCTGCTTAGCCCGTTCTGCGTTTATCCCGTTCTCCGTTTATCCTGTTCTCCATTTAGCCCGTTCTCCGTTTATCCCGCTCTCCGTTTATCCCATTCTCCGTTTATCCCGCTCTCCGTTTATCCCGCTCTCCCTTTATTCCGCTCTCCCTTTATCCCGCTCTCCATTTATCCTGTTCTCCGTTTATCCCGTTCTCCCTTTCTCCCGGTTTCCCGTTCTCCCTTTCTCCGGTTCTCCGTTTATCCCGTTTTCCGTTTATCCCATTCTCCGTTTATCCCATTCTCTGTTTATCCCGCTCTCTGTTTATCCCGTTCTCCGTTTATCCCGCTCTCCGTTTATCCCGCTCTCCCTTTATCCCGTTCTCCTGTTCTCCCTTTCTCCCTTTCTCTGTTTCTCCCATTCTCCGTTTAGCCCGTTCTCCGTTTAGCCCGTTCTTCATTTATCCCGTTCTCCGTTTATCCCGCTCTCCGTTTATCCCGCTCTCGCTTTATCCCGCTCTCCCTTTATCCTGTTCTCTGTTTATCCCCTTCTCCCTTTCTCCCGTTCTCCGTTTATCCCGTTTTCCGTTTAGCCCGTTCTCCGTTTATCCCATTCTCCGTTTATCCTGCTCTCCGTTTATCCCGTTCTCCGTTTATCCCGCTCTCCGTTTATCCCTTTCTTCCCTTCTCCCTTTCTCCCTTTCTCTCGCTCTCCCTTTCTCCCTTTCTCCCGTTCTCCATTTCTCCCGTTCTCTGTTTCTCCCGTTCTCTGTTTCTCCCTTTCTCCGTTTAGCCCGTTCTGCGTTTAGCCCGTTCTGCGTTTAGCCCGTTCTCCGTTTAGCCCGTTCTCCGTTTAGGCCGTTCATATTTAACGCTATCCCGCTCTCCATTTATCCTGTTCTCCCTTTATCCTGTTCTCCCTTTCTCCCGGTTTCCCGTTCTCCCTTTCTCCCGTTCTCCCTTTCTCCCGTTCTCCGTTTATCCCGTTTTCCGTTTATCCCATTCTCCGTTTATCCCGTTCTCCGTTTATCCTGTTTTCCGTTTATCCCGTTCTCTGTTTATCCCGTTCTCAGTTTATCCCGCTCTCCGTTTATCCCGTTCTCCGTTTATCCCGCTCTCCGTTTATCCCGCTCCCCCTTTATCCTGCTCTCCCTTTATCTCGCTCTCCCTTTATCCCGCTCTCCGTTTATCCTGTTCTCCGTTTATCCCGTTCTCCCTTTCTTCCGGTTTCCCGTTCTCCCTTTCTCCCGTTCTCCGTTTATCCCGTTTTCCGTTTATCCCGTTCTCCAATTATCCCGTTCTCTGTTTATCCCGTTCTCTGTTTATCCCGTTCTCCGTTTATCCCGTTCTCCGTTTATCCCGTTCTCCGTTTATCCCGTTCTCCGTTTATCCCGTTCTCCGTTTATCCCGTTCTCCGTTTATCCCGTTCTCCGTTTATCCCGTCCCGTTTATCTTAGACAATAACCTTTTAATCCTAATTTGGTTGCCGGTCACCACACCTACGGTGTGCAAATCCTAGAGCAGAACCTTTGCATCCTAGTGTATAGCTTTAGGGGGTACGTGTACTTCCTTGAACAGTTTTAACATGCTCGTGCCTGGGTGTTCGTGGTTCGAAACCCTTAGTACCACTTTATGGTCCCTGTTAACTCCACGTTACAGTCAGATAACCAAAGCGGCGGTGTTAATTGCATAGACTTGTAATTAATATAGAGTAGATATACCGGTACTACATCTCCAATTAAATGGCAGCACTCTGTACATCATTATGTAGACTGTTGCTGTTACACTAATTGAACATACAGATGTGGGTGGTGTTAATTGTTGTAAATTAGAGATACTTTAATTTATTAGGGTGTACAATATGGCAAATGTACACTAAGTCTTAGCTCTTTAAGGGACGCAGAGTGCTTCAATGCAGAATGTGCATTCCTGGATGCAGCACTGGCGAGTTGATCCCCAGGCCGGTGTTCATCCATCACACCGATGCTTCAGAAGTGTATCAATCCCATAGGGTCTGCTAGTCATGGGTTGCAGTATACATTCATCATGGCGACAAAGGCCTGAAACTAAAAGGGCCAAATGCATTGAAGTATCATGCGGCCATAAATTGTTTAACACTAGTGTTGGCCTTTTGCAGCTGCTGAGGACTTCTCAACAAGGGAAGTACTGATTAAGACGTTTATATTCATGGTCTGATTACTATATGTGTAGTTATTATGGAAGGGAGATAACCGGTACATTTGAGGCCAATATGACATTGCTACGCAGCAATACAATATGAGAGGTATCATGAATCTGAAGTACAAGACAGTATGCGGAAAGGTCACACATGTTTCTGAGTTAATATATCATTGCATTATGCAGTGAACAAGTAAATCTCCTTCAGAATAATCTGTTCTTTGGATATATCAATTCCATATCTATCCTGATTTTATTAGCCTGATGAATATACATCGCTAGGTTTACACTCAGTCCCTATCTATCAACATGACTGATGGGAATACCTCACACCCTTTCATCACCTTTTGATATGGCAGCAGGGAGTTATTAGAAGTGGGCGTGGCATGTCCTCAGTCAGCACCTTGTGATATGGCAGCAGGGAGTTGTTACAGGGGGCGTGGCCTGTCCTCTAGTCTGTAGGTGACAGATGGCATCCTTAACCACGCCCACCCCTCTGTTGTCATGGTAACTGATGCCCTGTTGTCATGGTAAACTGATGTCACAAAGGTGCTCACCATGGAGACAGATGTGGGAGGGATAAAGATGGGAAACAGAATGGGTGATGAGAGAGGGTCACAGGTGAACGAGGCAGAGTAGTAGGCAGGCAGACACTCCTGATGGGAGAAAATATAAGTATAGGTACATGTACCAAAGCGATCAAGTGGGAGTATGGCAGAATGCTGCAATATCGCAATCCAACTACTTGATATAGATGTATCTGTAGCTGTTTCAACTTTGTAGCCTAGAAGAGCAAGATGAATATGTTCCCTACATGCTCTTCCCTATTCCCCAGTTATGAAGGGACTTCCGACTTCAAAGGACAATAACCTGAAACCTACACGAGATCGCTATAACATGGTATTACTGCGACCTCCCCAGCCTCTCTATATGGACCCAGACACAGTAGTGTTTTGCTGCACAGACATATAGGCTCTCATATATCACTTAGAGCAGTACAATATACAGTGTAGTCTGTGTATGGTAGATGAGCTACTCAGTCCAGCTACTCAGAGAGGCTCCTGTCAGTCCCCTCTCCAGGGACTCATCCCCTTTCATCCCCATCCACATACCGTAGTGGCTTGAATAAGCGCACCTGCGCTTATTAATTTCAATGATACTATTTACCCTGCGCTTATACAAGACCTGCGCTTATTCAAGATACAAAAATGGCCCAAATTTTCATTTCAATACCCTCATTTACCCTGCGCTTATTCAAGACCTGCGCTTATTTGAGACCCCTGCGCTTATTCAAGCCACTACGGTAAAGCTTAAAGCACCTTGGAGGGGAGACAGTAAGAGGCACATATTGCTACTCCAGGACCTTTGTTCTGATTGTTAACTATACACCACAAGGGTTGGGGCCAGGGGTAAAGGCGGGGTTACAGCGCTGAACCCCTAAGGCATTCCTAGATGGAAGCTATATATTTATTCCAAGAATATCCCTGAGAAATATACCCCATCGTAAACATACCAGTCTCCTAGCAGTACATTTAAAAATCATACCTTCTGATGTAGAAGTGTGCGGGTACACACACACATGCCCTATACTTGTAGTGCCCTTCATATGTTTTTTAATACATATTAAGCATTTCACTGTGAAATACATCAAGGCCATGTACCCCATTCGCTGTACTGAACCACCTTTACTGAGAACTTCAAGAAACTGAGAAGGTTGCATATTTTTCACCAGTATGACGATGAATGTGCTATATTGGGCGTTCTTCTTCAGATGGTAAGGTTGAACCACATCACAGAGATGTCGTCACTACTAGACCTAGCTGTTTGAGGCGTTTCTTATGAGGTAGTTCCATCTTTTGAAATGTTATATTGATAAATATATAAATGTCACATCTTTCGTTGATTTAAAAAAGAAATTTGGACATGGTCTACGAGTGTACTGTCGTGTATTGGTCCATGAAAATCCAGCTTCTGCTTATTTTTATTGAAGCACAACTCAATTATGCATCTAGCAATGTATTGACCTACCAGTTTGCCGCATTCATGTCATATATCTTCTTTTCATGGTTTGATTCTTTTCTGAAAGCTATCATCTTAACCGCATTTCTTAAACTACATCGAGGAAATCATAATTAATAAGCTAATTATAAGATAACAAACTGTTCTATAAACTTCATAGATTGATAATTAAATTCACTCTTGGAAGTGTCCAAGGCCTTGTGAGTTTGAATCCCAATTGACAGCTTCTGCCAATTAAGCTGAAATAGCCACCGTGCAAATGAGACAGGAGGGAGAAGGGATTGGGAGTTAAAAAACCTCTATAAAGGACATAGGAGATAGCAGCAGTGGTAGGACAGGGCTGGGGCAGGAGACGGAGAGTAATGTATGTGGGGAATGGACGTGGCTGTATGGAACTAATTAGAGACTAATGATTCTACTACATCAAAGAGGGACTGTACGACGTACCAGGGTACGTGTGGGGTGAGGGTTTTTTGGTGTAACAAGAGACTAGACTGGTTGATGGACATTACTCTTGTAGCAACTCCTACTGGTCAGAGAAGAAACCCAATAATCTAATTACATTGTAGATCTTATAATCAGATTACCGTATTGGACCTTATATTAAGCGCCTCCCTCCTAATAAGAGCCCCTGCGTATTTGACTACAGCAAGAATGAATCTTTCTTCATGTTTTCTTGAGCCTTATAAATAAATGCTTGAGTACTAAGCATCCTCCCTCCCAGTATCCCTACCTCTTTCCCCTGCAGTACTCTATACACCTTCCTTCCTAAGCACAATTAGTAGTACTCACACCCTTCACACCCTGTTCCACACCCTGCCCATGTTCCTGCCTCCAACAAGCAGGGGTGATTACTACCTCTGCAGTATGGATCTCTAGGGATAGCTTCCCATAGGCAGCTCCTCTTTTGGTGTATTCATCGATTTCTGTAACGTATGCCACTACACCATCAGTCTCCCAACACTCTGCTTCCACATTTAGGTCAGGCGTGTGTTCTCCTATACACCGTGTTTGTGCTATTGGTTAGGCCTCAATACTCTGTCTCTACTCTAATAGTTGGCTATGGCGTCTCTATCACACTAGTCGGACCTCACAGCGCGCTCCTCAATTTTTCAAGATCTACTAAGGAATAAGACTACCCATTGCGACAGATTTTGCACAAGAGTCGTATAAAGGGTCCTACTTACCCTGGATCTGGTTAATTAAGGAGGATTCCTAATACAAAAGGAAATATAGGAGATTTATTTCTCAGTGAGTACGCCGGTGAGCTATTTTGGACTGCACGCACCAGTGACCCGCACCTCCAGCCTTTGTTCCCCCTGTGCTACCTGTGCTTTGGTCAACATGGCGACTCGAGACACGGCGGTTAAGGCAATAGCTGATCTGCGGAAGCCTATAACAAGGCATAATCCAGGAGATATCTCTTCATACACAGAAGGACTCAGTGACACTTTGGATTATCTGTTAGCTGAAAGAGATGCCCTGAAAGACTCGCTGGTCTTTTCCCAGGATGATATCTCAACTCTACAAACTGACAGAGAGGCACTACAAAATGAGGTAAAGTCCCTAAAAAATAGGCTGGCAAAGAGTGAGAGGCAACTCAGAGTAAATACTACAGCCATTGATGATAACAGGGAGTCGATCTGTTTAAATGACCATGCACTAAGGAGGCGAAATCTTGTCATTGACGGCCTTGAGTTCATAGTCAATGAATCCACACTAGACGTAGCCAGCTCTCTCTTAGCGTCAATTGACGACGATTTTTTGAAAAGAGAAATTGACTATGCCTACAGGCAAGGATCTCCAACAAGTAAAATAAGAACTATCATTGTGGTTTGTGTCAAAGGAAGCACGAGAGACAGACTCCTCTCCCTTAAGGGCAGGCTCAAGAGAAATCATCCTTCAGTGTATCTATCAGAAGACAGTAATAATGCCATCCGTAAACAGAAGGCTGATGTGAGCACAATAGCAAGGCTGGCCTACGAGGCTGGCATATCTGTCAAACCGAGGGGTAGAGGAATCATATATGGTGGCAAATTCTACCCGCACCAGGCCCTGGGGGACCTGCCCCCAGAGATTCACCTTGCCAACGCCAGGACATACATCACAGATAAAATGGTTGCTTTTCACTCCGAGCTGGCTCCTCTGAGCAACTTCTACCAGTGTGATATTGAGGTTGATGGATACACATTTCACTGTGTCGAACAGGCTCTGGCACATAGAAAGGCAGTCTATTGCAAGAACCCTGAAAAGGCCCAAAGGATAAAAGACTGCTTCACTGCATTAGCGGCCAAAAACATTGCCAAAACGATGGTGAGTGAAGGCTGGAAGCAGATTGACGAGGCACACTTAACTGAATTAAATCTTATAAAATACGAGTCACACAACGAGCTGCTCATCACCCTCTTGTCGAGCGGGTCACGTGACCTAGTTGAGGCCACGACATGCCCCTACTGGGGGGCCGGGGCCCCCCTGAAATCCAAGGCTGTCCAGTTGAATAACTTCAAAGGAAAAAACAGGGGGGGGCATGTACTAATGGAGGTACGACGACAATTAAGAGCTAAATACCCTGACTTAGTTCCCAAGCCTCCTACTCCCGCAGAACAACCACCACCTGAAGGCAACACCCCACCAGCAGCTCCTCCCGCCACGACTGAAGGTGCCACGCCCACCCCAGAACAACCTCCAGCAGCAGCAGCACCCCCCCTTGTAAGGGACGATACAGTGACAGTAACTGCCACTACCACAGTTACTACGGCTACAGTAGCTACAGTAGCTGCCACTGCAACACCAGCTGCCGACCCGACTACTCCTACAACAACAACAACAACAACAACAACAACACCTGCTGTGGTCACACCCCCGATTATTGATAAGACAGTAGTAACTACACCAGGTGGCATACAAATGACAGTGACCACTGTATCACCATCAGCGGCAGAGAAGAGGTTGGGCAAGCCAATAACTATGCAAGACCTGCAGGAAAAACACGGAAATGCCACTATTCGGAGCCCTACAGCGACTGATGAAACCTCTATTGTTATCACCCCGTCACGCACCAACCAACAGCTAAAGAAACCGCCCAAGGCAGAACGGGGCCAGAAACCACAAATGAACAGTGACTCTGTAAGGTTGCAAGACCGCATGCTAGGGCTAATTGGATCCACCAAAAGGATCACAAGTGTAAAAAAATAACTGAATTAAATAAGTAGATAAAATTATATATTTATACAATGTATGTACTCCTATAGAAAACTTCTCGCTTACCTATTAGCATTGTCTCGGGAGGCTCTGAGCTGTGAGTGCACATGCCCTACAGTCCCATTACGGTACAAATGAGTTCAAGCCAATTGACTTTATGCAACAGGTTGTTACTTACATAATACTATAGAATGGGCGACCGGGTAATAGCGTCTTACATGAAGTGTCCGTCCTAAGCAAGGTTACTGGGTCAAGTTGAATCAGCTGTTTCAATACAAATGTATATATATATACCTATCTTACAGTGAGAATGCCGGTAAATGTCATGTCATTTAATGTATATTATATTAATGCATGAGTTTGTAAAGGGAATAACCCCTTAATATATTTTGATTGATTTGTAAACTAGAACGACATCTAAAATGTATCATGAAATTAGAACCACATATAGGGAATGTCTATGCAATCTATTGTATGTATAACTGTACACCACAGGAGCGCGCTGCCTCAGACAGCCATAGCCAGACGAGAAATGTATTTTAACAACCCACTCGGTCACCTCATACTAGGTATCACCTCACAATATCATTATAATGCATTCAATATATGGTGTATTTTTTTACAATTCTCATAATGGATGATCTAGATATGCTAACAGCCACGAAAGGCTTAAGATTTGTATGCATTAATGCTAGATCTGTGTATAAGAAAAGATGTGACGCTTTCAAAATAATCTCCTGTGCAGATATCATTGGTATAGTGGAGACCTGGCTAAATCCTACGCATAATGACTTAGATCTGTATATTCCGGGGTATCAATACATAAGGCTAGACAGAACTCCACACAGAGACAAAGGTGCTGGAGGCGTTATGTTATATTTAAAGGACCACTACAATGCTACGGTCGATATAGACTCATCATGTATCCACAAGGAATATGAAATTTTATGTGTTGATGTGATAGTAGGTGTTATCAAATATAAAATATATGTGTGTTATCGGCCACCTGACCCAGATAATGATAAAAATGCTATTTATAAGAAGCTTGAAGAGTTAAAGAAACCTGTAACTAAAAATAGAAAAATTATAATTATGGGCGATTTTAATGTTGATCTCTTCTCTCAAGATGATATAAAAACCTCTAAGGTAGATAGCTTTTGTACAGATAATGATGTTACTCAATTAATAAATGAAATTACAAGACCTCAGTCGGGGACTCTGTTAGATCATTTCTATACAAATGTGCATAATGTCGCTAAATCTGGCACAATTGGGTTCAGAATTTCAGATCATGTTCCTGTCTATATGGTACTTAAATGTCAACGCACGAAAATTAAAAAGAAAATTGTCATGGCAAGATCCTATAGGAAATATGACTTTCTTAATTTTAAAAACTCTCTCAATGCTATTGATTGGACCCCAGTTGTCACTGCTAATAATGTGAATCTCATGTGGGAGCGACTAATAGATATTATAAGACTGATTCTAGATGAAATGTGTCCGGTGAGAAAAATAGTTGTTCCAGAATTCACTCCTGAATGGATGACTCCTCCTATTATAGAAGCAATGAGGGAAAGGGATAGATTATATAATATTGCAAGACGAAGCATGGATTTAGATGATTGGCGTATTGCAGATTTTCACAAAAATCGAGTGGAAAGTATGATTTTCATGAGTAGAAAAGAAAAAATCGACATGCTACTAATACATAGAAAGGATGATCCAGCAAAATTCTGGCAAGCCATTAGGAAATTATTACCTATAAAAACCACCTCCACTCTAATAAAACTAAGGAATAACATAACAGGCTTAACTGTACCAACAGAAGAATGCGCTGATCATATCAATTCATATTTCTCTACGATCGGTGAGACCTTAGCTAATGAACTGCCACCTGGTGAGGGGCAGAGGAATGAACGTAATCCGTATGGAGAACCTATTCAAGGTACAGACCTGCTTATGCCATTGTCTTATATTGATATAATGAAATATATAAGGAAGATTAATACCAAAAAGGCCTCCTCTATTAAACATATAAAGACTAATGTATTAAAGGACGCCTTCATGTGTATACCTGAAGTTATTTTATGTTTATATAACAAATGTTTATCGACAAGTGTTTTTCCCTCGAAATGGAAAGCAGGGACAGTGGTCCCCCTTCCTAAAAAAGCTAACTCAATGGAAGTGAGTGATCTCAGACCAATAAGTCTTTTACCCTTACCAGGGAAAATTTTAGAAAAGATTGTTTGTCATAGATTACAGTCGTACATGAATGATAGTCAACTTTTGTCCCCGAGACAACATGGTTATAGAGCTAAGCACTCGACTCAGACTGCTATCCAGGAACACTTACAAAATATAATTGAAAACATAATAAATAACAGGCCTACTATCTCTTTATATCTCGATTATAAAAAGGCTTTTGATACAGTCTCACACTCCAAATTAATAAAAAAATTATCCCTTTTCGGACTCAGTGAAAATACCCTAAAATGGTTCAAAAGCTACCTCCACCTTAGAACTCAGAAAACAATTGCTAATAATATTCTATCTTCAGAAAAAACTATCACGTATGGTGTTCCTCAGGGTTCAGTATTGGGCCCAGTGCTTTTCTCTATTTATATAAATTCTTTACCAAAAGTATATAATTTTAATATAACTCTCTACGCAGACGACGCGGTTATATCACTGTGCTGTCCTGATGAAATGCAAACTGCTATTAACCTTGTTTCAAAGTGGTGCATAGACAATAGTCTGACAATTAATGTGAAAAAAACAAAATGGATGTATTTTAACAATTTTCAGAGAAAATATCCTGTCTTTTATCTGAATGGTGCTGTATTAGAAAGAGTATATAATTTCACATACTTAGGGCTCACCTTAGATCCTGAGTTGAAATTTATTCAGCATAGAACTAATACTGTAAATAACATCAGGAACAAAATCATACAATCCGCCAGAGCAAGAGTTTATGTTGACACGCCCACTGCCCTAACTATGTACAAGACAATGACCCTTCCTTCCTTTGATTATGTGGATTACAAATGGGACAGAGGCAATATTGGAGAATCTAATGAGCTGCAGTTCTTACAGAATAAAGCACTCAGGACGGTATATAGAGTTAAGCTAGAGGCAAATCCTCTGTATAATACTATTCAATTACATAATAATAGCGAATGTATGTATCTTAATATTAGGAGGGATATACACCTCCTCTTCTATGCTTTTACCCTTAAACACCAGCGTAAGCTGGTGGACAACAGAAACCTACCCACTAGACACAACCAAGGCATAAGGTTAAAAGTACCCAGGTCTCTAAAGCCTATCGTATTAAGAAGCTGCTTTTATAGAGCCATTACGCGTTGGAATATGTTAAAACCTTTTTATACATACATCGACAGCCTGGCTGAATTTAAAATTCAGGTTAAAAAAGACTATACCCACTGTTTTATGTGATCGTATAAATTTTATGTATGTCTTGAAGAATGCCCCCTATTTATTTGTACACCAACCACCCCCCCACTCATCTCATCTCATCTCATCATTACGGACTGTGATATACACATTGTGATAACGGAATACCCTGAGTCTGATCATGTAATGAGATATATATATTGAATGATACGCCATAACCATATGTATTGAATATCTGTGATAAGCCTTGAATGATAGGGGACCTAGCGGAAGTAAGGCAATGCGCCTATGCTAGGATGATGCATCTACTCTTGTATTTGTTATCTTTTACCCAATAAAACACATTAAAAAAAAAAAGATAGAATCTAAGGAAAGCAGTACTAAAGAACAGAGCAGGTAGGGAAGTGTCATTTCACTATGATTCATGCATTATGGGCTCATCCTGGGCTCTAATGGAGACAAATACCCGGATCATAATCAAACAAATTGTCACATTAGTATTGAATGGATTGTACCAGAATGAACTGATTTTACGATGGGACACCTACAAGTTACATCAGGGATATAATCACAGAAAAGGTCCAATGGGAAAAGTTCAAAAAAAGAAAGAAAAAGTTGTACAGCAGCCATGGAATTTAGCTTGGAGATTTGCAGAGACACTGTATACCTGCAGACAAACAACTGCTTTACTCTGTTCCTACAGAGGTTCAGGTTGTGGTGGTCTGTCTCTCCCCATTCACCTAAATGATGTTACCGTGTTGACCTGCAGGCAGAGGGGGTTGATTAGGAGGCAGCGCTATTCCGAGCTCTACATGATGACTGGCCTGCTCCCTAGTGCCATCATCCTTATACCATCTAGTCTGCTGTAGTGTGCAACAAATGTTATGTTCCTACATGTCTGTAAAGCAGATTCTATCTGGATTTGGAAAAGTCAAAAGTGCTTTGTTGCTAAGTGAGGTTTCACAGTCTGGAAGTATGCAGGGTGAAGATGGTTTTGCGCTGACACCCTAATATGATATATGATTAGATGATGAAAGACCATGTAACCGATCTGCGGAGGGAGCGGATCTCTATTATTGAATATCATAGTATGTCTATAGCTATGTACTATTTGATAGTAATACCCTTCCCGGACCAGAAGGCAGCATATACTTCCTAAATCAGTGGATACTGAAAATATGCTGAATAACAACTGCAGATCTCAGTATGCACTGATACACCACTCCCAAACCTGCTGATCCTCCACTGCTTTATACAGTCTAGATTCAGCAGTCCGCTAACCCTCAACTGAAACTTGATAAGATATATTCAAGTACTGCTGCTGACACACTCCGTGCAGCAGTATAGAGGCAGCAGTCAACTGAATGTCAACTGCTGTCACTTTGTCACTTCATGAATATAGTGAGTCAACTGATTCAATGCTCCTGAGACATAGCGTGGTTGCAGCAGTCAACTGATTCAATGCTGAATTCCCAGAGTTCCCTAGTGCTTGTGACCTCATTTTATTTGGGTTATAAAATTCTGACAGTTAGAGAAGGAGGGAACTGGCCATGGACCAAACAAAGAAGCACACAGGGAGCATATTTTAGAGAAATACACACTAAAGGATCCCATTTAATGTTACAAGAATTGGCATACAATGCATTGAAGACCCCGTGACTACAGTGGGCTACTTGAAACTGAATTTTAGAGTTCACCTTGGTAAGTAAATCAGTAATTTGAAATCTATCTCTATGTTCTATTAGAGTAAGATGGAGAAAGCAGTGAGACTGTCTGGGTAGAAGTATACTGTATCTCCTTGGTACATACTATATTTGTGGATGTCAACAGTGTACAACAGTGGATGGAAGGGGAGGGCCTAATGTGTTGCATAGTAATTTTACTGGATTCACTATTTTGACCTTTTCTTGAATAACATCTTTTATTTACAAATCTACTAATCACTCACCTTAACATCCGTACTACTGATGGCATACTGCTACAGCAGTACGTAGTCAGTAGTGTACTTTTCAACTGCTGCCAGGACAGTGGTTATCCAGCAGTACTGATTCGATGCTGATCCTTTATGGGGTGCTACTACTACTGAATAGGCACTGTATTCCAGCAGCAAATCAGTAGATGCTGTTCAACAGCTGCCACCTCATTTACATATTTCGGACATGCTGTTCCAATGCTGCCTACTAGCTGATATACTACTGATTTAGAGCTGGGCTACTGCT
Organism: Harmothoe impar; assembly: GCA_947462335.1. NCBI lineage: Eukaryota > Metazoa > Annelida > Polychaeta > Phyllodocida > Polynoidae > Harmothoe > Harmothoe impar. The sequence goes on along the minus strand of OX381721.1, from coordinate 11,725,081 downwards.
GCACTGTTCTGTAGCTTTTGCCAGTAGACTAGCAGTAGATGCTGATTTGACACTGATTATCAGACTGATTTGGAACTGAAGCAATACTGCAGCACTACACTGTTTGCACACTGTTTTAGGGCTGTTTTTCTACTGCATTCTGGTCCGGGTTTACACAGAATATGAATTAATAGTTAAATACGTTGGATCTTCAGTATTTTTGTCTTTGCATCCTAGTTTTCCAAGTGATGCGTCTTGATTCATTACTATGATGTATTAGGGAGTGCTCATTTTTTAAGAACAGGGGGGGGGGGGTGGTGAGATTTCGCGCGGAGCGCGCACATTTTTTTTACCCCCCCCCCCGCCTCTAGAGGGGTCGAAATTTATCACCCCCCCCGGCAGGCTGAAAATCGTGCACGTTCGCGCCCCATTGTAGCATAGTAACGGCCGGGCTTTTCCCCTCAAAACAGGTTGAATTGTTTTGCCCCCCCCCAAGAGGGGTCTGAATTTTTTTACCCCCCCCCCCCCGGTCAAGGGGTCCACATTTTTTACCCCCCCCCCAAATCCACCACCCCCCCTGTTGTTAAAAAATTAGCACTCCCTTACTACTACTAATCGGTGGTAGAACAACTGCACAGTATCTGATATTATCTACCCTAGGCATTTTAATTATTTAGCTATTTCATTGTGTGGTATTTGTGTAATCAAACTAATGTGTGTTTTCTTGTCTTTCTAGGTGAGTTCAGTATTCGATATTACACACCTTATAATGGACCAGGTGAGGGAACAGTAAGATGAGCTTATGAGGCCAATCTTACATTCAGGTACTGCTGGCCACACTACTAAGCAATATCATAAACTCCATCTCAAGCCAACAACAACAGACACACCAATCAGTGTGTAGCTTTTTTATCACGTGACATTTCAGCTACTCACTCAGAATGGTGTAGTGTTAGGGGCAGGATAAAAACCTGACTATGCAGCTTTCTAAGCCAAACTCAATGATGAAGTCGCTGTATCATGTGCCATAAGAAAGGGGCTCCAGGCACTTAGACATATTGCCCATGCAGTATTGCATCTTGCTTGACACTCCAAAACCTGGAGTGTGTCTTACCATGCAGTATTGTCCCCCTACCTCATCTATTTTCACATTCCTGGTGACAACGTATTATAGCCTCTGTTCTGTATAACATGAAAACTATTTTAGAGACAGAATGTTATCTACATCTAGATTATAGTGTATAGGGACTGTTCAAAGTCATTAAGGCTCATAAAGGAAATACAGACATTCGTCCTATCGTCCAGGGTATTAAGTAAGTGAAAGCCTTAACACTGAATGTCATTAATCATATGTAAGACTGTCTGTGGCACATCTAAGTCTTTCTCAAAGATGTGATTAAGATGGGAATTTTAAGATATAGATCTGAGACAGGCAACAGTGATTTGACACATCAGGAAAAGATAGCTGCACAATCCCTCTTATAGATAAGTCAACGTGATCAGTAATAGTATAATAAAGCAGATGGAATGCTAATGCTCCTGGTGTCTGTATACTCTGTATACCGTACTCATGGAACAGTGCTATGTTCATATGAGAAATGCTTTATATATTTCAACCTGGTCCATTAAAGATATGAGAAAGTGGTCTTCAAAAGGGAGGCGATGGCTGCATAAAAACTAATGAGTGATGAGTGGCGGGGCCTGCGGACCTGGGTAGAAAGATAAGGGGTAATATATAAGTTCAATCAAGGAGCGTTCATGAATAGTCCCCTGGAGCAGAATCCTACCGCCACCCCCTACCCCACCCCAACACCCAGTCAGTCTCGCTCCTCCCTTTAAAAAAAGGTGGTAGTAAAAAAAGCAGGCAGTCAGGCTTTCCTGTATATTGATCGCTTATTGTGAATAAGGAGACCGGAGGGTATAAAAACGTTGTGCTTTCAGCAATGGTGGCAGGCGTCTCTAGGGACTATGAGCATGTTGAAGCAAAAGGGGGAGTTTGTAAGTCGTTATAACAAGCAGCTCAGTCTGCAGCATTGTCAGTATGTCAGGGTGTAGAGTGTGTATAGCAGAGGTGTGTGGAGGGCTATATCTCACGGCTATAGACTATGTACCATAGGGAGATCAGGATGGCATTGTTGTCAACATGAAATGTTTGGCCCTGGTGAAGGTGAAGGTGAATGCATGCTATCAGGCATACCGCATATTATGTGGAAAACATTGGATTTGAATATATAAAAGAGAAAAAAAAAGGCACAAAAAAATACTCATCCACATGCAGTCTCAATACTAGTGGTAGATCATGAGTATCACGCTGAGCCATATTCCTATATAAATCATATTAATTTTCAGAATGTTTGTGAAAATGCAGAAGAGGTTTTCCATTTAAAACTCCTCTAGCAGGCAGTATTGCGGTAAGCAGGAGGTAAGAACAGCCCCCCCCCCCTCTACACACTCACAACCGGTGACGTGTCGTGTAGAAGTGCTGGTTGACAGCTTCTATGAGCTGCTCCATGAGCTGCTGCTGTCGGCTCAGTAAGGGTTCCTGATAGGTGTGTTTTGTCAGGGAGAGTTGAAGGAGGCTGGTGATGAAGACATCTACCAGCAGAGGCTTCTCTCACGGCGGCTGGCAGCACCCAGAAAACACTGGGGAACGTTCACAAACAAACTTTTGAGAGGTGTTTGTTGGTTGACGGCGTGAGTAGAATAGGCTGATGGTCGGCGCGCAGGCCAAGAATGAGGTTAGATGTGGTAATTAGTTATAATAATATATTATATACCTGTAGGTGGGGTATTGAGGGTGAGTAGTGTCACCACCAGTCAAGGGATGGGGATGGGTGGTATTAAGTGAATTGACACCTGTACAGGTAATGGCTCACCCGATTAAAAACATAAAAGAGAATAATATATGATGATCCCTGGTTTTACTATGAGAATCTGCATAGACTATGGGACGTAAATCAAGGCAGACATGTCGTTAGAATGTCTAATTCAGGACTCACTGGTTTTGGTAGACTTTGAGGGAGATTCCAGCTGCTCGTGACTCCCTTCCGAACGGTGTAGTCATGGCGTTGTGTGCCACCAGAAAATTACGTGTTCGAATTTGTCTAATGATGTTATATTGAGCTTCGTCTCTACATACACATTGAAGCACGAGGTGAATACACATTAAAATGTAGAGAAAAAGTCCAACTTTACACTAATGTACATGGTATACATACACATATGTCAGTGACATGAGGTAGTGCTATCACCTGTAGAACACTGGTTTGGTGACAGCCCCTTAAACCTGGTCACAATGCCAACCCTACAGGCTGGCCCGACCAGACTGTCAGCTCCCTCCACTAGGGTTAGAGGAGGTAATGGGGGAAAGTGGGAACCTGTCCTCTAGTGTGTTTGGGGTGAATACCTGTCAAGGCCTAGACAGGGGGTCCTCATGTCACCTGTCACATCCTCCAGTGTGTGTAGAGGGTGTGTGTCCGGGAGATGGGTTGGGCTGTGGATAGAAAGCTAATGTTGGGAGGGGGGGATGGGTACATGTTAGCATGGCTTTAGTATAGGAGCTGTTGGTAAGGATAACAACAGAAGCCTGACATGTGCGTATACCACACACGCATGAATATTTGATGTTGAAATGATATGAGTGCTGATATCCCAACCACTATAGTATAGTGGTGGGGCGGCCTGCTAGACAACGGTCAGGTACTGATGGTAAAATGATTTATAATGGGACAGTGTGAAAGTAGCGCATGTTTTTGACAGTCGCTGTGGGCGTGTGTGTGTTGGGGGGGGGGGGGCTGATATGGTAAGACAAGACTAAGGTCATTCTTCACCTTCCCAACATGTGATATTCCGATTGGCCTCTACCTGCACGCAACGGCATCGTCTGGCCTGTCTAGTCCAATTGTTTTAACACATTAGAGGTTAGTGAAGGATTCAGTGGGTAGGGGAGGGGGGGGGGGGGTCTTGAGGGACATGAGAAATGAGATGTGGATCTGGATATTCCATAATGTCGATCCCATCTGCTGTAATCTATGGCTTCAGCCACTCCTACCGCCTACATGCCCCTACTTGCACGTTTCCGTCGATCATCGATACAGGCTCGTGTATATATAGTTTCCAATCGATCGGCTGTAGGAAAGTGATATCGATAAAAAGAAATAATTTTGAGCTCGTGGATTAGTTGCAAATGAAATACGTCAATTTGTCAAGGGAATAACTGTTATAATTCTGATAGCATCCCAATTATTAACCTGTCCCAACTCTGTGTCAGAGTGGGTAGGATTAGTAGTCCAGAAGAGGGCCCTTAATAATTCACCCATCATGATACCTATTTGCATTTAGACGGGATTTCCCATGAAAAAAAGTTTTTCCAGGAGAAAGCGATAGAAAGTTCCCACTTGGGAAATGGGTTAGAGTGATAATCTATTCTTGGATCAAAATGAATTTAAGTCAATTCTTCTCCTTAAATTGTGACTGATCAGCTCTAGTCCCTATCGCAGCCATGTCCCAGGTACTGGTGAAGCTGAGATTGACCCAAATATAATGGATTTAACAGGTAAAAACCACCAACGCTAATTCTGTTCAAGATGTAAGATTCTTCTCTGAAAGAGGCCAATTATTCCATATTTTCGAGTTGCACAGGACGATAATCAATCTCTATATGGATTTAACTCTGAATATTGATCCCCATGTCCTTCAGACAGCTGGCTAGTTTATGTAAGACCTCATGTGGAATATAGATCTGCATGGCCTGTATATAACACAGGTGACGTCTCTAATACTCTGTAAGACGTATAGTGTTGAATATAGATCTCATTCTCCTTGACACGTGGAGGATTATGATGGTCTGGCACCCATATTGTCCCAGCATGCAGCAGGGATTACCATGACCATGACCTGTCTCTGACCTTGCCCCAGGGGTACTTGACCTTTGAGTCTGGTGCCTTGTGATGACAAAAGAGGATTGAAGCCGTCCCACTGCTCCAGGGGGGATTATACGAACCCTGTAGTACATGTCCCCCCTCCCCTGTCAGCCTTCTCCTGCTGCTGCCATCTCCAGCTACCTACTGATGCCATACTATACACACATGCATACTCATATTAAAGCCAGAGCCACAATTATTTGGGTTTCAATATTTTAGTGAATCGGAATACAGTTCTTTTCCCGTAGAAGGCTTTATCAGGGTTTTTAGACTTAGTGAGGACTGATAGTAGTATAGGAAAATAATTTTATAGGCTCTGAATTAATGTGTAGAAAATAATGTAATACCAAAATCTGTACTCTATAATATATAACTACCATCTTTTGGACAAATGAATTATATCTATGTACCTTTAATATGGATCTATGTAGGGTGAAGCCATGGGGTGAGGGGTAAGTAGATGCTGTAGCCCCTGTATGCCCCCGTGTCTCTCATGTTCATGTCATGGGAAGAAATAATTCTCACCCCATTAGGGTCTATATAATCACCTGGAGTCATCCATCAGCTCGGCCCATTGACCCCAGTAGAACTTACATGACGAGTTAGCCACTGCACCCATCGAGGGATGGTATATGGGTTACAGGTTTCATGTGAGCCAACCCTAATATGTCCTCATGTGCACCCACCTGACCAAACATCCAGGATCACAGGGAGGAGGGTGCCACCTCAGTAGAAGCTTACATGCACTCCCTCTCTCCATCCATGCTCCTTCCTTCCTCTCTCTCCTCTCCCCAGCTCCTTTATTCCCTCCACCCCCTTGCCTCCTTTCTACCGCTTCATCCTCCCCCTCCTCTCTTTCACTTCGATCAGTGCAACATACATGGTTGCTATATATTATTATTTAATATTGACAGAAACATCACGACCACTCCCCCTCCCTGTCACGATGGTGCCTACATGTATGACGTGTATATCTGTGGGAGCTGGTGGTGGGTGCTGAAAGGGGCCTCCCTTTGAGTGTGACCCACATGTTGAGATGTGTTGAGACATGTTACCCTGGATAATGTTAGCAGAGGGATAAACTACCTGCCACATGTGACAGGTCATAACACAATCCTTAAGTTCACTGTAGCTAATGTAGCCCTTTATATATGTGGTAGGCTACATGCACATGTATGGGAAGATCCGCATCAAGCTAACAGGAACCTCACTGTATTATAGTTGGTCTTTAGTCATTATAACCCCATTTGTCCTATAGTGATAAACCGTTTATGGTTTAGTCATACTATGTGATAATGGAATGTTAGGGCTCCCATGGATATAAATATTTGACACATCAGACTCCTTTATTGTGATATATACGATATTCGAGGTACAGCATGTAGATCCTAATCATACGTACTTAATGTATAGTCATAAAACTCATTTAAAGAGAGGGGCCCTCTAATAGAGTGAGCTCGGCCAGTACTTTAAGGAGGCTGAGAGCAGCTCTGGAGCAACTCGGAGCAGCTCCTTTTAAGGCGTGTTGCGTGTTGGTGTCATGTCAATGTGAGCTGCAAAAAGCTCACGACAGCCACCAAGATGGAGGGGACGGGGTGTGAAAACATGCACAAATGTATAAATAATCGAAGCGAGTCGCTTCTCAGACGATTGATCGATTTAACTTGCCGACTTGGATATGATTGCAAGCATCGCTCAAGTATACAAGATTACAAGGTAGCACATGGGAATACCGGAGAGGAATGGGGGAAGAAAGTAAGAGCAAAAAAATGTAACACAAGGCAATGATTGATCTGTATTGTAGAGTAGTCTTGGGAAAGCCGATTTGCATGTGGAGGTTGGAGAGGTATGGCCGATAGTAGAAACTAACCTTCCACCCGCCAGACGGCTGCTGCTGAACGGTACGGTCTAGGCTGTATCAGCGCCATCTTACCTTTCGAGTACTACCTGAAAAGGTGAGATGGCAGTGGACCAGCTATAGCATTATTGGATGGAATATCAATTATATGAGGTCATTTTTATCGGGAATTATCTCTATGGGATATGTCAGGACCTTTACCTGGTTGTGTTAGTCCCAACAGGGCCTCATGGAGGAGGAGGGACTAGAGGGACCACCAGGAGGCCTATCGGTCTCCATGACCGCCAGCCTGGTAACCATGGTTACACAGTGTCACGTGACAATTGGCGGTCAGTCGCCGCTAGGTGTCGGGTCTGGTTGCGTGCTGACGGGTGCCCGGATGTTTGACAGGTTCTCAATAAAGTGGGACGCCCCCTTCTGTGTCTTTTGTATTTGTGGCTCAGGCTCTGGTGGACCCTGAATCCCACCCTGAATTCATGAGATTGCCAACCCTATCAGGTGACCTGTACAAGTGTATAGTAACACGTGAGCTCGTGATACTACTATGATATTGATACATTACTGCATTGGCACACCCTATATTGGTACTAATGGCTACTACTCGTGGTACAGATGGATTCTACTTTTTCCAATAATAAGAAGGGTATACTCATTTCTTGAGAGCTGTTATTGCTTTCTTACAGCTGTACAATACTCATGTTATGACCTCTTACTATTTAAAGGAAGCATACTCTTTTACTGCTATATGTCGGAGCTGCGTTGGTGCATCGTGACCCCATCTTGACGACACATGAGCATGACGCATTGACACTTCGCCATCCTTAAAGCGTTAAAGTGCCACCTACATGAGTGAATCCACGCTGACACTCTGCCATGTGTCTATTGGTACAAAGTATTACAGATTTTCCCGTGAGAGCCCACCTGAGAAGTGACCATACAAGCATGCATCATGTTTGCAATGAGCGTTGAGGCGCCTGTCATGTTTGTGCTGCTCATCCAGCCACACTCCACCCCCACACCCCACGTGTACCTCCGGTAACCTGTGGACATGGACACCCCTGACACTGGGGGCTGGTGCAAAGTCTGAGCCCTGCATGACTGGCCATGGCGAAGAGATGTAGAGCATGGTGGGTGAACTGATATCATTACAAACTAGATATGTAATCATTTCCCGTGATAAAATAACTAAACGAGATAGAGAACTTGAAGAACATGAAGGCATGCTTGATTATGTAGGTTTTGGGGGATTATTGACGCCTATCGAAGTCAGTATTGAATATTAGTTTAATCCATACTAGACCTACTGCATCAACAGAGATGCCACTTCTCCTCGTTTTTAGATTACCGGTACTAGTATGTCATGCGTAAAGAAAGTTGTGTACATGTATAGGGGCACTTTGTAGAGCAGGGATAAACTCTGGATATGTGTATTACTGTATACCAGATTCATGGCCATGATACGGTAAGAAGACACCTGTGTAACATTGTAAGGATCCTGTTTTTGGCTTTGGGACCTTGTCCCCAAAGCCATTTGCACCACTGACCAGTGTGTCAGCTTTTCAACAAGAAAAGACTAGCATAGGCCCCCTTGTTCATTGTTAGATATAGCCCTAGCTGGCCCTTAAACCTTGCTTAGGACTGGTATCCCCATGTGTCCTTGTAGGCATGTGCAAGACTAATTTATCCTAGATCTTGTTTTCAGTTACTACATTTAGAACCAATGTACCTTGTGGTAAGGCCTAGACATCTTGTGAACAGCCATATTTTGAGTTCTCTAATGTGGCTGTCAATGGCAAGGATATGTACCAGCCTAATAACTATTGACTCCTATGTCAAGCCAAGCTGTCAATGTCAATGCCAATTCCCATACTATGCACATACAGGACCTATACTAGAAGTTGAGTGGGTCCAGGGTGGCTCTTGAAATCACTCAAGCCCGCCCAAAGACAAACTGTGAAGTCCAACATAATTACCCCTCCCCCACCCCACACACACATGCTCCAACCCTGAAATAATATTTTACAGTATTTAAAGTTAGGCCATCACAAGTCCTCCTTGTGCCCCCTCCTCCTCCCTGTGCCTCCCTGTGCCCTCTCCTTCTCCTGCATCTGCCCTCTCCTCCTCCTCCCTCCTTTCTCTGCCCTCTCCTCCTCCCTCTGCCCTCTCCTCCTTCCTATGCCCCCTCCTACTACCCCATCTACCCCTCCCCCTTTCCAAGATGGCTGCCAAGATGGCCACCAAAAACTCAAGATTGTCTGATTTCCTTGTGTGATACATGGATAGTAGGGGTTTCTGGGATGTAGAATCAATTTTCAGGCTCACAATTTCAATCCGGGAAATTTCCAAGATGGCTGCCAAGATGGCCACCAAAAACTCAAGGTTGTCTGATTTCCATGTGTGATACATGGATAGTAGGGTTTTCTGGGATATAGAATCCATTTTCAGGCTCAGATTTTCAATCCGAGAAATTTCCCAGATGGCTGCCAAGATGGCCACCAAAAACTCAAGATTGTCTGATTTCCTTGTGTGATGCATGGATAGTAGGGGTTTCTAGGATGTAGAATCCATTTTCAGGCTCAGATTTTCAATCCGAGAAATTTCCAAGATGGCTGCCAAGATGGCCACCAAATACTCAAGATTGTCCGATTTCCTTGTATGACACATGTATAATAGGGTTTTCTGGGGTGTAGAATCCATTTGTAGGCTCCGATTTTTGATCCAGGTAATTTTCAAGATGGCTGCCAGGATGGTATTTGCATAGGCATCAATGGAGGTGCATTGGTACCTATTTGATTCCATTGACACATATTGGATTCTATTGTTATGCCATACATGAATTGCATAAGAACCCCAGAAACACCAAAAATTATTAATCTATGCCCCCTCGTTTTCTCACATGTAGTTCATAACAATCTTATAAAACCCAAAGCCACTACGGCTTTGCCGTAAAATCCTTGAATGTGTCCCCTTGTTCTACCACTGACTTGTCCTATATAGACGATACTACCACATACTATGGCTTTATTTACTGGAGCATCATCCTCCTTACGAGCACTAACTGTGATATGGTGTGACCAGGACCCATCTATACCACTGTCTGTACAAAACACCATGGCACATGGCCATCCACAATGGTCAGGGCTTGGACACCAGTCAAAGAGCGAGTGGATCAACAACCCATTCAGCCACCAGGGATTTAGCCAAATACAAAGGACACTGAGACAAGTGTATTAGTCATTCCTAATGAGAGTTTGCTAAGCTAGAAAAAAGTCGCTCAACATAATATTAGACGTTGCCAACCACAATGGTAATCTACTGGCATAGTTCATATATTATTGCAAGTTAGCTGGTGCCTTTCTAATTAATTCTCAAATAATATCAAGGTTTAGATCCTTGTCATCCTGCCTATGAATAGAATATTATAGTCAGGGTTGTGATTTGAAATATAATATATCATATTCATTTCATATACTGGCCGTTATTATTATATGCCTACCTTACATTACAGATTAACGTGCTTTACCCTATATTGAACACGAGGTGCTGCATCAGATATCTATGTAATCAGCCACGGTGTACATCTGTACGTTATTTGATACATGAGGGTTCACCTGTTAAGAATACCTGGATGGTGTAAATGTCAGTGTAAAGACAATAGAAACTGGTACTTCATGAAATGTAATCCGTTATTAAGTCTCAGATTATAGATAACATACAGATATGGGGGGACTACTGTGTTTCCATGGTAACATGATGATTAGGACACATTATTTTGACATAATACCCGTAGTAATATGTCCCACTGCAGTATCCTGATGGTTTAAGTCCCCATGAGACGTTATTCAACACTCCTGGCCTGAGATTGAAAGGTTGTCTGTCATGTCAGTAATTATAAGACAACACTTTGTAATAATATTATGTGTCCATGGGATATTAGGAAGAACTGTAATCAGAAGCTATGTTGTGTCAGATGGGTGATGGGAAATAGGTGGTTCATATGTGATATCCTCTGTGTACATCAGTGTGATATGTGGAACAGTGACATCGACATACAATATACACACTACCGGTATGCAATTTTGTTAAATAAGTTGGTGGCATTAAGGCTAGACATTCTGAGAGCTGCCTTTAGTCTTATGACCTAAAATTATTATTCAAATGGAAACCCACAGGCCAATGATTTAGTTCTGGATTGAGGACGTAATTCTATCCTTTCAGGTAACATACTGTGAATTTGCAACTTGTCACTTTGTAAACCAAAGCCAGCAAAACAAGGATCACGAAATTAGATTCAGATATTATGTGGAGGCAGGTTGAATTACTGTATCCCCTCCTCCCACACACCGAACACAAAGTGTCAGTACTAAAGTCATCCTGACAGTCGTCAGCGGAATCATCCCTCATGTGACACTCTACACACAGTCTGTCTATTGTCTCCTACTGCTTGTCTCCTCTGGGACACCAGACTGCAACAGTGGTGTGCAGAAGGACATACTAAAAGTAGAAGCCTCCCTGTCACAAGCCCCCAGTCCTCTCAGGGACCACCAGTGGGAGGGACTGGCCCCACTTCTATCAGGCTGCATGAATAATATAAGTGGCTGTCTGGTTAGGGGTGATGGAGGAGCAATACCTGTAGTATCTCAGCACCTAGGTACAAAGGGAAGCAGTCATGTTTTTGTTATCTACCGTGGGACAGGGGAATTGTGCAGTTGATGTTGTTGTAAATATGGCAATACCTGTTAGCATAGAGACTACTAGTCAGCTCAATAATTGAAATACTATTTGAAAGGCCCTATTTGATATACGGTAGGCCTTCGGCCTACATTTTTACTTGTGAAAAACTGAAACTTGAGTAAGTATCACCTGCAGTGTCAGTGGGACGTTAAACTACACAAACAAACAAACAAACATTTCTGTTGCCAGTGATCTCAAGTATCTCCTGATCTGTAAACCGCTTTATGTGCCCTTGTATTATTTCTAGAGGTTCTGATACATTAATTTGGACATAATGAAAAGTGATGAAATAATGATACGATATTCTGCAGCATAATGTAGATCCATGTAGTAGGACAAGGAGGCCGATATGTGTATGTCTCATTGTGATAGCAGAGTGGGGAGCACGTATGTGTACACACCTTATGCCTATCTTCCACCTTGACATTCTACACATAGGGCTAGACATGTCACATGACCTGCTCAGAGACACAGGTGACCTGTTGCACCTACCCTGGTGCCCTGTGCCTGGTGGTGCCCTGTGCATGTTTGCCCACTGCAGCACTGTCCATGTATTATCGTTATGACGGGTGACCCGTCCATGTCAGCACACCTCCCACCTACCAAAGTGCTTTACTGAACCCCGCGGCCTGTCCCTGACCTCTCTGACCCCTGGTGGCCCCTGGTGACCTCCCAGGGGTGTGGATGACCTTTACAAGGTCTGACCACATCAGGTGACCTTGGGAGCCTTTGGAGCCTTTGGGGCACCAGCAGGCCTAGAGGACATTCAACTCCCCACACCCACCATCCACTACCCCAACAGTCACCAGCCGTCACCCCATCACCCCCTCTCCATGACGCAGTGCCACCCTAGTACATGTAGTTTAAGGTCAACATTGTTAAAGAAAACTGACTTAGGTTGGTCGGATTTTAAAATTGTAAAATGCTAAAGGACAATATACAAAATTACTTAAATATTGCACAAAAGAGTTGAGGTTGATCCCGGGGTTAATCTCTTTTGCTGAACAAGGTATTGTAGTGTTGAGCCACACCGAGTGTTACCTGATCCTGAGACAATAGCTGAGGCTTTGGCGACCACCTCAATCATCTGATTCTGTTGTATCATAAGAAATGTGATGTGTATGCACTAACCTATGCTACTTTCTCTCGTTCAGGAAGCTTGTGCGTGCATTTCAACTGATTCATATCAGATTTCCTTGTGATTTTGGCTGGACTTAATACCCCTGGCAGTCCCCCCTAATCTCCGAGTCGGTTCCATAAACCTGTTCTATTACTGAAACACTGCCATCCATTCCCATCCCACGGCCACAAATCCCAATTCTCCAGGGCTGAAACAAGGACTTCCATAACCATTTGGGGGAATTCTTATCGTCTTCAGCCTTTTAACGGGAGGCTGGAAATTGTCAAAGACAGGGTCCTTGTGTGAAAAACATTAATCTGATCCTGGCTGATTTGATTTAGGCTGATGGCGTATGATTTGTCCAATAAGAAAGTGCAATTGAATTGGCGTAATGGGTCGAGTTAGGAAGGACGATTTGGTATAGGACAGATTCTGCGAAAAACTGTCAATTCTGTTGAAGACCAGACGTAATATCCATTTTAGAAAGTGATATTTTTTAAGGTTATGAATTGACTATTAGAAGGTTCATTGTTACATTCGTATACATACGTCAGTGCTTATATCAGTGTGATATCATATCGATCTCAGTAATAGCAGAATTCCACTAATGCTCAATGCAACAACCCATAAAACACAATAGCTAATTTGAATATGATTCCCCAGGCAAGGGTCGGGCTATATTCTTGTTCCGAATCCTCAAGTCATCCCCAACAAACACCCATGCATTGCTGCAAATTATCCAGAATTCTCAAAGGTAAATTAAGATTAGCTGGATGACTGACTGCAGACCCGAATGAGAGACTAAGTTAACATGGCTTCACATAGATGGCTTCAATGTGTAGCCGTGTCAACATGATGGAGGCTGGACTGAGCTCTGTGAATCTGCCCTTGGTAAGGCCTGTGTTGTAGGGTTGTGGGTGTGGGTGTAGAGCAGTGTGAACACCCACAGAGATGGGGGGGGGGAGGTCTGCATGTGCTGTGGTCGTTGTCCGGGTGTGTTGGACCTGTGTCCATGTTCTATGGGGTGTTAGTCTTTAATCAGCATACGTCTACATGGACCGGGGCAGTTATTGTGGCAGCCTGATTGCCGCCTTCCTGTCTGTTAACCCTCCAACGACAGCATAATGCTGTAATGTAATATGGCCTTTTTGTTAATCATCATGATGCATATATTCAGCGTTGGTGAGCAACACGCCAGAGTTGCAGGCAAGCATTCTATGGCCTTTGAGAAGAGTCGGCATGATGGACCAATGCAACGGCAGTGTGTCACCCGCCGACGTTGGAGCAGCATGATGACAACAAAAAATGAACATGAACCCTAGAACCATCATGCTATTCTTAAAGGTTTAAAGCCTACGACCACCCTTACTACGTACACGTTTACGAGTTGTTCAGTCCACTGGGGATGTTAAACCCTGGTGTAGGCGTGACCTTTTCAGAACTATACTCTATTTCTAACAATTAATTCAATTCTGGTTTTAAAACTTAAAAGTAATATCCTTCTTTGAAAAGGTATAACAGTCTTGTTATTAAGCCAGGGCAGATCCTGTGGGGAGTATTGGACAAATATCTCAGTATTTAGAGAGGTTTTAATATTCCTAGACTCGAAGGCATGCGCTGTAGGAGGGGGCGGGTAATGATTGAATTATTAATATATTTTGATTAAGAAAGAAGTAGAAACGCTGCGTCAGCTTTAGTGGGAACACAAACAGATGCAAACATGTACAATGGTTATAGTGCCTTGACAAAACAAACCCCGGCCATCTGCACCACCAGATTGATGTGGACATGAAATGTCTAAATCATGTCCTCAACCAGTGTGTATGACCTTTAGCTGAGACGCCTCACTCCCCATGGTAAATACCCCCCCCCCCCCTCCTCCAACCAACCACCCACACATCCACGTGTAGTTCTCACGAGATTAGAACAAAGCGAAATATATATGAAAGCTCATCATATTCCTCCTAATAACCTGTGGATACTTGTTTCTACACTTTTTTTTCGAAATCGGGGCGGGAACACAACTTATAAAATAATACTAATATATTCATGGGAGGTCCTAACTGAAAGGAATGTCGTAGATTGTTTTTTTCTCTCAAAATAGTTTGCATTACAGTCTATATGATTATAACATTGCATTTTTACATTTCTGGCATGGGTTTGGCACGTATGACAGGAAGGAAGATCAATGGAAAAAAGCGTTCATTTGGTTTTCTATCATATTAAGGCTGTAGGGCAAAGGCCCACATGAGTAGCGTGGCCCCAAGTGGTGAGAATTGACCCCTCTCTCAGGCCCCTCACAAACAACACTCCGTGTACACGTACGAGGGGATGATCCCTCACGTGTTAGCAGGCCACAGAGGGCTGTCAGGGCAAATGCAAATAATGATACACTATGGGTATACTAGACTTGACATAAAGCACTTGTGTTTAGGACGTGTGCCTATGTACCATAGCTAGTAAGATCATGGGAATAATCTACCACGAATGGCGATCTTAGTGCATATATGTTTACACTAGAGATGGAAAGAGGGTTTGTCTAGGAGGGTGTGGTATCAAGCACTTCACAATGACAAAATGTATGACATTAATGATAGTGCATGTTCTTTTCCATGGGGTGCTATAGATTGATCCTATTTAGATATAATTGTATAGTCGGCAGAAGAATGTATCAACTTTAGATGTGAAGAACAAAACTATGTACAGGAATAAATCCACACAGAATTGACCTATATGAAGACATATAAAAACATTCAGATACATCACTGACGGTGAGCTACTCATGGAAGGTTGCATGATGACAGGAACATTGACAATATAACAACCAGAGTCTCTATAGTCTGCAATCAGTGGCACATGTACCATCTACCATCTCCCCTACTGACATCCACAAGTCACATCCCCATCAACAGGTCCCACTTTAGAACTCTATCCCCTCACACAATCCACAGGTCCCACTTTAGAGCTCTATCCCACTCCAGTGAGAATAGAGAGACAACACGACAGCAGCTTTACTGCCTTGGGATCCGCAGGATCCACGCCTGGCCGGCAGTAGGGGTGGGCAGACGGAAGGGGGGGGGGCGTGTGTGGCAGGTGTGGGTGGTTAGGGACATGTATACACGGGAGAATATAGGTACGGTGGTGAGAGATATGCATACGCCAATAGGGCGTTTATATGGATAAGGACTTGTATTGGCTCTGTTTGGCACTATTTGTATTTATAAAAGTATAGCCTAATGTAGAGACATCAATCCCCAATTAGGGAACGTTCACAAATGACGTCACCTGCTAGGGGGTGGGTGGGTCTTTGGGTTTAGTGACAAAAAGTGACATGGGGATGGGGGGGTGTCAAGGTCTGTGTGACATCACCTTTTCAAGTCCAGACATATTTATGAATAAAAACAGTATAGAGCATAGATAAAAATGAAATGAAAATGACTAATTAGGCTCTGGGAACTTTACTGATATTGTGCCTATTATGATTGATATTCAATGTAACAGTATCTCTGCTAGCTAGCTGGAATGGAACTAATTGGCCATTGTCACATGGTGTAAAAAGTGATTTAGACTAGTACCGGTCATCAATGTATAATTATGTCAATGCTGCTATAGGACACATAGGCTATATCAGTGAGGGGAATTTAGAGGTTTAATTCAGGAATGAATGATTACCCTAAATTCTCATGTAGAGGCCACAGCTAATAGTCAGATTGTCAGTGTCAGACTTATGGGATCGACCTTGACCAAAAGTAAACGGGTGGTTAATATGCAAGTTTTCGCTATACAGTACTGAATTCGTCCAATTCATACCCCCTTTGAGGTTTATACAATTTTCCCAAAGTCTAGGTGCAGCTAATAAGCAAGTAAGGCTTATACACGAGAATTTGTGGTAGATTTATTCTGTACAATCCTATATGAGTGCCCTGGCCAGTGGAGGCATGATTACCCCAGGCACTTATACAAGACTGGTGCTTATTCAAAACTTAGTGCTTATATCTCCCTGGCTTTTATCTCTCAGGTAGGAATGACTAGTATTAATTATGATCTGTGTGAGACTGCATTTAGAGGATTTCCTAGGGGGGGGGGAGGAGGGGGGGGGGGGTCTTCAAAATTAGTGACGTCTTTCTTAGGGGGGTTATTGCTGGTAGGTGACAAAAGGTGACACGGGGTGGGGGGGTCCTGAAAATGGCCCAAAAAAAGGTGACGTCATTTGTGAATGTTCCCTTATCTCTACCTTCTGTCATTTAACAGCTTGCAAATAGATTGTCATCCTAATTCATCTCCTCTCTATGTGTTGTTGTATTTGGGTCACCTGATTAAGCTTAGACCAATACCTCAACCTTATAGTGTCAGCATATAGGACATTTTCTCACGATAGTGACGTTACAGATAAACTACGACGTCATGGGTGAGTGCATGTCGACCCATTGGCGTAGACGTTAGTCAAGTGTATCACACATTGTCTCTTTCTCACGGACGCTGCCCATCTCTAGGTATTTATCTATTTAAAATCAGCCTAATGTTTTGATGCACTATGCCTTGTTCACATGATACATGAGTACATCATCTGCAAGTAACTCACTCTGGCTGCATTTATACATCATGCCGACATTATACAGGGATGATAAACACTCCCGAGTGTTTGGCATAGTGCACCAACGTAGCAGTCAACCAACCATCCCAGTTTAAAGGGTTAAACATGTGAATAATAGTGAGCCCAAGATGATCTTTACATGTCAAGAGTGATATAGCTATTTAGTATAACCGACATGTCTATCCACAATGTCATGTTTTAGATTGAGAGGGTTGACTTCGGCCAGGTCACGCATGTGGTTACACAAAGTGGTTCCGCCTTTATATCTACCTTTGATCGGTGTTTGCTGTAATGGTGTGTGTATAATCGGAGAAATAATCCACTTAACTTCCAGTAGAACTTGTTGTAATCTCAACACGAATAAGATTATGTGGTTAACTATTATGATATAATGGAACCTCGTATGGCTCATCTTTATGGAAGAATATTTATATTTCAGGTAAAAGGAGTTCATAGTAGAAAAGGGTAGAAACTGAATTTTGATCTACCTCTGTCATCCCTGAGGATAGTTACACATTTTGTACCACATTTGCCATTATTTTGAAGGTCGTTTTAAGGTCATGGGGCGGCATGAATAGCTATACAAAGACCTCTCGGGGACAAGAATTTGATAAAAGAACTAAGATAACATAAAATAGACCACATGTCGACAAACCCTTCCGATCCCATAGATTTATTCGAGCTTTGATTACAAGGGTTCACCCAAACCGATGCTTTTGGGGTAGAATTACAACCATTGCTCTTTATCTTAGATTTTATGCGATTTACCTTTTCATCTGAGCCATGCTGATTTTACAAACACGGATTGAATTTCTAGTAAAATCATGCGCTGGGTTTTCATACAATGGAATGGCCAAAGCTGAGGACATTTAGTAGGAATTGAAATAAATCTATGGTCTTTATATACATTATAGCATGCTAGGAATGTGAGGATCAAGAGGCTGTATGGCACATGCGTCCAGGCCTCATGATACTGTATTAATTATACGTACAGTGTGCATATATACTGTGATATTATAAATGTCACCTGACTGTAGTCTGCAATAATTATTATGATGACAGCATCCGTGACAAATTGTAGAACACGTGCAGAATAACTACATGCTTTTATGTGTGCTGACATTAATGTCACAGTGGATGGAAAAATGAGCTATAGGGAGATGCAAGATTTCTGTTTTGCTGTTTTATAATAGCTGGTAATTGTTAAACTGCTGCTTATTGAACTCTTCGTTGACCTGTTATTAGATTTTCTATACTACTTTATATTCATCCCTGTCAACCACTTCCGCTTGCATGACTGTAATCAGTTCATGGATATAAGGCATAGCTTGGATGGTGACATCATAGCAATCTGTGAGTAGCATTGTGATTTAAATGGATATATTGAATGCACGTGACGATGGACTCGTGACGTATTATTCAGGTGTGCTTCAAGTTATGTAAACTATCATAAAGTCAATAAAATCAAGAATAGGTTTTTCTGTTTCTATATACCATATATACTGTTAAATGTATAGTGGTAATTGTTAAACGTTGACAGGGGGGGGGGGGATATTCACCACCATATTTAATAGGACCGTATGACATGCGCAGACTACACCGGAAGTAGCCTTCATCCTTTACTGTTTATGTTATTGTTACCTTAGTTGTTGTTGACATAACCCTCATAAAATAACTAGAGGAGGCTAATTGATCATTGTAGTTTTTCCGTGATGACACGAAGGACACAAAACACTTAATTCTAATGACAAAAATAAACAGGAAATGACATTGTATCTATAGACCATTTACAGTTGTACGAAGTGGGTATGCATTGATCGCCTTTGATAAGAAAAACTTGCCATTAATCTCCGCCCTCTTCCGTGTCATCACGAGATTATACACATACTCATATGTATTTATATTATGTTAGCAGGGACGGGCTAGCATGATACTTAAAATAATAGTTTCACCCTTTTGGATATCTACTTATATGGCGTGAATGTATCCATACACTACTAAATCAATTAAATCCACCTCTAGGCAGATATAGTTCCTATCTGGAAACAATTGACGATGAGACCAGATTCAGTTTTCCGTTTTGCCCTTTTTGGCGGCAGATCGGCAGACGACAATGGACGTAGTGATCACGTGGCCCGGGTCACGTGGTCACAAAGTGGATCCGGATGTCGCCTCCTGCTGCTGCCACTAGGGTTTATTTGAGAGGAAGAAGGAGGGTGGTGGTGCGGGGGGGTGTAGAGAGAGTGTGTAAGTAGAGATTGGGGAAGGGGGGAGGGAGGGGAGTAATCTAGTTCCTCCCGGCCGGAAGTCGGTAAGAGGAACGCTGCAGGAACGCCCGGCGCAGACGACAAACGGCGGCGCGTCTCTGCGGACAGATCACGTGGCCGCCCGCCATATTGCTCCTTTGCTGGTTACCGGCGACGCCTTGGTACATGCGCATATTGCTCCGCTAGCCGACCAGGTACCAGTCAGCCCTTTTCTCGTTTCCTCTCGTTCTTGTCGTGGGGACACGAGAGTGGTATGCAGAGCAGACACTTGACAGCAGGCATTTGCGCTGGACTGCTGAGCTGTTATACTCCCGCCCTTCTCCCATCACTGTGAGGCAGTTGTCTTTCCTTGAGCTGCTCATATTTTTGTTACATCGCTCTCTTACACCCTTTTTGCTTAAGCATTTTCTTTCTAACCTCAAACGCTACAATCAAAGTCTCTGATCGCTGCTTAAACGCAGAAGTATATTAACAGCTAATGAAAATAAAAGGAGCAGGTAGGTGCATGTGAACGGGAGCGGCCTATAACCATCTATTTAAGCGGTGTGTAGAATATAAAAGAGGCCCTCATATTACATGGGCGCCCACAAGCCGAGCTTCACCCAGCTCCAATCGGCTCCGAATTGGCCTGGCGAGAAGAAAATCAAATTAGCAGGCCGTGAACCGCATGTACCTGACCCAACCGAAAGGTTAAAGTTGGGAACCAAATCCATTTTAGCCAATTTGTTTGAAGCCATCAGTCCTGGGGCAGCTATTCTGAGGGTAGGTGACGGGGGACGTGTAGCAAAAGGAAGGGGGGAGGCGAAGGGTGGATGGAGTCATGGAGAAGAAAGGACATTTTGATGAAAGCTGGATGGGACAGGAATAACAGAGCGAGACAGAAGATGTGTGATGATAAATGACACAGGCCAATGTATAATAATGGGGCACCGGCATGTGTGTACATCCCTTGTGGACCGACTGTATGCATGGCTATCATATTTATCTACTGTGTCTCTCGGGTGACTGTGTAGAAGATGGCTCAGAGGGATGGCTCGGAAATCTGCTCCAATATGAAGTATTGTGATGGGTAAATGGTTGGTATATACCTACCTCCCAGCAGCCACCCTCCGACTCGCATAAAGCCCCACAGGTATTTAATTATAGTACGTTGAGGAATCCTCATCTATGCCACAGTATACATCCCGTGTAGGATGAGGTACATTCACCCTCATATAGATGCTATACTTGCTTGAAAAATAACTGCCACTTCCAGCCTGCGAATAATAAGCACTTTAGATAGCAGACAAAATGACCTCATCCTGCAAAGTTCTGACGGGCAATGTGAGCCATGATGAAAGGCCTTTGTTATATAGGATCTGCTGATAACCTGGAGGTTAGTGTCAGCAGCAGCAGCAGCAGCAGCAGCAGGGGAAGGCTACACCTAAAGGGCCGCCTTAACTGTACTAGGGTATCTAGAGCCTCCTGTGTACCCCCTCCTTTGTCCCCCTGTCTCTGGCCTCTAACTCTAGACGATATGGAGGACCTAAGGACCCCGCCCCACCCCCCCCCCCCCCCATACACACTTCCTCAGCCCCATCCCTTTAGTCAGTCAGGACCTCTCCATGACAAGAACCAGACAGGCACTAAGGTAGGCCCCTTTTTGGTGAGGGCGAAAGGAGCACTAGGCAAAAGCAACGTCCTGGGATTTATCTCTGTCACGGAGTATGTGAACTATGTTGGATGTTACCATAGTGAACATGCAAGTGATAGCAAAATCACCCTTTATACATGGCATTATATAGGAGTTCCTAATACTTACATGTTTGAAACTCATTCTGATATTTTGTGGATGTGGAGCTAATTGGCCTGGGGTAATATCCTATTATTTCTACGACAGAGTGGGGTGGGAGGAGATTAAGAAAATGGGCTTGCCTACTTTTCGAAGAAGGACCGGAAACCCCTTCACCCCTTTTAAGTCAGAGCGAGGTCAAAGTGAACCTACAACCCGTTGCCTGGTCCTCAAGATGTGAAGTGCAGCCTAGAGGCTGCATGCTGGAGGGATATAAGGGTTCAATACAACGACATGATGGCATTTCCACCGGCAGCAATTGCTTGTACCTTTATAGGTGGGGAGCCAGGGGCGTCATGGGGGACAATATGGCTGCCTACATAGGGCGACTGGTTATTGCAGTATAGGGGACATGTTAAGTGTACCCTGAGGCTGTCCTTGGAAGTACATGATATAATGAGGGTGGCCGTAATAAAGTATACCCCAGATGGAGGACCTCTGCACCTTCCTGTGCTGGGGCACAGGGGACCTCTGAGAGCAGTAAGTGGGGGCTGAGTGAATTAGTAAGGTAGTGAGAGGCAGAACGATTAATGGAGCCTTATATGCCACTAGCGGAATACATTTTAGACCAATGAAATGATTCCCTCTATTCAATGCGGAATTACCAGGTACAACTGATATCCATGCATTGTGACAGCTGTTATCAGTGATTATCTCGGAGGTACCAGATTAAGTAATGGCCACGCCCAGGTGACAATAATCTTGACCCCTATAGCTTACCTTGCGCCTACCCAGCCATTATGGAGTACGATAAATTATGGAACTATAGACAATAACAATAGCTTGGCGATAGAGACGTTGCAAGGCGTACACAAACTGCTGCAGGTAGTCCCTCCCTGCATACACAAGGTTAAACAAAAAAGATAAAATGAATACGAATAACGAGAAAATAAAACTGGAGGTAGACATAACCAGAGGGTCCGGACAGGAGTCGATATACATAGTATACATATATAGATCTATGCTCAATATAAAGGCCCGGCCCCCCAGACAGAAAACACATTTCTGTCGGTGAGGAGGTCATAAATGTGATTTGACCCTGCGTCCCCCTGTAGCCACTTTGGGCGCAACAGGACACGACTGGTCACTTTACGGTTATAGGTCTGTAACGGGACACACCTTGTAGGCAGCCATATTGTCCCCTCAAACTACTGTTGGTTGCCAGAGGATTGCTGCAATACTAGCAACAGTGATTGGTAGTCAGTGTGAACATGTTCAGATACCTGCAATGTTTTAGTTCCCATCCGCAGCTGCTATTGCCAACACAGCGCTGTAGCTGACCCGCTACGTCCCTATAGCCACAGCACCGTCTCATTGCTGGACGATTTGAAGGCAAGGCAACAAGAGAATTGCCTTCTTCCATGACCCACTCCCTCTCCTTGTGCAGCCTCTCCACTCTACCACTTCCCTCACCTCACCCCCCTCCCTGCCCTACCTCACCCAGCCTGGCCTATGCCCCACCCCACCCACCCTTTACCATAATCTACAGTTCCCACTATGGCATGCTATTTTAGCGTAGTTTTATTCTTTGACAGAAATACAGCACACATGCTTTCTAATATTGGTGCTATTTCAGCCGCCCAGACGACATTGTGCGTGTACTTGGGGGATGAGCTGGTCCGATGTCGGTGCGATAGTGGTCGGATTCATACTGGTTGTCCATATAAATCATCTGTTCTGATCAGCTGAAATGACCAAAGAGGAAGTCACATCATTATTAGTAAAGGATGTAGGATTGCTGAATGGGGCACCACCTCCACCACACATACTACCGAACAATGTTAATATAACGAGCAAGCGGAAAGACAACAAGAAACACACACATGTGACCGAATAAACTAAAATCCTATGACAAACTAAGTGAGGAAGTCAACAGCGAAACTAACTGGTTGAACTGAGGATAACACACTACTTTAGATACTCGAGGAATAATCACTAATGCCCTCCCCCTCCTCCATGTCCATACTATCCCCCTATACTACTACCCAGGTGGTGCCGCAGCTGCCCCGCCCCCTGGTGACTGGGTGGGTGAGCAGCTCACCCAGCCTCCTTATGAGCAGCTCATGGGGCGAGTTGCTCACAGGCTGGGCAGGATAATAAGCCGGTGGGGAGCAATACATGGCCGGGAGGTCAGAGGGTAGTGGGGCGGTCCAGCACTGACACAGGTCTCAGAGTAAACTGGATCCTCACAAGAGGCAAATCTACATTCTAAATGGCTTACTAGTCTGGTCTTGCTGAAGGGCTTCACAAAGTGCCACTTATGGTACATTGTTTATACAGACTATACATCTTTTACATCTATAATGCAGGTGAAATCCCAAACCTTATTCATTGACAGTAGCCCCTATACAAGATGGTGTTGCTGGAACAAAGTCCTATTACAAACGTATAAACAGACACCCACCTGTTGTGACTGACTCAGAGGCCCTCAGAGCTACTCCAATAAATGGGACATGAGGGGACGGAGCGACTAGCATTAGCTTTTATCGCCCCGATAATAAACCCCAGTTTTATGTCACGGTTCACCCATAGGAGATGATTGTAATGCTCGAAAACCTAACCACTCAGAGAATATGACCTCTTTCCATCTCCGATCCGCGTCTGTCTTGGTGAATATAAGGATTCTATAGGCGAATATGATATGTTTATGTGACGCACCCTTTCATTCATACAGTATGATTATACTTTGTTCAATTGAAGGCATTATGCAAATGGCACCGAATTCCAATCCTTTTAGGGGACAGTATTTCTAATCCCCCTACATGTTGGTATATAAAGCATAATTAACGTGATATAAGTTCAGTTCTCTACAGTGCAATAACCGCCAGCAGAGTATAGTTCAGATTGACCTTTCCTCAATTGTGATGCATCCGTTTATTTGTATTATCACGTATTATGAAATGCTACATTGACCTTTGTTGATTAGAGGTAAAATATCATACATGTTCATGTAATATAATATCCACAAAGATTGTATATCCCATACTAAAGTTGTGTTATCTCTCCCTACAGGTGAGTTTCCTATCACATACTCCACACCTCAAGGTACAGGTAGGTCAGATAGTGGGTAACACGATCTGCGAAAAGGGACATTAGTGCAGGGTGCATTAAGGTTCTTTTTCCCAGTATATGTCACATTATGATGTGAGCATCTTAGGCTTAGTCTCAGGCTTAGAAAGATTAACCTGAGATCTCCCCAGCAAAAGTGCCTTCTCAATGAGCTTCACATGTTCCTTCTTGAGGATCAGAAAAGAGAGCGACCCTACAAAATGCATGAATGCTGTCTTGTGCTCAGAGGAAAAAGAAGTTGGTTAAGAAGTTCAAAATCTAAAGGAGGGATCTGGGAATCGGATGTGTCGCTTATCTGTGGGCTAAGTGGAGATTTTATCTGTGTCTTCTTTCATCATCAGTGAATAGCTGAACCAGAATAGGAATCAAGGAAGGCGGGTTTCTGATACAAACACCCCATTAAGACGTGAAAGGACTGCTTCAATGTCATGAAAACCTTCACAGTTAATTGTAATTTTACTGTCCCTATAATTAAACGTTTATAGAGTGCATTAGCCAATAGTCATTAAAAGATAGTAGCAAAACAGAACCTCCATCTCGACATGTGCATCTAGAATAAGTGCTACATATTGGAATGATTTTGATATATCGTTTATAAAGAGGCAGGGGTATATTATCCTGGTATTGTGGTACTCAGATTTACAGCCCACCCACCATAGTATAATACATTTCCGATTTTCCCTAACTCAACTTTATTAATGCCAAATCTAATACATTAGGAAATGAGTTTCCAGCTAAATCCCTATGCCTTGGGTCTACCATCAGAGTAAGTAGGTCATGCCCGAGCTGCTCCGAGCTGCTCCCCTCTATACAGCCTGCTGTTAATGAGCTGCTCCAGACCTGGTGGCCCTAATTGGAACTAACCCGTCCTTAGTAGAACCCAGAAGGCTACAGACTGTTTCTTAGTAAGAAGCTGATGGAAGAGAAGCCTTTTTGCTGCTGAGCACCTCCTACCGTCGGAGTGTAGGCTTCGAGTAGCTCGAAAGTCTTCTATACTGTGTTAGAAGGCTGTGTGGAGGGCCCTAACGTCCTGTAGGTAGGCTGGTTCAGAGCGGTGCTATTGGGAAACCCAGTTAGGGAGTCAATAAGATATGACGATATGGAGTAATTCAGATCAGTTATTGGCTCTAAATCAGAGCGGTAGATAATCAGTCTCGGCAATGAGACCACAGGAGGAGAGTGAGGTCTGCAGAGGTCTTAAGCAGTAGGCGGTTAAAGATGGGTTAGGAGCTAATTATTTTGGGGTCGATATTGCGATACTGATAAATCCATAAAATAAAGGGCAAATCATGGTCAGCATAGGTCAGGGGACCCAGCTCCATAGGTGGCCTAAGCGGAAACGGATCTAGTATCAAAACTAGGCTCAAAACAGATGCAACTGGGGACAAGGTCAATAGCTTACAGTGCTGGAGAGATTTTACTGAGTTAAGTTAAATCCTTTCTATTGCTAAATATCACCAGAGGCTATGCCTTTGTATCCAAAGTATTTGTTATTTCAAAAGGGATTTGACATAACCCAGTAAAGTGGATACATGTATGTCACACTCCCTATCTCTCCAGCACTGTGGCCTACTGACCTGGTCCCCAAATGCATCTGAATGCAGGCAACGTTTAATACTAGATCCGTTTCCGCTTAGGCCCCCTATTAAGAGAAGGGTTCCCCTGCATTTTATAAAATGTATCAAAATGACTCAAACTGTTACACACATTATCTATATGAACATTATGAGCATGTATTCATTGTGTGACTGAAAAATGAAATCGACCCAATGATAAGCTCCTAACCCATCTTTGACTGGGCATAGGGGGTATAGTAGTGCCATGACCGCAAACACATAGTGTACCAGGCTACAGAAGCTGTAGAATGATCAGCACCGATAGAGGAAGGATCACCTCTCCGTACAATTGGGTTTCCACCTCCTTCTGTCTCATTGTCTCACATTAGAGAGACACAGTAGCTGAATACTGTCCTTTTTGTGGACACCATCTTTCAGGATCTGTGTAGAGATCTCCCAGCGTGTCACCCTCCTGCCTTGCCTGATACCACGATGTATTAGCGGATTAGATTAACACAAGAAGCTAATCCTATCAAGCCCATGGAGAATCGAGCACATACATGTACTTTCTCTGTTCAATCTGCTGTCTTCCTCAATGTTAGACTAGATATACTGCAATTCCATGTTACTAATGATAAGATGATGTATACGTTTTAATGCCTATACTGTACATCCTTTATCTTAGCATAGAGACATAGAATACGTTTGTACCATATAGCTACCTCTCCCGCAAACCACCACAGATCATTCTCCTGCTCAATTTAGAACCAGCTGTACCACATAAAGGGGGCTGAATACCAATGAACTTGCCCCCGTAGCCGCCTATAGATCTCAGATAGGACTAATAGAATTAAGGTACTTTGCCATGAGAGGTCCCACCTTATGTACCCCATGTTACCGAGGCATGGTCAGGAAGCTAATCCCCCTCATCCCCATCCCCCACACTCTAACTCTATCTGCCTGACAACAGTCCTTTATCATGGGCCCCAATGGTGGCGCTCATCGGGGATGAAAGGGGAGGCGATATTGCACAGGTCGTATTCTCTACTCCAGCACCGGAGAGTGTGATGATACTCCGGGGATAAGGCAGTGTACAGAGATAAAGGGGGTCGATCAGGAGAGCGTTTCTTTAACAGTGAGTTCAGGGAGGACGGGGTCTACCTTTGTAGTGTATCATAGGCGATGGGAGTCAGTGAGGAGGTTATGTTTGCATACTGCTGCTGCTGTCTTAGTGCTTATGCTACCAAACCAGACAAACCTATATGGCCTGATTGGGTTGGAGCATATAATAACGTTCACGCACTCCAACAGAACCATTGTTGTACCCAGGTGTCTATTCACTACATCAATTCATTTTTACAGTTAGAAATAGCGATTAGAAACAGTGGATAAAATATGAGTGGCATATTCAATTCCAAATCTAGACAATTATTGTCATGTTGATTTAAAAAAATCCAGTGGAAGATAATGACCTCAGTTTAATTAATCCCAGGATATCATGACCTCCCAATATAACACAATGTCATGTAATTGGAAGTCACCCATCCATAATAGATGGTCCTCACCTCATCTTGATCCCATCCACTCCAGGTGAATAAATCTGTGCTGATGCAGCAGGAGATGTCCAAGTTGATGCTTGTTATAAACCGTCTTTACGGCCTCAACCTCCCGGTTATAGGCACTCCCTCAGCCTCTCCCTGACACACCAACAAAAACCAAGGGTCCCTGTGGCCACTCAAAGAACCATATTCGTCGAATTCGCCTCCCAAAATGGTGTTTTTATGCGCCATTTGCTGCACAGACCCTGCGGCCATTTTGAGCTCGTCTTCAAAGCCCTGTCCCTTCGCGCATGCGCGTTTTTGTCACGTGACTGGTCTAGATTGGTTCCCTAATCTGGCGGTAGGTAGGGTGGGGGTGAGATTTATCAAGGACTTCAATTTCACGGTGTCTTGTGTTGGTGGGGAGTGGTTATTAATGGGTGTAGTATGGGCAGGCTCACAGAGCACCATGGAGGAATATGGTGATGTAGAAGTCAGCCTTAGATGTGCCTCCGCCAGCCACCCTGAACTTAACCCTCATCTCTCCAGGCTCCATGACAGTGCATTATTATTACCCCAGCCTTGGGCAAGTTGGGGGTCCCAGGCCCCTACAGGTAGTCATTAACGTCTGTGAGTGTCTGCAGTATTAACACTGATGTCGGGGTAAAGTAAAGGGCACAGAGAGCGCCTGATTTATCGATAGGCTTTGTCGCCATTCATGTGTTTGTGACGGTACTTGCACACTCTCCCCTACCACCAGTAGTAGACGTAACACCACAGCACCGCAGCAGACCGAATTGCTCAGGGAGCAGTTTTTAGAACTGTAGTGTCCATATATATTACCTGTGGCCGAGCTGCTCAGATTAGTGGCTGGTGAGCCGCTCCCCACCTTTAACACTGTAGTGTCAATGTACTATCTGTGGTTGGGTTGCTCAGGTTAGTAGCCGGCGCCCATGTATACTACCTGTGGTCGAGTCGCTCAGGCTATGTTGGCCGGTGAGCAGCTCCCACCTTTAACATTATAGTGCCCATATATGCTACCTATAGCCGAGTCCCTCAGGTTAGTGACCGGTGAACAGCTTCCACCTTTAACACTGTAGTGCCCATATATACTACCTGTAGCCGATTTTCTCAAGTTCGTGGCCGGTGAGCTGCTCCCACCTTTAACACTGTATAGTGCCCATATATACTACCTGTAGCCGAGTTGCACAGGTTAGTGGCCGGTGAGCTGCTCCTACCTTTAACACCGTAGTGTCCATGGATATAATATACTACCTGTAGCCGAGTTGCTCAGGTTAGTGGCCGGTGAGCTGCTCACACCTTTAACACTGTAGTCCCCATATATACTACCTGTGGCCGAGTCGCTCAGGTTAGTGGCCCCTGAGCAGCTCCCACCGTTACTCCCTATGCGTGCTGTGATCGCTCTGGGCCCCCGCCGGCTGCTCTGTGTCACTTTGTGCACTGATCTATCACTGCCCGTGTACGGCTCTCAGCCTGACGAAGACGTATAACGCAGCCGGAAGGCGCTGGGACGACGCTGCATGCACGGTACAGAGCTAGAGACCTTAAGAGGTGGGGAGGTTGGAGCGTATAGGATGATTTATAATCCCATATTGCAAATGCTGAAATGTCTGATGCAATCCAAGGATTGTTCCATTAGTTACTGCTAAATTCAGAGAGGCTTGACTATTTTCAGAATAGGTAGATCTTAAGTATGGGTCCTAGGTACGAGTAGAGCAACTGTATAATCATACCGCATCACCTTGAATCCTAGGTGTACAGATAATTGTTCCTTATTACCTTTTATAATTATCTCCCTTCTCCTGAACTCAGGAAGCCTCGGATCAAGACGTTGTAAACACTGCGTGGATGGAAAATGAAAAAGTAGACAAGGCGAGAAGGTCAGGAGTGTCGACTTGTCTAGTGGAATATCAGTCTAATTATTGCAGGGAGTCTAACTGTAGTGCGACCACGACAGGCCTAGAAGCTCATATCAAGTGGATAATAATTGGTCCACAGAAAAAAGCGGAAAGCGATGGTTGACCGCTGGCGTCCGCAATGTCATAGTGGCATAATATGGCAAAGTTAAAAATGGACGAGAGACATGATGATTCATGTACAATTTGATGACACAGCGAATTTGAATGCGAACAGTTTCTTTGGCTTATCGGGGGTATTCGAGCTTTAACCCTGCCGTTGTATTGACGGAGTCATCGCCAGATAGGTAGTATAGGAAAAGAACAATTAGTGCCAGTCAAATCTATTAACATGAAGTTTCATCAAAGTGAACACCAGAGAAGAAATGAAGCAGTTTCATGTCACAGCAGCAAAGCCCCCATGACTATTTCCAGCTGAGATGACTCCCCTGTCCCAATTTAAGTGGTATTTGTGCTCAGCTGATATCTTTTTCCAGGATACTAAGATCCTCACGATTCGCTCAGAAGAGAATGGCAGGGCATTCTGTTTCACAGGCGTATTTATAGACGTTTTTATTTGCAGAGCTACTACCATGCACTAGCACAGACACTGCTCACCCTTTTGGATGTAAGGAAAACATGCATGAACTAGGTATCGGGGAACAGGTTAGAATAGATTGGGCTGGAGTAAAGTCTCATTGTCTGGGAGAGCTGGTTAGACACGACAGGAACAATAACCTATACTTTCAGTATACATGTACAGATAAAGTACAATGTCCAGCACAAGTACCCGGTATTTATAAATCCCCTCAGCTATTAATTAAATACCGTATTAATACTGCCCCCGGGGCTACCCTACAGGTGCCCACTGTACAGACTAATACAGACTTAATGCTGACCGGAAGGAGCCCATGTTTAATGCCTGCGTCCCTCGCCAGGGTCGCGGCCATCAACCGACCTCCCGCCAGACATAGCCCCCCCCCTGCAGTCACCTGTCCTGCATGTCTCCTCGTCTACCTGTCATCACCTTTATCAACCCTGCCTTTCCTGCCCTTATTCGCTCTCCTTGTCCATGCCTCCCTCATTCTCCCATTACCCCACAACTGTCCCCCTGTTCTCTAACCTGCCCCTGCCCCTCCCTATCTTTTGCTTCTTACTCTTTCCCCCCTACCCATTCCATTCCCTTCCTTCCTTCCTTCCTGGTGCACCCAGTGTCCTGGCTGGGCCTTGTTGACAGTGTTAGATCTGGGCCCAGCCCTGCTCCGACCCAGTCCGCTCTTTATAAGCCTGTTAGGCGGGCGTCAGTGGGATGGGGACTAGGCCTGATGGATTGGGGTTGATTTAGGGTCTATGTGTGTGATGGATAGGCTTAGTTAGACAGGTGGTGTGTGTGGGCCTGTCTTCAGGTGCTGTCACCACCACATTTATTACTGTTTAGCTGTATTCATCATCGGTGCCAACGGGGGTCTGATCTTATCATCACCATGAGCAAAGGTACTAAGAAATTAAAGATAAAGGGATTTCCGTTAAGCTCTGATCATGTTTTATGATTGATCCGCGGTAAAAGCCATAATGATAAGGATTGATGGTCGTCGTGAATAATGCAGTAAAATGGAGAATTTGATATGGTTACCTAAATATTTCTCCCCTTGCAGTGACACTATTTTGGGATTTAACCTGATACTACCGGCATAAGCTGTAGTTATGGCTATGGTTTGAAATGCATGTTGACCCAAAGGAGATAACCATCATATACATAGGCTGAACATTTATAAAAGAAAGTCATAGTTTACTCTCAACGAGAAATCAGGAGGTGCCACTTTCAAAAATGGTCTTGGTCTACCAGTACTAGTCATTATGGCCCCATCCCTGGCCATATGTCGTGGATATGGTGGCGGGTGTATGGATGGGGTGTAAACTGAGCTGCTCATGTATCATGAAGTGGAGAGCAGTCCATCTTTAATACCACCCATCTAAAAGACATCAATATCCATCTTCTACCTTCACTGCTCATCTCTTCCTACAGTTTTCCCATGACCATAAATAACCCGTCTCACCAAGTAAATCATGATTCTAACCATCCATCCAGACTTCCAGGATTCCCACTGCACTCTCCTAGCAGAGGGTATGACTACTTTCCCTGAGGCATAGTAGGTGCCATGCTCAGCATCGGTAACTGCTTGGAGATTGAACTCATTAATGAGTGGCGCCCATCGTAGATCACGTCGTGGTGCCTGTGGGGTTCCTAGACAGAAAGAGAGGGGGGAGGGCTGAGTGGGAACATATGCTTGGAGGGTTGAATCACCATGTATCTATTAAGGACCAGGATGGATGACGGTGGAAGGAGAGTGATGGCTCAAGTGATGCCTGTACATTTACTGCCTCTCCTGTATATAAAGCAGCAGACGGTGTCCTGTTAAGGCGCCCATTAAGGAAAGTGATAAACTCAGGGGGAAGCCCTGGTACAACTTCAGTTATGATGCTTACCTGAGATCAATTTTGATGCTGGTTCTCCTATATTCAGATGTTGATAGAGATGTTGATAGATATTTCTGTGTCTGCTGTATGACCCAGTAAAATGGTATTAAGGTCCCTTGATTGCAGCCTATACAATCTAGATATTACTTTGGGCATATGTTTTATTCAATACATCATCAGGTTAACAGGTACCAAGTATATGTATACACTGGAAACCTTGGGATCCCTCAGAGTAATCACGACAAAGTACTTTGGGCAATCATGACTAGATGCTTACCAAACGTGACAATATCATGTTAATTAAATACTGTAAAGTAACCTGAACAAATTGACATGTATCACGCAATATCTTGTGTGAGACATAGTAGTCTTTCATGAAAGATATATTCATTAATGGATAATTGTAATTATATTGAGCTTTAAAAACATGACATGTACTGTGAGGGATGGGATGAGGGGGTGCCCAGCCTGCCCCCAGCCCTCCCCTATCTGCTCTGCCCCATCTTACTGTGCTTAATAGGCACATTCTCGCTTAAGTCTATCTTTTGGGGGTGTCAAAAAGTGAAAATTAGATCCTAATAGTTTATCTAAATCTATGCCAATTATTGTTTTCCATGTTATAAAGAGTATGTACACCAATTTTCAGCACTTGGGCATCCTTATTTCATTACTTAAGAAGCTTTGAAGTCTAGGTGATGGAATTCCCATGTGGATTATTGTCCTTTCCAAACGTTTAATTACCAGTGCACTAAAGTTGTAATGTATTAGTAGATCTCTTGGATGTAACCTTGATATTAGCTATTTATGATACTAGAGGGCCCATTCTATTATTTTCATTGTTTTTTGTGGAATCAGTATGCATTTTTGTGAATACAACAGATAGTTGAGGTTTTTAGGTATAAATGAATTTCTGGGCCCTTGTCTACCTGAACTCCTGGCTATAAATTTAGAAAATCATAATTAGTATTGTTTATTCTATTTGGCCATAAAACTACATTATTTGCACTAAATATTCAACTAAGTACCTGTGCATGCAGCTGCCTATACCAGAATATGTATAAATTAGCTGCAGCTTATATCATAGATAACAGTGATTAAACGTTTGGAAAGGACAATTGGTAATTGTCCTTTCCAAACGTTTAATTACCAGTGCACTAAAGTTGCAATATATTAATAAATCTCATGAATGTAGCCTTTATATTAGCCATTTATGATACTAGAGGACACATTCTATTATTTTCATTGTTTTGTTGTACAGTGAAATCTCGTTATAACGAGGACGGTTATAAGGAGCAGACCGTTATAAGGAGCAAATTTGCTCTGCCAGGATTTTTTCTATACATTTCTATAGTAATAAAACCTCATTATAACGAGCATTTCTAGCCAAAAATCGTTTATAAGGAGCACATTTTAGGGCTTTGCCAGGACTTCCCTGTGAGGTGGGCGGCCTACAGGGGTGTAGGTACAGACCTGTGAGGGGTAGGGGGAGGCCTTTGTAAGGACTTCCCCTGTAATGTGGGCGGCCTACAGGGGTGTAGATGCGAACCTGTGAGGCGGGGGGCTTTGTAAGGACTTCCCCTGTGATGTGGGCGGCCTACAGGGGTGTAGGTGCGGACCTGTGAGGGGGGGGGGGCTTTGTAAGGACTTCCCCTGTGATGTGGACTGCCTACAGGAATGTAGATACGGACCTGTGAGGGGGGGGGCAAGGGGGGGGTTAGGGCCAGTCTAGGTCGTTCCAACAGTGTTTCTTGTAAAGGAGAAGAACAGGATATGACGTAGCCATGCTCATGATAACCAAGTTTTACTGTGTATATATACATATGTGTGTATAATATGTATATAATGTTATATATTTAACCAATAATGTATGGATATCACCGAACGCAGGGTGTGTATTCATGAATACACACCCTAAGTTCGGTGATATTCATATATTATTAGGTTTATTATACGATATTCCCATTCAAATGTCTTTAGTTACCTTATATGAGTCCTAATTTGGCCATTTTGAAAGATTATTGACTGAATATCACTCGTACAGCAGTAGCGCCATGTTGTTTTGACCTCCCACCAACCCTGCTCGCTGATTGGTGGAGCCTGGTGACGTCATAGCCTCAATCTCCAGGGGATCAGTCATTATTTCAAATCCAACATACTCTCAGTGCTAACGTATAGGATTGTACTTACGCCGCGCGACCTGCTGCTTTAAAAACTAACTGCTCCCTGATACACTGCAATATACACAGCGTTTCCCTCCACAACCACCACAGCCGGATAGGCATGGCAGCTAGCGTCGCCGCCTCACACACCAAGGGTACCAGGATCGATCCTGGGTGGAAACGAACCTTTTTCAAAATGCCTATTTCTATGTGAAAAAAAGTCCCTAGAATTATTTTAATGAAAGGCTAAGTAAAGTCCAACTTCTACCTTTATAGTAAAAAAGAAATTAGAAAAAAATTTGGATTTTCAAAGAAACTAGACCAAAAAATGCCTTTTCTTCTGTAACTCGGTAAATAATGGTCCTACAGGGCTGGAAATCCGCCTGTAGACTCCTTGTTTCGCCACCTACCTCTACCAGCGCCTTCACGGCGTGGTGGTTAGCACATCGGACTTCAAGTCTTGATGTAGCGTGTTCGAGTCTCCATGAATCCTCGGATTTTATGGCTGTCGAGAGTTCCGACAGAATCGTTCTGATATCCGGGAACTCATCACAAATCGTTCTGATATCCAGAATATCAGCACGATTTCACCTTGCCAAGTGTGCGGTATGCAGGAATATCAGAACGGGAATATCACCTAAAAAGCACGATGAGTCGTCCGATCGTATAATAAATATATATATGTATCTGTATATCATATGACCAAAATCAGTTATAAGGAAGGTTGGTTACAAGGAGAAAATTTGCCTTGCCAAAAGGTGCTCCTTATAACGAGATTTTACTGTACAATCATAATACATTGTTTTGGATACAACAGATAGTTGAAGTTCTCAGGAATAAATGGATTTCTGGGCGCTTGTCTGAACTACCGGATCTACTTTTAGAAAATCATAATTAGTATTGTTTATTACATTTTGCCATAAACTACATTATGTGCACTGAATAGTCTTTTAAGTACCTATGCATGCAGCTCCACAAAATGTGTATATTAGATGCAGCTTATATAATAGATAATAGTCATTAACCGTTTCAAAAGGACAATTGGTAGTTGTCCTTTCCAAACATTTAATTACCAATGCACTAAAGTTGTAATATATTAATAGATACCATACAAAACACCAACAATAATTGCAATTTCAGTTAATTTAATCATTTTCATGGTATTTTGAATAATCAACATGTAATTTAACGGTTTCTATGGGGAAGAAATTTGGAAAATTATGATTATTATTCTTACTTCTTTTAAACTTAAAAACTTATGCTTAAACAAATATGCACTCAATACCAAGTCAGCATTGTTTTCTGGGTCTAAAGGTGGGCCATTAGGTGGGACCAATGTCACTTAGTCCATATGGGGCCCACTACATATTGTCCTGGGCTATGTTCTGGGACCAAGATGAGCTAGCCCATATTTGAAGCAAGGGTATCCACATGGGCTTAGGATGGCGCCCACATGGGCTTTGCGGGGGTGATATAGGGTTGTGAAACTCTACTGTAGTTGTTTGCCATTATTTGATATCCCAATGTTATGGCCCGTGTCCCAACTAAGTTGGTTCCTCCATATAGGTAGGAATCTATTCCTCTACCATTCAGAGGGAGGACAAATGTATCCTTTATCTGACGTACATTTGGGCTGGACACATTTCTTAACTGGTGTGATGCAGTCAGCAAGTGAGCAGTCTGTGTGTGATAAGTCAGTCAGTGGCAGGATTAAATGTAGTTATGACATTCAGGGAACAGCTGTTTGTATCAGGGTGCTGCTTGTTTCTACATTCATATGTAGAATGGGGTTATAAAACATGGCATTTCAAGAACCTAGTATGAAATCTATTATATTCCTAGCCATTCTGGAATTATTGAGAATCATAAACTTTTGTAATCTAGATATAAATAGCTCTGTTAAACATAAATGTAGTATTAACTTTGACAAGGACATCTAGTGGTTTGTTTAAAAACTTCCCAGTCAACATTGCTTTATGCATGGGCCCATATGTGTTTTTACTAGGGCAAGCTGATTTGCGCACCCTGGGTTTTGGTCCATTTTGTCCAGGGCTACCAGTGTGAGCCCAGATGGGTCAGCCCAGATTCAAAGTGTCCAGCTCTAGCCCAGATTTAGCACAGGCTCTAAATATGTACAATAAATGGTAATTTCTGGAGGGAAATCAGATGTCAGTATGTTTCGAAATATATAAAATGTATTTATGGAAAAAAGTTTTCGTGGGCTGGACCATCTGGGCTCACACTGGTAGCCCTGGACAAAAATGACCAAGTAAAACACATATGGAACCCAGGGACCAATGTTATCTGGGTATTCACTATAACTACTTTCATATTTAGGTGCCCATACCATGAAATGCTAATATTAGTTGCAATGTGCCATAGATATGTGTAATTAAACGTTTGGAAAGTACAATCATTGTTTGTTCCAAACTCTTAGAATGTACAATAGGGAGGATCAAGGATAGACGGCAAAACATGCAATTTACAACAGATATGGGTGTGACATGTATTTGTGTGATTATTTAATTTGACACTCAGTAGCACCAGCACAAGTTTGTATGTGTTGCTGAGAAAAGTTCTTGACAATTATTTTGAGGGTGGTTTTGTCATAAATAGGAAAGGAGACATGGCTGAAAGTCAATGATTAGTCAGTAGGGTAATTTCATATTATAGCATAGGTGGTGGCCACCTAGTGGTTGTTTATGACACTAATTCCCACAAAAAAAAACATGTTTTGCCCTGTTGTGTCACATATCAGTAGAGAATCATAATCCTCTAGCAGATTTTGGCCATTACTGTGTTTCCCTATAATATTTCCGTTTATAAGCTGGACCTCATGTATCACAATTAAACATAATATACTTTGAATAGCACTCCATACATCTAGTATTAATTAAAGTACCTATATATGCAGTTTTTCATACTATAATATCTACATAGTAACTATGGAAGATATCACAGATAGCTGTTATTAAAGGTTTGCAAAAGATTTTTAACCATTGTCCTTTCCAAACGTTTAATTACTACCTATTAAGATTTGAGATTAATCAATAGATATCCTAGATATGACCCACTAATGAACCCATTTGATATCACAGGGCTTGGCTTGAGTTTTCTACTGTTTCTTTTAGAAAAATATGCCATTTTCTAGGATGTTTGACATATATCATCTCCAACCACTGAATCTCATTTTCTAAAATCTTCACAATGTGAGTTATCCTGAGACTCAATCACATGGACTCACACAATTTAGTCAATGACTCAATGAGCCAATTCATGCTTGAAAGTGATCAGCAGACCTCTAGGATTATCTTACCCACAACTCAATCTGCTGTTATGCTGACAGGAATATTCTGTGTCAGATCTTATCAACTATATCCCTGACCAGCTACCAAGCCCCAAAACAATTAAACGTTTGGAAAGGACCGTTTGGAAAGGACATTTCCATCTGGAAACTGAAAAGAATCATTTTCAAGTCATCATACCATCTCGAAAAAATTTTTCCTGGTTCATATTACAAAGTTCTAAATATCATATGATGTTTGCAATCATAACTCCAGTATAAGTACCTCTAATTAACCGTTTGGAAAGGACACCCTTAAAAAATCTCAATTTTTTCACAACTTTCAGATCCCATATTGTGCATTTAGATATCTTTGATGTCATATACTGTTGTTTCTAGAGTTAAAACCTTTTGAAATCTTATATTCTGACCAGAAACATTCAGCTATGGGTGAATAGGTTTAGCTGTAGATCGATTTTTAATTAATCGTTTGGAAAGGACAGATATTCAGGGACATTATATAAAAAATCATATTAAATAGATATACACACATAAAGCTGAAATGCACTTTCTATACACAAGAAGACATACTAATGAAAAGATCCACATCAACTTTTTAAGTGTTACTCTGGAAAATCATTTTAAAATGATAGTGTGAAAAAGGAAATTTGGGTTGAGGACAGCCATTTTTGACCACTTTCCACTAATCAGATACTTTAATCGTATAGATAATGTACATATAGACACATTAACCTTTTATGATATAATTGCAAGGATGTCTGGCTTCTACTGATACACAATTATATTGAGCAATGAGCATTATATGCATTCCTTAGAACCAAAATGATTCTGAGGACATGGAAAGATATACTTAAGCGAGAATGTGCCAATAATGGAGGGTGTCTGGGTCTCTGTCTGGTGCCCCCAGGAGTCTAACATCAGACCCCCCCCCCATACACATACACCTTACACGCCTGCAGCCAGTCCACTTACACGGTAATTAAAGCACGACAGTTTAGCATAAATCTCATTAAACTGTGCATCATAATACCATGCGTCATGCAGAGATTACCAGCGGCAAGTAAATGCTTGTAATTCCTGCTAAAACGTTGGGAGGCACTTAGAGTAGATTGTATAGGCACGGATTTAATTCCTGCTAGAACGTTGAGATGTATTTGATATAGGAAACAGTGAATCTGATATACATGATGCAGTCCCATTTAGATCGCAGCAGTAGATATGATTGCAATGTAATAGGGGGATCACATTAGAGTACCTATATACTATGAAGTCGCATTACACATTTAACAGTACCTGCCAGAACTTTATTTTAAGAGGCTCATTTATTTATGATACACTTCTCCCTCTGCGCAATATTCACATATCAGGAACATTTTATATATTTTTTACAGATTTAATGGATTTTACTGCCGGGAGTGTAGCTGAAGGTGTCTGATGGCATACAACACTCACTCAGAACAATCTCAATGCCATCCATAAATTTAGATATCTAGATATAAATTAAAATGAAGGAAATATCAATGACAAATGGAAATACAATTCAATGTGATGGGAGTGACAGTTGCTGCCAATCATTCTGAAATTTCCAACAGTATTGCCTTCAACACTTGAGTATTTCACTACACTTGCTAATGACTTCCCTAAAAGCCGAGGATGCTTCCCTTGAGTACTTCCAACATGGCGGCGGGTGATTAAAGCCATTAACGGGAGCTCTTCTTTCATCAGGAAATCCGTTTCACTTTGTCATTGCTTCCCGAATGCGCTCATCCCTGCGTGCTGTAGAAGAGCCGCAGGTAATCAGGGTCATGTCCGGGTCGTCTTTCCGAAAGAGCTCAACTTGACTGATGGGGCTGGACGGGCGGTAGACCGTAGGTTCAGTTTCATTTTACTAGCCTATATTATACTAGAGGCTAGGTAAATAGCACGGCCATTTTGTGTAAGAATTCCCGCCATATCTGTGTTTTGCTGCTTCTTTCTGGAGGCCATACTATGCGTTGAAAACATGTAGTGTAGAGTGTCCTGCAATGTGCGATCTGTTCTTGTAAGATCCCTTTTGAAAGTGGTAAATGTCAGTGTTCCGACACACATCAGTATAGCAAAGCTGTAGACCCCAGTGCCGGGTGTGGACAACATCCCTTATAGGAGCAGCTCATCCTACAGGAGCAGCTTACAGCTTTCACCAAGCTGCACTACCCGAAACAGGGGTATACATAGCAAGCAATGGCAAAGTAAGGGGGAGGGGGCAGAGGGGGTTCTGATCCTTTCTGTTGTTGACCTTTTAGGTTTGACCATTTTTGAGGTTGACAAAAGGTGGGGAGAACATGCCCCTCCCCCCTCGTTCCATCCCCGCCCCCATTTGCGATGCCCCTGCGGATAACATGCTGTAGGGGTACAGGTGTAAGTAATTTTTTTATGGAGTACTGACCAGGGGGCACTGCTGGGTGCAGGTGTAAGTAGTATATAGAGTCAGGGGTTTGTACTGACCAGGGGGCAGTGCTGGGGTGCAGGTGTAAGTAGTATAATAGAGTCAGGGGCTGGTACTGACCAGGGGGCAGTGCTGGGGTGCAGGTGTAAGTAGTATAATAGAGTCAGCAGCTGGTCAGGGGCTGTTACTGACCAGGGGGCAGTGCTGTGGTGCAGGTGTAAGTAGTATATAGAGTCAGGGGCTGGTACTGACCAGGGGGCAGTGCTGGGGTGCAGGTGTAAGTAGTATATAGAGTCAGGGGCTGTTACTGACCAGGGGGCACTGCTGGGGTGCAGGTGTATGTAGTATATAGAGTCAGGGGCTGGGACTGACCAGGGGGCAGTGCTTGGGTACAGGTGTAAGAGTAGTATTATAGAGTCAGGGGCTGGGACTGACCAGGGGGCAGTGCTGGGGTGCAGGTGTAAGTAGTATAATAGAGTCAGGGGCTGGTACTGACCAGGGGGCAGTGCTGGGGTGCAGGTGTAAGTAGTATAATAGAGTCAGGGGCTGGTACTGACCAGGGGGCAGTGCTGGGGTGCAGGTGTAAGTAGTATAATAGAGTCAGGGGCTGTTACTGACCAGGGGGCAGTGCTGGGGTGCAGGTGTAAGTAGTATAATAGAGTCAGGGGCTGGTACTGACCAGGGGGCACTGCTGGGGTGCAGGTGTA
Organism: Harmothoe impar; assembly: GCA_947462335.1. NCBI lineage: Eukaryota > Metazoa > Annelida > Polychaeta > Phyllodocida > Polynoidae > Harmothoe > Harmothoe impar. The sequence continues at coordinate 11,684,624 of OX381721.1, read as the reverse complement.
AGTAGTATATAGAGTCAGGGGCTGTTACTGACCAGGGGGCACTGCTGGGGTGCAGGTGTAAGTAGTATATAGAGTCAGGGGCTGTTACTGACCAGGGGGCAGTGCTGGGGTGCAGGTGTAAGTAGTATTATAGAGTCAGGGGCTGGGACTGACCAGGGGGCAGTGCTCGGGTACAGGTGTAAGAGTAGTATTATAGAGTCAGGGGCTGGGACTGACCAGGGGGCACTGCAGGTGTAAGTAGTTTAGATTCTGATCTCACGACGATCCAAGATGCATATAATGATATAGGTTGGGGGAGATTGTCAAAGACAGGCAGAGAATGTTGGTGGGTAACAGAGCTCGGGAATAATAATAGATGGAGATTTTCCCCGGGGACGCCGACATAATGATTATTCAGAAACCTGAGACATCACGTGCAACTCGGCGGGATAGTTGTAGGACTAAATAAAGGTTCCGGGAGGAGCTCTCACCCATATCCCTGATGAACAATTAAGTGTAGTACTACTAGAATGAATCAGATTTGGTGATGCCAGTTTGGGAGCCATATTGATTCAATTTGTCCCTTTGGTATTGATGAATGTGTGCTAAAGTGGGTGGGATAACCAACTCTGCCGTAAAGTTACTGTGTTATGCTATGTAAGGCCAACACTGAGGACACCCATCCCCTACCACAACTTTATTCTTTTCAACCTCACACTCCTCCTACGTGATCACTGGTGATACCGTCAGTAGCCATTCAGGTTCTCTGATTGGAGACTGTTAATGTTAAGAGACAAGGCGAGAATCTCGCGATGTGATTTTTGGCGGGATATAAGAGCTGACGTTTGTCTGTGACGTCACAGGGAGGAGAGACGCAGGTCTATAACTAGTGGAAGTGTTTGAGTAGAGAGTGTAAACAGTGGTTGGACTCACTGCTACATAATATGCACTACAGTAAATGGAGCCATAGAATTTAACAGATATTAACTATCAAATCCAAATGTGGAAACCCCATCAAGTAACCTTAATGAAATCACAGTAGTGGAAAACTCCTTCTGAAATACCTCTCTGACAGTCCTTATGATAATGTGATATTTGTATATATTAATAATGATATTCTACATTCCTTCATTATTTATGTAGTATTTTCAGTCAAATTTTAAACAAATTAAATCAATCGCTACCGACGAGGCATTTTGTGATAGGCTTAGCCTTGAAACCGCATCGTATTGGGATTTCAATGCTATTTCAATGAAAGGTCTGACGATAGTACTCTTTTATAAAAGGTCTCCACCTAATGGCTAGAGGAGTGTGTCTTTTTATCTGGTTTCTATATAGCATGAGACCTGTATAGTTTTTCACATCCCACACTTACTTTTCCCTTTACCCCCCCCCCCTACTCTCAGAGGTGGCCTCTTGTACAGGTGAAAGCCCCAGAACGTACAGCCTTGTTCTTTTCTTTATTACAGACTTACTTAACACGTTAAGGCATAGAGCAGATACAGTATTGTGCAACCAGATGTGGGGGTTGGGTGGTGTTGTCGGTGTAGATACCACACATTCCAGTCTGCTGCTGAGAGGGGGATGGGATGACAAGAACAAAACGGGCAAAAAGAGAGAGACCTGCCGTCAGTGACAGACAGGTCTGGGCACGTTCAGCTGCTGATACGATTAGTGAGGTAGCACGGTCAACAATGTGGGGGGGGGGGCATTCTATGGAAAGTAACTATATATATATATATATATATATATATATATATATATATATATATATATATATATATATATATATATATATATATATATATATATATATATATATATAAAACTCAAACTATTTAACTAAGATTTATTATTTTTCATATCACTAGGACCTACTCAGCAAACACGCCGTTACCAAAGTATGATAATTGACGTCAGGGTGTCATTACAAAGCACTATATGATTCAATTCTGGGATGGAGGTATGTCATTTTGCATCCAAACTCTAAATGTATAGCGATATATAGTGATCAATTATGAAAGAACCCATCGATTATAGACATGTATAAAAGGTTTGCCACCTGCTGAAGACGTTTAGGTCAAAGACTAACCTGTTGTCACACATAACGGACATAAATTCCTGAGTGTTTTTCAGGAGTTAAATCCACCTGGGTCTACCACCCCTCAGCTCTCAAAGAGGGAAATAGAAATACAAGAAGAAAAACACATACAAAACAGAAAAAGTGAAAACCAGACATATTTGCGTCCACACCTCCTCACACTACACCCACCTGCCCGCACGGTTTTGTCGGCCCTTACGTCTGGTCCTATTATTGCCACATCACATCTAGCTCTTTAAAGGCCGCATAGTGTGTTAATACATTATGGCACTTGTCGTCATGATGCAGGAATGCAGCCCTGTTGAGTAACTCACCAGAGCTGCATTTAAGCATCGTGGCGACTATATATGGGGTTCATTCAGTCCCAAAGAGCCGGGATGGTGCATTCATGCTGCCCAGGAGAATTGACTAGTCAGGGCTGTATTCATTATAGTATATAGCATGATGTGTATATGAGCACTATAAGGCCATTGGATGGCTAGTAGACGCTGCTATCGTCCATGCACGTAATCTGTAAGTGGTAGAGGCCTGGGCACTATAGGGGTTGGAGAATACAACATCTGTTAACTTTCTCACACACTCAGGGAAAAGGGAAATCTTTAAGAAATTATCTAGAAAAAAATGCTGTTTTCTTTTCATACAAAATTAATGGCAGGTGTCTGGTGCATCTGCTGCGTTCGGAAAAAAAACCCTGCCTAAAACGTATAAAAGCTAATATTGGGACCCCGGGGTGTGTGGAGAACATGAATTTCACTTTCACACGTAAGGGACAAATGACATGCCAAATGTGCATACCGTGGCCAGAGCATCTAGATTATGATCTTATGATATAAAATACATCTTCAGTTGGATTTAAAGTAGAGGCGTGGCACCTACACCAATGGCCAGCGTGAGACAAACACACATACATGAGACGATAGAGTCATGAGAACTAGGCGCGGTCCCCACGACACAGCCACTACACTGGCCCGGTATATATCAGGGTAAGAAAGACGAAGGCCGTGTGTGGACACAGGGAGACACCAGTTCCCAGGCTACACCCTGAACCGTTTGTTGTGGATCCCATCTAATGTTCGCTACCACCACCTAGCAACATGATGGACGCTAAGTGACTAGCAGTATGGGGAGGGGTAGAGGGGCAAAATATATTATGTTTGGAAGGTGGGAAATGAAGGGAGTAGGGGCATAGGGAGAAGCATAGAAGGGAGAGAGAAAGGGATGGAAGGACAGAGAAGGGGCTAGTGTAGAAGGGGAAGGGACAAGGATAGAAGGGTTGAAGGCAGTGTCATGACAGAGAAAAAAGAACAGTAAACGAGAAGGTTTGCAAAGATGCCACAGCTTCCCCTCCCCCTCTCCAACCTCCACACACACACATACACACACACACACACACACACACACACACACACACACACACACACACACACACATACAGGTGTTACCAGCGAATCGGGACCACTGTTGCACATTCCTACAAAGTGGGGACCTTCACAAATTAACCCAGCTTTCACTTAATTTGGGTTCAATTTAGGGCACGGCATAATTCTAACCCCCATTAAACAGTAAATTATCATATTGAAAAATATTGAGCTGGCCTGTGGTGCTCCAAAGTAGAGCAGTACAATGCATCCAAACTGAGGACATGGCAAGTGTTTCACAACCAAAGTGAGGACATGTTTGTACAATTCAAATATTTATAGATCTAATATCTACTTTTCTGCTCCTAATCATAAAAGTGATAAGTCAATTTATGAATAATAATGAGTTTAATAGGGGCAATACATTATAACCTGGGTGTGTGCTCGAATAAATCAGAACTCAAACTGTGTGTATGCAAAATGAGGACTTGGTCTGAAATTGCACAGTGGCTGTATGCAAACTGGGGACATTGCCACACAGTGTGTGTCTGCAAAGAGAGGACTTGGTCTTAGGTATGGCGTGTGTTTGCAAACTGGGGACATTGCCACAAAGTGTGTGTCTGCAAAGAGAGGACTTGGTCTTAGGTATGGCGTGTGCTTGCAAACTGGGGACATTGCCACACAGTGTGTGTCTGCAAAGAGAGGACTTGGTCTTAGGAATGGCGTGTGTATGCAAACTGGGGACATTGCCACACAGTGTGTGTCTGCAAATAGAGGACTTGGTCTTAGGTATGGCGTGTGTTTGCAAACTGGGGACATTGCCACACAGTGTGTGTCTGCAAAGAGAGGACTTGGTCTTAGGTATGGCGTGTGTATGCAAACTGGGGACATTGCCACACAGTGTGTGTCTGCAAAGAGAGGACTTGGTCTTAGGAATGGCGTGTGTATGCAAACTGGGGACATTGCCACACAGTGTGTGTCTGCAAATAGAGGACTTGGTCTTAGGTATGGCGTGTGCTTGCAAACTGGGGACATTGCCACACAGTGTGTGTCTGCAAAGAGAGGACTTGGTCTTAGGTATGGCGTGTGTATGCAAACTGGGGACATTGCCACACAGTGTGTGTCTGCAAATAGAGGACTTGGTCTTAGGTATGGCGTGTGTTTGCAAACTGGGGACATTGCCACACAGTGTGTGTCTGCAAATAGAGGACTTGGTCTTAGGTATGGCGTGTGTTTGCAAACTGGGGACATTGCCACACAGTGTGTGTCTGCAAATAGAGGACTTGGTCTTAGGAATGGCGTGTGTATGCAAACTGGAGACATTGCCACACAGTGTGTGTCTGCAAATAGAGGACTTGGTCTTAGGTATGGCGTGTGTATGCAAACTGGGGACATTGCCACACAGTGTGTGTTTGCAAATGAATGGTGGGCCAACCTTGTACCAACATCACATTCTCACGTACCAACTTCTAGCCAATCATATTTAGAGGTTAGAAATAATGTGTTCTGACGTAGATCCAATGTTAATCACCGTAAATTCCTGCGTATAACCCGCGGGTTATGTGCTAACCAAGCCACCAGTGCGGGTTATATCATATTCTCAAAGTCTAGGTGCGGGTTATATGAGGGTTTTTATAAGTATAGTATAGTACTAAATCGGCGATTTTCAGACCCCAGATGCAGGTTCTATGACTCTCTCAAAGTCAGGGTGCAGGTTATACGTGAGGTGCTGGTTATATGCGGGAATTTACGGCATAAACCTTGACCCATTATTCATTTATCGTAAGCACTTAAACAAATACATAAATAGTTCAACTTCTATCAACTTTATTCCAAAAAGATGCATTCTCCTAGCATCTATTATGATTAGTTTTACTGCTATATCAAAACACATCCGTGTTTTTTCCCGACTCCAGGGTGGGGAATGGAGAAGGGAGATCGGGGAATGGAGAAGGGAGGTGGGGAATGGAGAAGGGAGGTCAGGAATGGAGAAGGGAGGTCAGGGAATGGAGAAGGGAGGTCGAGGAATGGAGAGTTCTTTCTGTACACCAGGATAAAATAAACGGGATATGTCTCCTTTGTGGAATGACCAATGTAACAATGATAGTTTGGACTCATATACCTATGATGGCTGGTTAGGTCGATAAGCAGGAACATGGTGTAGTCTTTCACATTCCCACAAAACCAATCTACAGTCCATGCATCTAGACACAATCCCCCACACACATAGGCGTAAAGAATTTGAACTTTCCCACTGCGTTAGCTTTGAGAGCAGTCTCCACTAGCGCAGCAAGTTCATCCGGGTTTCTGCGCTGTAGCTCCTCCGTATTTCTTCGGTCCGGCGGAACTTGTGGTTTTAATGTCCACCTTACCCTTTGTTTTGGGTTCGGTTTTCACCTCTACCTTGCCCTTGGGTTTAATGTCGGCTTTCACGTCCTTTTTGGCCTTGGACTTCTTCGGATCCGCTACCACAGTACTACTGGTGGCCACCGGATCCTTTTTGGTCTTAGTACTCGAAGTACTAAGTTTCTTGGGTTCAGGCTTCTTCGGCTCAGACTTCTCAACCTTAGGTTGAGCCTTCTTGCCGGGCCCGGACTGCTTAATAACCTTTGAGCCAGGTCGGTCAGTCGACTTGGATCTACTCCGGTTAGTCTTCTTGCCACGAGTCTTTGGACCCGAGGCATCACTGTGGTCACTGTGGGTGAAGTTGTCCTTCATGGACAGTCGACGGTTCACCGACTTTTTCAAGGCCGGCGGGATGCTGAGACTTACCAACCGGGATTGTTCGCAAGCGGCTCCGGTGGGTTCGGACTCTTTCTCGGAGAGCTCCAATCCTGCGGGCAGTGCGAAGTCATCATCGACGTCCGGCGAAGGTGACTTCTGGATCGGTGAGACAGCGGGGTCAACTTGCATCTCCGCTATTCTCTCACTGAGCTTGTCCCCCGAGTTGGGGTTGGCTCCCACAAGTCCCTCGACGGCTGAAGCCGTCTCGGGGTCAACAAGTGGTTCGGAGTGGTGGAGCTGCTGCTCGGCCATCCTTACCAGCACAGGGTGTCTTACGACAGAGGAGTTGACGGGAAACACAAAGTTCCCCGCCGCCCTCTTTTGTAACAACGACCTCAGAAAAGAGTTTACTCACTTACCACCTCTTTTAAATCACTTGTTCCTCTTCAATTTCACCCCAAAACCGATTAAACCGTTCCACCTGTCCATCGGACTGGGGTCGGTACGGATTTGTCCGGGTCTTACAGATAGCCAACTGATGGCACATAGCAGCCCACAGTTTTGACTCAAATTCTCTCCCTTGATCGCTATGTAACATCAAGGGAGCCCCCAGATGGAGTATCCACCCCTTAACCAGTGCTTCCGCACAGGTAGCAGCAGTATGATCCTCCAGTGGGTACACTCTCGTGTATTTCGTATAATAGTCCGAGACCACCATCATACACGTATTCCCTTAAGGAGTGGGTTTCACTCCACTGATTTTATCCACAGCTATCCGAGCGAACCTCACTCCGAATAGTTCCTGCTGCAAGGGCAGTTTGCCCAGTCCCGGACCAGGTTTGCCCAAACATCAGGCCGGACACGTCTTGATTTATCTCAGGAGATCACCAGACATACCCGGCCATCAATAACGCCGACTCAGCATTTCCAGCGAACGCTTCTTTCCGAAATGTCCACTCGTAAAATGGCCATGACAGTAGTACAGGATATCCTTCCGCATAGCAGCCGGGATTACCATTTGCAATACCCTCCGCTTTCCTGGACAAGACTTCCACCTGCACAATAATGCATCCCGCATCTCTAGTTCATGGAGCTGAGCTAGAAAGCGTTGCATCTCTCTGTTTTCCAATGATATTTCAGGCCTCACTGGACAGATCCCGGTGGGAACTAGCTCCCTCAGTCATGCTATGGTAGGGTCGGCCATCTGGTACGTCCTTATAGTGTCGGTGGACCAATCCAACAGGTTCTGCAACAACCCATCGTAAGGCAAACGCACACTCGCTACCACAGCATTGTGAGCACCACAATCCCCACAGTCCGGACGCACACAACGGCGAACCGGACGTCTACTTAGACAGTCAGCATTTACATGCTTCGTGCCTGCTCGGTGTTGGATATGAGAGTTCTCCAACCCGAACTTGCTTAGGTGATTTAACCACCGACCAATCATCCCCTCCGTGTCCTTAAAATTAAGGAGCCACCTCAAAGCTGAATGATCCGTCCGCAATGTGAAATTACCACCGTACAAGAAGTGTCTGAACTTCTTTGTATAAACTACCACCGCCAGCAACTCACGCTTGGTAGTGCAATAGTTTCTCTGCGCCTTGTTCATACTGTTACTAGCGAACACCAGCGGGACCTCTACTCCACCCTGGATTTGGGACAATGCGGCCCCGATGCTCTCATTGCTCGCATCAGTGTCAAGGATAAAATGCCCCTTCTCCGTAGGGTATCTCAGCAAGGGGGTGTCCCGGAACAATGCCTTAATCTCTTTGAAAGCATTGCTCTGTTCCATCCCCCAGGGAAAAGGTTCTTTTTTCCACCCTGGAGTCCAATGACTCAACTTCTGTAAAGGTTGAGACACTCCCGAGAATCCGGGGATGAAGTCCCTATAATAGAAACAGAACCCCAAGAAAGACCTCACGTCCTTCGGTCCTTTTGGAACTTCCCAAGTCTCCACAGTTTCCGATTTGGCCGGATCAGCCTCCACACCAATGGTGGAGATGATTCGGCCCAGATAGACCATGGACTTCCTAAAAAGTTCACATTTCTTCGGCTTCAGGGTTAACGCATTAGACCGAATTCGCTCCAATACCTCGCCGAGGTTCAACGCACACTCTTCAAACGTTTTGCCGAAAACAATGATGTCATCCAAGTAGACCAGGCACTTGCGCCATAATAGATCACTCAGGAGAGTTTCCATCATGGCCTCAAAAGTAGCCGGGGCGTTGCACAACCCAAAAGGCATCAGTTCGAACTGATACAGTCCAATATGGCTCGTAAAAGCCGTCTTCTCCTTATCCTCCTCCTTCATTCCGATTTGCCAATATCTGGACTGCAAATCCAGGGTGCAGAACCATTGGTTCCCACCCGACGAGTCCAGAGTCTCATCAATACGGGGAGAGGATAGGCATTTTTCTTGGTTACTCCGTTCAGACGTCTATAGTCGATACAAAACCGAATAGACCCATCCTTCTTAAAAAAACATCTGAACCGGACTAGACCAGGGGCTAGTGCTAGGCATGATCACCTTCTGTTCCAGCATGGTTTTCACTTGTTCTTCAACAACTCTCTTCTTACTCAACGGCAAGCGTTGGTAAGGCATTTTAAATGGCTGTGCATCCCCGGTATTGATGGAATGTAGCACCTTGTCAGTTCGGCCCAAAGGCTCCCCCTCCACTTGCCACGCATCCTCATACCTCTCCACCAGCCTTCTCAAGGAACTGAGATCCCCCGGGTCCGTAAGATCCGTTTCGGAGATCATTTTCTCCAGTCCCTCACTCAGATTGGTAGGCGAAGGGTCCCCTTTCATGCTCACATGACCAGCAGGCATCACTGCCTTGCTGGAGAACACCTCCCCCAACACCGTATCCTTTTTCAGATACTTAGCTTCTAACCCGGGGTAAGAAACCGGCACCACAGTCCAAGCACCATCACCCACCAGGGTGTCCATGCCCACTAGACCGATACTCCCCAACATGGCCATATCCAGTTCCACAACTGCTTCTTCCTCTCTCCTAAGCCCCTTGCTTCGGACCAGCACGTCACGAGTCTGTCCGGGAGGAATTTTCACAGTTTGGACCACCGTTGCCACTGTTGAAACTTGCCGAAGCACACACTGCTCTACCGTCAGGTACGGGTGCTCTATCCGGAGTACCCCTGTAATAGGATTCAGGACCGTGTCATATAACGCCGCAAAGTCCAACCCCAGTATACCGTTGTCTGCAATATCTGCAATTGTGGGAGAAGCCACATACTCCTTCCCTCCAATTCGGAGTGGTATGAACGCGCGCCCATACATCTGCATACTTGACCCATCGGCCGAGCAGGCGCTTACCTTCATTTTGAAGTCATCGCGACTACTTGGCATAAGAGCATAAAAGTTTGAGGAGATAAAGGAGTGGCTAGCTCCGGTATCTACTAAGAACTCGCCTGCCCTACCGGCCACAGTAACAGACACATACCACCGTCTCCCTCCCAGCGAAGACGGGTTTACAGTGAAGCGTTTAAAGTCCTTCGGAGCAGCCAAATCTAACGAATGTTTCTTCAAATGGTCGAAACATGGATGATCAGGGGAAAGCTGGGTACTCCCTACCCAAACGGTGTCTGTGACAGCCATTACTTTCTCGTCTCCTTCCGTAATGGGCCTCCCTGCCTCATTGCCGGGCAACTGTTGGACTGAAATGTCCACCAGACCAGCATCCGAACTCCCCAAGCTCGAAGCCACCCCTGGTATTCTTTCTGTCCTAAGAACTCCACTAGGCTCTACCTCTCTGGTATGTTGGCGTACTTCATTACCAGGGGTCGTCCGCTCGCCAGCTCGGACCACCCCACCTAGTTTCCCTCCTTACTGGGAACTTTCGGGCTCGGAGCCATGCACTCCGCAGCAAAATGGCACTTGGCGGTCTTCCGGTTGATCTTCCTCCGGTTAGGCTGGGTAGCCCCCTGAATGGAAGTCGTCATTTTCTCAAACAATGCCGTAAAGAATGCGGCATCCATCACAGGAGTCTTTTTCTCCGAGGACTCCTTCTTCGAAAGTGGATCACCTACCCCCTCCTGTGTCCTATTCTTCCACGGTGGTTTAGAGGATTTACCATTCCTCTTAAACTGGGCCGCGGAAGCTGTTGCCTCCTCCTCGCTGCTTTCCCCTTCAGAGTGATCCGGAGAACATTCCTGAATGGCAGATGAGCGGGTTGGTACCTGGTCTCCCAGCAGGGACTTTTTGAGGGCTTGTATCTCTATGGCCTTAAAAAGGTCATCCAAAGACGTATCCGCCCTCCACGTGTCATACACTGTCTGTTGTACGTCAGGATCTTTCAATCCGGCGACGAATTGAGAGAAAAGTTCCTTAAAGAATAAGGCATCATGGATTCCTGAAGAAGGGTGTACTTTCTTCAGGAGTCGCATTAATGCAAGACTGAATACTCTCAGAGCTTCGTTCTTGCCTTGCACTTGCTTCTTAAAAGCGACCATTGGATCTGTCCGGGCGGAACCTCCAAACAGCACGGTGCATGTTTCCACCAACTGCTTGAAGGTACCTTGCGGACCGCAATCTTCCTTCCACTGTTCGACCGCTATGAGGCCGTCTCCCAGTCGCAATCCCTTACAGATGTAAGGAATAGCTTCATTCTGATCCCAACCACTCAGGTTGATATCTTCCACAGTGGCTCCCAGCCATTCTTCCCACGAATTCCTCTGCCAGTATGGGCTAGGCCCACTAGCTATCCGCCTGGCTGCATTGGTCGATCCCCTAATTTTAGAGGTGATCGATAGGCATTTAGAAATGGCCGACGAAGCGTCCTGTTCTACTCCCACATTGTGCAATCCTATCCCAGCTATAGCAGGGTTCGTGTCGTACAGCTCCTGCATTGCTGAACTCAGGATTGACCTCCTCGGAGTCTTTTTCGGACTTGTTGGTTCTGCAGACCCCACTGTTGTAATCGCAGCTTTCAGCTGCTCCAGATACGCCTGGTACGTGCCATACGCTACCACTTCTTTGGTTGGATCAATCCCCTGATTGAACCACCAATTTTTCTCCACATCTGTCATATACTGACACTGCTGTGACAGAGCCAGTAACAACTGATGCTCCGCCTTCTCTTTTTCAAGCTCTTTCGCTTGTCTCTCCGCCTCTTGTTCTTGTTGGGCCTGCGCAAGTTTAGCTTTTGCAGCCTCTCCGGCAGCTCTCAATCCTTCTGCTCGGGCTTTGAGTACTGCGGCTTCCTGTTCGGCCAACTCCTCAGCCATCACAGCATTTTCGTTCATATGTTTCTTTTGTTGCTCTATGACAGCCTCCTGCTGTCGGAACAACTCCCATCTCTCGTCGTCCAGAGCTTTTTGCTCCTGGAACATCTTTTCTGTTTGACAGGTTTGCCATTCGGCCAAGCTTATTGGAGTATGATACTTCTTGGCTGCTGCTTCTTGGATCGCCGCCTTATTCAGACGTTTCTCCTCCAATAACTTTTCTTGCTTCTGCAATTTCTCTTGCTGAGTAGTTACCCAGTCGGTCAAAGGATTTCTATCGTTACTCCCCGTCCACCTGGTAGATTTGGAGTGTCCGTGAAACTCATATAATGGGCAGCTGTCGGGCTTCCCTTATCCGCAGAGGCGAAGGAGGTACTACTACAGTCCGCCCTACTGTCCTGCAAGCTCTGGCGAGCTTCTAACATAGCATTTTCTTCGTCCTCAGCACCTCCCATTCAGCGGCTAGACTGTGGCGGGCTTCCTTCAGGGTGTCCGTATCCCTGATAAGTTCCGTTTGCAGACCCGCAGCTTTATTTGCCATCCTATCTCTGGCTTCACAAATCTGGTTCAGGTCCGTGTTCGCATTACTGAATTCGGACCTGACCACGCTCAAGGACTGCGTCAGTTTCTCATTCTCTTCCAGCAAAGTTGATAACCTTGCGTCTTTCTCCTTTATCTTGGAGTTTCGGTGACATATCGCACCCTCCAGAGAAATCAATTTATCAGACCACTCTAAGGACTTGGTCTGTACGGTCATCAACTCTCTTTGGGCAAGTTGCAGTCGTTCCTGCACTCTTGCCTCCCTGTAGTCATCAAAGCGACCTTCCTCCGGATTGCCGTACATCCCAGGTGTAGGAGCCGCTGCACGGGACCCGCCAATGTAAAACATTGACATGTTCATCTCTTCTAATGATCGACATATTAACTTGGGCCCTCGTGGCCCCGGAGTTTCCTCCACTCTTGACGGTGCGGCTGCCCCCTGTAGAACATTGGCACCTCTTGTTGGGGTATCTGCCTCCTCTATGGCAAATGTCCCCTCCGGGGATGAAGTTTGCACTTCATCGGGAGACCTCCGTACTCCTGCCAGAATATGTGGTCTGTGCTTTGCACAGGCTAACCTGTGTTTTCACTCAGAACTGGTCACGGCACCAGTGTAATAAACGATACTTTGTCCTTTATAATATTGTTATGTTGTTAAGTAAAGAACCAAAGTCAACACAGTTCGGATCAAGTGTACAGGTTGCGAATCACAGGTTTATTCAGTAACCTAGACAGGCAAAGCTATATCAGTGCGAACTCCCTATAAGTTTGAAGTTTGAAGTTTAAATATTTTTATTGGCTCCATAATCATAACAATAAAGATGCTTTTAACAATAAAGCCAAGGTTGAAGCGAGTTCCACAGAACAAAACATAGTGGTCAATACACTTCAATATCAAATGAACAACAGGATACAAATGGGTCGTCACAGTGAACAAAATCAATCATGCGTACAAACTCCATCAGAGACATTTCTAGTGTGTAAATAAGTGGTTTCCATGAGCATTGTAATAGACAGCCATCATTTTTCCAGTTTCGATTTACAGGTTTTGTTTAATCACAAATCTATAAGCCAGTAGTAGCGCAACAGGCCTCTACACCGAACACCACAGAGTACAGCATTGAGTTATTATCACAGGCACAGTTTTTGGTTTAATCATGGTATAAAGTAAAAGTGGATACAACAAGCATACCTATTGAATCAGTACTTTAAATGAACTCAGACTCACACAACCTCGATGTTCAGCATTCAGGGCGCGCCATGACAACATGCCCCTATAAAGGGGACTTTATCTAAATGATTCCAAGATCGGACAACTGACACGCAGTTTAACTTTAGCATTATTACGTAATAACCTAGCCGGAGCTACCACATTGTCCGGATCTCTAGACCAACGGTACATTGCAATTAATAGATGTTTTCTGCGACGAGCCTTAAGCTTCACAGTTGAGCATAAAGCATGTAGATCAATAGTACTTATATCACGAGGGTCTCTTATACCCAAACACAAACGCAAACAATTATTCTGAACCGTCTGCAACCTATTTATAGCCATCACAGGGCCACAATCAATAACAATGTCCCCATAATCAAAAATAGGAAGTATCATCGACTTATAAATCGACAGGGCGGTTTTCTGATTAATACTCTTCTTTATAAAACAAAGCTGCTTAAAGCGCGAGTCAGACAAGGAATGCACCTTTTGACATTGTAATTTGTAGGTCAAATCATGGTCAATAATTACCTCTAGATAGTTAAATTGAGAACCAATTTGGAGGATAGTGCCACCCAGGTTCAAGTCACACACGCCATTAGACAGATCAACATATTAGCATAGCACCATCTGTCAACATTATCCAGGTCAGCCTGCATTAAAGCTTGCATAATTCACAGTGATTTCCCATTAATAACTATTGCTAGATCATCAGCGTATAAGAAATATGAGGCATTTATAATACATTTTACAACATCGTTCATATAAATTATGAATAATAAAGGCCCCAGGACTGAACCCTGGGCACACCACAGGTAATGGCCCGATTAGAGGAAGTTACGTCATTCACACGAGCACGCTGTGCACGTCCAGATAAGTAATCACGGAACCAAGCAATGACACCAGCACTACAGCCAATCTTGCCCAATTTCTTAAGCAAGATGGAGTGATTTACCGTATCAAATGCTTATACTATAGAGTTAGGAGCGGGTCAGTAGGCTTGTAGCCGATACGATCACAGGGCCTCTGTCCAAGTATGGATCCAGAGTGACCGACGAGTCCCATTGGATGCCAGCTATATATAGGCAGCCAGCCTGCGCGCGCACACGCAAACCGGAAGCCTATAGCGACCTCTGTCCATACCCCAAGCCCGGGGCAGGTGCTGCCACCTGCCGTCAGGCTGAAGGGTTCGGACGGAGTTCGCAACACAGCATCCAACAGAACCCGTAATATAAACCCCATATAACCCTAGCCCCTACATATGTGTCATGCCTCATATCACCTGTAGGTCCACCTGTAGCATGCCTGTGATAGGACTTGCACATAGGAGCTTCAGGTCCAACATCATTGAGCTAGAGGCATCGTGGGAGCTTCAGGTGAAACATCATTGCGATACAGGCACTATGGGGGTTGCGGGGCAAACATCATTGTGATAGAGGCACTATAGCAGCTTCAGGTCAAACATCATTGTGATAGAGGCTCTATGGGGACTTCAGGTCAAACATCTTTGTGATAGAGGCACTATGGGGGCTTCGGAAATGTTTCTGTATGGTGATAAATTTGGGTCCGTATGGTGATGCATGATTTATTGGACATGTTCTACCAATCCACAGTCTACAAAGGAATGTTTTCTAGGCTAGTAAAGAGGAGAAATGTTTCCGAATGGTGTTACTTTTGGGTCTGTATGGTGATGCATGATGTGTTTCAGGTCAAACAGCTGGTTCACAGGGTTTGCAAAATGTGTCTGCGTGGTTATGATTTTGGATCCGTATGGTGATGTGTAATGTTATTGACCTGTCTAATTGATCTGCAGTCTATGCAGGAGAGATGCATAAATACCAGCCTACTAAATGAAGAAAAGTGTCCGTATGGTGATGATTTTGGGTCCGTATGGTGATGCGTAATGTTGTGGACCTTTCTAATTGATCTGCAGTCTATGCAGGAGAGATGCATTAATACCAGCCTACTAATTGAAGAAAATGATTGTGTTCGTATGGTGATGATTTTGGGTTCGTATGGTGATGCTTAATGTTATGGACCTTTCTAATTGATCTGCAGTCTAAGCAGGAGAGATGCATCAATTCTAGCCTACTAAATGAAGAAAATGTGTCCGTATGGTGATGATTTTGGGTCTGTATGGTGATGCGTAATGTTATGGAACTTTCTAATTAATCTGCAGTCTATGCAGGAGAGATGCATCAATACCAGCCTACTAAATGAAGAAAATGTGTCCGTATGGTGATGATTTTGGGTTCGTATGGTGATGCATAATGTTATGGACCTTTCTAATTGATCTGCAGTCTATGCAGGAGAGATGCATCAATTCTAGCCTAATAAATGAAGAAAATGTGACCATAGAACTTTATGGTGATGATGGTGATGTCCCATACCTCAGCCCAAGTCCTCAGTTTGCATACACACACTGTATGTCCCATACCTCAGCTCAAGTCCCCAGTTTGCATACACACACTGTATGTCCCATACCTCAACCCAAGTCCTCAGTTTGCATACACACATTGTATGTCCCATACCTCAGCCCAAGTCCTCAGTTTGCATACACACACTGTATGTCCCATACCTCAACCCAAGTCCTCAGTTTGCATACACACACTGTATGTCCCATACCTCAGCCCAAGTCCTCAGTTTGCATACACACACTGTATGTCTCATACCTCAGCCCAAGTCCCCAGTTTGCATACACACACTGCATTCATCATCACACAGCCTGAGCCTATGTTACTGCCTGATACTGCTGATTCTTGTATTGTGGATGGAATTATAAAGTTTCCTTCGTATTTCTTATATGGTTGTGGCACATTGTCTTTGTTACCTGTTGAACGGTTCTACTTGTAATGATATCCAATAAAAATCAAAGACTCAGCTTCCATACACTCTCTGCATTTCATAGATTAAGTCCTGTCGTCGTCTATTTGCATACACACACTGTGTAGGCATGTTTGATCAAGGATATTCCTCAGCTTGCCCACACACACATTCAATGTTTGGCTCTAAATTATGACAGCTTTTTGTACTAGATACACAGGATTAATTACTAAGAGGGCAAAAATGCTAATTTAGCTAATTAGACAATACAGCCACATCACTGAAGGAACCAGGGATAGTCTCCAGTTTGCCCAAACATACATTCAATGTTGGACTCTAATTTATGACAGTTTTTATACTAGATACACTGGATTAATTCCTATGAGGTCAGAAATGCTAATTTATCTAATTAGACAAGACACCCACATCACGGGACGAACTGGGGACACACAGACATTTCTGTGAGCAAAACAAATTGGGGACTTTTACACACAGCTTAAAATTATAGAAATTTAGAATCGATTCTTCACACACAGCACAAGTACGTCCGGACCAATTTGGGGACATTTTGTTGACACCCAAGAAATTGTGTTTATAATCATTTTCCAAGGTCATTGATGATATCCGGACCTGTTGCTCGCCATTTCTCAAGGTCATGCAAAGTGAGGGGTCCCCGGTTCGGAAGATGTCCCCAGTTTGTAGGTGTGTGTTCCCATGAACGTCCCCAGTTTGCTGGTTTCACCAAGTCACACGCACACACCCAGCCTGTCAGCACTAAGCAGACAGTGTCCATGATGTACGGTCCCTAAGTACCCCCACACCCCGTCCATTTGTAGCAGCTCACACCTCCCATCCTGCCCCCCCCTCCTCCAGGGTCAGCGTTAGATGGTGTTAAGGGGCCGAATTTCCTCCTGTATAGGAAGCCGTGCAGACATATGGTGATTATACAAAGGAAATGGCAAAGGGATTTATTGCCATGATGGACATAATATGTTTTCTCGTAATGGCAAGACTGCTGGCAAAAGTCATTTCCTATAGACGTATACATGACTAATCTATATATCAGTGCAATCATTTCCACAAAAAAAAAGAGAAACAGTATGACAATGCATTTCTTGCTTGAGAAAACCCCAGAGGGATATGTTTTTCCGGCATCAGTTTGACCACGCATGTAATGTAACCAATGCCATTGGTATATGGCTGATATATAGGGTATGTCGTATTCTGTCATAGTCAGCATTGTAGCTATTGGTCACATTTGTCATATATCTAGTGAGCGTCGGGGGGGGGGGGGGGATAACATACTATTCAGGGGCTCTGCTATTTCTCATGTAGTTTGGATTGGTAGGGAAGGGAAGTTACAACAAAGTGTCACTTTCCCATGAGACCAATAGTGATTCTGGTGTAAGGATCAACATAAAAAGGCATGCCCATTCCTAGAGGGGCCCCACCTCTCACTATCCCCTTGCCTGGGCTGCAGTTTAAGAATAGTATTATAGAATAGTATTATTACAGAAAATTTTCTTGGTTTTATTTAGAATCAAAGAGTTGAGCAAGTCAATGATATTCCATGCACATAGTGTCACACACAGTGACGTATGGACCCCCCCCCCCCCCCGCCCCCAACAAAAAGTATGTTATCCTATATGAGCAGGAGCATAGCACAAGAATGCTATTGCGCCATCTGTATAAGCCATATCAACATCATAGACTTGTATACTATATGGGGTGTTTGAATGTGAGACAGAGGTAGGTATGCAGTACTTGTCCCCCGTGTCTGTTCGTACACAGGTCATGCTGCTTCCTACCACCCCCCCCCCTCCTACCTGTCCCTGCCCCGACCTCTACTCCCACACTGAAAACCCAGTCCTACATGAAGGTCGTCACTGCAGACGACCTTAGGGTCGTCATGCCATGGAGAGGACCCAAGGTCGTCATATGTGATCACCATATTTCTGACACCAGAGGGCTCTAGTATGTAATGATGCAAGATATGCTCCCCAATCAAGTAATTTATTGATTACTCTGTACCTTTGTATTAACCCTAGATCTTGTAACTGCCATTCAGAAAATGTAGACTATTGTATAGGATCATATTTGACTTTTTTCAAGGATAATATAAGAGAAGATTTGGATAGTTAGTAACATAGCAGGAATCTGTAGTGCATAGACACCTCTTATGTGTATCACATCACTGACATAAGTCTGAGGACTGATTTTGATTGGAGGTATACATACACAAGTCTACCCAGGCATACTATTAGGTAGTACTACCCCCCCCCCCCCCACCTCCCCAAAGATTAAAAAAATAAAGATGGGCTTGATAATGGGGGAGAGAGTGGGAGCATTTCTAATACTATTCAAACATGTTCTACTGTTAATAAAAATAAACAAGCATGTGATCACAGAGGATGACCCTAGGTCGTCATAATGAGAACCTTAATTCTAACCAAAATGTGCTCAATATGACGACCTTGGGTCGTCACATATGACGACCTTAGTGACGAGGGGGTACGCGCCCACGACCCCAGCACCGTGAGTGCCCAAAGGTCGTCATCAGTGATCACCTTTGACCCCTTTGGGGTTTTCAGTGCACAGTCCCATCACACCCACCTACACAGGGCATCACACAAGCCGGCAGTTACCAGGTCTGGACGTACTTCCGGTTCCTGTTAGCCCGTTGCCATGGTGACGTCTGTAGCTGTTCTGTGGGGTCTGTGTGCTACAGATGCAGCTTGATGGATAATGCCTGGGTTGTCCTGTAGCTACTTACTTGCATACACTTAATTTCATCTATTCATATGATTCATACCATATATAGGATAGGTAGATTGCACAAGCAATGCCCTCCTTAAGTAAATTTATAAGAAAACATCGAACACAGAGTTGCCAACACTCTACTACTACTCATCAGTAAGAAGAATTCTATCAATCCGCTACTGCTATGCCCAAACAGACCTGGGCTGGCACTCAGTCTATGTATTTATATGTTTGCACCTATATGTACATAGCTTTCCAATTCAGCTCTTGAGAATCGTAGTGTGAACCATGACCTTGTCTGAAATAAAAATCTTACAATCTTACAATCTTACAATACTGCAATGTATCTGTTTCTATCATCAGCACTGGACAGCCGAGAGATTTACACCCCAGGGTCCCCTGTACTTGTAGTTATCGGTTTGACATATATTACATTCAGGCTCCACTTTGGAATCTTGCTCCACTTCCCTGACACCAGCAGCATGTGTGTTGATGCTACACAAGTCAGGGCAGTGAGTTAAGCTGGGTTGAGCCCGCAGCCTCCTGACCCCAGGCTCCTGTATGAATAGTAGCCTTTACCTGTATGAACAGTAGCCTCTACCTGTATGAACAGTAGCCTTTACCTGTATGAACAGTAGCCTTTACCTGTATGAACAGTAACCTTTACCTCTATGAACAGTAACCTTTACCTCTATGAACAGTAACCTTTACCTCTATGAACAGTAGGCTCTACCTGTATGGACAGTAGCCTTTACCTGTATGAATAGTAGCCTTTACCTGTATGAACAGTAGCATTTACGTGCCCCTACATGGGTAAAATTCGACAGGGGCGACACGGCCCTTTTAAAAATCGACACGGGCGACACGGCCCTTTAAAAATCGACGGACACAGAAAATTAAGAGATAAAAATCGACCTGCAGACATCTTTCTCTAAGTTCTTATATACGTAAAAAGTGACGCAGTGACACGCTGTTTTCACATAAAAAGTGACGCAGTGACACGGCCAAAATTCTGGCAACCCATGTAGAGGCGCATTTACCTGTATGAACAGTAACCTTTACCTGTATGAACAGTAACCTTTACCTCTATGAACAGTAGCCTCTACCTGTATGAACAGTAGCCTTTACCTCTATGAACAGTAGCCTCTACCTGTATGAGCAGTAGCCTTTACCTGTATGGACAGTAGCATTTACCTTACACATGTAACATATAAACAGTGCCTCAGCCTCATTCATGTATCAGGGGTACCAGGTGGTTTGTGTGGTGTACACACAGTACGGCATAGGTCCGTCCTGCTGGACCGTGTCGGTTTGTGCTGTGTAAACAAGGTGTGAATACGATGACATGGGATCTGGCACCACTGCCGATCTGGCATGGGGATGGGTGTGCTTGTATGTGGTGGAGGTGGGGGGGGGGGGGGAGAGGTCCCTTATCACCTACCTTCACATACAATACATACGAATGCAGCCAGGTTGGGGGATTATTCCAATACCACAGAGAGTCCCTGCATTCCGCCGTCTGGTATAGCATATACCACTGTGTACTATTCATTACAGACTCCAGCCTCTTGTAAAGGAGTATAGAGGCAGATACTAATAAGCTTTCCCTCCGCTAACCTCACATCCCTGTGCCCCGTCATATACACGCCCATGTAGCCAGACTGAAAGTTACAAGAACAAAGGCAATGAAAGCCATGTTGGATACAAAAAAAAGCACTGCTATCCAACCCCATGCATGTGAAAAAAGCTAGAGCTTATCAGGTATTCTCTACAGTAATAATGTCCATTGTTATAGAGCAACAATTGGGTGGAGCAGGTGGCCAGTGGCGCTGATTAATTAAGAGATTAATTAGTGATACATAACGAGCTGGACGATAACACGAGGCAGGTTAGGGCATACACCTGCTGGAAGGTAGTGTCTTTGTGTATGGCAACGTTGAAAGTGATACGTTATTAATATTATCTCCATAGTGATATGAACAGATATGTGTATGGTATATATGCCTATAGGTAGGGAGTTGCATAACCCAGTGGTAGTGCCCACTGAGGTCCGCGTTTCTGTGACCCGATTTTCACTGCCCCTGAGAGACCTTCCCTGGGCACCTCTCACTAAAAAGCCTTTCCTGACCTTAATTACTGATCTACAAAAACGGTAGGGGCCTCTTTTTTCCACAAAATGAAGGTGGTTAATATGAATGCAGTCATCCTGGGACATAGGTCATAGTTTCAGATTGGTGTTGATTAAAACATTAGTTTGACTTTCTTCATGTCAAAATGTAATGAAAATATAGAGATTGTCCAAGATTGTACCCATGGGAATGTTGGTTATTGTGTTAGCAATGGCATGTGTGAAATTCAGGTATTTCTGGCCAGGCCCAAGCCTCCCATGGACAGATAGATAGAATAAGTGAGACCAAATGCCATTTTTAATTAGGTCAAAGGTCACCAGGCACATATATAATTAGGTCACAATGACCCACTTAATGTCAGCAAAACACCCTTGTTAAATTTCATATGAGTATATACATTTACAGCTGAAAATTTTAAAAATACCAACCTGACTCTCCTGTCTATTATGATCAGTTTAGATCACAGAAATGAGTCAACTTAATAATTGCTTCCGTCCTAATTGCATAAAAACCAGATGCAGTAGAAAGATTATCAATATAGTTCTGGAAATCTATCACAATGCTCTATTAGGCTAGACCAATTCCATAATATTTAGCACATTTTTGAAAATTTATGCAACTCCCTAATAAAAGAGCAGTACAATCATGCAGACTGCGGAGTTAATGTGGTGAACAATCATTCTTTCTATTTATCTCCACAAGAAGCCCCAAAAAAACCCACTAAGTAGACAATTAGTCTCTGTGGTGTGTAGCTTAAAGTACAGACACAAGAGTACCATTTAGCTGCTTGTACTATGGGTTACATACAGCATATATTTATCTCATATCCAGCAGGTCAGTGGTTCAAACCCCAACTGGGACTAGAAGGCAATCTAAAAAAAGGCAATCGCCAAAAGGGCATTGATGAGCAAGCGTTTCAGGAGTCAGGCCCACCTGCAGTTTTGGATGTGGAACAGGGTCAGTGGGTACTTTAGGAAATGGCGGGAAACTGGAGAATGTGAATGATGTGAAAATGTCGTCTGCTCTCAATCAAACACGTCTGAGTTTGCCGCCAGAATGTACGGAATGTAACAGTGCTGTGTCTCTGTGTGTGGTGGTCGGCACGGGTGGGGGGGGGGGGTAACAGGTGTATGTACGGAGGTGGAAGGGAGCATAGCAGGTGAATATGGGAAGTAAAGTAGAAAGTTGGGTTCACAACTATCGGAATCTGTGCAAACTCAAAGTTTGTTCTTTTTCTATATTTAAATGGATTGTGACCGTAGTTCAAACTACATAGCTTGCACATGTTCATGTTCATGAAGCGTATACCACCTGGTGAGGTATAAGTATACAATTATGTACCTTTTTTTGTAGGTTAGACTCAGATCACCTGTCACAGGTCCACTCAACCCCTTGTCACCTAGTCACTTAGCGTTAAACCACTTACCGTGATATGCATACTGATTGATGAGAGGTAAATGGTATGATTATAGTATACAAATATATAGAATGTACTGATACAATCAAATTGCAGCTACAGCTGTTGGCTTTCAGTGGGCCCTTTTATTTGCTGAATTATATGCGAGGGGGGCATATAGCTGATAGGTCCATGTTTCTTGTTAAGACAAAGGATGGCACACTAAGCACGCATACACAAGGGTGCAGGTGCATAGTTAAGCCGCACACTGGAGATGTCGAGATACACCCAGTGCCCCCAGTGCTGGAGGAGGCGGTTGATGAGATAATTAGGCCGCTTAATGTGACCTAATTTTGGTCATATTCACCCTGATCGTCCTTCACACTCTGACAGCGTCCTATGTGCTCTAACCTGGAATAGACTTGTTCTGGGCCTCAGTTTCTTAACAGAATAAGCTATTTGGCATATTGCATGACAGTGTATCATAGATAGGTATAGTTCAAACATCTAAAAATGTAATTGAATAGCTTATAGCGTATATATAGTATCAATTAGGAGGAGCCAAGAAAGCCTGAAGAACCAAACAGTGTCGCGCTGGATCCGTATGAGCATTAGAAATTTACAAAAGGGAGGAGTCTGGACCCCCCCCCCCCCACCACCACCACACACACACATACTCACTTGTACCCGCTGCTGGTCCCATGTAATGTTTTTGGAAAGGTGACAAGTGGCTTTGTGTTAATTTACAACCTAAGGCAAAATGAATTTTCGACCCATTCCTTTGTGCTTAGAATATTCGACATTAGCCAGTGGCAAGTCTATTCTTTGAAGTAGTAATTACCAGCGCCTTCGGGTTCTGGCGGGAAATGTGCAAAAATCGTCTGCTTGTCCTACAAAGGGGAACGCCGCCTGACAAAAGGGAGGGTTTTGTCTCTGGTCAATCCTGAATCCATATTTATGGACGTCTTTGTCTGTACTGCCTCACCAGGCCCATGGTGTATGACAAGACGACCATGTCAACAAGAGTGTTAGGCTGCAGTGGTTGTCTACCCTGACAGTGACAAATAGGGCTTATTGGCAAAGGGTTCGGAGTGTCAATGGTTTACTCACCTATTGTCCTCTTTGTAATATACTAACTGCACTTTATATTTGTCAGGTATGAAGAATGAGCTGGGGAATTAAATATTTAAATACCCCAGAACTAAATAACACTGATACCAGATCCTAATCAGGATTACAAGTAATGTAAACCATACCTCTGGTCGATGGTATAGCCACCCTCTGGTTACATACAGAAGTAAATGAGGGTATTATTATGTCCCTAAGAGTATATCACTAACCTCAGCCATGTACATCTGCTGCACTGTCATTACAGGCGAAGCAGGATATCTCTTGTAACTATTAGGCTATATGTATCATCGAAAACATTGAAACAAGAGCATGAGAGATCAGAAAATACAGACACCAACAAACACGCCGACTGTTGTGGCTATCTTTGTGTTATTGCCCTCGCAACACATGGTTGTGTCACAGTTGCCCCCAGCATTAAACAATAAACCAGCGGACATATCCAAGGATTCAACAAGTTAAAAACGTGCACCAACCCCCACCACTCCCCCGCCCAAGGAACATGCACACAACACAGCTATTCAGCACAGCCTTATACAGCCACAAGATACATCTTTTTGTGGTACACTAAGAAAACATCTCAGAAAAAGTAGATTTACCGTACCTCAAAATCGTGGGAACATACTCGACTTGGACTTGAAAGGGAAACGGCGACCGTGTTCCCTTTCCCTCGCCACTCCTTGTATGTATTGCTTGTTGTATTTTTCTCTGGGTCTATTTAATATTAATATTGGCATAATGTTGAAGTGTTGTCTTGTTGTCCCAATATAGATTCAACCGTGTACTAATTCCAAAACAACAGTGTTTGCGGTTCTAGTTGGTGTTATGACCTCTTCCCTGGGAATCTCTGCTGCATAATCTGATGCTCAATGCTAGAAGGGATGCCCCTTACTCCTATAAGTTGCCCCCTCCCACAAAACAAAACAAAAGAAGTTTACAACTACCCCCGACCCTAACCATATACCCCCTTGTAGATTGGAAAGAGAGAGAGTGTCGACCTCTCCTTGTGAGAGTCCAATATTCATGGACTGGAGGAGAGTCTGACCTTGAAAGGGTCCAGCATTCCCAGACTCCGGAATCTGGGAATGCTGGACATACGGAGAGTACCGCTTTAATTGCCTTGCCCTTGAAGAAGTCTAGTTTTGACGACATATAGGGAGGGAGAGTATGACATTCACATCTATCTCTGTGTTGAGTGGCCTTATCACTCAGACTGGCGGGGGGTAAAGGCGATTTAACCGTGTCACGTGGTACAGATAGCCGCCACATTACCCCTAATGAAGACACCATTAAACCACTTACCTGCCGCACCGTGGCGCCACCAGCATCCACTTCCGGCTCCACCGCCAGGCATGCCGGGAGTGAAGGACGCCGGTTTCGCTGGTTTCTTAAGGAGGGGCAGCTGGTGTGTAGTAATAATGTCAATGTCGGCCGGGTACCAGTGGTCGTTTTCATTCTTCAAGCACAGGCCTTGTTAATGGCCATGCACGTGGGGTCTAAGGTGGAAGTTTCTGGTTGAGGGAAAACAACAACTGAAACTCAGATTGAGTTGTTGATTGTCACTGAAACTCGGATTGAGTTGTTGTTGTTGTTGTTTTAGTTTAGTGTTGCTGAATCAACATTACTATCTCCAATTTTCTCCCTATTCGCTTCACGTTGAGCATCTATATAAAATTGCTGTGCTCTCTCGTACATATTCCGTCTGTCTGCTGCTCCCCTGCTCGTTCCGCGACAACAGATCAGTTTTACCACATACAACTTCCGGTATTGCCACGGCAAATACGCATCCATCTAATATGAGGAGGAAATAGGCTGGGATATTTTTCTCTGGTGCTAGATTTATCTATGGTATCCTCCACTTGTCGGGAAAACGGTTGCCTACAGACTATTATTGGAAGCATTCTAGCAAGCCATTCCTATGTTACGTTTCCTAAACAACGTGCATGTGGTTACCCTACTTCCTTCCTTCCCTTCTGTCTCCCTTCCTCCATTGCCCTTCACCACTGCCCCCATCCCAAGGTGTAGCATTGTCCTACCCCACCACTGCCCCCACCCAGCAGAGATGCCAATTTTCCTACCTTTGTAGGAATTCCTAACTTTTGGCTGGAATTTCTGTATAGAATTGTTAATTTCCTACAGAAAATTGACCAAACTGTAATATTAAATTTTCCTACTTGTTGTCGATGACTCAGTGACATCTGGGGCCCAGATGTAGGTATGTGTGCCCAACCATCCCAGGTAGAGGTCTGTGTGGTACTTGGAAGCTGAGACACGTGTACATACTTACCTCAGAACAGACCCATAACAGAAGTAGGCCTAAATCTGTAAATGGAATCATACTGTAGACCTCACTATCTCTAAGACGTGCCTCCCTATAGAGACCCCTCCCTCGGACACGTTGTTAAGTCTATTGTGAAGTTAATTGGTCAGACTCAGGTACTGGAGGAGCACCAACAAGTGAGCAGCAGACTATAGCTATTCCCCACCCGCTGGTATTACCGGGGGCTGTGCCCCAGCCCGCTCCGTGACTAGGCATAGCTCCTATGTGTTTGTGAACTACTGCAGAGTTTTACACCCCACTCGTTCCGGATCTCCTGATTTCCCCCAGCATTCCTACTTCCTCAAAACAGGCGTCATCCATCTCCGGTGTTCCCCCCTGCCGAGTGGTGTCTTCCGACAGCTTTTTTATCAGGATTAGGTTAAAATGACCGCCGGAAATGATGCTGATGTAAAAGCGCGGGAAATGCCAGACGACTTTTGTAATAATGTATTAGATACGCTGGGTTATGAATCCGATTCAAATACAAACATGGTGTTGGATTTTCCTCTGTTCTAAGAAAATTCATAATGATTTCCCCTCTCTCATTTCAGGATCTTATCACGAAAGTTACCACCCGCGTCAATTGATTTTATTTTAGATTTAAAATTTTCGATATGCCTACATATCTATATGCTAGCTAATAGCATATTATAACATTGACAGCACAGACAGTGGCGCTCTAGGCGTACCTCCTCGGTAACAGGCTGACATTGTCCGCCCAGGGGCAGGTGTCGGCCTCCGTATACTCCATGAATATTCTCCTTCGTCACGTCCATGCCCTTTGGCCATCTTACTAGCCCCTCCCCCTCCCTCACCTAATCCCACCCACCTAACCTTCAACACCTCCCTCATACCCACACCCTCCCCACTGCCCAACTTGACCACTAACCCATTCATCAAGTCATCAGGTCCTACTCCAGGGTCCTTAAGCCTCCCGCCCCTGATCCCTTGTCCTCGTTGGGTTCTTTGTACGTGGTTAGATTCAGCTTAGAATAGGCCCCCAGTTCTCTAAAGTAGCTCTATGATAATAGAGGTATGGACGATACATCTTGGTACTATACTAGACCATAACATGATTATATGTATGATGAATTACCGATTTTTAGGATTTACTATACACTCTACTCGGCCTATACTACTTACAAGTGGCGGTCAGTCCTACTTGGCCTATACTACTTACAAATGGCGGCCAGTCCTACTTGGCCTATACTACTTACAAATGGCGGCCAGTCCTACTTGGCCTATACTACTTACAAATGGCGGCCAGTCCTACTTGGCCTATACTACTTACAAGACACTTAGTGTTTGTCAGACTTGCAGGCGCCCAGACTCCATGTGCTACTTCGTTACAGGTGGCCACCCATCTCTGGATTTCAAAAAGAGCAAGCTCTCACCATTATGGCTTAGTTCTATCAAAGGCACTTTACCCTGCAGCATATGAATGGCTTCTTTACTAGTAGTACAACGCCCGACCTATTCACTTTTCCTATACTACTTACATTATGAGGCCAGTCTACGTGACTGTTCAGGGTACCAGGCTACTTCGTATAACGATGTGCTTCCCCGGACCTGCCGTCATACATTAATTCAGCCTTCCCCCTGATACTGCTATCAATGTTAACACCTAATTTCCTGACCAGACTTTACGACCTAATTAATGGTTTGTCTGAATACTCTCGTCCTCCAGGGTTATCTATGCGTGTCCTCCTGTTGCTCCTGTACCCTAATGTAAGCAGCATGGAGGCTTACAGCGGCCAGGGTATAATAAACTAGAGTTTCTATAGCAGGGAGATGGAGAGCTTCATCATTAGTGTTCTACCAGATGACCGACCCCTGGACGGCACCTACCACCCCCACTTCGCCTGTGTACTGTGCTCGTGACAGGCTTCGCGTGGGAGGTGGCTAAGGCCCAATAGACAAAGAG
Source organism: Harmothoe impar (assembly GCA_947462335.1). Classification (NCBI taxonomy): domain Eukaryota; kingdom Metazoa; phylum Annelida; class Polychaeta; order Phyllodocida; family Polynoidae; genus Harmothoe; species Harmothoe impar. The sequence goes on along the minus strand of OX381721.1, from coordinate 11,656,985 downwards.
ATACAAATATATGTACTTCTCAGTGTTATATGCATCAAACGTGCCCATTTGAATAATTTAATCTTGTGTTTCATCTAACTTACTATTTTCATTTACCTCTCTACATGAGGACATTCGGTATAGCCTATCACAGCATCAGTGTCTATATTTACCGTCTTCACACTTGCCACTTACTATGGAAATTAGACTGAAATAAAGAAAGCCTCTTCCAGCCTCCCTTTGGATTAGGATACTGTCCCACTCCATTCACGTCCCCATATACATGCCCATCTCAGATACCCTATTTCCTCTTTACCTTCCCTCCTGGGGGTCCCCTCCCTTATCTGACTCCTGTCTACCCCCTCCCCCTCCTGTCACCCACGTCACGCGGCCCCAACCTGGTCCCCAATTAAGGCACTGAGCAGGGGGCGAGCAGCTCACGGCATGGGCGGAATACAGGCGAGCTGCTCACATAGACACCATCACTGTCTGTCTGCTCCACCCCCTGCACTGCATCCTTACCTGCATAACTACCTGACTGCCTTATCCCAGACCCTGCTTCCTCACCATTGTATACCTGTTTGCAATTGCCTGTCTTTTTCATCAGAAACCTCTGTCTGCATATACATGTGCTAACCTGCCCTTCTGCCTCCCTGCCTCCCTGCCTCCCTGCTTCCCTGACCACCTCCCCCCCCCCCTCTTATATGTCCAGCCTGATCTCTCTCCCAGTAAGTGAGATGGGAGGTCTACACACGGGTGTGTACCGCCTCAATCTGACAGGGTAAGCACCGGATATAATGTAAGGGGACAAGATACACAGGCCATTCCTTTGGTGGAGACCAACACTAAATGAGGACCAATAGTCTCCAGAGGGCTTCTGTCGGAATATAGAGAAAGGTTTAAGATAGCTAGGAAGTTATGGAATGTGGAGGAAACGGGGGGGGGGCTCATGACAGACGATTCAGGGCAGAATGTGGCAGGGGAGTCAGGACAGAGTGTGACAGGGGAGCCATGGCACAATGTGACAGGGGAGCCATGGCACAATGTGACAGGGGAGCCATGGCACAATGTGACAGGGGAGCCAGGGCACAATGTGACAGGGGAGCCAGGGCACAATGTGACAGGGGAGCCAGGGCACAATGTGACAGGGGAGCCAGGGCAGAGTGTGGCAGGGGAGCCAGGGCACAATGTGACAGGGGAGCCAGGGCACAATGTGACAGGGGAGCCAGGGCACAATGTGACAGGGTAGCCAGGGCAGAGTGTGACAGGGGAGCCAGGGCACAATGTGACAGGGGAGCCAGGGCACAATGTGACAGGGTAGCCAGGGCAGAGTGTGACAGGGGAGCCAGGGCAGAGTGGGACACGGGAGTCAGGGTAGACTGTGACAGGTCAAGGCCAATCTCGCGGAGAAAGTACCAAGGCAGAGGAGAGGTCGAGAAAAGGGAGGCAGCGGGGCAGACGGGCAGGGAGGCACTTACGGGAGTCAAATAGTTGTCTTGGATGGAAGCAAAGCATGGATAAACAGAGCAGCGGAGTAGGCGGTAGGGGGAGTCAATTTCCTGATGAATTAGGAAACTGGGTCTTGTATTGATTTAAGGTCTCATGTCAGGAAGACGGCGATAAAATGTCGTCTGCCTCCCATGGCCGCTGATTGGCTGACGGAGGTCACGTGGGTCCTTTAGCTTTAATGCTAGGGGTGCTGGTAAGAAGATTCTCAGGTTATAAACAGGAGGTTCTATTCATGTGAGGAGGTTTCCACTAGTCCAATGGGGTACCCCGCTCTTATCAGCTATCACACACATTGACTTAGCGTTACAGTATTGCATTGATATTTTAGCTGCTATAAGATAGAAACAAATACCATCCCCACACACCCTAGGAACACACAAAGCACTCTGCTTCTGTACAGAATCCATGGTGGTAAAATTGATGTGACAGAATTCCTCATAGGTTGCAGAAATGAATTGTTCAAATGAAACCCTTTGCTCAGACTTTTAAGTTAATCAAAATCAATACATTTCAATCTGCCCAATGTGAGAGAGGGTCTACCCTAGTGACCACTCATCCTTGAAGTCGGTTCAGTCTCCAGGAGCTCTCCCACGCAGCCGTGTCTTACATTGACTCCGTCTCAACCTTGAAATCAACAAAGGAGAGAAAGGGTACCATTAGGGACTATTTTGTTCTACCCCCATAACCCTATCACACACACAGTATCCCTCCACAGAAAGTAGTTCCAGACAACATCTCCCATCCATGTATAGCTCATAACAGCCGAACCTCTCTAAAGAATTGAGTGGTTAAATAAAGATAAAATGAATTGCTCACTGGGCAGCATGTGTCTGATTGTTCAGAGGTGGGTTGGGGCAGAGACACCAAAACGGACCCAATGACTCTGGTGGTCTGGGAGAGTGAGAGTGGTCCCCAGGGTTGTAGAGGCTGTGGTAATGGCCATCCATCAGACCAGGGTTGATAGGAATGCCGAATGAGGATCACTAATTAGCAGATTGGTACCAGAGTCATTTAGCAGCCCAGTCCAGGTTTGCCATCTGACTGGGGCCACCACTGTGGGTGATATACCGTCCAGCAATTGCTGATAGTGAACGTATCACCATAAGACATTAAAGCACCCTTTATGATCATAAATGGCAATCATTTATGCTAATAACACAAGGGTTGATACTGTGGGCCCCTCTGGGTTTAAATGAATAAAATAATAGTGTATTATAAAAAACCTATTATCCAACCCGACTCTATGGCGCATCAGTGCTCGCTTGACACTTCGGCCCATTTCAAATTCATGGGTCCGTCCCTGGCTTGCACTGCGGGTATTAGCTGTTAGGACATGAGTATCATTGATGTGAATCTCACAGCAGGGCAGGCCCCTGGTTATGGCTACCTGATACAGTATAGAAGGGTTTCCCGCGCTTTCCGCTCAGCAGACGACAATCGGCAGACGCATCCCATGCGGGGCTTCAGCAGCAAATGAAAGGACAGCAGTCCATTAGTAGGCAGACTCAAATTGTGGCACTGTCCACTTAGATGTACCCCCCCCCCCCATACACACACGCGCACCCTGCTAAACCCGAAGCTCCTGCCCCCCCCCCCCCCCCCCACTCCTATACTCTCTGACCCTACAGGCACTTGTAACATATACAGGGTGGTTGAAATCAATTCCCATCTGAATCTTCCTAAGAGAACGCATCATATTGAATACTCAGCTGCTCAAGATATGCCATTCTTCACAGGTAAAGAAAGGCTTGTTTATGACCAGGCGGTAGCCCTGTGTATCGTGATTGTGTTGACATGTTTATGGGGTGGCAGCAAGAGCAGGAAGGGGGGGAGGCAGCACTTAACTAATTGTAGCACATCAGCTTAATACGAGCCGCTCCACGGTCGTCTTAATGATGGCCACAGATGGGGCCCGGGGAGGAGCTTAACCTGTGCCAAACACAAAGGCACCAGCACAGGTCTTAGAGCAGATAGGAGATTAGCCCTTTAAGGACAGCATGATGCATCATGGCTTCATGGTCATTTGTCGTGCTATTTTGATGCATCATGCCGGCCCCTTTAGAAGTTTTCAACCCCGTAGATTCTGCATGGATATAGCACTGGCGAATAACTCACCGATGCTGCATGCAAGTTGATGAAACGGCATCAAATGACTGTAAGATGGTTAATTTATTCAGGAAGGGGATATGTATGATAAGGTTACATGATAAGGGTTGGGACAGTGTGAAAGAACAGTGGTCCAACCTATGTTATTACTATTAGATATATTACATACCTGTTGCATTCAACAATAACGTATGATTCATATTTGATTACTTGATGTAGCAGAAGTATCTAACCATTGTTCACCCTTTGTGTACTTGCAGCCACGGCTCCGGGTCAGATCGAGGAGTTGTCGTTGTTCAGGGATAAACGCCGGTCCTCCATCCGCCGGTCTGCGCGCGCAACACTAGGTCGCAACACTGATACCAAAGGTAACTATGGCAACACGGCAGCCATCTTTAATCATTAGCATTGCAAAACGGCAGCCAGTTTTAACCATAGCATATTCCGTTGTTGATGGCATGGTTTGTTTCAGGATTTGGAAATGATAAATTTGCATGTGTCTGTGAAGGCATTGGACCTGGTTGGGTGTTTGTTTTGGTACGGTGAGAGCGGGAGGGGGGGGGGGGTTACTGCTTATTTTCAAGCTTTGTTGAGAGGTGCATACAATATAAATCTGAAATTAATTTCGCCTTGTGAAATGTGGATTTAAACACACAGACCTACCGTACTCCTTTTTATGAAGTAACACTGCATGTTTGAAATAAGTGGTTCTTGATTGACGATATGTGATTACACTGTTGTTATTTCAATCATATATTGGATGACATAATATGAAAACATCTTGGCATGGATGTGGGGCTTTTTTTTATTTGGTTGTTATTTCAACTTAACCTGGAATTGAACGTTAATATCTGAACTTCAGTCTTAACGAACCCCAACCCTTATCAAGCTCTAGCAAATCACATCTAAATACCTGGTACTGTTAATTATACCTGCTGTTTAAAGTCAAGGTCTCTTTTCTATTATATACACTATCATGAATATTTTCCATCTTTACTGATATCATTCCCTTAAATCTATAGGATCTTCGTACAACGTTACATGCTATTAATTATTCTCCTCCATTTCCTACTCATTAAATTAAGAAAGATATACGATTTAAGAAACCTTGAAGTGGTTTCTTATTGGATTATGATCAAATTATGTTTGCATAATTCTGAAGTTATACAACAAAATTGAACAGTTATCCTGATTGCTAACCAGGTAAAGGGATGGACAACCTTTATAAAACATTATAATAACGTTGAAGGTGCCTATAGACCGTTACAACAAGGATGGGTGACTTGCCGAGAAGGAGACATCTGTTTATATCAATTATCGGATGTGTCGATTAGGTATATTTGATTTAAAGTGGTTTAAGAAAATCAAAAATTCAATTAGCTAACGTTGATCAAATATTGAAGCTAGATAAATTTGATCTTGAACTTTTAAATTCAGTTATTCAAAGGTTGAAAAGTCACCCCTTTTTGCGATAGACGTCTATAGACAGTTCTCTCTTCCTAACTTATATATTAAGAGTTGCCTCCTTTCCATGATCCTCGTTTGTAGGAAAGGGCACTTATCACCGGTCCTCCTCTAGACCCGACGTAACGGAGGCCCCAGGTACCCTACTGCTTCTAGTCATCTCTTAAAGCGGCCTTCTCATCACTCACCCTTAGTATGGGCTCTTCCAAGTGCTTCCAGCTTTTACAGAAACTGCCAAGTTGTCTGACTAGCTTTAAGAACAGTTTTGAGTAAAGAAAGATCCAATCTCAAACCCCTGTGGTGACCCCTAAGGAGAGAGCTGTGTGTCTATACATACAGCACTAAGCCACATACAATGCACTTGACAAGAGCCTTGGGTGAATGGTGAACATGCCCCTTTAATGTCTGTGTGACCCCTTACTGTAGTGTCCGCCTTGTAACACGTCTTTAGAGTTCTACATGCCTGCTGTGTCTATGGTGTCCTGTCTATGTCCGTTTTATTCCCAGGTTTAACATGAAATCCCTTTTCTAAAAGATAGGTGAATATGAGCCTAGTTTTGAAATATCTCCAATAGCATACTAGTTAGTTAGGTCTTTTAGTGGAATTATCAATGGGGTTTTCTTCTTACCTTGAGTGTATTCCCTTTATGAAGTACTAAACAAACACTCCAATATGGTAATCAAGTTAGTGACATTGAGAGTTGGAAAGCTTTGAATAAGAAATTCATTCAAACCATTAGAATATTTTAATCCTGCATTACGGCTTAGTTTCATTCGGTTCCCCATTGCCAATTCCCCAGATAACATCCCAAGGCAACACAATACAATAAAACTAGGCTAGTTTTACACTTTAAATAACCCCCTGCCGATCAGGGCCATGGTGTCATCGTTAATCCAGGCCCTTTGGTAATCAATGCACTAATTGAGTTACTAATGCTGCTCCATGTTAGGCTCCCCCGGGCTCCTGTAATGGCCTGCATCATCTTGTTTCTGTCAAGAAAAAGTGAACTGAAATAGAAAGCCGGTCTCCCTGTCAATTGTAATCATGTCAGTGCTCAGCAACATTGTGGTACTGAATCACCATATTCTCCAGTCAAAGAAGCACACCTGCAAAGAAGACTTTTTTTCTTACTTCGAGTAACAGCAGAGAAAGTGTTGATTACATTATTCCTAGTTAATAATCAGAAAAAAAGGGGGGGGGCTACTCAATAGAGGGGGTGCTTATGACGTACAATGGTATGCATTTATTGAAAAATAAGTATTTAAGAAGTAAAGCAAATAAATTTACCACGTGGAGAACTCTGATGTAGTTGTGTTTTTTTCATGTTCTAACCCTGCATGTTACATCTGTTTTCTCCTTTTCACCTCAGTATTCCACTTACACTGACTCCATTGTTATCATCTTACACTACTTCCACCCTTATCGGAAGTCAATATCACCACATTGCAATTTCAGCTAATTACACACTTTGCCCCCCCCCCCCCCCCCATCATTTACTATCATTTTGGTAGCCCCTGCTATCTAACAATCGTAGTAAATTGATCTCTCTCACACCATTCTCTATGCATATCTTTGAAATAATCAACACCGAATTTGCGAGAGAAAATGGAAATCCTTGTTTAGATGTCAATGTTAGGCATGCTATGCTACGTTAGACTGCCTAGTGTCGGTAGTTTGGAAGTAAAAACGCTAGGGGGCGAGGTTGACTTTAGAGAAGTACACAACCAAGCATACCTGCTGGTGGTGGGAGTAGAGACATTTTTGATTTTTCCATATTCATTCCATGCTTGGAGTTTTCCATGAATATGTATAAATGTGAATATTTTCTCACATACCTAAAGTATACGAACTGCGTTTTAGGGGTGTCTTCAAACTCCATAACGCCAACCGTGTGCTTTGGACCTTCAAGCCATTTGTACCTTCTTAAATATGTTTGACTTTGAAAAATGTTGCACTATTTTCGTCTTTGCATTCATACCAATATATCCGTTGATAGATTAATCTGACGTAGGACTAATATAATCAAAGTGTTGTATGGCGTTCACATTTGCACATGTCAATTATTGACAGTTTTGTTTGAACCTTAATGTTTTAACTGTTGTATTTGGGTGTCAACCTGTTTGTAATTGTGTTGATACGTTGCCAAGTGTACAATGTCCTCTGGGTATGACCAGCTTCCTGAGCTATAGATCTTGATTTTGGATACGCGCAGTCGTATATATAATGGCCAACATACCTATTATACTGACTTAATAATGAAAAATAAGGTCAATGTTTCCCTTTCGAAGTAATTGTTGATCTATTCTCTTTATAATGCGATTATCATATTGTAAGTTTAATGAAAGAAGTAAATCTGATAGTGAATATATAATAAATTCATCCCTTTTCTATCTTCAGTACGCTTTGCACCAATAAGACCGCCCCAGATCCACTTGAACCCCATCTGTTTTGAGGTCCCGCACCAAGAAAACTGCCCCATCTTCATCGGACGGGAATGGGTCTTCAAGGAAATGGAACAGGTAACACAATGACTCTGATTACTGAATTACTGTCACAGATAAGACTAAGTTAACAAAATGGTCATCACATTTCGTATGTGTTATTTTGTTAAATAAACAGGTTCTCTGTGAGCTCATTGAAACAAAAAGGTTCTCATTTCAAAGTTTTGTGGTCTAACAACCCATATCTTTTTTTGCTAGAAATTGCACTTTAACCTGGCACTTGTTACTCTATCTGAGTGCTCTATGTTTTTCCTTTTGTATTATCCAACCACTAGTGCCAACCACTTACAAAGTTATAATACCGTCATGTGTCATTTCAGGAATTATTGTCGGACAACGCGTCCAAGAATCGTGGAACTGTGATAACGGGAGGTGTCGGCTTCGGCAAGACAGCCATCATGGAGCTTCTGATAGAATATAGCTGCTTCGGAAAGGGCCAAGGTGGACTCATAGAGAGGGGTGAGCCATAATAGCCTGTCTTACTCATAAAGATGAATTTCTAGCTATTAATTTCTCATATAGAAGATATTCTAATAATCTGAAAGTCTGAACCCATTCAAAGATAGATACCTGATGATTTCTGTATTCCGTTGAATAAATTTTATTACCAATGATTGTCTACAAAAAAGTTAAGTGTAAAATATGTTTCTAAAATGGTTCTCTTTCCTTACCAGATCTCCATGAAGTGAACGGTAAGGACCGGCCGCTTCAGAACGGTACTCTGGCAACAAGCCGGCCATCGCAACAAAATGGCAGTTTTGCGGCCAGCAGCCCCAGGACCTCCACACTTAGCCTTTCGAGCAGCCGCCATCAGATCACAGCCTCCCTGATGAGTCTGGCCACCTCGGTCACCTACGACTCCCTCAAGTCGGTGGCCTCACAGGTGGTGGCCTACCACATCTGCCAGGCCGACAACAATGTGACCTGTATGGTGGCAGAGTTTGTGTATAGTCTTGCCGCCATGTTGACCACAGCGCCCCACCTGGTGGCCTATAAGGAGCTGCTCCTCCAGGAGCCCCACATACAGAACATGCTCACCCTCAGGGAGTGTGTCCAGAACCCTTCTAAGTCGTTGGTGCAAGCCGTGTTGGAACCACTCAGTATGTTGAAACGGACAGGTAAGATCCAATCAGAGATGTGTGTCATCTTGATTGACTCGCTTAACGAGGCCGAGTTCCACCGGCCGGACTATGGGGACACCATAGCCTCCTTCCTCACCAAGCACATCTCCAAGTTCCCGGCGTGGTTGAAGTTGGTGTGCACAGTACGGTCAGCACTGCAGGATCTGGCCAAGTTTCTGCCGTTCCACCGTATCAGTCTGGATAAAGCTCCGGCTAACGATCTGATCCACCGGGACCTGCTGGAGTACATCAACCACCGGGTGAACACCACACCGGAGATACGCAATAACATTGCCATGAACACACGGATGGATTTGACCACGCAGAACAAGTTCTGTGGCCACGTACAAACTTTGTCGCGAGGTTGCTTCCTCTACTGCAAGCTGCTGCTGGACCTGATTGAGCAGCGACACCTGGTGCTGAAGAGCTCCAACTACAAGATCCTCCCGGTGAACCTGTGTGAGGTGTTCCTACTGAGGTTCAACCTTAAGTTCCCCAGCATAAGGTCCTTCGAGAAGGCCTCGCCCATTTTGAGCGTCTGCCTTGCCTCGTTGTACCCACTCACACAGAAGGAGATTTTTGAGGCCATCAACTCCGGCCACCTCCATGACTATATCCACTGGGAGGAATACCTCCGCCGAATGGAAGTGCTCTCAGAATTCATAGTCCAGCGCAACGATGGCACTTTTATGTTCTTCCATCCGGCCTTCAGGGAATGGCTTATTCGCAGGGACGAAGGTGACAACACCAAGTTTCTCTGTGACCTCAGGTAAGGAAAACTTTTTTTACTGCAAAAAGAAACAATTCCAGTCAAGTCTTAACAAGGGATCCATTCCAAAAGTATTGTGCGAATCTAGAAGTCTATGGCCTTTTGACCAAGATCCCTTGACCCCCTATCAAAAGCTTGAATGAACGAATGATCAAAGTGTAGAGACAGAAATTACTAACACACTTGGGAAAACCAGGGCTTTTGTCTTTTATCACACTAGATCATGTGACGTTCTAGCTCCTAGCTTTCCTTGTGGCGACTATTTTATGTTTCTAGACGTTCTGAATTCTGTTCCTCTGATGTTTGTGCAATATTTCACAAAAAGTCACATTTGCCTTTATATATCCATTGTGGTCTATCTGTGTGTAGCGAGAGCAGGAACTATGACTTTGTGTGTGTCGCCATCAGGCAGTATAGGAATAGGCCGGTTGAACTCAATAGCAACAATTATGCATTGGCAATCTTATCTAGAAGCTTACATGATAGTATATGCATACACTCTGTATATATGTGAGGCATATGGTCTGTGTATAAGAGAAAGAAGGTGTGGTATATGTGTGAAAGAAGTAAGCAACTCATGTTTATAACAATGTCAATGCAACTCATACATGCTGCTACCCTTGATCTTGCTGTGACCTTTGACCTTAATATACCCCTGGCCTTGCAATAACCTACAATAATAGCTAATCCAGGTTAGCATATAAGGGTATTTAACCATCTAACGACCTTGGGCATGTCCTTATCTTCTGCAGCGAAGCGGGTTGCGATTATCGGTAAGATTCCAGTGGTAGCTTGTATGTCTCTTAGACAGTTATACCCCAGAAATGATTTTTTACCAGTTATTTCTATTTCAATTGCATCCATAGCCTATTTGTTTCTTTATAGGTCAATGTGTCTGTCCCTGTGATGTGTATGTGTTGTGCTTGTCTAGTCTTGTGTTCTGTGCTTGTCTCGTATGTTCATGTTGGGAGGGTGTCAATGGTTTGTAAGTAATATTATAATGAACATGACCTGTAAAGAAATGTAAGCTCCCAGAAAGAACAGGAATTGTATATGTTGTCAGATACCCTTTCCCCTTGCTTTAAGATAATTTGCACCTCCGCAGGAATTCCTAATTTGCCCATACACGATTTTATGACTGTTATATGTTTAGTTGGTAATAATAGTGAAAATAACCCATCAATTCTGCACAGCCCTTACTGAATGCTACAGTTACCCTCATGCACCATTCTACAGCATCATAAACTTAATTTATGTTAGACATCTGATATTGGGAACAAGACCCACATTATACTGTTGATATTTTCCTATGACAATTTTTCAATTTTTTCTTATGTCAACTTCAGCAATCAATATAATTCCATTAAAATACACAGAAAATATTCCCAGATAATAACATTATTTAGATTCATCTTGCACCTCAGAATGAATTGGAAAATGCTCCATTCTCCTTTCGCCATTAAAGTTGGTGATTCAAGGTAGAATAGATCAACTGCACCTTTTTGCATGATATTAAGTAAATAAGCACAGTGATGATTTATATTTCAATGAAATACACACTTTATTGCACAGGATATATGCTTAAACATGTCTTATCCTGGAATCCCTTCCCAAAGAAATGACACTGCATCGTTCAGTCTTTGGCCAGGGCTGCAATAAGTCTCATGCTAGGTTGTATTTCAGATGACATATTTTGTTCAATTAGTCCTCCTCCAAATCATGAGTGAAGATGGCCATATCCGCCACACGATCTAAAATAGTTTTAAAGTATGCTCAGAAAACATGGAATAAGAAATATGACAAACATTGGTGCAAATGGACTGATATCTTTCATTCCTTAAGTAAAGAAGAACCAGTCGGCTTTCTGTGCGATACTTATACATTTACAAGCTGCACTTGGAAAATATTAGAAGTATTATTATGGATAGAAACAATATGCATCTATTTGTGTATCCGCTATATATGAAGCCAGATATGAATAACTGACTGTAGCTCTGACTGGAAAGCTTTAAAGTGAAAGCATAAAACCCTGCCATTATGAAATTAATGACGAAAAACTAATTTGGGGAGAACGAAAGTAATAGGCCAATGTACTTAATTTATACAGGTAGAAATTCAATGTAATTCATGGGAGTGATCGTTGAATGAATTGGAATGTAATGAATTGCTCCTATATTCAGGAACGGCCACGCCCTGTTGGCCTTCAAGTTGTCGCGGATTGACGCGCCGCTTACATCTGAGAAGACGGTAGAGCTGGGACACCACATCCTCAAGGCACACATCTACAAGACCGTGTCCAAGCAGCGCGGCTACTCTTCACGCGACATGCAGGCCTACTGGATGGCCATCAGTGCAGAGAGTCTCAGTGCAGCCATCGCTGCACAGCACAACCTCTTCTCCCCAAATGTCAAGGTGAGTTGGAATAAGATTCTGTTAAAGAGTGTTTAATAAGACCTGGGTTCGTAGACATGCAAGCTGGTCCCTTAGGCCAGTCAACTATGCAACACAAATCTATCTGTGCTCCCAAATCAATGCACATTCCCACTGTCCCTACTGTGAAAGTTCTTGTAATGGGAGCTACTCACAATGAACAGAGTGACTCACTCAGAACACTGGACATGACATCCAGCTCGCTGCTATGCTATAGGGTTCATGATTTATTTATAAAAAAAAATAGCAGACTTATACCTCTGTCCTATCTGTCTGTCCACAGGTGAGCCGCCTGATCCTGCTGTCGGGCGCTAATCCCAATGTGCGCACCACCTTCCTAAACAATGCGCCTGTGCTCTGCATCTCGGCACTCGAGGGCTTCATGGACATGGTGACACTGCTGCTCGAGTTCAACGCTCTTGTCGATTTGACCGGAGACGATGGAGTCAGTCCGCTGTGCTACGCTGCCCAGCGAGGACATATTGATGTCATACGCCACCTGGTGGCACGACGAGCACGGGTAAGCGTCTGCAAAATAATAGCCAAAACTAGATGACGTTATCTGTGACTAAGGCCCCAGTGCAGGCTCTTATAAGGGTTCTTCTCCAGTACATATCACTGCCTGATATTAATAGAACACTGATGTCAATCAGATAATACACGTTTTGATATGAAAATGTAGATAAGTCAGACATCCATCTTGTACCTGCCTCTTTAATCCCTATGGCCTCCAGAAAAGTACATATAGAAGATGCATAAAATATGGTTTTCTTTCTACTATACTGAATTCACTGATGCCTGCTTTTCTCCCACAGTTGAACCACATTGATAACAGCGGCCAGTGCCCCCTGGTGCACGGAGCGCTACACGGACAGCTGGATGCAGTGAACGTCTTGCTGCAGTGCGATTGGTCAACTTGCACCGACCACCGACCCACACGAAATGAAGCACTTCAACAGGCATTGGTGGCAGCAGCATCGAAAGGACATACCAAGGTGAGTTCAATGCTAGGACATTACATATCAGAGGGATATTGTTTTTGCTTTTCTAAAATTGGAGATTTCAATGCCCATGAATTAGTCTTGCTTTATGCTGCCCTCAAAAGGATATAAATCGAACTGATACACAATCAATGTGTGTTAACCACATGACTATCTCTGTGCTTGTTGTCACCTCAACACCTCTGTTTTACAGATCTGTGAGTTTCTGCTGGACCTGCACCAGGTGGCAGGGTCAGGCTTCGGCATTGACATGACGGACACGCTGAGTGGGGAGAGCGTGCTGACCTCGGCCTGCCTGGCCGGGCACGAGGAGGTGGTCAGCATGCTGCTGCGGCGGGGCGCATCCCTGGAGGGCACCAACAACCGCGGCATGCCTGCACTGCTGTCAGCAGCCAAGGCAGGCCACTGGCAGCTGGTGGACCTGTTACTACAACAGGGGGCAGACCTGGAGCAGAAGGACAAGCACGGCCGGACCGCCGTCATGGTGGCAGCTGCAGAAGGACACCTGGGCGTCGTAGACATGCTGCTCGCCAAGTGTGAGTTGAGGAGTTTTTGTTTGGTGTCCAGAAAACATTTTTCCATATGAATATACACAAGATTATACATTTTGGGTGATACTCCCTTTTCTTTAGTACACAATTTCCAATCACCAGATCTCCCAAAGGTAAATATTGACAACATTTCCCAGGATACAATGGATTATTTGGAACATGTTTTTTGGTTCCAAATGAAATCCTCATGATGCCAGCTTTATTGGCATGGTCAGTCCAAGGCATTTTTTATCAAGAAAGGGAAATAACCATTGTGGTTTATATTTATAGCGGTGGACCTTACAACAGAAGACCGTGAGGGCCTGACACCGCTCTGCTGGGCCTGCCTGAAGGGCCACATCCACTGCGTCCAAGCACTCACTGAGCGAGGCTCCTCCATCGACCACACCGATAAGAATGGCCGAACACCACTAGACCTGGCCGCCTTTTATGGAGATGCAGAAGTAGTGCAGTACCTGATGGACCGGGGTGCAGCCATTGAACATGTCGACAACAGCGGCATGCGCCCGCTGGACCGCGCCATCGGATGTCGTAACACAGCCGTCGTGGTGTGCTTCCTGCGCAAGGGGGCGAAGCTGGGACCAGCGACATGGGCGATGGCCGCCGGCAAGCCAGACATCATGGTGCTCTTATTGAACAAACTCATGGAGGACGGAAACATACTGTACAAGGTGAGTTCAGACTTAATTACCCATTTAAGCGCAGGCTTCTCAAATGCGCACAGGTATTATTTAATCCTTTGAATCCTGATTAAAAAATAGTTGGCTTGCCATGGGGGTGACTTAGTTCCCAGGAGGGCGGACCTTATTTGAATTCTATATATGTTAATGGTGTGGGCTATAGTTGACAACAGCCCTTATAGGGTTGAGAAGTCGGTGGGACCTCATATTAAAATTGTGCAACGGTAATACAGATGTAGCATTACTATAATTATATGAATATCAAGTTTTTGAACTAAAAGTTACTTACAATAATGCATGACCTTCCCAATCCCATTGATCTGCCATATTCTCTCTTATTCAATGTCCTCTCTTTTTTAACCTTGAGATATCTATATCCCCCTCTTTGCTGTACTAAATCAAACATGTTATTGATCATTATTCAGAAAAACCGTATCAAGGACGCAGCACATCGCTATCAGTATGCATTGAAGAAGTTCCCCAAAGAAGGCTTCGGTGAAGACGTGCGCACCTTCCGCGAACTGAAGGTCAACCTGCTGCTGAACCTCTCACGATGCAGACGCAAAATGAATGTAAGTATTCTTTAATTCTTTACAATGCATATAGATCTTACAGTATAACACTGTGTTGTGAATTGGATTGTGATTAGGGAAACAGGAATGCATTATTCAGCTTTATATAGGGGCAGAAAATTTAGCCTAGATATGTTTTTAATGTAGATGGTACCCAGGATTATTGGTTATGAGTTGCAGATAATATTATGTGGCTGTACTAGCTTTGTGTAATAGACACTCTATATTTTTCTATGAACATTATACCATTATACCATTTTTATTTTATTTTTGGAGATGTTGAAGCTAAGGTATGAATCCAGTATGTATGTTGAAGTCCTCTAAATATTCACTTTCCTTTCAATTTTTGTCAGTTATTGCTTTTAATTCCTCAGCAAAACAGCGTACTCAAAACATAAGGCTCTCTGTCGATTCTCCACAAAATATAGTCTTACAAAACAAATACAAGCTGCTGAATATAAAAGAATATGACAGACTGGTTATGGTTCACATGTATAATATAGTGGGGAGTTGAAACACATACATATCAACAGTTGCATACTAATCTACTTAATGGGTGCTATGATATCCCATAGAAACTATAAATCTCTGACAAGTAGTTTAGAATAGATCATTAATCATTTATTTGTCCTTCTCCCTTCTCAGGATACCCATTCTGCAGTAGACCTGGCAACCAAAGCATTAGAGATCAAACCACAGTCTTTCGAGGCATTCTACGCACGGGCCAGAGCAAAACGCGACGACAGGTAAAACAATGCAACATGAATAATTGAGTATAAAATGCCATCGTGGGAGAGTTTGTTAATGGAGTTTAAATTATCTTATTACACAACAACAAAGTAAATGAATGCATTTTAGGAACTATAGCTAAGACCTTTACATCTACACCAATATAACAAATGCTCATTTTTGTTTTTTATTTATTCACGTTTCGTTGGGTGAAGTTGTAAATGTGTGTCCGTCTTTAGGCATAGAATCTTGAAAAACTAAATAAGGAAATGTGCTAGTAATTAAAATATCTTATGAATGATATTTGTTTCCACAAATATTTTTTCTGGATTGCAGGCAATGTGAAATAAGTGAAAATTTGGGCATTTTTCCATCGACCAGATTAATGAGATCTTCAACTTTAGAATTTTAGTCCATGGCCTCTACCACATGACCTAAAACCCTATTCTCTATACATGTATGTTCTTCTTCGCTCTTTACAGACAGTACAGCTCAGCCCTGACCGACCTGATGGAGGCGCTGAAGCTAGCACCGAACAATCGCGAGCTGCGGCGACTCTTAGTCCGTGTGAAAGAAGAGTGTCGGGAGCAGGCCAAGCTGGAGCAGGCGGGTGCCTTCACCTCTCTACCAGACCTGGGAGACCGGCCTCCTCAGGGGGACATCCCCGACATCGTCCCG
This sequence comes from Harmothoe impar, assembly GCA_947462335.1. Classification (NCBI taxonomy): domain Eukaryota; kingdom Metazoa; phylum Annelida; class Polychaeta; order Phyllodocida; family Polynoidae; genus Harmothoe; species Harmothoe impar. The sequence goes on along the minus strand of OX381721.1, from coordinate 11,640,894 downwards.
GCCAGCGAACAGCAACAGCCGGGGCCGAGGCCGGAGAGGGTCCGGGAGGAGACCGCCTTGTAGGGGCAGGAGGAGAGGGGGAGGAAACAGTCCTGTAGGGGCAAGGGGATGAGGGAGGCAGAGGAGGCACAGCAGACAGTGCAGGCGATAGGAGAGCCAAAGGAGACAGTTTTGTAAGGGACAGGGGGCAGGAGGGAAAGGTGCAAGGGTTAGTATTGGGGGAGGGGAAGGTGGTGAAAGTAAATATGTAAGTAGTGTAAGATATTATTCAAAAAAAAAGTAACGGTACAGTACAGACAAAGGTTTAGTACGCCTTGAAATAGACAGTGAGAGTCCGAGAGTGAAAATGACCTGTTATAGTGTTAGGAGTAAGGCACAAATGATCAAATCTTGATCATACTTCAGAAGAAATATCTATGACGAGAAAGTACCTAGGAGGAAAGAGATGATATAGATGTGAAGAAGACTGAGGGGAAACGTAAAGAAAAGCAGTCAAGAGGAGATTGAGCAGGAAATTAAGGTCATGAAAGAGGATGTTTTATTTTGGCTACTTTACTTACATCTAAATTGATAACTTATTTGGCCAGGATTCAGAATTATTTTTCTAAATTGGTGAAACTATTTTGTCATCATAGATAAAGTCTGGGACATTCTAGGAGATATATACTCAGGGAAAGGTATCTTTGGTGCCAGGGGAATGCAGACAGGGCTAGGTAAGGATAGTTTAGCCTTGAGTTGCTCAGATGGTGGGTAGTCCCTGAAATGCCCCTAACCCTCTCAGTAACCTACTTCCCACTCTCCAGTACTTGTTTACTCATAGAGAATGTCAAATGTAAACAATGTTTACAAACATTCTCATCTGTATCAACTTGGACATTGATGATATCTGCTCCCACATTGAGGAATGAATGTACATGGGAAATTCTTCAAAAACAATGAAAATTAAAAATGACAATACTCCTGGGAAACACCTGTGAAGGTATCTGAAACTCATATGTAGATGACCAATACCTGTCAACACATGGTAATATGTATTATATTATGTCAATAGAAAATTGTTCATTCTGCTGGAAAATTGTACAAAGGTTAATGTCAGTGGAAATACCACTATTGGAAACTGCAAGCAATTTGTCCACTCCCTGTACTGTGTTATTCTCTAGCTCCTGTACCTCTGTTCACCCTGTCACTGTCTCATAGGGCCTAACTCTTCAGCACCCTTTGTGACTATAGGTATATTAGTGACTGGATATTGTGTATTTTGTGCTGACATTACTTATAGTTGTTCAATTGTGATGATATCATTGCTTATTGGAACTTAGAAATGATCTGATATATGCTCTAAGCTAGATATATCTTTCATTGTCATTGTTATTATAGATTAATTATCATTATTATTTATTCACAAACACACGATTCTGTGTTGCAGTTTTAGTGGTAAGGGAAAGAGAGTAGAAAAATCGAATTCCCTCAGGTGAAATGAGTTTTTAATGTCTTTCAGGGTTATTGTACAGTTCAAAGGTTGCCAAGCAACTGAGCATTTACTAAATGAATGGACAAATATGATGACCTATACTTCACCAGATCAAGGGGCCATGAGCCCCTCATGAAATAAAATGGTAGACAAATTTCAGCGCATCCATGTATGTCATTGATTATATTTAACTTTGAGCATGTGTATGTCGCCAATGATATTCAACCATTCTTATGTGCCAAGCATTGTAATAATCAAAAACAACAGGCCTAGATCTGTTCCTATTGAAATAGCTTACTCTGATACATATGAGTGAGCTGTACAACAAGGGAAACTGGTGTTATAATGGCTGGAGCTGCCCTGTAAAAGGGTATGCCCATTCAGGAGCCTCCTCATCTTTATTTCCTAACCTTACTTCACCAGTGTTCTCTCCAAGATTATAATGCTCAGTTATTATTGCCAGATAATGGAGCCAGAGTCATGTAAGAGACATTTCCTGTTGTTGTACCGTCTTAAAAGTGAGTCTCCTTTGATGATTTGTAAATAAAGCTTTTTCAAAGGAGTTGACGCGAAGATGATCATAATCCCAATTCGGGTGTGTATATTTGTGTATATTCTGTACAGAAAGAATATAGAGAAAAAGAAAATAGGTACAAACAAGAGACATGTTGCCGGTTTATATATACATGATATTAGTCAATCTAACCAAGCAATGCATTTCTTCCCCTACATGTTTATCTCCATACAATTGATATGTGTGTGTGTCACATTTTGGGGAAATTTTGTGAAGAATTGAGCTATAGATGTATACAGCAGATTCCTTGTGAGATTTCTTGGTGCCACCTGGTGGGAGAGTTGTTAGTTGATGGGTGGTGTGTAGTGTCCTTGTGTAGATTTATATAAAACGGCTTCTGCACTTCCACGTTCAACACGCGTCTTAGCCACCGTTATCAAACTGCCCCCAACACTTGTACAGACTACCATTGTTTTAGTTAAACCCATACAGAAAGGATCATTGTATCCATGATTCATGCCTGTTACTTCTATTATAAATATTGGCTTAATGTGTTATTTATGATTCTTGATGATTATGATAAGTGAAATGCCAAAGTTCTCTCCTGGTGAGTGTACCTCATGTAAATGAGCTTGTGTTATAGTACGCGCTTGACTTATGTACAACTTGTATTCTGGTTTTATTGTTTCAAGCGCTATGTTTAAACGACAATATGACAGTTTAAACAATTCATTTATAATTTAGCACTGTGCCGAGGAACATTTTCCGTTCCTTGATATGTACAGCGAAGGTATTATTGATGTTGCGAGCCGTCCCATTTTCATTTAATTTACTGATGCACTGCTCGCGATGACTACATAGCATATATTATTGTGACTAATGGTAGCTTGATTTGTTTTATTGGATGGAGAGGAAAGCAGGAGTAAAGCTTGGTTATGTATGATTGTAATATTGCAATTGTGATGTGTCAGTAAAAAGAGCGTTACTCGCCAAGAATCAATACCTATTTGTGCCTTGTGTGTTCTTTTTATCTCCAAGTGAAATTTTGAATTATCCATTCTAATGTCAACCTCTGCCTATTCTGACCATAGATAAATGAATACTACATTCATAGCTGATTTATTTAGTTGAAATTGTTAACAAAATAAATTCAAAAGGGAATTAGGGTAGCTTGACCCACAATCAACCAGAACCTTGAGATATCCACCTCTGTTATGTAGTTATTCATGCATGATCTCCTCTATATTGGTCCCTTGTCTGGAAAGAATATTACATAATGTGTACTGTGATACACAAAAGGAGGGTCTATCTTGCACGAATGACTACAAAATTGAGGTGGACATCTCAAGGGACTGGTTGCAACGACTCTAGGTCAAGCTGCCCTAAGTGAAAAAGAAAATTTCTAAACAAATCTATATTTACTGTCACACCTACATATAAATATTCACATCTTGGCTGTATCTACATTTAAATCATATAAATAAATCAAGTCGTATTGTGGGATGATCGCTGTTTACCTCCAGCCAGATGGTTCCACATCTCCGCACGAGATAGAGCCAGGGAAAATTAAGCAGTACTTCTGGGCCCCACCGCAGGGGGGCATGACTGAGCCGACCCCAAGTTTAGTCATCTACTGTTACAACTTACATGTACCACTATACCATTAGGGTAGATTCACCTGGAGTCGGACACATACCTTGAGGCGGACACCTGATTTTGTGGCCATTCAAGCATTTTAAGCCCTTAATTTGTGAACAATAGTAAAGTTAAAGTGTTATTCTTTCCAAAAAGCACGAGAAGTATGTAGTAGGGTACATAAATAACCTCAAATATCACTGTCCGTCTCAGGGTATGTGTCCGACTCAGGGTGAATCTACCCTATAGCCGTGTGATATATCTGCTCCTCCAAGAAACTAGAAAATCATTAATCAACAGATAATGTAAACTGGGTTAATTGTTCAAGACTTAAAAGAGAATGGATTACCAACATTGGAGTGGCCTACTTGTGTAAATCTGTTATCTCTTCTGTATACCCAACTCCTCTTTTATCTCTGTCTCCTCCCTCTCTGCCCCTGTACCACACCAGGGATACCACATGAATGGTGCTGCAGGCCAAGTCTAGAACCTCTGTTCATTACATCAAGAGCATGCTAATAAAATTTGATCAGTAAAATCTGTCTATTTTACAGTGTAGAACTGAAATTCTTCTAACACCTCTGTCTTGTGGCTAATTCTTTGAGAGTGAAGGACTTTTCTGTGAAATCCTGATCGGTGCAATGTATGGTCTTCAAAGAAATAGAGCAGCTGAAACATGAAATTTTCATTGTATGATGGGAATCATGAGTCGTTCAAAAGATGCCGCCAGACCCACTGTTCAATGGCAATTGGAAACATCGCTATGACCCTGGACTTGAGTTTTTGCTGGGTTTAGGCAGTCACTGTGTTTATCTTGGAGCCAGCAAACAGGAACTGGAACCAGAAAGTATGATGGCAGAACTAACATCATACATTCTGGTTCCTGTAAAATGGTTCCAACCTACCAGCAGGGATTGCCCAAACCCAGCAAAATCCAAGTTGAAGGTCATGGTGCTTGTTACCAGAGCCTTCCTTTGGACGAATCTGGGAACGAGAGTACCGGGTAAGTTGTGTGGGGGCGGTCACACTGGGGCCAGTTGTCCGGAGGCAGTAGGGCTCTCCCGGTTTAGGTTGTATACACATTAAGATCCCACGTGCTGCAAAGAATGGTAGTGATTTTTTAAGGCATTTACCATCTGTACAGCTGGGGAGTGTCACTTTCTCTTTGATGTGCCCCAGTGGTGACAGCTCTGACACGGGCAGATAATGTTGACCTCAGGGTCAGACGATAATAAATCGTAATTCCACCCTAAGATACTGCTATTTCTTTTCTGCATTAAAACTCATTTATGTTACATTAGGCATGTAAACTTATCAAAATATGTTATGGATTGCTAAGGGAAATGTGTTGGGAATACAATGCTGAAATAATCTGATTAGAATCTCAACCCACAAAATAGATATAAGGCTAAATGGCATTGCATGTGTGGCATCTACCACTAAGTGCCTATATGTATACAGGGGTAGTTGTACCTCATGGAGGTATCCATGAGGTACAACGTCTAACTTGGGATTCCACTGTTGTCCCGTTACCATATCATTACCCGTTCCACCTCATCATCATTACTCATACTGTGTACCGTTATGATTTTGTGGGTGGGATGAGTGTATGGTATGATAATATAAAAGCCCATACAGGGCACTGTCTTGACCCTCAAAGTATACTATTTCTTTTGGACCACTGTATAGTCATATAACTATACGGATCCTGCAAGGATTTATACATAACGAGCCTTCCACATCACCAGATTATACCAACTGTGCCCTAGATCCAGTCATGTCAAGTATTTCCATGGAGGCAGACATGAATCATGGCTGACACAAACAACACCACGTGCTGATAAATCTGCTCAAGTATAAACAAAGGGGAAATGCGACTCCCATGTCATCATCCTCATATCTCCTCTTTTTGTTTAACTCAATGACGTTTTGCACAAGCTTTTTTACTCGTTAGCTATATAGGGAGTGATCATTGAATATCAACAGATCTGATGGGGTTTTCACCCAACCCGTAATATCTATAATTATTGAACTGCAGGTTCATTTAAAAGGGGTAAAATCCTCCGCCCCCTTGATACAACTAAATAAAGAGAATCATACCATAGTTAAAATGTCTTTTTGGTGACATTCAAAATGACTTTCTGTTTAGGCCATTCCAGTTACCCGGTACCCATTGGGCGACTGGGCAGTCAGTACAAGTTTGTCTGTGAATCCTGTCCAACAAGCTGCTCATGATTATATCGGTCAATTCATCTGTCCAACTGGAAAGCACGAAATGTCGAAAAGCATCAACTCTACCGTATTGCTGGGAAACTGCAAAATAAAATTCAATAGTCTCATATAATATTATTTTGTCAAATATGCTCATCCCGTATGCAAACTTGAAAAAAAACCCACTTAAAAGTGAATACAGAATACCTGAGTTCACTGTACGATTTAACAGGTGCTGCTGTCGAACAATGAATCCCACAAGTTTTACCTCGTAATTCCTTTGGGGAATAAATCGGTTTCCAATGCCTGATGTGCATCTGATTGACGAACCAATGGCTGAAATTTCACTTTTTTTTCTCTCGGGGGGGGGGGGTCGATGCTTTCAGGGTTCTTTTATTTTGTTGTGCCTCGACCCGATCTCCCGGGCCCAAACTATGTATATACCGTTCAGGGAGCGGCATTGGAAGCACGTGGGGACGAACCTGCGGAGTCACTAGACGCCACCCATTCTGTGCGTGATCTTAAAACGACCACCTTTCCCGTAATCTTAATAACGAAACACCACTTTTCCCGTAATCTTAATAATGAGACTCGATCTTGTCCTAATGGGGGGCTCTGCCCCCCCAACCCCTGTTCTTTTTTTCCTTTTTTTCCCTTCTTTAATAATGATGAATACTATTAAGACTTTAAGATTACGCTAGGAGTGAGGATTTAAGATTATGCACAGAATGGGCGGCGTCTAGTGACTCTGCAGGTTCGTCCCTTGTTGCGCACTGCACTGGGGAACCCGAGACTGGCCAAACCCCTGTGCACAGCTTCCCCTCTGTTCTAACTAATGACCAGTCCCTTGGACGAGGCACCACAATATCTGCTTCATATAACCCCAGTTTTCAGTCTGGCACCATTCCTACGTAGCTGGTTCCACCTTTAATATGTAAGTACTGATTTCTCTGCTTATACCATTATAATTAGTTATAGTTATACGTTTCAACTTTTAATCTAATCATCCTAATCATCTGTATGTTTATACACGTCAGGCCTTGTCTCCCTTTATCCATTATTCTGATTATGTCCCTATTTCTGTCTGTCTCCTCTGTCTACTTAGTTCCACCCGCGGTCCCATCCTTCCTTTGTCTTCTACTGTCTCTTGTTACTGGCTCAGGGTTTGGAATACAGCTGTTGAATCAGACTTCAAGTCCAAGATCACTAAGTCCCCACAGTTCTGTCAATGATCTCGATAAATATGTCATGCGTTACTGCACTGTAGTGAAACCAAAAATTCGTCCTTTATACTATAAGCCAACAGAAGATTATACAGCGTATGTACACCAAAGGATTATGCTATAAAACTGCAGTAGATTGTACTGCTCAGCTACATTTACTGATATAGCAGTGTGAGCTATTGAGTGTGTATAGGGCTATAGTACTGTAGCGGGAGCGGCGGATCGGGTGGCGGATCCCGCGTCGTCTGGCGGATCTGGCGGATCTGGCGGATCCGGCGGATTCCGCTAGACGGCGCGGCGGTCGCCACCCTATATAATGATCCGCAGCGGGGCTGGCGGATCACTCTCTCTCCTGCAGCTGAAGTGCGCGGACGTCGGCTCTCGCTTCTGTTACACCAAATTGATGTGCTCTGTGTTATCTTGTGAGGCTATAATATAACTTTCCCTGAACCTTAATTGAAGCTGTGTTGTGTTCTATTTCCTAGCGAAGTGTTTGCCCTAGTCCTTTTACAGTGGTGACAGCGGTTTCAACTAACAGACGAACCACGCCATGGATAGGGCTTCAGAAGGAAGTACGGCAGGGACTGAAGGAAGGATGGAGAGGCCAGTGGGAGAGGACGTTTTCCTGCGGCTACCCACGGAGACTGCTCGGATTCTAATGGGGGAAGCTCCCTCGGACGAGGGAGACCGCGAGCAAGAACTGGAGAGAGACAGGAGAGCCCAGAGGGAGTGGGTCATCCGGTGGAGAGAAGAGGAGACCAGGAGGCTGGAACGGTTGGAGGCAGAGAAAGCAGAGAGGGCTTCTAGATGGGCGGATGCTGTGGAGATGTTCGGGCAGCTGGGGGTAGCAGCCGGGGAGCAGGGAGGAGACGAAGGCAGCAGAACGTGGGGTCCCATCGGGGAAGTTCTGGCAGCCCAAGACGAGACAGTCCCCTACGCCCCGCTCGGCGAAATCCGCAGCGGAATCCGCCAGCCTGTCAACAAAGGAACGGTTGCTATGCAACCGCCACCGGAAGACTCCGCCAGACCGGAAGACTCCGCCAGACCGGAAGGCTCCGCACAATCCGCCAAGCCGGACGGCTCCGCACGATCCGCCGGGCTCCAGATCCACCAGGACGTCAACAAAGTGGCAGCGGTCGCTAGGCAACCTGGGCCGGGTGACTCCGCATGGTCCGTGGGGCTCCCGATCCGCCAGGATGCCAGTAAGCTGGGGACGGTCGCTTGGCAGCCGGGGCAGGAGGGCTCCGCACAATCCGCACGATCCGCCGGGCTCCCGCATCGCCAGAACGGCGCCGAAGGGGAAGTGGCTCCTGCGCAACCGCGGGCGGAAGGCTCCGCACGATCCGCCGGATCCGCCGGATCCGCCGGATCCGCCGTTTCGTTCGCTTCCGGCCCAGGGATCCCCACCAACACCTCCACGATTAGCCACGCATCGTTGTTGGAGAGCAGCGGGGGGGGAGGGCCCCAAGGAACGGGCCGGGTGGCCGACGCCGCAACCATTGAAAGGTCCCAGCAGTTGGGCCGCATTAGGGCCCTCACGGAGGCCGCAGCATTAAGGGATGCAGCAAGACGGGGGGCGGAATTGGCGGTCCGCCGGGAGAGGGATATGGCTGAGGAGGGCCGTCGTCGGGCGGAACAGGAACACCTGGAGCGGCTGGAAGAGGCCGAGGCTAGGGCGGTGACGGCCGAGTCGGTGCAGCGGGAGATCGCCAGGGTGGATGAGGCTCGGGCAGAGGTCCAGCGGCGAGAGGCCGCCTACAGGGACGCCATGGACGCGGAGGTGCACAGGGGAATGGCCCCACAGCGCAGTACCCCGGTGTACGGGGCACCTACCTGGATGGAGGCGGAGCGGGAGTGGGCATCATCGGCCGCCCAACCGGGGCCGCACCAGGGGGGATCATATGGCACGGCCGCACCGGCAGTACAGGTCATGGCACCGCCCCAGGCGACGCCTGCGGTCATGCCCATGTTCCCACCCATGCAGCCACGTTGGGGGGGGTCTGTCCCGGCTACCCACGAGTTGGAGCCCCACCACAAGCAGCCGCAATTCGGGGTGCCATTCACAAAGGTCACGGGACCGGAAGGGGAACCCATGAAACAGGAGGCCAAGGGCGACACGTCCGCGTCATCCGGGATAGGGGCTAGTCGCCTGGCAAAGCCCGTTATTGCACCCTGCAAGTTCGACGGCCAAGGGCACCTCACCGAGTGGCTGGTTCATTTCGACTTGTGCCGGGAGGCCAGTGGATGGGACGAACGGAGCGCTGGCGTATTCATGGGACTGAGTCTCACGGGGGTGGCTCGGCGCCTGCTGACGGGCATTGAGCCGTCAGCGGAGGGAGGGTATCGGAAGTTGCGCACCGCCTTGGTGGCACGGTTCCAGCCCCCTAACCAGGCCGCCATGTATAAGGCGCTGCTGCGGGGGAAGGAACGGTCTAAGGGTGAATGCCTCCAAGCCCACGCGGAGGAAGTCGAGAGATACACCCGATTGGCGTACCCTGGCGCGGACATGGCCACCATAGATGTTATGGCCAAAGATCGGTTCATCGAGTCCCTCCGCGACCAGCAGCTGCAGATCTGGATACACCAGAGCAGCGCAACTACCCTCCTGGAAGCAGTGCAGGTAGCGCTGCACGCCGAGGCCTGCATGAGGCCCTACGGGTCACAGGTGGTCGCGCCACCGGGCAGACCATGGGGGAGGAGTTGAAGGGGGTGCGGGAGGACCAAGAGAAGGAGCGTATCGCCAATGCTAAGTTCCGCGATACCGTGACGGCCGCCCTGTCGGCGCCCACTAACCGAGTGTCCTCCGGCCAGTCGAATCGCGGGGGGGAGGACAAGGTAGCCGCCCCCCACGCCCACCGATGTCCGAGATGCGGTGCTTCCACTGCGCCTCTCTCGGACACCAGCGCCGGACCTGCCCCACGTGGAAGGCGCAGATGGCGGCTGCAGACGCTAGGGCCCAGCAGCCAGGGGAGCGGGCCGTAGCGGCCGGCGTACCGGCAGCCCCAGCGCCCCCCGCAGTGGTCCAGGTGGCGGAAAACTAGAACCGACCCTAGAGGATAGCCACTCTAGGGTCGACAGGTCAGAGCATGGGCACACGATAGAGGTAGTGACGGGACGACTGGAGGCGGGCGGTTCAGGGCTCCTGGTGGAGGGCAAGATTGCGGGGAGGGCTGTCGGGTGTTTAATGGACACCGGGGCCACGGTGAATATCTTGTCGCTCTCATGGTGGAGACAGAACGGGGAACCCGGGTCGTTGATGACTACTTCGGAGACGGTGTATTCGGTGGAAGGCCGGCCCATGCGGCTACACGGCAAGGTGGAGGTGCCGTTAAAAATCAGCAAGTGGGTGTGGACGGTCCCGTTCGAGTTGGCGGAAATCGCCACCGACGCGATACTGGGGACGAAGTTCCTGCGGGAATCACGGTTCCTGGTAGACCTGGCGCGGGAGCGCATAATATTGGAGGCAGGGGACGAAACGGAGCAGGAAGAGCTCCTTGTCTGTAGAGTCATCAGCTGCCGGACAGCTGTGGTTGGCCCGGGAGAGGAAGCCATCCTGGGAGGCTACCTGGTTGGAGACTGGGAAGGGGAGGATGTTGGCATGATCGAAGGCCTACGAGAGATGGAGGAGCATAGGGGCGTCCTGGTGGGACGCGCGCTCGTGGACACCAGGGAGGAGGTGACGCCAGTGAGGGTCTTCAACCCGGGCCAGAACCCAGTCATCATCTACAAAGATATGACCTTGGCCTTGCTGGAGGTCGTCAGCACCCCGGAGGAAGGGGGACCGCCGCCGGCAGGACAGAGCTGCCGCATGGTCACCCTACAGCCCCCTGCTACGTCGGAGGAGACGGAAGCCGTCGTTAGCACTCTGACTGACGGAGTGGAGACCGACAAGCAGGGAGCGCTGGCCGACCTGGTGCGGAAACATAAGGCCGCTTTCCAACTCCGGCCGGGGGACACAGGCCGTGCAAACACGGTGCAGCACCGCATCGACACGGGTGACCACGCACCGGTGCGGCTTCCCCCGCGGCGCTTGGCCCCGCACAGGCGCGCCCTTGTGGACCTGGAGGTGGACAAGATGCTGGAAGCCGGGGCAATAGAGGAGTCAGAGGGGTCCTGGGCCTCCCCGGTAGTGTTGGTCCGGAAGAAGGATGGAACGATGCGCTTCTGCGTGGACTACCGCCGCCTGAACGGGATTACGAAGAAGGACGCGTATCCCCTCCCCCGAATCGATGATTCGCTCGACACGCTGGCAGGGTCCCGCTGGTTCAGTACCATGGACCTTGTCAGCGGCTACTGGCAGGTAGCCATGGCACCGGAGGACCGGGAGAAGACGGCGTTCGCAACGCACCGGGGGCTGTTTCAGTTTACGGTCATGCCATTCGGCCTGTGTAACGCCCCCGGGACGTTCGAGCGCTTGATGGAAGTAGCCATGCGAGGTCTGCAATGGACCTCGTGCTTGGTGTACTTAGACGACATCGTTGTCTTCTCCCGGGACTTTGAAAGCCACCTGTCGCGGCTGGGGGAGGTGTTGGCCCGCCTTGAGGCAGCGGGCCTGAAGGTGAAGCCGACGAAGTGCCACCTCGCCAGGCGGAAGGTAGCGTTCCTAGGCCACGTAGTGAGCGCAGAAGGGATTGCCACGGACCCCGGCAAGATCGAGGCGGTGAAGGACTGGCCCATACCGGAGAGCCTCACCGAGGTTCGCAGCTTCGTGGGGCTGGCCAGCTATTACAGGTCCTTTGTACCGGAATTCGCTATCGTAGCCAAGCCCCTCACCTCCTTGGCAGAGAAAGGACGGGTTTTCCGGTGGGACAGGGGATGCCAGACTGCATTCGACACGTTGCGTGGGCTACTTATATCGGCCCCCATACTGGGGTATCCGCAGGACGAGGGCCAGATCATACTCGACACGGACGCCTCCGACACGGGCCTGGGGGCAGTGTTGTCCCAGATGCAGGAGGGACGGGAGGTGGTCCTGTCTTTCGGGAGCCGGACTTTGGGGAGAGCGGAGCGCAACTACTGCGTCACCAGGAGGGAGCTGCTAGGGGTCCTTTTCGGACTAAAGAAGTTCCGGCACTACCTCCTGGGGCGTAACGTGCTGGTACGGACGGACCACGCAGCCCTCAAATGGGTTATGGCGTTTAAGGATCCCGAGGGGCAGGTGGCCAGGTGGCTGCAAATCCTCGGAACTTACGACTATTCCATTCAGCACCGACCAGGGCGGCTACATGGTAACGCCGACGGCCTCTCACGCGCGCCGTGTCGACAGTGCGGCCGCTGCGATGGGGAGCCGGAAGACGTTAGCCACGTGGTACGGGCCATTACCCGGCAGGGCGCCGCCGACCCCACGGTGGCAGAGGAGGTACGGGCGGAATGGGTGAAGGACCAGAAGGAGGACTCCGTTTTGGGACCAGTATACCAATGGGTGGCAAAGGGGGTGACCCCCACGGCAGAGGAAATAGCCGCCGCCCCATACGCTTTGAAGTCCCTAGTCAGCCAAATGAGCCGGCTGGAAATACGGCAGGAACTGCTCGGACGATGGTGGTTCGTACCGGGAAGCACGAGGGCATTCCAGATCATAGTGCCGGAAAAGCGGACAGAAGAGGCCTGGAGAACAGCGCACGGGGCTGGGGTAGCCGGTCACTTCGGTCGTGACCGCACGCTGCGGAAGGTGCAGGAGCGCTGGTATTGGCCGGAGTTCCGCCGGGACGTGACTTACTGGACCGCGGTCTGCACCCGATGCTTGGAGCGGAAACCCCCGCCCCATCCCAGGAGGGGACCGATGGGCCACGTAGCGGTCAGTTTGCCGATGGAGAGAGTCGCGATAGACATCATGGGCCCCCTACCCCGAACGCCAGGGGGGAACGCTTACATAGCAGTCATCGTGGACTACTTCACGAAGTGGGCCGAGGCGGTGCCCCTGCGCAACCAGGAGGCGGCCACCGTAGCCCGGGCCTTGGTGGATACAGTTGTATGCCGGTTCGGAGCCCCTGCGGAGCTACACTCGGATCAGGGCCGAAACTTTCAGTCCAACCTGTTCCGGGAGGTGGTACGGATCCTGGGGGCGAAGCAAACCAGGACGTGCGCTTTCAACCCGAGGTCTGACGGGATGGTGGAAAGGGCCAACCGAACCATAGAGGCACTCCTGTCGGCGGTGGTAGCCTCGGACCACAAAGACTGGGACGAGCATTTAGGGATGGTCATGGCCGCGTACAGGGCGTCACTCCACTCTAGCACTGGGGTGACGCCCAACATGATGATGTTGGGGCGGGAGACGAACATTCCGCTATCACTCCTGTACCCGGAACAAGAGGAAGCCATCGGGGGGGGGTGCAGAGGGGTACGTGGCCAACCTCCAGCGGCAGACCGCATTGGCCCACTCTCTGGCTCGGGAGAACATTGGATGTGCAGTGGAAAGGCAGGCCCGTAACTACGACGCCCGGGCAGTGCGAGACGTAATCCCGGTAGGGGCCACGGTGTACTACCACTGGCCCGGGAAGAAGGTGGGGCTCAGCCCGAAGTTGCAACGGTTATGGACCGGGCCGTGGACGGTTACAAAACAAATATCCCAAGTAGTATATGAGATCCGGCGGCCGCCCAGGGCCGTAAAGATAGTACCGTATGATCGATTGAAGGTGGTGCCTGATCCACCCCCAGGGGCACGCCCGGCACGCCCGGAAGAGGAGGAGGGGCAGGAAGGAGGTACGGTTCCAGGGGGACAGGTAGTACGGAGTATAAGAAGTACCCCCCCCAACTTAACTCAGGCTGTGGAGGGGTGCTGCGGATCCGGCGGATCCGGCGGATCTGGCGGATCAGCTGGGAGGCGGATTGGGTTGCTTCCGCTTCCGGCGCGGCGGATCCTTGACAGCGATCCGGACGTTAAAATGGCGGACGTATGGGCGAGATTGGGAGCATCTAAGAAAGAGAAGAAGAGGTCGCTGGCAGGCTTCGTCATTCCCAAAATGAAAAACAAGCAGGAGAAGAAGGGTAGAGGAGGTAGGCGGTCAAAAAGGGAGCCCACCCCCCCCCAGGGAGAGAGGGAGAAGGGAATCCGCACGCGGTAGCCCCCAAGGTCACGGTGATGGCTCCCGCTCCCGCCATTCCGGGCGATCCGCCGGATCCGCCGGAGATCTCGCCCGGAGCGAGAAGTCCCGCGGGGCCGCGAGAGCTAAACAATCCGCCAAGCCGGATGGCTCCGCACGATCCGGTCTCGTGCGGAGCGAGAGGGAGCGGGACTCCGCGGGATGTAAACAGCAGAGACGATCCGCCAGCTCCGCCGAAAGAGTGTCAGCCTCCTCGGGGAGTCTTCGGATCGGTACCGTAGCGGATCGCGGGAGTGCCGCCAAAGGACAGGTGGTCGCTAGCCTCCTTGGAGGATCCGGGCACCCTAAGAAGCCGGAAGCAGCGGTCTCCACGCAGGCAGCCCCACTCCAGAGCCTCCTAAAGATCCCGGTCCCCGTGAGTACCCACACCATAGCTGCCCCAGTGACAGGGCCAGTGCCCCCAGAGCCGGACGGTGAGTTGCCCCCTGTTCAAGTGTGTTTGGAGGAGGGGGAGGAGGGCGAGATGTACAACTGTACAGTGTGTAGCGCCACCTTCTCCAACACCTCGAACAGGGCGAGGCACATGAGGGAGGCCCACGGTCCCCCTAGGGGATGGATGTGCCCTCTGGAGGGGTGCGACGGGGGAGACCGTGTGGCGGAGGGACGCACGGCCTACACGGCCAAGAGGAAGGGGGACGTGCAGCGGCACCTCCAGCGCCACCACGGGGAGCGGGGCGTCGCCCACCCCTGGTTTGCCAGCAGTCGAGAGTTCCCCGAGGCACACCCCATAGTTCTCACACTACACGCGGCGCCGCCGCCGAGTTGTGGTGGGGGCGCACAGCAGGGACCTCAGGTGCCACCGCCGATTCCACCGCCGGTGGCTCCTGCCCAGCAGCAACCTCCGATGCCACCGCCAGCGGTTCCAGGCCAGCAGCCCCTCCCGTTGCAACAACCACCGGTGGTAGCACGACCGCAGCTCCCCCGGTTGCCGCCACCAGCAGCTGCGTCCCGGTCGGAGGCACCGGCTGCGGGTCACGGGACCCCGGGCACAAGGAGGACGAGGGCTTCCCTTGCCCACTGTAGTGGCGCTACCCCACCACCCCGAGCCAGCACGTCGGCAGCCGGAGTACCCCCCAGGGCCGCAGCCCCTGGGCCACAGGTGGAGAGCCGTTGCCGCCCCGCGAGCCCGCGGAGACGGTCGCCGCGGATCTCGTACCTCGACTGCAGCCCCTCCCTGCCTCCTCCGTCCAAGCTGAGGCGCCTCAGCACCAAGGCCGAGTTGAAGACGCCGCCGGCAGGTCGCTCCATCCTGCGGACCCCGGGCTCCCTGGGAGAGTCCCCGGGCATATCCCTCGGTACCCCGGGTGGCAGCGGCAGCGAGGATGGGGCCTCCCCGATGCAGCGAGAGGCCGCCTCTGCTGCAGAGAACCTCATGGCTATGAGGACACCAGACCTCCCCCGGAGGGACAGGCTGGGCCGATCCGACGACCGGGTGAAGTACGCACGGGTCGACCTGGACAGTTCAGACCCCGACTCCCCCCCTCCCCACGAGGAGGCTTCCCCCTCTGGACAGCTCGCCATCAAGGAAGAGCGTCCGGCACCGGATGCACCACCACAGGTTGCGGTACGCCCCCATCCTCCGCAGGTGGCAGCGCCCCAGGACGTCACAGGGGTGGATTCTTCAGTGCTGCACCAGCTGCACTCCCAGCTGGCCGGGACAGGGCAGCCAGCCATCTACAGGGAGGGGGCGACCATCAGCCCCACTTTGGCGGGTCTGCTCTTCCGGTATGATCCCACCAATAACGTCTACGTGCAGCTGCCCCAGACCACCTTGCGGACCCCCTCTCCTGGGAGGGAGGGCTGCTCGGTGACGGTCCGGGTGGGGGGAGATGGCGCCGTTGTCGGGGGACCCTCTACCGGGGTGGCGCCCCACACGGCCTGCAGTACCGCCACCAGCTCGGAGGACACGGAGCGGCAGCAGGAGGCCACGGAGGTTGGGGGACTCCATGCCGGAGTAGCGCCCCACACCCTGTCCGCACCTGCCTCGTCGGTTCCCAGCCCCCGCAGCACGGAGGCCCCGACCGCCCCCTCCCGGCTCGACGCAGACGGCTCCTCAGCACCTGTGACGGAACGGTCTGAGGCCACGCGTACAGAGAGGGCGTCCCCTACCAGAGAGGCGTCACACACCCCTGACGCGCCGCAGGCCACAACCACTCCCGTCCCCCTCGGCGCAGACGGCTCGCCCTCGTCTTTGGCCGAGCGACCCGGTGCCACGCTGGCAGAAGGGGCGCCCCCTGCCACAGTGGCGTCCCACACCGCTGGCGCACCGGAGGTCGCCATCGCCACAACCACTCCCGTCCCCCTCGGCGCAGACGGCTCGCCCTCGTCTTTGGCCGAGCGACCGGATGCCACAGTGGCGTCCCACACCGCTGGCGCACCGGAGGTCGCCACCATGCCCTCCCCCCTCGGTGCAGACGGCTCGTCCCCGGCGTTGGCCGAGCAGGGCGAGGCCGCGCTCGTGGAGGCGACTCTCACCGCTCCCGGGCCCCCTGGTGCAGGCGACTCATCACCACGGGCCGACCAGGCTGAAGCCGGTTCAGGCTCAGGAGACGCCGGGGAGGTGTTGCTCCCGACGACTGCACCCGCCGCAGCAGGGAGTCCGGTGCGCACGCCAGTGCCCATCGACACTGCCACCAGCACCCCCGAGTCGGACACCCCAGACTCGCGGCAGCAGCCCCTCTCGGACACGCCAGTGCCCATCAACACTGCCACCAGCACCCCACACCCCTCACCACACAGCACCTCTCAGTCGGACACCCCGGACTTGCGGCAGCAGCCCCTGTCGGACACTCGACAGGTGGTCCTGGCTACGGCTACGGTGGGGGGAGGGTCCACTACACACGCCACGGGGGAGGCGCAGTACTCTCGCCAGGCGGTTCTGCAGCCCCAGGCCGGTACCTCGCCTCGGGAGGATGCGCCCCGGGCCACCGAACAGGACACCTTCACACTCCACCCCAAGGTGATGCAGCTACTCAACCGGATGTGGGACCGGTGCTCCCCTGTGACCTTTTTGGCGGGATGCACCGAGTCCGAGACGTGGGACCGCACCATGACGGTGCGGCTTCCCCCGCGGCAGCCCACCGTTGCAGTTCGCTTCCAGCCTTACAGGCCCGACTTGCCGCCGGAGGTGACCCCCGTTACGCGGGCGACGGTGGAGGAGGACGAACGCGCAGCACTGGATCGGCTGGCCGGGGGTGAGGCCGGCCCCTCGGAATCTCTTAGCGACTCGGAGATGGAGTCCCTCCCGCCGGACTGGAGGAGCCCGCGGGCGCCACCACCCCGCCTCCCACCCAGCGACCAGCCTTCAGCCAGCTCGCCCCAGTTCCATGCCGCAGCCACAGGCGACCGAGCGCCCGGACGCTGGGGTCGGCTGCAGACTGAGGCCAAGTACCGGGAGAGAGGGAGAAGGGACCCCCAGGCCTCACGAGCCGCTACCCCACCCCCCAGGTCGCCTCGCCGGGGTCCGTCACCCCGTGGTTCGGGGAGGACCACCCCGGTCGGGAGCCCGCCCCCCTTCGGCACCGGTCTGCCAACCTCACCGAACGCCCCAGGAGTGTGGATGCCCTGGCTGACGGTCACAGGGCGTGACCCCGACCGTCTGGAGAGGTGGGCCGCCTTCGTGCTGCCTCCCCTCCACATGGGAGGCGACTACGAGTCGGTGGGAGGCGACATGTCTAGCCGCGTGAGGGTGGTCGGGCCGGGCGTGTTCGACGTCATCGCCTCGGTGGTAACGCGGTACCGGCGCCGCCGCCGCCAGCAGCAACGAGAGCAGCAGCAGCGGGACCAGCGCAGACAGCAGGACCAGGTGGGTCATCACCCCTTACATTAAGGGAAACTACTGGGGTAGGCAGAAGGGACGGGAGTAGCAGCATCAGGGAACGCTCATGTGGCGCGGGACGCCGGCCAGCCAGTAGAGGCATGGCCTAGGACGTAAGGGGAAGCTGATACGAGGGAAGGGGTTAAGTGCGCGGCGGATGGAAGTAGTGACGGGGACTGAAAAATTGATGTTGTCTGTTCCAGTGAGCGTCACCCAGGCGAGAGACGGGCTCCGGCGGGAGCAGGCCTGGTCCAGGCCGCCGGGTTAACCACCCGACCATCGCACCAGCTCATCACCATTTCACCATCTTCATTCCGTCACCCTGCGGAGGGCCGGCAGGAAGGGCCGCGTTCTAGGCCTGGAATGCCGGTCGGGCGTCCGCCACGATCAAACACCACCATCCCAGTTCCAAGTTCGAAGTGTTCAAGTTAGCAGGGGGCACCCTCGAAATTATGCGTTATGCATGCCTTAAGCGTTGTTTAGTCATTCAGCTGGTTGCCCACTGGGCGCGAAGACACTAGCTTGTTTTAATTATCTGGTTCTACCTCGTATTAAGTCATGCCTTAAGCCTAAGTTATAACTCACCACTGGCCGCCCCTGGGGCGCGAAGAAGGCTGGTGTTTCTACCTCGTACTAAGTCATGCCTTAAGCCTAATTAACTCACCACTGGCCGCCCCTGGGGCGCGAAGAAGGCTGGTGTTTCAATTGTTATGTAGAAGTAAAATATTTTATCTAAGTAAAGCAAATCTGATGACCTCGTACTCATGGCGCAGTTTTTAGTAAGTCCTTCGGACAGTACAGCCATTAGTAAGGATGGGCCTAGCCCCATATTAAAGTTATGATATCCTGTATAAACCTTTTAGCCCTCCTATTTGTGTGGGAGAGGGCCCCACGTGTTTAGTTAGTGAGGGGAAGGTGTAGCGGGAGCGGCGGATCGGGTGGCGGATCCCGCGTCGTCTGGCGGATCTGGCGGATCTGGCGGATCCGGCGGATTCCGCTAGACGGCGCGGCGGTCGCCACCCTATATAATGATCCGCAGCGGAGCTGGCGGATCACTCTCTCTCCTGCAGCTGAAGTGCGCGGACGTCGGCTCTCGCTCCTGTTACACCAAATTGATGTGCTCTGTGTTATCTTGTGAGGCTATAATATAACTTTCCCTGAACCTTAATTGAAGCTGTGTTGTGTTCTATTTCCTAGCGAAGTGTTTGCCCTAGTCCTTTTACAGTACTAACAGTAGAGGGATCCTACATATTGACACATCACGTAGGAAATGGCGCTGAAAAAAATGATTTACAACAATATCAAACAATACTAACTTAAGACAATATAAAACATCCGCATAGAGTATATATATTACATTATTAAGGCTAAAGATGTGTGATCTATGTCTTGTAGTTGCCACTAGTTCCCCAAACTGCCGCCCACTAAGATGAAGGTATTAGTTGCCGCTGTGCTACTGGTGTGTGTGGCCCACTACCAGGTGAGTAGAAACTATATGCATATATGGGTATTTGGCATGAAATGAATGTATCATCGCATCCATAGTTAAGTGTAGTTTGTGTGTGGGGGAGGGGGTGGGGGTCATTAATCACACCGCGATGCACTGAAAACCTCAGGGTCGTCATTTTAACAATACCAAAATTGACAACTTAATGTAGTCAAGGGGACAACCTTAGGTCGTCATTGTGACTACTATTCAGACTACTATTCGGAAAAAGTTGTCATAATGACTACCTTAGGTAGTCACATCAATTGTGTAGTCAGAATGACTACCTTAAGGTTGTTGTTTTAGAAATTGTGGATTTGAAGACCAAATGTCATAAGTAATGACAGCTCTCAAGCCCTAGGTTGTTCTAATGACTACCCAGTGCTAGTCATGTATACTAAGCACATTAAATATGCATGGCACAGACTTGCCACTAGTGTTAATATCTGCATAACTTTTCCATTACCAAGCCATACACTGGTGACAGGGAGCAGAGTGGTCTCTATACCTTTGTGGACATCATCCTCACCCATTGGTACACCACATGTGTGAAAGGGATGCCTCTCATTAAGAGGTTAACTAATTAGAGACTATATCCATATACAATGTACCATACTCTAGAGCACCTGCCACTAGTCATTATTACAACATAGGTCGTCATAATGACTAGGCTCCGGCCTCTGGGTTTTTGGTGTGGTGCGTGGGTTGCGGCATCATAAAAAACATATTATGTGGTTGTATTGACATTCATAAGAGCATGATGCAGGTATGCAGAACCTGCTATGCAGGACTGGCGAGTTACTCTTGAGTTACTCGGCGGTGCTGCATTCATGCATAATGATGGCAAAGGGGCATAGTGCATTTAAACATTATTCTCTCCTTAAAAAGGTGAAACGTTAAACTAACTCCATAAATTGACATTGTGCTGCTGTGTGTGTGGAGCAGGTGTCTGGGAGGGTGCTGACCCGAGCCCCCAGCAGGGACGACATGTGTCGGGACATCAGAGAGTTCCACGACATCGTCATAGAGTGTACGGGGCTCGTGGAGAGAACCTCCCCCACTGATGCCTGCAGGTGTGTACATGGTCCTATTGAACGTTGGAGGAAAATGATATATAAGTTAAATGGAGTTTTATATGTATGTCGTCTATTCAGTGTATAATGCGAATGTTAGCAAGGGTAAAACTAGGGATTGGTACTGGTAGACCGTACACCCTCAGAAAAGTGAGAGTCATTGTCGCTAACCCTGACCCTCAGGTGAGGGTAGTTTTAGCGACAATGACTCTCACTTTTCTGTGTGTGTACTTGACAGTAACGACCATGTATGATATGTCTGTATATCTCATTACACCACAGTTGGCTAAGAGAACAGAAGGAACGGCCTCTCTGTATTATCATGTAGGCTACAGGGTTGAATGTTAAAATGGTCGATTGAGCATATTGTCAGATATGGATACGCATAAGTGTGATACCAGTCAGCAGTGGACACCGGTCATTATCCTTCGCTAGGATCTTGGACAATAACCTTGTCTTTATAAATAGGCTTAGTAGTAGATATGGTATAGGTGAGTCGCTTTATAAGTGTTATAGTCCAAGGACAGGGTAGTTGTCCAAGGCACCAGCCGAGGATAATTACCATTGTCCAAAGCTTATAACACTTATTGTATCTATTCATATGTATCCATCTCTGACTTATACCAAGTAATTGGTTTGTGATTGGTTTGTACGTGATATACAGATAGGCAGTTTCTTTTGTTATCCCAGCCAACCGTGTAACATTTATACAGCTTCTGACCTGTACCATATCTACCACTTATACTGTTATTCTTTCTAACACTGACTACCAGTTGACGTTATCTATGTGTACAGACTGACCGAGGCCGGGCCGTGTAAGGACACCCTGGACATCGTCATGGCCGGCTGTCACCAACAGGACGTGGTACGTCAGGAGATCGCCGCCTTCCTGCCCATGATCAAACAGAGGTGTGACATGTAGATACATGATCAAACAGAGGTGTGACATGTAGACACATGACCAAACAGGGGTGTGACATGTTAACGCATGATCAAACAGAGGTGTGACATGTAGACATATGACCAAACAGGGGTGTGACATGTTAACGCATGGCCAAACAGGGGCGTGACATGTTAACACATGGCCAAAGAGGATGTGACATAATTATCATCACATGACCAAACAGGGGTGTGACATTTTTTCAAATGACCAAACAGCGGGGTGACATGTAATTACATGTCCATACAAGGGTGTGAAGTGTAATCACATGATCAAACAGAGGGATGACATGTAAACACATGACCAAACAGGGGTGTGATATATTATCGCATGACCAAAGAGGGGTGTGATACCCATGTGAAAACGTAACACTCTATGTCAAAAGGTAATCCCTCCTAACCATGACCAAACAAGTAACCAGATCAACATAACTATCTACCCATTGTAAATCCAACTTTATTATACATGTACGTTTTATCTTTTCTATCTGATACTCTCATATATTCAACATCACAGATGGAGGAAACAGATGTGTAGCTCCACAAATACGAGAATACTGCGAGGAACATGAGAACAATGTATGGGACAGTATCACTGTATCTAATGATATTAGTTAAGCCACTTGAAATAAAGTGTTAGGAAATAAGAAACTTTGTTTTGGTATATAATGTTATTGTGAAAGCACGGCTGAAATAAAACCCCTTGGCACGGAGGCTCTGTTTCTATGTAGTATAATTAACTATATATGCACAAACCCCGACATCCACAAAGTTTGTTCACCACAGTCTCGGGCTGTAATTTCTTTCAAAAGCCATTTTTGTTGTATTCGAAAACATCCCGATTAGCAGCCGTAACTCCCTTTGAGTGTGCAGACCTGAATACCATGTTACTCGCTAGATTGATCAGTAGATGACACCATTTACTTTCACCTGACCCATCCCATATCTCTAGATAGATGCAAGTGTCAGACAGCTCCAGATAATCTTCTGATACTGCTATAGGGCTCTCAGTAGCCTTGTGGCCCCTGCTTGGAGGCACTCTTGGAGTGGAGGGGCGACGAGAGGGCCCGGGGGTCTCAGCCAACCTCGAACCTCTATTGCTCTTCTGTATGGGCGCTCGGACGGGTGTTTAGCCTGCAAACGTTACGTTTTACCCCCTCTACAGTGAGTGGATGTAACTAATGGCCCAGGATCCCGGTCCAGGTCTCACTGAGGGTAATCCCGCAGAAAGCTGAGAGTTATATACGATTATGGTCAAAAGGGAATACTGCAGGCACACTGAATGGTCCATAATTAAGCTGGAAATGTTGCCAAATTATGAAGACTTGTACACATGCTGCTGAATGTCTGCCAATTTCAATCAAATAATAGGAAAGGGATTCTCAGTGAGTTTACATTTTTTACAAAGGCTAGATTGGGAATCAGTGAAAATGCAATTTATTCAGTGCAAATTTAGGCGAAATTCAGGTGGTTTACGCTACAGATCAGTGTTCAAATATTCTGTGATCAGTAGCTAATTTTGGTTGGATATAATTTTGAAGAATTAAGGATGTATCTTTTAGGTCAAGGGTGATTTTTTTTAGTACAATGTAGAAGCATTTCCTTCACTGAGACCTGTCCAAGATTGCCGGCCCCGATGCCCCCTTGGTCCTCTGTGACGAACAATCTGCTGTCTCACTACTATCTAAGCCTACACTCACTGCCACTAGGGGGCCCTACGGTTGTTACAGATCCCAGGTAGACTTCTGCTCAGATAAAGTCGGGTCTGAGACTGGGTCTCAGCATCATTCAAATCATTGTAACCCAGAAGGCGGCACCACCAGCTGACCACTGTCCAACAGATATGTGCAGACTGGGGAATAGCCACTAGAGGGCATCACTGTACTACCATGTATCCATGTACGAAGTAAACAGGTGGTCTGTAGAGATCTGAAATTCGTTAGATGGTCTGTTAGAAGGTACTTGTAATCAGCTGTGGTCACTAATATTTATATGAACATAGCAGTGGATCAACTTAAATATATATGGAGGCTCCGAGTAAATAGAGAGCATGATTGAATATGTCACATCATTTTTAAAAACATGTGTGTTCACCGTGAGCTTGTTTGTCTAGCACCAGGTATTGATGGTGTCAGGGTATTGTTGGAGTAGTAGTCTAACTCTCTCTGGGTCTCTTTAGCAAACCACCACTGCCAGGTCGTAGAGATAAGTTGTGCCGTTCTTGATCACATTTGTCACGTTATCCATTTACACAATGTACAACAGAGGTCCGAGAACGGACCCCTGCGGGACACCCAGGCCCACTCTACTAGTCTAAAGTAGATTGTTGTTGGCTCTGGTTTGTTGCAGTCGGTGTTCAGATAGTCCTTGAACCATTTGCACGATGTATTGTCTACACCGTAGTACTTGAGTTTATGCAGCAGAATGGAGTGGTCGACCGTGTCAAACACCTTCCTTAGTTCGAGAAAGACCACAGCCGACCCCTCCTGCTTGTTCCAAGCACAGTTCAGTGAACCAGTCATGCCATTTGAAGATGCAATCACCTGTACTGTATTCATTGTATTATTGGTGATGGGGTATGATAGCCTACTTTAATACCAAGTGCATTTTCACTTTTTTATTACATTTTAGCCATTTTTGTTCATGGGCACCTAGAGTGTAGATGTACATCCTATTGGGCTCCCAAAACCCCGAGGCCACCCTTCTGCACTGTGACACACTGTAGATATATCACCACAATGCTGTGCCTGTTGACTGTGCATCTAAAGGACCAATCAACGAAAATAGCGTCCTGCAGTAAAAAAAAAAAAAGAGGTACTGCCTCACATAATAATGGTCCGGTGTGAGAAAACACCCCGGCTAAACTGCGCAATTCCCTCTTTCTCATTTATTTCCCACCCATCGTCTCATGGATAAGGTCAACACATTCATCATGTATACCCGGTTGACCACATCTACAAAATGGGACAATAACCAGCTCAATTTGTTTGTTGAATACAACAGGGCTATATTTTGACCCAGGGAATATAATGCTAATAGTTGGTCAAAGTAGGGAGATGCCTACATATCTTACTTCACTTGCTTCCTAGCATTACACGTTTTACAGGCAGGAGTGGAGATCCCTGTGTGCAAATTAGACAAAAATATCCTCAGTTTTACCAAAATATTATGATTTATGAGTAAAGACGATCGGGGACGACGATGATACCATAATGAATATAGATGTTTTATATTGATAGAGACACGATGATAGATGACAGTAAATAGGGCCCACACGTTAGAGAAACATAATATAACAAATTATGTATAAAGACAAATTAGTGTATGTATAGAAAAAGCACTGATATTTTTTAATATTCAGTTAAATTCAGTTCATTAGGAAATTTCACAACAGAGCTAAACCTCCCTCCCTTACCGTATTATCTTCAATATATTGAGATGTGCCCCCCTTTTTATCATTCATCACTGATTTGTAACGGCATGGTCTGGGTTTTGCTTTCAGACCATGTTGCATTCATATCCCTGTAGCAATTCCACCAGCAGCAATTACCCGCCTGGTGTCTGTAAACTGGGACACATTATGCCCATCATTGTTCCTAGTAATAGGGTACTTGTCCCTGGTATTCCCCACCAGCTGACACAGCTTATTTCTGTTCTGATAGACCATATAGGGTACAGACGACTGGATCTGAGAGACTGATCGGTAGGACTTGGCTGCACCGAGTGCCAAACAGATTAGCAATACATGTGTGTATAGTGTATAGGTGCCAAGTTACCCAATCTAGCATACTCTTTATCATTTTTGTTATATCAGTATTATGACTGGGCCCTGACTGTATAGCTGCAATCTGTAAGGACCGCTTGTGAATCCATTGACGTTGCAAGCAGCGGGTCAGCTAAACAAAGATGACGACCAGCATTTTCCAAGGTCATAAAGGCAAGATTAGAACCTCATTGAAATATAATAAAAAAAAGGTCCATATCATTTTCTTTAGATAGGAGTTCATCCAGGCCAATTGCCGTACTGGTGGTGGTCATAGGAACTGGATTCTGGACACTGTCTAAAAACAAGCACAGTGCCAATCTGTTGGGCGTTCAGGCCATTTTTATTACGTGCAGAAAAGCTGCGTCCTTTGCAGGATAGCTAGATGGGATCTTAACTAAGAGAAGTATGAAAGAATCAAAGTGTCTGAGTGTCAAAGTAGCTGAGAACGTAGATCCACAAAGCATTAATCCTAATCATTTGGTATACGAGTAAACTACAACATAGTTCTTTTTAAATACTGAGTATTCCTGGCCCACTGGTGGATGGAGTAGTCCTCTTAGAACTAAATTACCTTATTATCATCTAAAATATTAATGATCTAAATCTTATCAAAAAAGAAGAAGAACCCCCTCCCCATGGACCGTAGGTAATACATCAAGTAAGACCCAATGCAACACGACTCGGAAATGTAAAAAGAAAACGACAAAAGTGAGCAAGGAATCCTCCTACTTTCACCCTATTAGTTGTACAGATACTTAATTAATAGTCTGCCACACTTTAGCAAAAGTACAGGTCATTCACATGCAATTTCTAGGAGATTCAAAACCTCTCCATCACTGCAATGTTTCATCCCTAGGAGGTGTAAAAGCTTCTTTTTTAAATTTATTTTTATCTCAATCATAAATACCACACATAACATGTCTTGAAGGTGCTAACATTATAATTATTATAATGATCACTTAGTGACACTATACTATGCATCTACATTATGTAAACTTGGTATCTAACATACTAAATCAGATCCCTATAAATCATATGTACGAACAAAAACTTGGAGCGCAAAACCACTCAAATAAACTCGAACGAGGTTATTCTAAAATTAACTTTAGAAGAGACTTATTGAAGAGATACATTGATCCACCCACAAAAACGTAGACTTATGTGCGGTTAGTTAAACAGGGTTAGAATGGCCTTAATTGGTTCTTCACTCCATCCACTGGGGGGGTCATGGCCTATCAAGGGATAAATATAATATACCCATAGACCCTATGTACAATGTATTCGTGCCATTTGATAAAACAGCAAGGAAGTATGAGAGGAAATTCTATGAATATGAATATAAGAACTCATAAGAGGAGAGGAGAGGGATTATCCCCTACACTAAATGTAAGGGGTTCAGGGTCATACATATTAGAGACTAGAAACAACTTGACCCCACTTTGAACTTTGTACCTAATAACCCACTGATGGCAGTGATCATATTTCTATAATGACGGTCAATAACCACCCAAAACTGGTCCATCCAGGGATGTGTATGCATGTGTGTGCAGGGGGGGGGGGGGGTTCATCATTGCTCGTGTGGGAATGCTATGAAAATCATATAGCCATAGTATACTTCCGAAATCACCTCAAAAGCTAGGGTGTGCTAAACATGAATAATACATGTGTTGTTAATAGTTATTGATAATATCCAACAATGTCCAATTATGATAGAGCTGTGCTGGGGGCTCGGGCTCATGACTTTGCAACAATTAAAAGTGAAAAAAAAAGAAATAATCAATTTCAGTTTTCTCTTTATTTGTGGACAGTCGAGGGAAAAGGGTCCTCCAAGGTAAAAACTCAATAATAAAATTGATGACATCAGCTTTCCAGTGATATCTTTTGTAAGCAGGTATCACTTCTAGTTTTTGAGTACTGGCTCTCTGAAAATGTGTGGTCACTGTCCAATCTTAAATGCCAATAAGCTCTATCTTTCTTTGTTTTAGAGATATTCCTATCTAATTAGCATAATTATGCTAATTACCAAATATCCAAACTTTTTCAAACAATTGGTCACAACTTTTGATCTAAAAATGGTATTCACATTCAATTTTCAGCATAGAAATCGTTTTGGGGCCTTCTTGCATTCAATCATTTAAAATTTTCGATTTAGAATGAAAATCATGTTTCCATGGCAACCAACATGTGCAAAAACATCAATTTAGGCCCAAAAACGTTCTTTTTCATTCCAAATATGGAATGTTTTCACCAAAAATGGAATCTTCTAACATGGCCTATCATATTCTACATAAAAAAAGTAGTATAGATAGGTTTTTGCTATATCTTGGTCCTTTTTGGCTATATGGAGCCCCCTGGTGGCCAAAGTTGGTACTAAAAATCCCCCGCGGAGGTCCCTTTTCCCTTGTTGATCCACATTTATCAATTGCAATAGAAAAAAAAGGTGTTTGGGAACATGCACAGACAATTTTGTGATATAGCTATTATTATTTCTTAGGGAATCATAACCACCAAAATACCATGTAAAATCACATATTTCAACCAATTCCAAAAGATATATTAATTTTCACATAAAAGGGGCTGTAGCTAAGCAACCATTTGGAATAGACAAAAATGACCACAGCATCAATTTAGGGGGGGTAGGTAGTCTTATATTTATTGTAGGATGGATATTGCCGATGCTGTGGTCTGCCATATGTTAATATCTCTTGTACTTCATATGGCTGCATATGGCGCCATATAGCGTAACGGACGCGTAACGGACGCGTAACGGACACCCTTAACATGGTCGTTTTGTGACATTTTGATTAAATCCTTGTAATTCAGTCAAAAATATGTATTTTCAATCTCCCAAAATGTCAATTTATATCAGCAAAATGTCCCCAATCCGTAATAACCATTTCCCTTGATGTTCCTCCGTTGCTTATATTTCTAAATGTTTTTCTAAGAAAAAAAATGTAGACATTATTTTATTTGAATAGATAGCCGATTTTTTTGAAAAAACACAGCAAACTCAGAAATTAACAGAAAAAATATCGAACTGCATCATTAAAATGTTTGGATCTTGAATTTTATTGTAAAATAGGAAAGTGTGTCATAAATTTACTAAATCTGATTAAATTTTGGGAATAAAATATAAGTTTCACTTTGTGACATTCTACTAGGGGGTTTCTGTGGTATATCCATGAGCCTGAGCCAGGGGGGAAATCTATTAATAAGTGAACCTGCTCATTCAAGGATACAGTGCCCATTTTGAAGTAACGTATCCCAAAGGTGGACAACTCGCAATTCGGACACCATGGTACAACACGTTTAATTGTAGTCACCATGATATAAGAAACATGCAGCCCATGTATATTAGTGTCCACTCAAGGACAATCATGTATATTTTCTTATATAAGCATCAGAAGTGATATGGTTCATAAGTAGGAAATATGAATATAAATCAAATTGTCACGTTAATACCATTATACTTGTATTCATAGTATGTATAACTAGCATATACATTCACTTTTATATCAATATTAGATATAGCTACTTTATGAATGATGAGCATATAGGATGAGTCGTGGGGTACAAGCTCCCTGCCTAGTTGTGTGGGGTGATACGGAAATATAATTTTCAGGAATTGTGAGGCGTTGTAATGATGATAACTATTAAAAAGGATAGGACGTTGCATATTTGTGCATTATGATGTGAAGAACAGAGTTACTGTCCGGACCCTGATTTGACTTGTAGTAAAAGCCATGTCATGCATTCAAGAAGTTTGTTCATAGTGTGTCAGTATGTCGAGGTTTGGGAGAACAGATACACCATTTGGACGAAGTTCGATAACCCCTAACTGTCCGGATACCTCACACTATCAGAGGTTAGACTGTGAGCACAGTATGATATACTGTAGATTTACAGTATAAAATGATGTATTTTTGGTCTCCAGTATTACATACTGTTCAGCTACACGCACCTGCAGTAAAATGCACACACAGGAGAACAGTTTTACCAGCGATATATACCCATGGTGTTACTATTAGAATGTACCTTAATCAAACTAATACATTTATTTAAACATAGAAGGATTAATATCAGTTTCCTCTTATTCCACACTTAGTAGCAGCTACATCACTTACTCCTAACAGTATATACTCTATGTACTGTGAGGAGAGGCGCCGGGAAAACCGTCCTATAACATCGTATACCAAATGCAACCAGTAATTTGCAAAATGTCATGCATATCAAGGCATCATCACATACACTGTATAATGATGCCTCCCTCTGTACATATGTCAATTTTGCAGTTTTTGTCATCTGAGTAGAATGTTTTTATTTGCTTTTGTATTGTGTGTTAGCCTCATGTCCACATGGCGACAAGGGAAGTGGTGGATTTCACCTATGTCCAGCACTTGGAGCATTTTTGTGAATACATTTCTTATTAATAGTCTACTTCAACCCATGTTATATTGTGTGCACTAAGATGATGAATTACGTAGGCATTTAAATATTCTAACATGCTAGTTTGTTTTGTGTAGAAAGTGAGCAATATGCTCTCTACATGTATTAGAAATCCTGTGTATACATTATGCCCTGGGCAGATTCGGGAGTAATATGTGACCAGGCACGTGAAAAGGGGTACTGAGGGGTAATTGACAGTTTAAGTCTGTCAAGATCTTCAAAATGAGATATAATGAGCTAAGATATTCCTTGTATTTTTGTCAGTATCGTATCTCAAACATTGTGTTGCTACGTGAAACTAGAAACAATAGACAAGCTCAAAATGCCCCATATCCAATAACTACTAGAAATGACAAAAAAGAAATCAGATTAGCTAAAAGATAACCAAAAAAAGTGTAAATATTCTATATAGATTTGGTTTCAGTGGGAATTTTCTATGTCTGCTTTCAGTTTTGAGTTACTGATGGCATTTCCAAGAAACTAGGACCAAAATGTTCCATTTGGAAAATATGGAATAGTGTCCATGGCAACCAGAAAGTGCAATATAAGCCTATAAAATTTTCAAATCTAGAAAATGTTCCATTAACATTCCAAATATACAACGTTTACACCAAAAATGGAATAATTTTTTAGAAGATTACTGCATTCTCCTGATGGCCAAAACCAGTACAAAATTTAAGCCTTGCGAAGGTCTCTTCTCACATATGTTGAGCCACATTTAAAGTTTACTGTGGTTATTTTGAGTTGCCCTCGTTTTTGATTTGATACGTTTCTTTATTTCACAAAGTGATCTTACAAAGAAAACGATACAGTCAAAGGCATTTGCCATGCACATTCTTATTTGAGTAGACTCCAATTATATTCATTACACAATATACAATCCATCATTTACTTGCAGGTAAGATGGAGACATCGCAGCAATGCATTAGAGTTCATTAAAGTACATAAAGCAATCGGCTTCACCGAATATTCAAATTCTTTTAAGTGTACATGCGTTATTGAGTTTGCCGATACACGATACAGTCAAAGGCATTTGCCATGCACATTCTTATTTGAGTAGACTCCAATTATATTCATTACACAATATACAATCCATCATTTACTTGCAGGTAAGATGGAGACATCGCAGCAATGCATTAGAGTTCATTAAAGTACATAAAGCAATCGGCTTCACCGAATATTCAAATTCTTTTAAGTGTACATGCGTTATTGAGTTTGCCTGAGTTGTTACATATATATGTATATAGATTCATACAAACATTCAAACAGACAGGTGAACAAAGCAAAAGTCCACCAGGAAGTTATGTCAGTGGTACCAGACTCTATAACGTGCATTTTCGACTAATTCATTCTTTTAATTCTTTTGATTCAGTAACTGGTATTTTAAACAGGGTAGTAGCAAAGCAGCAGTAGACTGGCACCAGTGTTATTGTGCATCTACAACTGGTATTGCAGTTGTTGCTATGAAGACAGCGTTTCTATCTGTCTATCACAGTATTGCGTCAGTAATATATCATTACCGACACAATAGTCAATTCCTCCTTAGTTTTATAGCTACCGAGAGACATACTGTGGTGCAGATTAAGGTAGTTACGATGAGTTCTGGACCATTGATATTAGGTTTACAGACAACATGATTGAATACAGTCATTATTAAAGTATGATTATGCCTGACAAGTAATTATGTAAGACTTATAACTGTAGTCTTTCTATTACATATTCACAAATGTGACCAGTCCTAAGAAAACTTCCTTCAGGGGGGATATTATTTAGTTTTGGTTCTGGCCACCATAGGGCAGTAGAATGGCAAAATGGTGGAAAATTGACCCAGAAATGTTTTTGGGGTAATTTCTTATGGAAATCTATAATGGGATACAGTAGATCTAGAGATGATTTATCATTATCAGTTTTACATGGTCACTAATGTTCGAGATATGATTCCCACAAGACTACCAGCTAAGTATCCTAGCTTATGATACCTCATTTTAAAATCTTGACATAAACTTTGATTATTGATTCCCCTTTAGACACCCCTTTTCACTGGCCTGGTCACAAATGTACATAAATGACTGGAAGAGAAACAGGTGACATCGTCCACGTCCCTCTTCGTCATATTATGCACACTTGGCTAATATAAATACGTGCATGGCATACACGCAGAATAATTATACAGTAAAACTTCGTTATAAGGAGGACCTTGGGACCAGTGCAATTTGCTCCTTATAAGCAAGGCCTCCTTATAAGCAAGGTCAGCCTTATTATAGCCTAGATAACAGTACACACCATACAGGTCTGCCTTATACCCTAATAGGCTTGATTCACATGCAATTCAGATGGGTGCATGTCTTACTTCAAGTCAACAATCCCTCCAGGCCCCCCCTGGAGCTTTTGATCTCCCTTTCTCCCTAGGGCAGCTACAAAAGTTTTCTCCCAACCCCTCTGGGCTATGGCAGTGGGCAATTTTAAGCAATATGTGACTGTAGCCCTGAGAGATGACTTCCCTGTATAAGGTTTGCACATATGAAATATGAAAATGAGCCAAAATTACCTCCTTATATCAGAGGTCAGGGTGAAAACACCTCCTCCTAAGAGAGTTTTCTTACTATAGCAATGTATAGGGAAAATCGGGACCACACAAATCTGCTCCTTATAAGCAAGGTCTCCTTATATCAGAGTTCCTTATAACGAAGTTTCACTGTATACATGAGGTGTCCCGCTATGTTTGCGATATGGCATTGGTCTTAGATGAGAAATTGTTATTTTTTAGATAGGCATGAAGGTCAGAAGCTGACATTTGGCTGATTGGCATGCAGCAATTCACAGGGAATCATTGGTCCTGTCTCTGACACGACTGGAAGTGGGGTAGTAATTCACCAAATTGATGGTCCGTCAAATTATGCTGCTGCAGCAGAAGATGGGGGCCTCACTGTGCAAACTTAGGCCAATATAACCGCCATGTCACATATATCACACAATCGTCATATGGACATCTGATGGTGTGACCACTGAACATGTTCTATGAAAACGGTCAAGATTATTCTAGAGTAAAATACAATCTTTTTTTAGTCGTGTATACGGGTATTTTGATCTTCCAAATAATAGTGGACCGCACAAAGTGGCTTTGAAATGAAGATATGTAAGCCCCTTTTACAGTTTGGTCATCTTGATTACATTGGCTGATTAAGAGAACAATATTGTAAAATGTCCAAAAGAAAACCTGCATATAGTAATAAACGGACATATATGTACATACATGTATTATGTAATAAAGATAATATCTTATGTACATAATTATTCCCTCGCAGATTAGGCATTGACATTACCCATGGGGAAATTACACCAGAGAGCAAAATGGCCCTTGATACGGGCAGTGACATTCTCTATGGACTATCGACTGATATGAGGACTAATTCACAATGGGTTAATAGGGTGCATGGTGCTAAAGAGGGTTCCCACTACACAGAGAATAGGTCGATGTCACATGTCTGCCCCCACTAGAGGTATAAAAGTGGGGAGGTGGAGGGTACAGAGCATCATTTGTCTGCAGCACATCATCGACAGGGTAAGTCAGATTTGGATCTTACTTTATGTTTAATGCTATATATTCCTCTCAGAGGCATACTATATCTATCTCATACAGTCGGTTGATAAGGGTACTGTGGATGGTAGCCATGGTGGAAGAGACCTATTCAGAGGGATGGCATTGGCATGAGCCTAGGCAAATGTACCCAATGCCAGCGGAGTTTCAGGGATTTACTCATGAAATCTCTTCTTGGGCATTTGTTCTGTTTTACATGGATAGCTAGCTCCATTGTTCTACCATCATTCTACACTTTAACCTGTCCATGCGCTCAACCCTATGATATAGTCACACACCAAGACCCAGGACTTCACCCCTAACATAGATAGTATTGATGCTTAAACATGGATAAATGTCAAGGGATACTTGGACAATTTATTTCTCGGTTACACGATGGACTCTACTTAAGAAAGAAGCAACACAAATGCAAATGATTATATTCACATTTGCCTATTGAAATCTAACATTTTACGATATGCATTTCATATAACCCTTCTCTGTCCAATTACCAATGGGTACAGTATGCCTTCTACAATTGCCTACCTTATTTTATTTTTAAGATCGCAATTTCCTCACCCTCAAACTACCAGTATGAAGTTCATCCTTGCAGCATTCCTCCTTGTAGCCGTGTGCTACCAGGTAGGTGTTCATATGATGTATTAATGTAATTGTGGGGCTGATTTTTAGTATTAGACACATAACAATTTGGTTTTGCCTTTTCAATACTGTAACCCATGTACAAGTATTTTTGCAGTTTTGATATTAGGCCCATGACCACTAGCATATATTAAACTGTTTTGGTGCCGACAAAGCCGTTTTGTCAGCGCCAAACAGTCTTATGAATGCGACTGGACACAGGCCTATTCACAGTCTGCGATTCTGTATATGCGATGATGCAATTGTTTCTCTACAATTGTTTCTCTACATTGAAGATTGTGTGATGAATTAAATCCAAAGAATATGACATTTGGATTGGTCCTGTGCGGGCTTAGGATAAGTGCTTTTTTAAAGCATATTCTTTTCTTTTTTAGTAAAGGGCATATTTTCAGACTCTGATGACTACATCGCATGCCTCATTTGATACCAAGGGTGCATAGCCAGTTACCCCAGAGTAGGGTATGGTTTTATTGGATTTAATCTTGTCGCTTGAACGACCACCCTATAGCACACTAGTGTAGGACCTTGGGAACATCATAGAAATTCACACAAAATACTATGTGATGTATCCCATATTGCAGGCGTCCGCCTTCAGCCTTGAATCCCGCACTAAAGACTACTCGTGTCCCGGTGTGATGCAGTTCTATGAGGCCGTTATTGAGTGTGCAGAGAAGATAGACACAGCCAAGAATGAGCAGCAGCTCTGCGCGTAAGGATGGATGATATTTCATAAACTTGTGCATGTGTACATTATATCATTATTATTATTATTATTATTATTATTATTATTATTATTATTATTATTATTATTATTATTATTATTATTATTATTATTATTATTATTATTATAATACACTATGGCCCATGTCTAAGTTTATAGACACACTTTTAATGATTGAATCAATCTGAGAGGATCATTCCCGATATTTGGATCAAGGATGATTGGGAGACATTGAATTACACCTCCCGATCTATATCTGCACTGCACTGGGAGACCATCTGCACTGCACTGGGAGACCATCTGAGCATATCCATTGAAAATATGCAATTTCTTGACCATCGGGTTTTTGATTATAAGTCTGGTTTGCGAACCATCTGCATGCTTCTCCCAAGAGGCTTCTATACAGTATACTAGGACAAACATAATGACATTTTAGGGAAAGAAAACATAGTGCACTAAGGGGCTTTTTCACAGATTGTGTCACATCTTATTTCTTTTAAATCGACCAAAGTTATATATAGCAAATGTATGGGCGCAATCCCAAATGGACAATGGGCATTATAATGGGCATTATAATAGTCCTATAGTCAATTCCCCCCACAGCATATGTCACTAATGGCCACCGTCCACCGGTGCAATCCCGGCGATAAAGCCCATGCATTTCCTATATATCTTTGACCAATTAGAGGCAAGTGCATAGTGGCCATGATGGTACTTTGTATGATATAAACTATATGCCTTTTTGTGTTTGACAGTCAATTCCGGAGCGGTGGCTGCAAAGATCTGACCCTGATCTACGCTAACAACTGCGGCAGTAACTACGGTAACGACCCCGTATACAGGCAGCTGGCCCCTACAATGAGACAGGTCCAGACACTCTGCTTCTAAAGGGACGAGGAGTCATAACTGATCTGTGTCATCTGCTATGTGATTTTGTATTAAAATGTTACAGAAAACGTAACTCAGACTTGTTATCTTTCTGATAAGCGCATCATTGTTATCATTCTTCATGCAGGAATGCAGGAATATCTATTATCTTCTGTAAGTGAGAGTTGCTGCAAACTGTTATGCACAACATTCTTAATTCTCATTCCAAACGTGTCGTCCATTAATGGGACAATAAAAAAACACACACATTAGGCCAAAAAAAAGAAGGTTTGTTTCAGGTAACATGGGCAGAAAATGTAGGGTCGCTAGGTCAGATTCTTTTTTTAAACTTTTTTTTTGACATGAAAGTACTAGCCGGTCTCTCCGAGGACCTTAAAATTGACCAAAAATGGTTAGAAATACAGAAAAACTTTCAAAATTGCATAAAAAAAAACGTAAGGTCGGCCCTGTTTTGATAGGGTCGGTCGGGTGACCTGAAACAAACCTTTTTTTTGGCCTTAGAACACACTCTGTTTATAATATCCTTATGTCATTTAGATCTAAGTGACACCTACCATGGGCCTTAGTACCCTGGTTTACCCTGAAGGTTTCGTTGCTAGGGATCTCTCTTAGATATTTAACCCGATGACTGTCAGTAAACCCACCATATACCAATGCGTAGGCACCCTTCATTGGGAAGCTATGCGACAGAGTGGTTTACCATAAAATGCATAGCCACCGTATCGTCCGAATTGAACAGTCAAAACTATGGTACATTGACTATCATTATTCTCATCAATAGTTGCCAGCGAGCCTGCCACAAAATATGAGGGTTGCAGGCTATATTTTATATTGTCAATCCCATATTTTGTATGGTTCTGGGATAACTTGCTGGCAACTAAGGAGGTTTGGACCATCATAGGTTCTCAGACCAATTTATAACAGCGTTGTGTAATGGGCGATAGATGTATTATAGATGATAAACTGCTAAGCTGTATATCGAGGTAGAGCTTTAATGATTGCAACCTGAAGTACAATGATTCTAAACTGTTTCCAATCGGAAGTGTTTCCAATATTTATACACAAATGTATAGTGTCCAGACTATAGGTTCACAATCAGAATCCTGTTGTTGGTAGAGTGTCAATTCTCCGTGGGAGCTGTTGGTTCCAATGTGTGTATGTAT
This sequence comes from Harmothoe impar, assembly GCA_947462335.1. NCBI lineage: Eukaryota > Metazoa > Annelida > Polychaeta > Phyllodocida > Polynoidae > Harmothoe > Harmothoe impar. The sequence continues at coordinate 11,604,204 of OX381721.1, read as the reverse complement.
GAGCAGCCCCAATGAGCTGCTCTATGCTACTGTGTACAGGCTTCATGGTCAGTGTGTGATCCTGTCTTCCACTGTCTTCATTCTGATTCTATGAGAGACCTGTCTCAGTCTTATAGTTCACCTCATCCAAATATCTAAGTGGATCATGCTGTACTGTTACTAAAAGCACTGATATAATTCCTGCCCATGACAAGGTATCACGACTGTCCGCACAGGGAAATACACACACTGTTAGAAGTAAGTAGTGTTCCTGTACAGCAACTATTGGGAGCAACTTTGGTTCCAGTAAATTCTGCTGTAGACCTACAGTAGAATCTACTGTAGACGCAGACCTGAGTTCTAAAAGGGCTCACATATTCACCATCTTGGAGATTTGAACCCCCAGGTTCCAATGCATAGTCCTGAACCATGACCACTACACCAGTGAATCCTGCATGTCAGGTGCATTGAAACACCTCCTACTTATGTGTGAATGGTAACAAGGTCAACACAGGATCCCTGGGGACAATTTTAGAACTAGACTGTTCATGTCTTAAGGGTTAATATGATAATTACCCTATTGCAGTAATGTACTAATAAGTACTGAACTACCATTAGTTGGAGTGTAATCTTGATGGCCTATAAATGTTTTTCAAAGTAAATTTTACTATCTTTCATGCAGATTGTAGAGATACATTGGTTTTATCCTCTGCATATTTTCAATAGTAACATTTCAATGTACCAAAATATATTATACTTTAGAATTGCATCAGGAGAAATGTAATTTGTATGAGAGTTTCCTGCCGGGACTAGAACTGCTGACCCTCAGACTACATCTCCCACTGCTCTACCAACTGAGCTAAAGGGGCAATCACTTATATGTAGCCTGCATCAATAGGCTTTTGAAAAGATCAGGTCATATTTGAGCTGTGGAGTATTGTACTCCCTCCAACCTCTCTGCTCTCTCTCCCTCTGGTTGCTGGTTAGGGGATTCGAACCTGCATCTACAGTAACAGAATTGTATGTGTACAGCAAAAGTTGATGTATTATCTTTTGCAGCTAAAGTACTGTATAGTTACAGCACATATTGCTGTTCACGAACAACAACTTTTTACAGTGCAGCATGCGGTTTGATATCCCTTCGACCAATGGGACTTGAGTACACTTTTGACGTCATAGCTGTTTTATGGGTTCTGGGAAAGGGGTTGCCATGACATTGGGGAACAAGCATCAGGGTTTCCCATGATGTCTTTTGGTGAATCGGCAATATGGAGAGTCAGCACTTCTGCATCCTTGACTTTACCTTTATGACAGTACTCTTGGTGATTTGACAAGTGGAAACTTGTCAATTGAATATGTATTTGCGGAAACTCCGGTTTAAGCACCAGCTTACACTTATAGCGATAATGTTGGGTTTCCCATATACACGACCATGTTAGAGACTTAAGGAGAGACACAATATCTTGCCGGGAACAGGATGCATTGCGAGAGTAGCACCAAGATCTCACGAGCTTACTGGTGTCAGTGTACACAGAGATTCACAGAAGTCCACATCAGTTACATCGCTATTGCAATCGTCTCTGGCACACCTGGAATAATGGTGTTGATAACAAAATAACACCAGGTGGCCCCACAATCTGTGATTAACCCGTGTTGTATTCATCATTACTCTCCAGGGTTGATAGCTAAGGCTTGGTACCAATGCACTACAATGTCAATTGCCGGTCCTCCATTGATACGTCATGACGACACATGCTCATATAATTATAAAGCCCTGAGGCATCGTACCATCCTTTATGGATTAAGAGGCAAATTACTTACTTACTGGATACTTGAATTCCTTTTTGATCTAAAAACTTCTCAAAGAATTCCAAATATGATTGTATATTATGTCTCAGAAGGTAAACCTAGAAAACCAATTCACATATACCAGTAGCTATTAGCACAATCATTAAAATTGCTCACATTATATTAGTACAGCGCAATACCTGCAGTATAGTCCTGTCCTGCGTTCAATAACAATAACATAGGCCCATGCTTTTTGTATTTATCGGTATTGAAGGGAATGTGATGGTGTGGTTGTTATTGAACAAAAGGATGGGACAGTGTCGCCGTCTATGTTGTATTATCTAGTAGATAATATAAGACACCAGTCCAGTACACTACCATGTTAATGATACTCTCTATCTTGTCAAGTGCTCACTATGGTTCCCGGGCTATGGTTAAAGTAATGACAACACGACGAGTTATTGAGTATATATTTGGAGTTTATATACGATTAAACTACATAACAAATTATATGAATACAGTTTTTGTGGGTACAAAATGACCTTTTAAAACATTTTACGGTTTTATCCCTGAGAGTCACAATATAGGGGAATGCCCTTTAACGATGATATGCTTAACTAGGTCAGTGGTATACATAGTACCCAAAAGGTACAACAAGGTAGGATACAAGTGAAACTCGAATAAAACATACATGTTAACGACACAGTCAATCCTCTAAGTGTTTGAGGTATTGGAATGTAATAAAATAAATTAAAAGTATTACAGTATGTGGGGTGGGAGGGAGGTAATTTACAACAACCCCGTGTGTGACAAGATGAAAAAGGAAAGATACGGTGGAGAGTGATTAGTTCAGCAGCGTCCCGGTGGTGGCGTTGTAGGTCAATTGCCGCGTCGGGCTGCCATTCAGCCACAATCCTTCAGATTATGACCAATGACAACACGACGAGTTATTGAGTATATATTTGGAGTTTATATACGATTAAACTACATAACAAATCATATGAATACAGTTTTTGTGGGTACAAAATGACCTTAGTCACAATATAGGGGAATGCCCTTTTACGATGATATGCTTAACTAGGTCAGTGGTATACATAGTACCCAAAAGGTACAACAAGGTAGGATACAAGTGAAACTCGAATAAAACATACATGTTAACGACACAGTCAATCCTCTAAGTGTTTGAGGCAAATAAGGTTGCCAGTTTGTTGGCGACGTCGTGTGATGATTGTCTGGGGAGGTATGCCTTCAGTCCTGACATGCTCTTCCATGTCCCATGCACTGCTATCTCTTTGTCGCTGCATCCAGCCTGAGATGCAGCATGGACCCCCCCCTCGTCTCAGGGAGTGTGCAGTCATCTCAAGGGCATTGGGGACATTGGATGCATGCAGTGCAGTCTGTATAGCTTTGACCATGACCGAAGGGGTCAGTGGTTGACCAGCAGGGGTCATGAAGGCTGGGAGGAAGTCAGAGTACATGTACTGGGATGAGTAGAGATCCCAGGCAGTTGAAGGGCACACAATGGCACCTGGGATCCTGGGGAGGAACAGGGGCACCGGACGTGTCCCTGCTCTCAAAGTCTTTGAAGAGCGGAGTATTATATACAAGCCTTGAGGCGTGGACAGTACATCCTTTCTCAGCAGCGTGTGAGGTCCTTGCCATAGGGTGGCAGAGGGCGCCAAGAGATTGGATTTTCTAAGAAAAGCAAAGAAACCCATGCTAATGGCCGCCCTCAACACTATACCGGTGGGGGCTTGGCTGAGATAGGTACAAATGAGGTGTAGGTCCATAGGGGTCACTGGAGGAGCCGGTGTGGGAATGTGAGGTCTAAGTATAGCCGCCCCTTTTGCCACAGCTACTGCCTGGAAGGAGGAGAGCGCAGATGGGTCACCTCCCCTCTCCAGGATACACATTCTAGCACCCGAGGTATAGCACTTGCAAGTTATTGGGCTTTTAAGACTATTGGCCATGTATTGTTGATAAAAGCAAGCATCGAAGATAGTTGGGTGGAGTGGGTCCACCCTATACTGTACCGTGAAGGTGAGGTACATTGTAGCCTGGGTCAGCCTGTTCTCCTTCGTTTTGTCACTAACAGAGGCGTTGTATGACGCCAGGGTCTGAGCCCCAAGAGGGGTATCTGGAATGAACACAAGATTATTAGACACCTTAGACTTCTAGATCTTGGTAAAGAAGGGGTGGGGGCTAACGGGGGTGAGTCTCCTAAGGCCCCTAGCCTTGACCTCACTGTCCGCATATGCCCGCTTGTCAGGGTCACTGTATCTACTCAGAGCATCAGCCAAAGGGATGGACGCTCCCGGCTTATGTCTGATCTCAACGAGCTGGTCACGCAGTGCTGCCTCAAGCCACATCTGCCTGCTGCATGCTCCTAGAATTGGGTCACGTGAGCTCATATTGTCCGTGTATATCACAACCCTCATGCCCACCGTGTAGTGAGGGGTCAAGGTGCGATATGCCACCACGATGTTCACCGCCTCACACTGTGTGATATGGGTGCACCGGTCCAGAAGGGTCTTTGGGTATGTGTACCGGTAGTAGGCTATGTCGCTGTTACCCCCGCCTGCTGTAGGGGTTGAGTCACATTCGATGTTGTATTCAAGCAGGTCGGGAGAGATGAGGTGCACCCCATTGGAGAGCTCAGCATATTTGGCAAACCATTTGATGTCAGCCCGGACTGATGTTGACACTGGCGTGGGTCCTGACATAGGGGCTGCTCTCAAGGCCGCCAATATACGACAGATGAACTTTCTGGCCGGGGTGACGCACCTAGAGATATGTATGAGCTTTCCGACCAGGGACTGCAGATCCCGCCTGGTAGCCGCAGCCCTGGTAGCCCAGGCAGTGCAATCCTGGAGTATCTCCTTTAGTTTTTCATCAGGGACAGCCAGGAGCATGGAGACTGAGTCTACTTGGAAACCCAGCCACTCAATGGTCGTGGCAGGTGGGTGGCACTTCTGAGGGGCGAGTTCGATGCCGAGGTCCGCAACCAGCTTCAGGAATGTTTGGTATGACCTGTTGGCCTCCTCCTGGGTCGCAGCAATGCCACAGAAGTCGTCTAGGTAGACAAGCACCACGAATCCTTGCTTGCGCATGAGGTAAGCCACAGCCATTGTGGTGCGCTGGCAGGCGGACCCAGACAAACGGGATCCAAATGAAGGACAGAGGTCTATGTAATAGCTGCCCTTGTGTCTGAACCCCAAGAGGGGGGTGTCTGCCGGGTCGGAGCGCAGCTGTCTGTATGACCTTGCCATGTCCGCCTTCCATATGTAGGCTGACGGGAGGTCTCTGAGGTGGCGAGGTCCTGGACAGATGGCAATGTGTACTTGAAGAACCGCCCTTCCATACAGTTTTTGGTAATCCCGGCATTTACCGAGCGCCCCTCCGGGAAACTGAGATCCAAGATGACCCTACGGTCAGTGGTCCCTTTCTTAGGTTGTGTGAGGAGGGGCGCCATATTAGTCCAGGGGGAGAAGGGGGGTTCAGGAAAAGGGCCTACAACACCTCCGAGCGCCAACTCCTTCTGTATGAACTTGTCAATTTGGTCAGGGAACTTGAGGGCGGAGGCGTGGTTCACACTTACATGAGCCGGTGGTGTGGGCGCCGTATAGCCCACCGGCCAGCCAAACTCCAGATAAGAGCACACCTCGTAGTCATGGTAACCCTCCAGGAGTTCACGCCATTTCTCAATATTCAGGCCTGACGGGACTGGGATGCGCGCCTGAAGCCTGTTGGGTAAGCCTGTGTTGCTGACTGCTGTGTACAACTCCTCATGTTTCCTGAAGGGCGCCCACAGTGCTGTGACAGCCACCGGCCAGTAGGATGCTCTGGTGGCTGCAAACTGCTGGGGGGTAGGGCCCAGGTCCACAGGGAGGGTTTCATCAGCATAGGAAGCAGTATGGGACTTTATAATCGCACATACCGCCACATTGTCAGTATAAGCACTTGGGACATAATAAGCAAAAGTATCTGGGTGCAGGCACGTGTCTAGTGCTGGCTGCACTATGGATCTTGGATCCGCCGAGGCACTCATGCCCTTTGTTGTTGTAACAGTAGAGACACTGGTGGGGACGGGGTTAGATCCGCTGGAGATGGGGGCCTGTGCAGAAGGGGGAACCCGCTCCTGTGTGGCCGAGGCATGTCCAGATTTAAATGTGGTCTTAGCAGCAGTAGGGGAAAGTGGCATCTTTAAGGTCTGTGGACGGACACCACTAGGGGGAGCAACAACAGGAAGGCCGGTGACCGGCCTAGTGACGAAAGGGCTGGTGCCGGGCCTTGTTCCTGCAGGCTGAGTCAGTGTGGAAATTGATTGAGTTATATGTTTTCCGACAGAACCTGCAGTGGTGACCCTGTGGGACCCCTGACTCCACATGACCATCCGGTTTGTGACACATGGCATCATTCCAGGACGGGCATGGAGTGTCAGCCCGGTGCAGAGGGGGACGGACAACTGGAGCCCTATCCTGGTCCTGGCGGTCCTTCTTGGTTGTGACCTTCGCCTGGTCCTTTGGGACATCCAGTCTCCCACCTCTAAACCGGGAAACAGTATTCCTGAGGTCATGTATGTAGGTTGAGGCGTGCCATGTGACAACACCTGCAGCAATTTGGGTAATAACGTGCTCAGACCACTCTCTTACCTGCCCCCACTCAAAATCCTTGGCGTCCTCTATGACGTGGAGGAGGTGGGCAGCAATTATAGGCCTGTCGGCAGAGGAAGTGGCATTATGGCGCATGAGCCTATCTAGGCCATATAGATATTCAGCCAAATGTAGCGAATTCAGTGAGGTCTTAGACTGTAAGGGGCCCCTGAGTACAAAATCATGTGGGTGAGTAGGCCTACCTTTAATAGAACTCAGGGTGCGGGCGGTATGAAGCAGGTTGTTAACAGTTGAAGCGATGCCCAGGTCACCCACCCCCACCGCCGACATGGGGGGGGGGATTGGGGTGGGCCGACGCCGCCTGGATCAGCAGAGCCGCCGCCTCCGCCGACTGCTGTGCCGGCTGCTGTGTAGACTGCTGCACTACAGTCGAGTGTACAGGGGCAGCAGGCTGAGTGGTGCCCTGCTGGAGGAACATACGGACCTGTGCCTGTATCAGAGGGTCCGGGTGTGCATACTCCGGCATGGCGACGAGTTGGCGGGGCTGCGCGCGCCTCGGCAGGCGGTGTCCCCGCAACGGCAGGCTGACTGCTCACAGTAGGCGGGAGCTGGTTGAGAAGCCCTGGGGTGACAGCCGCGTTGACAGGCGGAGTGATGGCGGTTGTTGTGGTAGTGACAGCCGTCGTCGCCGCTGTCGGAGGAGGAGCATATGGGGCCGGGCGCTCCGACCTCCGCCGTGGCGCCTTGCCGCCGGCCAGATCCTGGGCTGGAGGGTGCTCCAGCACCTGGACCTCCGGCGGGGATAAGGCCTGAAGGAAGGACAGCATCTTATCATTGGAAGATTTGATGTCACCGATCTGACCTTCAAGGGCACCTACCCGGGCGTCCAAAGATGGCGAGCTCCCGTCTTGCGGGGTAGGTTGAATTGGGACCCACGCCTTGTTCCCCGATCTAGTCGTTGCCCGCTTCTCTGCCGGGGCCGCTTTCTTGGCTGCAGGCTCTTTGGAAGGTTGTTTCTTCGCAGGCTGCTTCTTGCCGGCCATCACGCAGGAGAAACGGTCAAAATCCGCCAAACCGGGGAGAAAATATAATTTACAACAACCCCGTGTGTGACAAGATGAAAAAGGAAAGATACGGTGGAGAGTGATTAGTTCAGCAGCGTCCCGGTGGTGGCGTTGTAGGTCAATTGCCGCGTCGGGCTGCCATTCAGCCACAATCCTTCAGATTATGACCAATGGAGAAAGGTCTGTGTTTCAGTTGATCCTTTAATGTACTCTGTAGATGCTTTTAGTTGCAACAGCTGTATGTATGAGCAAGGTCCATCTTAGACCACTGGGTGTAGTACAGAGTGACTACTCTTGTTCCCGAATCCCTTCGAATGAAGGCTCTAGTAACAACAACTATAATTGAAACTGGATTTGCTAGATGCTAGAGGGGGCTGGAATGTCTCAATATCAGCAGTACCAGATGGTGGCTGTATATCTGAGTCATCCCACGTAAACTCAAAGATGGTTATTCTGGAGATTATACTGGTTCCAAATAATAAAGCTTATTTTTTTTGATAAATAACTCCTTGACAACCGTCCTCTTTCCAGGAAGAAATACATCATCAGAATTAACAGCTGATTTCAATTTCGTTGATTCTTTTCCATATTTTCAATCTTCCATGGAAATATAGACCTTGATAATAGGATAATATATCAATAAAAAGGACACTCCCCTAGTAAATCATTTTCTAGAAAGATGAAACATAATGTCTTTCACATACAAACCCTAGCAACGGTTTTTCTAATCCAAGGGATACGGTTATAATGGTGTATACTATCCAATGCTGGGACATAAACTCATCAAATTATAATCAATAATATGTGTAGTCTTTGCCTGGAAAGAGTAGGGTAGAGAGTATGCATAGAGTATCATGCTACTTTGCCAGTTGTTTGTCTGAAATCTAAGGTTAAGGGACCAATAATCCATGCCCTCCCGTCACCTCAGCTGAATCTTTCACCCAGGCTCCAGAGGCATGAGCTCATATGGAGTTCTGCCAAATAAACGTTATTTGGGGGCCTTACTATTACATTAGATTCTTTATACACTTTTTGGCCCACGACTTGCCTTCTAACAACTACCGAAAATCAGCCACTAATATAAAAGTTACCATTTTACATTCAATAGAGAACATTCTGAGTATCGGTATACGGACTATAGGATTGCTGCCAAAGTATATATGCAAAGAGAACCGTCATCAGTTTAAAGCTAATCTTGATAAAATCATACCTTCATGGTATAGCCAAATATGTTTAAATAGCATCTATACCTTTGATCGGTCCTTTCAGTTAGATTAGGGGAAAATGCATACATAATACATGTATAATTCCGAGGAATGATTATTGTGTTCATTTGGGTTTAGATCAGACCATAATATCGGCCGAAATTCTCCAGTGGACGGTGGCCATAAAGGACCTAAAGCTCGGACTCGATATTCCATCAGATTATAATTATGATTTTATGATAACACATTACATTATTACATGTAGACTTTGATAAAAGTAGAACATCTGGACACAACTCAAAACAATGCTATGTTGATGTGGCATCGTATTATCTTCACACAAAATAAAAGACGTTCACCAGAATCACTATTATCCTCTTTCAATTATGCTATCTTCTATAACAAACTATACTTGTCAACTAGCTGTCATTCAAGACTGACCTGTACAGTATGCATTCCACTTGCCACCTGTTATTCTGTTATTACATATACATTATACACAGACCACTTCTAATCTAAGTATTGGTTACCATCGTCTTAGTGCTAACTTAATGGTGCGGCCAGCCCAGTGTTATTGTTGCATATAGCTGCTGCCACACTCCCCCAAACCGATATGCCGCAATCTACATGTATGAGAGGAGAGGCAATGTGCCCTCCAGCCAAAATATAATACAAGACCTCCTGGTGCCCGGGTACCACCGAGGGTCCTCCAGTGTAACTGGAATGGACTTAATGCTGGGAGTAATATCAAACGGCAGGTGGGTTATCACCCAATGGTCTTACCTGTAGGTGGTGGGGGTGGGTAGGAGGGGGTTAGGAAGGGAGGGGGGGGGTTATGGTGCTATTCCATATAGTGAAAAGTGGATTAGAGCTCGCTACCCCCCCCCCCCCCTCCCCAGACCTGTGCTAAAGGTGAAAGGCGTCCTGTGTATAACACTCTGTGAAATATCTGGTGCATGTAACATATAGAAACAATACATCCTTCTAAGGAATGGTATGGCAGCGATTTCTTTTCAGCTAGTTAGAGGTCAGCTGACAGTCGGGAACCAACTAACAGGTCCCCTGTTATACGATGAGATCAAGATACCACATCTACATCTAATATTGCCATTTTTGTGGGTTTATACAACATGTACCCCAAATCACTCCTTTACCATAATACTTTTTTATCCTTTCCCTATGTTACCACAAATCGAGAAAAGGAGCACTCTTCCAATGAAAGTTCGTGGAAATCGATAAAAAGTGGAAACACTTTTTTATCTAATGAATCACATGAATATGGGTATCATATGGCCAATATTAGCCCTCTCATGAAGGATTGGGGGGTAGTCTTAGGGCCTAAATCCAAGTATCTACTGAAAATGGGATGAACCTTGCCTATTAATTCGAAGGATATTCATCAGAAATCATACCATGGAAAATATCCCATTGTACTAGGTGTGAAGGCACTGGGAGGCCTATACAGGTAGCTTAGTGTGCATCTGGAGGAGGAGGAGGAGGAGGAGTGCGTGTGTGTGTGTGGAGTGTGTGTGTGGGGGGAGGGGGGCGCAGTGGATAGTGCTTAGAAGGTGGGAGCCCTACTGCCATGTTGTGGCCATCGTCCCCACCTCAACCCACGCCCGCTCGGACCACCTCCGCTGCCCATTCCCACTGCGTTAGAGGATTTGGCCGGCGTTCAAGATCCTTTATTGTATGAATTTAATATAGTGCTGGCCTGTGGCGGCCTGCAGGGCAGAGGAGGACTAGGCTGGGTGACCAGCTCACCACGCACGGCTCTCACTGCTTTCTCTGTCGCGGTTTCCAAGCGCTGTGCTGGGCGCTGCCAACTGGTCACTAGGATTGGGGAATACTGCCTATGTCGGCCAATAGCCACAGTGGCCCCACACAGAGAGAAGGACATGCTGACTGTCCTTCTGAGTGACAGGTGACTGACACTGACACATCCCAGGGTACCTTGATGGAGGGAGTTTAGATGTGATTTAACATGGAGGACGAGTTGGCTGACACGCCACCCGTGCAAGGAGACGCTAACTCTGCTACTACTACCACCTAGCGGACCTCTCTGTGGTAAGTGATGGACTCAAACCCATTGTATTTGTGACGTATCGTCTCATCAAGGTTACCCATTGGATGACACCATGTCCCATACTTGTGCTATCCTACATAGTCCCTTATCTAACATTAAACCTAATGTTATACCAGTCCACTCCTGCCATAATCAGAAAACATTGATTCTCATCAACCCAATGGATTATGAGCACGCGTTCACCATCCCTTCTACGATGGTCGATCTTTACTGGATACATTCTGTAACATGTCATTCACTAAAATCTTTGAAAATAAATGGGTCCCATGGAACTGAAATCTCTTTCAACATGTTGCATTGTGTTGGGGACCATGGTGTTTTCTGGTCTCACACCATCAGACCATCCCACCCGTGTCCACATACCCGTATACCCTACCCCTTTGTAAATAAACAAAGCTCAACATTAAATTTTATTGATCATGAAGCCATGTCTAGAGAGCCATATTTATAATAATTCTAGTTAATCTCTATACAGACATGAACCCATATCGACGTACATCATGCATATTACCTCACTAATACACTAGTGATACGTTTGGGTAATGTAGAGGCCATTACCATTTGCTCACTTAGTCTCCCTTTCAACACCATTAAGGCCTTTATTGAGCTCATAGATTCTCCATGCTAAGCATTGGCTCTCCCCTACACACACAGGAGCAGTTGGCGCCTTGAGGTGCTACCAGGACAAACACTTACAGGAGGACTTAATGTGCCACAACCACTCCCTTATTTGTGGTCTCCTGAAGCACCGTGGAGGTGTTGGGGTGTGTGTTCTTGTTGTTCTACCATAAAAACACACTTCTTCTGCAATACAAATAGTTGCGGCTAAGGATTGGAGGCTTATGGGGAAATCTCCATTCTGTCCAATCACCTAGCGGTTGCCTGGGGATATTGGTGCTGTCCTGATAAGTAATGTTTTAAACAGTAATCAGTAAATTGGTAATGCTCTAAATGGATTAAACGGTGTACATAAGCCTACCATAAGACTACTTTAGATATAATTATTTAGGTTTAATTTTTAATAATCCTTTTGCTACAGGGTGACATAGCCTCCCTATCAAATAACTGTCGGGAGAAAACCTTTATGGTATCAGAGCACATAGAATATACCTCTCGTAGTAACAGCTGCATATATACATAAAAGGAGAAGGTAGACAGACCTAGCAAAGAAAGCTTGGAGATCAATAACTAATAATCACACCAGACCTTTCAGTAACTCATTATTCCAGTACACACACATGACCTCTGTATACTCGTACAGTAGGGAGCCTGAGACATGAGGAAAGCGGATTACACAGGCATGTGGTGCATGTATACATATATGGCTGCGTATTTAATGTTCACCTGGCCCTGACCAGTGATTAATACGCTGTAGAATAGACCAGCTTAAGTTATATATCACATACAGTAAGTACACATCAGTCACTTTCTGCTGTTGGTGCGGTACCACTCGATTCACGGGAGATAGTTATACAAGTATATGTAAATAATATTTAGTATAGGATCGTTCTGAGCTACTTTATATTTGTGGGTCAGACTAGACCATGGATATCACATCAGTTTGATGTTTGGACAATGGTATAGAGAAAGACATACATTCATACATTTACAATTATATTAATGTACAACTTAGAAAGGCGCAGATTGTATGAGTCCGAGGAACTATAGAAAACGCAGATCCAAACTGAGGCCAATAGTAAGAAAAGGGGGCAAATATAATATATGGATCATATAAACAATATGATTATCTCCTTAATGAGTGAGTTCCCTAAATACCTTATCGTTCACAATTTTATAATACATGTAATAATACTGTGTTACAATCAGGTCTCCTCTGAATACGAAAATGGTGGCTAATTTGCCGTATAGCTATCGAATGAAAGATATATAGGTAGAAGAAGAAGTTCCAACTATTTCTGGGCCCTATAGGTATCGTTCCTAGGCCCATAAGATTTAGATGGTGAGGGGTAAACCATGGACACCATGCCTGTGGTATGGCTACTTCCTACTACCAGTATATAAACTTTTGTGTGAATGGTCAACAAAGACGAAACACGTATAATTATATATTTCATCATAGAGAGCTACATTAAAATTAATAGAACCTAATGATTTGAGCAGATAAACTTGCTAAACTGGCATTGGCCACACCTTCATTGTGCTATGGCACCCTATGCCGATTATCAAATCCCCGGCCTCCGCACTCCCAAACATTTACAAACATCATCCTCGTTATGAGATTTCAAAAGAACCCCCTTTCCACGGATTTTTGGTTTGAAAAAGGTACCCTTTTTAGGGTAAAATCGCAGATTTTAGGTGCCCAAAAAGTACCCCTTCTTTGGTGAAACACTGACACTTTTGACCCCCCCCCCTTTTCAGAAGAAAGATAAGGCTGTCCTGTCTGTTTCCTAATAAGAAGACCCCCCTGACCTTGGAGTCCTTGCCAAATATATCCCCTTCCTTTGGAGTCAGTGTCAAATATACTCCCTTTCAGGGGAGTCAGTGTCAAATACACCTCCTTTCCACTGAGTCTGTCAAAAACACTCCTTTCCGCGGAAGTATTGACAAAAAGAGACGCCCCTTTTTTCTGGTTTCTGCAGCTATGAGAGGTGCGTGCCAGGTGTGTAACTACAAGGGAAGCCACCCCCTTCTTCGCGATTTCTGTAACATTCATGGTGTCACACAGGTGCTGGAGTGCGGGGGCCGACTTTATCTCAGGACTGTTTAAAAAATGACACCGTGCTGATGCTAAAAGTAGGGGAGACCGGGGCACGTTGATCACCCGGGCACATTGAGCCGCCCGCTTTCTTTGCTAATCCTTTGGGAATTTTCTGGCAGTATGCCTACCACATTACCCCCTTATATAGACAGTTCAGATCAGCAACATCATGATGAGTTTAGGATGCTGATGAGAAAGTTAGACAACATTAAAGGTTTATGGCCTTGAAAGTAGATATTTGCAATTGGTAAACATTTGTTCTTGTGTCATTAAAAAAAACATTGCTGGCCTAAGATCTCTGTGGAGGTCGAAGTATACATATGAACCCTTGAATAGAACCCAACCTTACTGCTAGGTGTCTTATGTAATTTGAATAACATCAATGTTATGTGTGATGACCAGCATGGGGCACATTGAGCCACAAAAAACGGGGCACCTTGAGCCATGCTCAAGGTGCTCCAAGCTCTGGGGCACCTTGAACCGGCTCAAGGTGCCCCGTTTTTAAGGGCTCTTTGGCAATGGTGTTAAGGCAACTAAATTACTGAATAATGATGCAATGTTAGTAGTGTATCAAGGGAAGATAATATGGATAATGACATAAACAAATTCGATACAATTTGGTCATAAAATGATGATAGAATACATAGTCTACTGTTTGTAAGAAGAAATTCTTGTGTAACATATTTACAGTGTCTTTATTCCCTATATTCATTACTTTTCAGAGGCAGAAAAGTGCATTACATTATAGAAGAATGTAATCAAAGATTTATTCAGACTTGACAAATAACAGGAATACTCTTAAACTGGTTTAATTTGACCCTAACAAAAATCGGTAAGGTACAAACTCAGTCACGTCTATAGAAACTATAATTGAGTGACTTTCGTACATTAAATATGTATTTTTTGCATTCAATCCTATGAAACAGGAACAATAGTAACTAATTCCAACCGAAGTTTCAATTATTGATCTATAATGGTGATTGTTTGGATCGCTCAACGTATGTGGTTCAAGGTGCCCCGGTGGGTGGATCAACCTACCCCGGCCATGGGGCACGTTGAACCACCCTAAGATTTTATTTTCAAAACGTCAAGAAAAATACAAGAAAAGACCACATTTGCCTTGCGATAGGTTCTCATATATCACAATGAAACAAGGTAACTGCTTGATAAAAAAACAAAGCTCAGATTCCTTTAACAAGGTCAGGAAAAAAATAAAGGTCCTAAAGCGGTTCAACGTGCCCCAGTCGTGGCCCAAAATTAAGATTTTATCACTGTGCAGCAGTACCCCCCCCCCGTTTGTTGGCTTTACTAGGCAGCAATGATCAAATCCCCAGATCACATTAGGTCTAATGGCACATGAAACATAATCTCACATGTCCTAAAGACAGTACCACACCAGTATATCAAGTACATTATAAGTGGATTATGTAATACCAATCAGAAGTAGAGTGTTACTATTTCCTCCTGATCTCTAGTGATTTGCCCACACCCACCTGTGGCTTATTTACTCTGTAAATAGGTTGCATGGATCAATGCCGTACCCAGTGGCACAGCGTTTACCCAATAAGCCATTGGTAACTGTCACCGATGGCTCCCGGTTCCCACTCCTTAGCAGTAGTATAAGTGTTTGAAATAACTGGTGCAGGTGCCATGAGAAATGTTAAGTAAATAGAGAAATCTGACTCAGAGAAAGGGAAGGTATATTGACGAGGTTAATAATGACTATGTTTATTTTGGCTGCGTGTACTGTCATCATTTTAACTTCACTGTTGGTAGACACCTTGTCACGTCCCTCAGTGAAGGAATAATCTGAACATTAGTTCAATATGGCAGCCCTAATGCTGTACTGTCTCGGCGAGATATGGGGGATGGGTGTTCTATCGTCTACATAGGACATCCTATGAGAGCATTTTCTTTATTTACAGCGGACTCTCATATTACAGCAATCAGTCACAAAGCATTATATTTCTGCTTGTGCATCATGTTTACTCAGAATAAGTAGTCAGCATAGATGATTGATGAAGCAATCTGGATAACTGATTGAATGTGATTTGTATGGGATACGGTATTAAAATACAAAATGGGTCCCAGTACGGACCCCTGCAGAACCCCATCTATATGGCACTCTGTGTGGTACCGATTACTATTGTTGGCAAGAATGGACAGCATTATATGGGTTCCTTATATTTATTATAACCTTTTAACCATACAACCATAGAACTAGTTATCCAGATTATATGGTTGAAGTTTGATCAGCAACACGTTCTGACCGACAGTATTAAATTATTTATAAACCAGCCAAATTAAAACACTACGATACTAAACCAATCTCTGATTAGCTCTGAGCTATCGTATGTTGATAGGTATGGCATATACCGTTAGAAAGAGATATCACCAGAAAATAATGTAAAATAAGTATTCCGTACCCATATATGGCTCAGTCTCACGACTGTGTAGCAATTGAATAGTCTTTGACCGGATGACGTCTTTGACCGGGTGACGTATTTGACCAGGTGACGTCTTTGACCGGGAAGCGTTATTATAGCATAAAATTAATTAGACCTATATAGTAAGAAATGGGTGGAAAAAGTCAAAGTATATTTTCACACTCTATGAAAGGAAATGTATCTAAAGTTTGTTATATTTATATGTAGGCCCTTTTACCTGCATTATAGCATTATGTTATATTTTTTCCTCTACCCGGTCAAAGATGTCACTTTCTATGTCATGTGGACTTTGAAGAGCTATACTGTCAAAAGTATTAAATAACCATCCGCATATTATTTCAAATAGTAGAGATATGGAAAAATAATTGTTAGGGGTGATCCATTAAGTATGTCACGCTTTTTTTGGCCATTTTGAAGACCCCCCCCACCCCCATGTCACACTTTGTCACACTTTCCCAAACACCCCCTAGAAAAGTATGTCACAAATCTGCTGACACCCCCCCCCCCCCCCTTAGTACCGTATCATATAAAAGACCATACACATATTGTGATAAGCAGTGCAATAAGGCCTATCATTATATTGATTATAAATTGTAACCCAGGTTTAATACAATTAGATTAGTACTAAAGTGTTGAAAGTATGACATTAGATATCAGTCAAATCCTTCAAGTCCTCCTAGACAGGAAAGTAATGGATTTTATCTACTAGAACCCTTTCAGATTACAACTGTTCAAAGAGGCATTAACAAAATCACACGAGAGTATCGGTGGCACCGTAGATTTTTGTGGCCTCTATCCATGTATTCTTGTCTGGTTTCACAGGAATATAAGGTGTGCTTGAACTTCTACCTGAGGAAGGGGCCTAAATTTTATTTCAACATGGGTCTGCGGCTGGCCCTCCAGCTACCCTTTTCCTTGGTGAGGGAGAAAAGTGACCCCTAGTGCAGTGCCTTGGTTTAAGCAGATTCTCTGAGGGGTGAGCCTTGGTAAAAGGCATTTTAGTCAAAAGTGACCTTGATTGCAAGTTATTTTGGTGAGGACAGGTTTTGTTGAAATCTCTGAAAAGTGACTCTTGGTGAGGGAGATTCTGGTGAAAATTGACCCTTGGTGAGGGGGGTTCTTGTGAAAAGTGATAATTGTAAGGGATTCTGGTGAAAAGCAGACCCTTGGTGATGGGGATTCTGGTGAAAAGTGATACTTGGTGAGGGGGTTCTGGTAAAAGGTGGACCCTTGGTAGGCCTATTTAAAGGGGGATCTTGCTCAAAATGTAACCTTTGCCAGCCGCACACCCATCTACATAAAATATACAACCCCCCGGGCACTGCTATCCTTTCCTCTGATGTTGGAAGACCTGTGGTACCCACATACTGTTTTAAGTAGCACACATGAGATTATGATGCTGCTTAGTGGCAATGCATATATACAGCAGTGCAGCATTTATTTAATGTATGGTTTTTAAAAAATCTGAAAGTGTGACGTCACACAATCCTATACACCCCCCCACCCCCTTGTCACACTTTGTCACAGAAAAAAAAGACCCCCCCACCCCTTCGGGCGTGACATACTAAATGGATCACCCCTTAGGAAGTCGTGAGATTGAGCCTTATACGTCTGAAGCTACGGGCCAAGCTAGCCAATGGTTAAAATAAAACGAGTGTCCACCCCTGTAAATTAGATATAATCTAATAGTGAATAGGGGCCTACTTTTATAAGCTCACGTCACAGCCTAAGACAAATATATTATCATACCAAGCCAGTAGTCTACTGTAGCCTTAGTAGACAAATAGCATATATGTTTTGTCACAATTTGTTCTCCTAAGACCATACTGTTAGAAAAGACCCCCGTCTCCTGTTTATATGGCTTGACTTATAAATCCAAATTGTGGACGTATAATGGAGATTCCAGTCAAAACTAACAGACCATACAACATGGTACCCTTCACATACACATACTTTTTGCAAATGCCTTAAGACAGCAACACATTATGGATTTCCCTACAAATATTGACTCTATTACCAGTAGACTATTCACTGCCCTACCATAACTATACTATAGGGTTGGAAAGAGGTGTTTCATGTAACATGGTAAATTCATCCGTATTGTATTGTTAGACCAAACCACAGACCCCCCCCAAAGAGGCTAACCCTCCAGTACCGACACAAGAAACTCCACCCATCATACCACTAGGACCTGTACAACCAAATGGTCCTGAACCAGTCATAAAGTTATTGGAGGAGTTCCCAGGCAAAAGTGACAGTGAGGGTGAAGCAGGTGATGATGGTGATGATGGTGATGATGATGATGATGAAGGGGGTCATGGTGATGACGATGATGATGGTAGCGATGATCAAGGAAACAATGAAAGGGAAGATGTCACTGCACTCCAGAACAAGACCCTTGATGAAATCATCATGGCCAGCCCCACGCCAACTCCTAAGTGAACTTGATCGTATCTGACACACAAGTGCTACAATGTCTACACCCAAATCTGTGATAGTTTATGTATATGTTTTAAGCCTTTTAATTATAATTATAAGGTACCAAAAGATCTCGAGATAAATTACTTTTGAAACAAAGTGTAACTATATGTCAAAACAATGTGAACAAATTACGGTACTTTATATGTTTTTACCGTATTTATTTATTCGTCTATTCTTCATGCAATATGTATTGTAAATTTAAACAACATAATATAATGATGTAATTGGTGAAAAATGGAGCAAAACTCTCAGCCATGTCCTAAACCAATAGGTACGAACAGCCATAAGAGCAGAAGTTCAACACCTAAAAATAATACTGAAAGCCAAAGTGGCTCACACTGTAATACTTTTTTGTGGTGTATGATGTGTATGTTTGATGAAGAGAGGATACCTTGTAAGATAACAACTAGGCACAGTTCCTAAGTTAATTAAGAGTAATGGTAAGTGCATTATGCACCTAAATGCCCAAAGCTTACGAAATAAATTTGAGATAATTGAAAAGGAGTTATCTCGACAGGAAATTGAGATAATGCTATTTTCTGAGACTTGGCTGACAGATAACGAGTCTGATAGTGACTTCAGTATGGAATCCTATAATCTATTTAGATGGGATAGGTCACGTGACAAAAATGGTGGTGGTTTATGTGCTTTTGTCTCTGATAATCTTGTTTGTGATACACAAAAATATGAATTGTATAACTTTAGTGACGTAGACTTAGAGGTTCAATGGTTGTCTGTTACAAAAGGAAAAGCTAAACCGAAATTGATAGGAAATATTTATCGTCCCCCTGAAGGAGACAAAGGTAACTGCATTGATAGACTGACAAAGGCTTTGGGAGAAATTTCAAATATTGATCGTCTTGACGTAGTATTGATAGGGGACTTTAATATTGATTTTCTGTCTGATACGGTAGCAAGAGACAAACTATTAATTGATCTTGCTGATTATGGTCTGAGACAACTTATAAATGAAGCCACAAAAACACGTGGAGGCAAAGCTTGCATAGATTTGATTTTTACAAATGTAGATAAGATATGTGATTCTGGAATTGTATACTTAAATGTGAGCGATCATTTTCCTGTGTTCATGTCAGTAGAAAACACATATACCAAGACTCAGATTAAGCATTTTAGAGGTAGATCGTACAAGACGTATGATAAGAATGTTTTCTGTGATAGATTTAAGAATTTAGCGTGGAATGAATTTGATGACTCCACAGACGTGGAACACTGTTGGAGAATATTTAGCAATAATATAGATAAAATTTTAAATGAATTATGTCCGATTAAAAATTTCAAAATTAAATTTAAGGAAGAACCCTGGTTAACTCAAGAACTAATTGCAGAAATAATTGAAAAAAACAATGCCTTAAAAAAAGCGAAAAAATCCAACAGTGTTCTAGACTGGGACAGAGCCCACACGCTGAAAAATGAATGTTGCACACATGTAAAAAGAGCCAAGCAAGCCTATGTGGTTGAGTTGATAGATATCAATGAACAGGACGCAAAGAAGTTCTGGATGGCAATCAAACAGTTGTTACCGTCCAAAGGTAAAAAGAACCAGAAAATAATTTTAAAAGATGAAAATAACATCCAGGTTGACACAGACGATGTACCCTTGTATATTAACAATTTCTTTTCCAATATTGGCCCAGTTCTAGCAGAAAAACATGTTAGTCAATGGGAATTTGAAGGTATAGCATGTGACACACAAATGCCTGATTTTCAGGTATCAGAGGAAATCGTGTTAAATATTTTAAAACAACTAAACACAAACAAATCGTCATGTTTGGAACATATTTCTGCTCGTGTGTTCAAAGACGCTACAATGTGTTTGTTGAAAAGATTTACAAAGATTTTAAGACTTGCTGTTGACACTCAAACTATACCGGTATCATGGAAGGTTGCTAAGGTTACCCCCTTACCTAAGTCTGGAAACTTGTATGATGTCTCTAACTACAGGCCCATAAGCCAACTCCCAATCCCAGGAAAAGTTTTAGAACGTTTAATGCATTCCCAAATAACTACGCATTTAGAAAATAATAATATATTGACAGACATTCAAGGAGGTTACCGTAAAGCATGTTCTACACTCGACACGATTAGTAAATTAACTACCGATATTTTAGAAAATAGAAATAAAGGAAATATTACAATAGCAACCTTCATCGATACAAAAAAAGCTTTTGATTGTGTAAACCATTTAATATTATTAGAAAAGCTTAAATTTTACGGTATTAAAGAAAATAATTTAAAATTAATTCAAAATTATCTCCTGTCAAGAAAACAATATGTAGTAGCCAATGGCAAGTCTTCCACCATGTGTAACATTGTATGTGGCGTACCCCAGGGTAGTATATGTGGTCCCCTTTTATTTTTATTGTATGTTAATGATATCCCCCAAAAGTCCAATAATGTAAAAGTCTTGTTATATGCCGACGACACTGTTATTTATTCTCATGGTAAGCGTATAGAAGATATAGTACCGGCCTTAACAGCAGGACTACAGGAATACGCTGACTGGTCATCGAGAAACAAGTTAACAATGAATGGTGCTAAGACGAAATCTATATGTTTTGCAAGTAAAATTAAATACAGTCGTATACGTTTGGCTGATCATGAAATTAAGGTAAATGATTCATACCTGAAATATGTGCCTACTTTCAAGTATCTTGGAGTAATTTTAGATACAGAACTTACATTTAATAGTCATGTAAAAGATCTCAAAAAGAAATTAGGTTTTAAATCCTGTTTATTAGGTAGACTGAAATATTTTGTGCCAACAAAAATCTTACTAAAAATATATTCCACGTATACACTACCTGTGATTGACTATGCTGATACACTGTACAATGGTGCTAATTCTGATTTATTATTAAGTTTACAACGTATACAAAATAGATGTTTAAAACACTGTATGAAATTACCGGTACTTAGCTCTACTGAATATGTACATCAAGAGACAAACATGCCAACCTTGTTAGAGAGGCGTCTATATCATGCACGGTTGCTAGGATTTAAAAGATCAAAAATAGATATTTATTGTAAAAGGACATCTCGTGCTACAAGATTGTCAAAATTTCCGGTATTGAAATACGATCACATCAAATCCTCAGTGTACGAGAAATCGTTGAGTGTGTTCACAGCACGTACCTGGAATGTATTGAAAGACGAATATAAGTCAATTGAAAAACTGTCGGACTTTAAAAAAGCAATGAAAAACATGTTATCTGGTTCAATACCCAAAGGATGTACAAACATGTATGTCAGAGCCTAAGACAAAAAGAAGGCAAAACAACTACATAGCGTTAAGGGCTAAAAAGGTGAAATGCACTTAAGTATATTAGGATAAGTATATAGCTTATAAATCTCAATTTCTAAAAGTTCAAGGTTGTAAGAACTACTGATTCAACATCGAGTATTCACCACAGATTGACGAATTATGGGTGGAATATAATGAACTCCGTTTGAATATCTGTATACTGTTTACTAAACCATTTAATAACTATGTGTTTTTATTACTAAAATAAGGGGGGGTATAACATCAGCCACGCTGAAACCCTCTCCTAACTTGTTTGGCAAAGTATATACGTCAAATTTTCAATCACACAGACTTTAAACAAGTTCAGAAATTGTATTGACATACTACCCGGTACAATATCCTACAATTGATGTTAGATAAGAGCTCAAACTGTGATAAAATGATATTATTCAAGGAAAACCCGATTTATTACATCGAAGATGATTGTAAAAATAGGACACCCGATTTATTATATCGAAGGAATAATTGTACAAAGATATCAAAAAATGCCAAATAAAGTTAAATTGTTTACAAAAAAAGTATAAGTCCATCTGAGTTTGCCAGTAATAGAAGGTACAGTGGACGATCGATGCTATTAGCAATCAAGGGTGCCCTGTGTATTACCAATGGGGTTGACTTGAGATGGCCCTTGTCAATGGAGGGGGGGGGGGGGAGGCTGTCCTCTGTCACGTGTCTTACTCTCCCCTGTCTTACCTATCTTTTCGTCATAACAATATCCCTCTCATGGCTAAAGTATACATTGGCAATTTTGTAGCATCGACATACTATACTCAGCATGGTAGAATTTAGCTTTGACTACAAATAGGGTCTGCTGAATGCGCAGCTCCTGTGTGATAGGCTTAAAAGCTGAACTACTCTAAAATAATATTTAAGAACTGAAGACTTCTTCATATTATGAAGCAATTCTTTTTGTTGTTGAATATAGTGATGGGTAACCTGAAACACACATCTTTATTGGCCATCCCCCGAGAAGCAGGTTCAGTCACCTCTATAGGGACTGGGGTTTTCTTTGTGCCACCACTACCCTCCAAGGATCGCTCCAACAATAGCAATATGGGTTTACACATAACCCATTCACCACTAACCCAGGCCATATATGCACTCAGGGGGTCTTATGATATAAGAGTCGGGTTCGAATTGTGGCCACTCAGCATACAGACCTTATGTTGAGCTCATACAGAGGAAATCCATGTTTTCTCATCCAATGGCATGTGCAGGTGTTTATGTTTCCAGAATACAAAGTCTTTCACCAAGGTCCTTACTGGATTGAAGCCAATTCTGGTGCATGCTTTATATTAGTTTATTTAAAATATATGCTGTTTGGTGTAGGAATCCTTTAAAAGCTTGGCCAGGTCTATATTGAATAATGACCACTTTATGTACACATTTTAAACTTCCTGGGACTCACAACAACACAGTCCACATATGACCTGAGGTTGTGTTACTACTAGAGTCAAATATCTACTTCATGGTAAGCACTGCTTACTTTAGTATATGGCTGTGTCTCGTGAGATGGGGCTAAAGTGATAGTCTTTGACTGGGTGCCATCTTTGACCGGGTGCCATCTGCGACCTGGTGCCGTCTTTGACCGGCTGATAAAAAAGGATTTATTTAGGGCAGATGAAGGTATAAATGGGCTACAAGCTACCAATTTAATTATAACATCCATGAACTCTTTCAGCCCATTTTTTATCTTCATCTGCTCTAAATAAACAAATTTCTATCAAGCCGGTCAAAGATGGCACCCGGTCAAAGATGGCACCAGGTCAAAGATGGCACCAGGTCAAAGACTATCACATTGGCCTGTTCTCGGGAGACACAGCCATATGGCCAAATGAAGAGTTTGGATGCAAGAGTTTGAAAAAGAGACAAACATCTGACAAAAATCAGGTCTAGGTATGCTGAGATGTAACCTCTAAAAGTGTTTTCCTATTGTTCATGTCATTAGAGCCTGTGAAGGATACATTGTGTTATCAAAATACTACTACAAGATCGTAGTTGTGAGTAGATCATTGTGAATTCATGTTTAGAGAACATATTTAAACTATGCTACATGACTTGTGTTGTCACAAACAACCACAAGCCCTAGCTCGCGCGTAACTTGAGAAATTCTTGCCAAGACAGCCTCATAATTATTGTGATGTAAAAACTATGGCCAGTTCAAAGGCTATTATGAAAATAATTATGTGGAAATATAGTAGATACTTGTAGACCATATTCCTATAATATATTATATAGATCTAATCTGTGCTGTTCACCCTAGATCCTTGGTACATTAGTCACATAATGTGCATTATGTTCGGCAGTTAAGTTGTTATGAATTATATAATGTGATGATGCAATCAAACTTTGTTATAGCCTGTAAGTAGGTACAATCCTGATAAGCGCAGACACAAACATGTGTGGAGTCTATTCAATATAATATAACTGATATTCCCTGGTAGTAACTACACTGTATCTACCTTGCAGTTAATTGTGTACAATGGTGATGTCATAGAGAACAGAATAATGCCCATACCTTTACAGATGACGGGTGTGTGGTGTGGAGGCCGTGTGCTGCAGTACTGACTGTTTCTGTTCACCTTACAGATGGCGGGTGTGTGGTGTGGGGGCTGTGTGCTGCAGTACTGACTGTTTCTGTTCACCTTACAGATGGCGGGTGTGTGCTGTGGGGGCTGTGTGCTGCAGTACTGACTGTTTCTGTTCACCTTACAGATGGCGGGTGTGTGGTGTGGGGGCTGTGTGCTGCAGTACTGACTGTTTCTGTTCACCTCACAGATGGTGGGTGTGTGGTGTGGGGGCTGTGTGCTGCAGTACTGACTGTTTCTGTTCACCTTACAGATGGCGGGTGTGTGGTGTGGGGGCTGTGTGCTGCAGTACTGACTGTTTCTGTTCACCTCACAGATGGTGGGTGTGTGGTGTGGGGGCCGTGTGCTGCAGTACTGACTGCTTCTGTTCACCTTACAGATGGCGGGTGTGTGGTGTGGGGGCTGTGTGCTGCAGTACTGACTGTTTCTGTTCACCTCACAGATGGTGGGTGTGTGGTGTGGGGGCTGTGTGCTGCAGTACTGACTGTTTCAGTTCACCTTACAGATGGTGGGTGTGTGGTGTGGGGGCTGTGTGCTGCAGTACTGACTGTTTCTGTTCACCTTACAGATGGCGGGTGTGTGGTGTGGGGGCTTTGTGCTGCAGTACTGACTGTTTCTGTTCACCTTACAGATGGCGGGTGTGTGGTGTGGGGGCTGTGTGTTGCAGTACTGACTGTTTCTGTTCACCTTACAGATGGCGGGTGTGTGGTGTGAGGGCTGTGTGCTGCAGTACTGACTGTTTCTGTTCACCTTACAGATGGCGGGTGTGTGGTGTGGGGGCTGTGTGCTGCAGTATTGACTGTTTGTCTCTGTTCACCTTACAGATGGCAGGTGTGTGGTGTGGGGGCTGTGTGCTGCAGTACAGACTGTTTCTGTTCACCTTACAGATGGCGGGTGCGTGGTGTGGGAGCTGCCGGGCAGCCGGCCCACTGCTGCTGTTTGCTGTATTGCTGGCCACCATCAACAACAACCACTACTCAGGTATTTTCTCAATTAATCAATTTGATTAATGAAAAATATTTCTTAATTCGTCTTTGTTTAAGGCAAAATGTCTATTAGTATGAGTCATTTGAGGCTCGAACCATAGTCTCAGATAACTCCTGTTCCCTCTGAGTTATAGCAGTGCTGCTAATTAATTCCAGCCGAATATGGCATAAATCACATCATCCTCACTTTGTCATGGCCTATGGTGTCATCATTCACGGCTAAGTAATACTCATGCAGTTTTACAGCTTGATCAATTGAATGTCAATATTCACATAAAATGAATAAACCACTAGATTATTCAAATGTGAGGAATTATTTCACTTATCACTAGACCACCACTATGAGCAGTTACCATGCCAAGTTACCATGGTCCTCATGCGCTAATTTCGCAGCCACTGTTTCTGATTCATGATAACAATTGAACACACTTCATAACAATTTGTACTTTCAGTAGTTGATGCAGCATGTAATGCAGGGACGCAGTTTACCTGCACCTACAATAGTAAATGCATTGACGCAGCGAGGCAGTTTGACGGCGTAAATGACTGCGTTGACAATTCAGATGAGAGTAAGTTTACAAAATTTACTTTTGTGGCTGTATCTAAGCAGATCTTTAGATATATGTACATGTTTCCGTTCATCCGTTTTAACCTCACTTTTCCTTTACATTTAGGTTCAGCAAATTACGTTTTACGAAATCTATTTGTAATGTTCGAAACAGGCTTTGGTTATTATGAGGAAATCGTAATTTGATCTCCACATCAGAAAATCCAACTTACAGTTTTTAAAGATCAGCACTTGGCAATGAAATGTTTTGTGGAACCTTGTGGTCATCAAGGTCAAACCTTGGTAAACGTTGTTAAAGATGCATTAACATTTAATTAATCTAGTTCTCTGACTATCAAATTACAGTCAGCACTCCCTGTGACAAGGTGGACCACTTTAAGTGTGCTGAAGGAGTTAGGGGAGTGGAGGGAGCCTGCCTGCCCATCAGCTATGTGCTAGACGGAGATGCTGACTGTTCCAACGCAAACGATGAGTGTAAGTGTCTGCATTATTTTACCCAAAGGTACACTGAAAAAGTGAACTCGTCCACATACTCTTTTAAGTGACAAGGAAGCAGGTTTTCTAGCTGGAGTTGTCAGAAAGAAGACCCATTTGACATTTACCAGCCCAAAACTCGATGTTTACCAGCTCCAGACGCTGCACTGCGCCAGTCCTAGAATTTGCTACTATTTGAGAACCTTAGATGATTTGATTTTAATAGTGTAGTTGGTAGAGAATTGAGAATGATGATTATAATATTGAAATTGCAATCTCAACTAATTTATTTGAAATCTATGATAAATACCCGCTTCCAAAAATGCATCATCTAGGAACCCAATGAAAATAGTGCAAAAGGTGGATACTGTAAACCCAGTCTGATATATAATAATGTCAGAACGATTGATACATCATATCATCGTGATTAATATTCCCCATGTGTACTCACTTTCAGCTAAGATTGTTGGAGGATTCTGTAACACCAGTTGGTGCTGTCCCTGCAACCAGTTCATCAGTAACTCCTTCTGTGACACCACTCTGCCCTCTCACCAGTGTCAATGTGTCAACGGCCACTATGCCAGCCCCCTCTTAAACAG
The DNA here is from genome assembly GCA_947462335.1 of Harmothoe impar. Classification (NCBI taxonomy): domain Eukaryota; kingdom Metazoa; phylum Annelida; class Polychaeta; order Phyllodocida; family Polynoidae; genus Harmothoe; species Harmothoe impar. The sequence continues at coordinate 11,577,285 of OX381721.1, read as the reverse complement.
CTGCATTGCAAGTAAGAAGCAGATTCAAATTTTGGAATAGTTATGTAATCTTAAGCTTGTAGATTGCGATTCTTAGGTACTAACAGTTCTAAGGGGTTTCAGAAACTCAAAAGGGAATTTCTGTTATATTGTCATGTTAAAGATGATTGGTATGGAGTGAGGTTATGAATTATATAATAATAAGTGATTATATTATAATCGCTTTCTAGGATAACAGCAATAGCATGCTATTCAAACAGAGGTGTTCAGTACTAACCCTACGAATTTGAGATACACTGATGTTACTTCGCTTGAAATAGCCAGTGTTGACCACAGCAAATTCCTCGAGGCCATCAAAAACAACCTCTAAGGGCGTTGAGCACGCTCAGAACTATGACTATGACTATTCTAGTAAATGTACCCAACTATGTATATGAGACTCACCGACTTAATATGGACGCTGAGAGACTGTAAATGCTTATATTTTCTATAACACCTTCTCTGACAGTTGGTGCCCTATTGGCTAATCAATGAAAAACTTCCCATGTTCTGTAAAGATAAAGTAAAGCCAAATAAAAATATCAAAATACAAATACCATCATCCAATTATTATGGATTTTCCTGTGGAAGAGAATAGTTAACCATCACCTACATTTATGGATAACATGTTAGATTTTCTATATTGATTTTCACTATGAGCAATATCTTTCTCGACAGTAACAATTCATGCATGCTTAACTCTCTTTCTGAAATTCTTTGTATACTAATTGTGATTTACATTTCAGAGGTATCTAACTGATGTTTTAGATACTACTAAAGAAATACTGATATATCAGTGACCATATCAGTGCCAGTGAAATTATACTGACATGAACGCTTTTGACACTGCATGAGTCCCATTTATGGCACCCCCTTAAATGATTAATGTTCAACATTATTCAGATATTCAAATTTGAACACACTTTAGCGTGTCATGATTTAGCATACATCATCGGAAAAAAGGTCATCCTTCAAAAATAATCAAATTGTGATTTAGCCTGTATCTATAATTACTCTTTGGTATTAAAACCTGGTTTTGAATAATTATCAACGAGTATTGCACAAGCACTGGTATTGATCAATAATATGTATGATTGTATAAGCATCAGGGCGATTTACCCTTTCATTTCTCTACTAAACAAAGAACAAGTAATAATGCTATGGGGTCGCTCTCTGAGAAATATTGGTCCTAAGACAACTACCCCTCACCATCTACCCCCATCTACTTCCATGGACTTTTACCCCCAAGGACATCCGCTCCCTTGGACATCCCCTCCACATTAATGAGTAATTTGGAGGGGCATATGGAGAGTTAATCAATGAGATAGATGTCTGAGTCATGTCACCGATATATTAGTTCCATAAAGATGGACAGTATTGAGACCTCTATCTACTATTCCTGTATGATGGTGTCTTGGATAGCCTATAACCTGCCCCTCCTAATGCCCCCGTGCACTGACCCTTCTGTTCCAGGAGTGCTGTATGACCCATGCACCGAGAACTGTGACTGTGTCACTGTGGCTAATACCACATGCCGCAACTCACAATGTCTCTGTGTGGTCGGCAGAATTGGAAAGAATGGCACCTGTGTAGAAAGTAAAGATATCATACAAAAGCTGAACTAAAGCATCTTGTAACTGTGCAGAGATTTGTTTTTTTTCTCTTTATTAATTGGCGAGTTAGTTCTATCTATAGGGTGGGGTAAATAGGTTATGACCCATGACATATATCGAGGGTTTTACTTCAGCTTTGAGATTCGCAAATGTTTTGACTTTTTAGTGACAGGCTATTTTGGTAAATTATGCTGATTGGAGGGGTTTGGTATTACATTCTGTTTGGGTGCTCTCAACTTCAACTTCATGAAATCATTCTTGACTTACCTTTTGTACTTGAAGTGCACTTGTACTGTTATATAAATTATCTATAAATGATTTGCCTTTGAAACGTTTACAGTACATACGGCTGTATACAAAGAAATTGAGATGAGATGTCTTGATGTGCATCTATTCTGTTATTGATAAGTTATCATCATGCTGTGTGCTGTTCCTCCTTTTATATCTCTATGCAGTATCATATTGAAATCTTACACCATATATCTTAAATGAGTTTTATTAGTCCACTTGATACAGTTCCACTCCCAGCAGTCTAAGACCGTTTATCAGATAGTGACATAGGACACATGACCTAAATAATATCTATATAGGTAGGGAAGTTAATAATACAAGCAGAGAAGTGATATAACTCACTCTAAATGACCTTGAATAGTGCCAATAAGATATTGTGGAAAATATTCCAGGTTCATTTGTGTCTCCACAATAATTGTAAGATGAAGACTAGCTGGGAGATATGGTATGTATTGTAGCAACATTTACTATTGCATTTACATTTTCTTTTAATAGGGCTGATAGGAGACGTGTGTTCAGTTGACATTGACTGTAATACTGTCATCAGCCATGCATCATGCGTAAGTAACGCATGTGCGTGTGACGATGGCTACTATGTTACCAACAACAACACGGTTTGTACTGCACGTAAGTCTGCATCAAATTTAATTATGGTATTTTACATATAATAGACATTTATGAATTTGTATTAAAACGAATGATCGTCTATCCATAATTATGGTGTTGAAACTGCACTATGCATTTTGCACTATGTATCTTAAAGTTTGAATTTCTAAAAAAGTAACTTTTAGTGTCCATATTTTACTAATACTCTCTACATCGTCTTTTTATTTAAAGATGTTGTATTGTCTACTTATGTATTGACAATAGACTTTTACATAAAGATGTCATCACTATGATCTATTTCTGCTCTAGGTGTCCTTGGAGACAACTGCACGACAGATCCTGATTGTTCAGGGGCCATGAAAGGGGCCATTTGTCAAAACGGTGTGTGCGCCTGCCACCCAGACCGGTTTGACTACGCCAACCAGACCGGTTGTTGGCATCTCTACCTGGGTGATGTGTGCAGCAGAGATGCTGTCTGCTCTATTGACATTCCCAATGCCTACTGCAAGAGCGGCATCTGCAACTGCACAGCAGGCTGGATATGGCAGGTGCCGGGCAATGATGATGTGTGCAGGGTACGACAAATTGGTGTGGACCCCTGCGATACAACCACGGATTGCGGTATAACCAATTCGCAGTGTGTCGGGTCGGTATGCGTATGTGATACTGGCTACAAGACAAACACTGCTCTCACCACCTGTACTCAGATCGTGGTGGGGGATCCCTGTGTCACAGACACATACTGTGCTAATGGCTACGCAGGCGGCTACTGCGATACTGCCAATGGCATCTGCAGCTGTACCTCAGGATACCTGGTGACCAGCACCAACGTATGTAGAGTTCGAGTTCTTGGTGTGGATAGTTGTTCTACTGATGTCGATTGTTCTGGAGGTGTGCCAAACAGTGAATGTGTGAACAACCTCTGCAGCTGTGTTAGTGGTTACTACATGTCTTCACTCTCTAACACGGTATGTTTGAGTCAACTCGCGACAACTTCCTGCTCAGTGAGCGACTCGAGTGCCAACTCGAGCTGCTCACAGTTCCCGAATAGTGTATGTGTTGGGGGATACTGCGGATGCCCATCTGGATATCTGCAAAAGGCATTGAATTGTACCCGAAGACAAGTCGGAGACAGTTGTAGTGCTACATCTGAGTGTTCAGATGCAGTGTCCAACAGTTGGTGCGACTCCTCAAGTGGGCAGTGCCAGTGTCTGCAGGGCTATCTAGTTGGGGTAAGTAAATTTCAATCATTTTATATAATATCATATGCCATATCCACCTATATCTGCATAATGTTATAACTCTATGACTCATTCACAGTCGAACATTAAATCTTTTTTTTTAAACCACCATTATAGTGTTCATAGTTTAATTCAATTCTCCTGTAGGAGGGTGTTGGAAATTCCTGTATTACCTTGGCACCAAACAAACCTAGGTTCTACATATTTAATCTCATTTTGTTTTTTGTTCCCGCCATGACAGGTAAACCCTCCACCTGGTGACCGGCACATGAATTAAGTAAACATGTCACGTGTCACCCACTGTAATGTCAGAGCAGACTGATCTACATATGTGACACAATCTGCGAAAAAGGCCCTTAGTGCAGGGTACACTTTGGTCCCTTTTCGCAGTACATGTCACATATATGTGTCTATGTTACAGTCCTTGTCTGTCCGTGTCTACATGTCTGATTGAAGAGTGTGTGGCGATGTAATATCAACTCGTCTTCATGCTGATGAATTTGTTTTCTGATCACACCTTACACATCTCCCACATGCTCATTGATAACAGAAGAAGTACACCTTTATAAATCATAATGAAAAGTTGGGTTGTAGGGGATAAATGAAGCCCTATGTTTTGGAAAGCAATAAAATGTCGGTGCTCAACGTGCGTGTGAGGTGGAAACTTTTACCTACTGAACTGCCATTCCGGAAAGTCATCTTCCCTTTCAAAAGTTTCTTTACAAACTAAATATTGTTTATGTATCAAATGAAGAATATGGGAAGTGTGTATCTTTGTTTATTTGATTCTTGATGAAATCATTCTGAAACCATGTAGATCTAAACAGTTGACTTTGCTGATGTATTGTTTCCTCATTGTGTTCACCCTCAACATCTGTGTAAAATAATTATTTGCTTTCATACATCCTTGATAGAAACGAAAAGTGGTTGAACATGAGTTTCTTGTGAGCACATGAAGTTTTTTTTACAAATGGTTTACTTTCACCTACGATTGTATGTATAATATGTTCTGTAATCGATTTGATTAGAAACAATCGGTCTAAAGTCACCTAATTTAAGATGGACAATGTTAAGTGTTTGATTATCCAATCATAAGATAAGATGCCCTAGAATAAGAGGCAACAAACCATTCTCTAATAACTCATCTTTTATGTTACTATAACATACCTAGGCAAAATATTTAGTTTCTTGTTTGCACATGAAGTTTCTTTTTGCAAGTGGTTAATCGCTCCCTTCCACAATTGCTATAGTGTTAAGGACAAGTATACCAAATTCAAAAAGTCCAATTATTTCATTGTTGCACTGTTACAACAAACTCAATTAATTCTATGCCTAAACAGCGACTCCTTTAAAGGTTTGAATTTCACATCAGACTACACCTTCGCCTTTGGTTACTCAATTTTGTATGTGCTTTCAGAACACCACTACATGTCGACGTCGCATTTTGAGAACGGACTCATGTTCAGGTGATGCAGACTGTGGCATTGACAACTCTCTGTGCACCTCCAACAATACCTGCATCTGTGGTCCAGGTTATGAGACCAGCCCTGACCTCTACTTCTGTATAGATAGTGAGTGCCCCTTCAAACTGTCTCACTAGACCAGAGTGTACATGGCTACAGTCATTTACCTACTTTTTGAAATCTTTGTATAATACAATAAACCCTAAATCTTTAGGACTTAGAGTCAATTTACATGGCTATTTGTTGGACGCCATTAGGAAAAAAGACATAGTAAGCTCTTACGTAAATGTAATACCCTTATACCACTTACACAGCCACTCTCTCCACTTTCAGCTGGGGCATCCACTGCAGAAGAGTAAGTAATGATATTCATGGGTTAATACACACATGCATATTAGGGTTCAATTAAAGGTATACAATGTGATATAAATTGATTGTGAGATATACTCTTTATGACCGAACGAAGAAAATTAACTTGACTGAAATTGATATGCAACAATTTCCTCAGCTTATATGATAAAGTATGTTGACCAGTGCAGGTTTTTTTAAAATATATTTTTCTTTATAACTACCAAAAACGATCGTTTATCTCCATTCAGATGTACCGATTTCGTCACATGTCAACCATGGGCAAGTAAGTGACTCCACAGAGACTTTAAGGTATCCTATAATGTATAATGTATGTCCACCTGCGGATAAAAGTGAAACATCGAATTTTGGACAAGACGTTAGGAATTAGATATTCGCATATGACATGTTCAATTCTTCGAGTGAAACTGCACACATGCAGAAGACACATTAACTGTTATAACTTCAGGTATGCAGATACTGTCTTACTTCCACCTGAGAACAAATATAAAATTATCTTGCTTTGCTTCTTTCGGGGTTGGAAAAGATATTCAAACCACCTCGTATACATTTCTATGATAACTATGCCAATTTATTAATAACAACAACAATATAGTCATATTCGATATTCCTTCTTTCTATTACATAATAAGCACACATTGTATCTAGTCAAGAAGTTTACCAGTACAGCCTATTCAAACTGTGTGTGACTTTCCTATGTGAGGAACATGTAGGCATAACTGATCCAGTAGAGCAATTACCTAGTTAGATTAGGAATCAAATATACTTTAAACAATTATGTTTCTATTTTGCAGTTGCCTTAATTATTGTGGCGCTGCTGCTCCCACCATTAATTACAGGAGTAGTTATGCTAACCTACAAGAACATTCAGGATAAGAAGAATAGGTTGGTGGATTCTTCCTGCATCAGTAAATATATTCTAACAAGAGAAAAGACAAATGCAGTGACATATGCAATGCTTTCAATAGATATAACACTTTTTCATGTCTGAATTTCGGACGGGGTAAGTCTTTCTTCTTGTGGGTTCATATCATCATGATGTTTGAAATATATGTCAGGAGCATTCTATAATTTGGATCGCTTTCAGTTAACATAATAACTAAAATTCGCTGTTCATCATAAAAGCATAGATGTATTCTTATCTCATGTCAGGAAAATAGGCGACATGTACACCGTAAGTTACAAGACACGGAGGCAGTTGAAAAGTCTTGTGTAAAATACAGGCCTTACAAAAACTGTATATATCTTTCTAGTGGTGGCAAGTGTCGTAGGTAGCATTCCTGAATAGTACACACTCACTTCATATTTCAATCACCCTGAATAATATATAATGTACTTAATTCAAATCTCAATTCCGTTGAGAGATCTGCTAATACATGATTGCCTGTGCATTGAGTTGTTTATACATATTGCAAATTTATGAACCGCTGATGTGGAATCCTTATAAATACTTTTGTGAAATGAAATAATAATCAATCCAATGCATAACAACTCAGTAGATGTCTCAATTGTAGCTTCTTTACCTTTATAATAATAATATCTGATTCATTAACCCTGGCCTCTTTCAGAAATATAAAATCAAAACGGGAAAAGTATGGGCGCGGCGACCCATACCGTGATCTTGGGATGGCTGCTATTCCAACTATTACCAACTTCACCGCCCCTCACGACACCGCGCTGCATACGCTTCCAGAAATAGGTGCAGACTGGAGCCTAGACAATGACGATACATGTAATCATAAGTTGTAACCTACTAATAACCACTCTCTGCAAGAAACAGATGACAACGAACGCTTTGAGAAAAAGCAACATTTTCCAAAAAGTCCCCATAAATCTAAATAGTTCCCTTCCCCAAAACATACCTAAATATACTCAGGTTTGAGATAGCCTTGGAGGCAAAACTCATCATTCTTGTTTTTATAATTTAGTCCCTTTTTGTTCCATTTAATGATCAAATAGTTTTGATTATGTTCTTTATTTCTGGAAATAGAATAATGATTTATACTGAATATTGCTGGTTAGCAATGCCCTCCTCCAATTATTAACATGCATACGACCATATCAATATCAACCATGATATTTAATTCAAATTGTCACATTTTAAAACTATTTCACTCGACAGTTAATATTTTGATAGTTATGTGCATATGATTTTCAATCAATATTAGCAGCCGGGAAAGGTGAGAACAATTTTTCATTTACAAGGAGGCAGTGGGTGGCAGGGCTGGTTTTGGTTCATGTAAAATATTATAGTCTTAAGTATATAAACTCATGCAGGAACAGGTTGGTGAAAAGAAAATAATGCTGTTTGAAGTACATCACAGCCACAAATTTGAATTTTTACATATGTTCTACAACCATATTTGGATATTCATGTAAAGATGGTTGACTGCCCAGGTGGGATTTGCAAGATACAGACAGTATCATGACCTTTTGATGCTTCTACTGTGTGACAAATCCAGTTTACACCTTCTATTGATCACATTTATACATCATATCCCCGATGTTCTGTATTGAAGACCCATTATCTCAGCATATACCTATTGGATTGATATGTATAAGCGCATATATAATCTAATTAATAATACAAAAATCTATGTGGGGATACATATTTTTGTGTATCTAAATAGATTATTGTTTAACTGTTTCCATCACCCTCATCAGATCTGGTTTACAGTTGTTATTACACACATTTCTGGTAACATTATGGAAAAATCCTGATATAATTTGATATCAAACTTTAAGCCTGGCTGGAAGAACGGTCCTAACCTATGCGAAAATGTAATCTATACTTTTGCAATATATACTATACTTTGTTGGAATCAAATCCCTTTAATATAATGTTGAACGTCAGTGTGTAATAAACGATAAACTGAATTCCAAATTAGAACCCCCCCCTCTTATAACAGGATCCTTACTCCACTAAAATGTTAATAATGGAAGATGTTATAATACATAACCCAATTATTTATATATGCAGAGGAGGTTATAGGTCACAACAAATGTTCATGTGTCAAATTGATTTCTAGCCTTTTTGTAGATTTCGAATTATATTTGCAAGCCAGTGTATTAAGAATTTTCCACCGTAATTCACATCCTGAAAAGATAACAACTAATGAAGATCTCCCGAAATTAACCATTTACATGACTGGCTCAGCAATATCTTTATATAATTTAGTGGTTATGGGTGGGTTCAATTTTCTTTGTATTATCAAATTATATTTTAACATTACCTCTATCATTTCACCCACCAAGGCCGGATGAAATCTATCACACATGGATTTAGAAAATGTATGTATAAACTGTGAGGTATAGGGTAGAACGTAGCATATATTATAGTGTAATGTTAGTTTCTGCTTTCCCTTCTTTGTCACACTCCCTCTGACACCTATTTAAGACACTACAACAAGACCTTACAACTGGACCTTTACATCATAACTGTAGTATATAGTACATTTATCTAATACCTTCTTTCCGTAGATACAATACCCCATAATTATTAATAACCACTAGTATAACCTATACCCCCAAGGCCCTCCGTGTGCTTAACTTAGGCTTCCCCACATCAGATTTGGATGGAAGCAATTCAAACGCAATTTCTATTATGATTATTTAGTTCCTTTCAACATTTTGAATTTTGTGCCATATGGTTGGTAGCTAGTTATTTATTTCCTTATGGTTGACCTGTTTTCTTTGACCCAAATTCAATGCTGTAAATCTTCCTGGTAAACTGTGTAGAATAGAATCTAGGCCTGATTTGCCACTGCCATTGTCCCTCCCACAAACCATGGTATCTCATGAAAAGCGGTCGTTGCCATCTACTATTGTCCTAATCTATTCTCAGTATCATTTGCACGTTTGCGTTGTGTAAGGGATAGGGGTTTGTTTACATGTAAAAGGTAAGTATTGCCAATGTGTAAGCAACAAATAGCAAGCTGGAAAAGGCATTTAAGCTAAATCATAACAATGCATGTCCCTAAGTAAGTAGTCCTAAGTAGTGTAGAATTTAACTTAGAAAATATGACAGAGTAAGTCTGCATGCTTCTAGATCCCAAGCAATACCAATTAATAGTGCGCGCGATAAGTTAATCAACCCACATTAGTAGATAATGTACCCTGCTTGCTGCTGGTTAATACCAACCTGTGAATTTAATTCTATATGTTCTGGCTGTTGGGAATTTGTGCTTTTATTTTGCAAGTGTGAAATTGGGAAATGGTGGAGGAACGTGTCGCTTTTGGTGCTGAAATTATCATTCGTTTCAAAATTCTGTATTTATTGAGGAATACACATTTGAACTATTGGTTTGTGGGTCAGGGTTTGATTGATCATTAACAAAATTACCAGTTTCAAAGCCCCGTGTTTTGTTTGACTGTGCAAATGACCGTTCCATCGTTCAGAGTATGCAATGTCTATTGTGGTTTCAGATTTCAAAATTTCTCGTTTAAAGATGTATAAATGTAGTAAGTTATAGTTTATAGTGGGTCAAAATGGGGAAAAGGGGAAAAACGAAAAATAATGAGAAAAAAGAGACACAAATTGAAATTATATCAGTCTGCAGCAACATGTCAAAATTCAATGTAACCCCCCAATAACCATACCCCATAGCTTCAAATTATAATGGTTACATTAAGCCATTAAGAACTGTATGAAATAAACTCATGCAGCTTAATGGAAATACTGTTGAATTAACCATTTTATCCTGTGGTTGTCCACACTTACTGTACCTATTTCTTTTTTTCTCCAGACTTCACTAGTACTCCCAAAGGAGCAGGTACTGACATGTGGTTAATAACACAAATGCATATCATTAAGGTACTCATAGGCATATTGGGTAAGGGTCAGGAAACAGAAAAGAGCAACTTAAAATTCAAAGGATATTTTGAAATTTTGAAATTTTTGCAAATACAAGTAGTTAGCTTTCCTGCTCCAGTTAGAGTCATTTTCTCTCTCCATAGTATTCCCACAGTTATTTACACACCATAGAAACAATAGACTACATCTTTTGCCAAGATCAGACTTCCCCAGAACAAGGTCCTAGAATATGACTAATACCTCTAGTACTCTTAGTAACTCTTAGTACTAGATATGGATCAGGGGAACTTACTGAAAATCCTATCTTTCGAATTCCAAGTAATTTTTCTACCAAAGTAGTATTCCTCCTTTCCTATTACTTTGTGTCCTTCCTCAAACAGGCAAAACTAACTACTAGTGTCAAGCTATCAATTTGGCTACATAGACTCCTCCACAGATCATTTAGTGAAAACTGCCTCATTGGGCTAAAAGGAAAGTGACCCTTATCCAGTCAAAATACTACTACCTTAACCTCAGAGTAGAAGAATAAATCTTACTTTGAGTTTACTACACTAATTGCAAATAACATTATTGACTAAGAAAATATCTTCAAACTAACTCTAACTAACAATTTTACGTAGGCCAAAAAAAAATAGATGGTGTGTTTCAGGCAACCCGATCGTAGTTTCAAAAAAATGGTTGACCCTAGCATTTTCTCGGATTTTGGAGAATTAATTTTTTTACTTTTTGCAAAATATTCATATTTCTTCGGAAATGTTAGGAATATTTTGGTCAGGAAGAACATATCCTATGCCCAATTAATTTTCTGATCTCAGGATATTGCTTTTTAACAACAATGTCCAACAATTTCATGATAATATTATTCCTAGTAATTGTAAGAATCAGTGAGTCATCCTGATGACCCACGAATCAATGTGGTGGTCCGTGAGTCATTCCAGGTACCTCCAACATTAAAGAGGAAAAGAAATCCGACCTAGCTACCCTAATTTTTTGGACCATGTCGCCTGAAAGACTTTTCTTTTTGGCCTTGTGCATATATGACATACAATTTCTAACCCATGGCACATTAGGATATGAAATTATCTAACAAACTAACTACATTGTAAAATACCCATATATATATATTGAGTGTGTAGTTGGCTTGACATGTTGACTCCATAAAATATGTACAGTATAAATCTACTTCACTGCTATACATTAAAACTGCATTGTGCAGCAAAACAAGGGAATGCCATGCTACAATTTAGTATATTTCCCACATATCAAGAAAGAATAGAGAATTTTCACACAAGCATTATATATCAGAGATACATGACAATCGACTTTCAATCTCATAGTGCTCTCAGAAATATTACCTTCTACTGTCTGCTTGTGTTCTGTGCTATTGTCTTCATTTGCTGTTTCCCTGAAATTCTCTCTAGATTTACACCTCTCAGAGACTTGTTATGGTAGATAGTGAATTGGCCTGCCGTTTTACCATGTAAGGACGGCATGATGCATTAAGGCATGGTGTTCATGATGCATGAATGCAACCCTGGTGAGTAACTCCCAGACCCAGTGCTGCATTCAAGCATCATGCTGACCTTGTGAGGTTGAGGAACTCCCAAAGGGTCAGCATGATGCAAGAAGGCAGACCCCGGCGAGTTACTCGCCGAGGCTGCATTGGCATATCATGACGACAAATGCCATACTTTAGCGCCATGCGTCCTTGAAGGGTTAAATCCCTGTCCGAACATAGACCACCTTTATAATAATGCCTTTTTGTGTTATCTTTGCCCCTAGCTGGACTTGTCATCAGGGATAAGTCCTTCTTCAGAGACATCACCTCCATCACCTCAAAGGTGGGCAGCAAGGACGACCTCCTTAGTAACGATATCCTAAGTAAGGTAGACTGCTAAGTAGGGCATCAAGTCGTGGGCATCAAGTCCGTTCAACCTTACCCAGCCGGATGATACATCAACGTGATTTACCAATGTATCAGGGGCTGGTACTGGAGATAGATATCAGGATGTTGAAAGAAGAGGCTAGCCAGAATGACAGTCACATTGCTGAATAATTATGATTAAGTTATCATAACTGACTGACGATGAAGTCAGCCAAAATGAACTACAGAAAGGCACCATATATTACGCTTATTTCAAGGCTGCTGCTTCTCACGGGAAGGAGGAGATTGAAGCTAATTTGTTTCTCATGTTATTTTGCCTTCAGCATTTAGCGCCACAGAGGAGCTATGGACGATCACTTCCAAGTCAAGGAAGCTTTCATCCCAATGTAATTATTCATAAACTGTGATATTTAAGTTTCAATCTCACTTTACAACTTATTTATATACCTATGTGTGGTTATTTACTTGCCATAGGCACTATGTCTATATTAAGGAGATTCCAGGGGCGGGGTTGTGGTGCATATTGATGATATTGTGGCAGTTACAGTATTCTCCACGGTCATTTATAATTTCATTGTACATTGCATTAATTTCGATTCCAACAATATATCTAGAGAGGATCTTCCATATCTTATTGCTTTAAAAAATATTATATAAATAGCTTTCGATGGACATGTGATGTCCCATCCATCATTTTCTGATAGAATGAATAAATCACCTTATGATTATCTACAAACCAATATTTCTAATATTCTTTTTATTGCGAGATCTGACTTTTTGTTCTCTAAAAATCTATGCAATAACATTAAACTTGTTTCAAGTAATTCTGGTTGAGCAATGGACCCGGTGTAAATAATAATGCATTATTGTAAATAAATATTGAAATGGATACATGGTTAATTGTTTGAAAATGCTACTTGATTAAATTGATGTCATTTTTAATGAAGACAAAACCCGTCTTGATTTATTTATGATTATACAATATAGATTTAACGGTGTTCAAAACCCTTAGATCTGAATCTTAGATCAGAGTAAAGACAACAGCCCTTTGGTTGATGCATGAACTTAAAGCTTGACCGTCATGGTTGAAGTGAGGCCAAAAGCACCTTTGAATATAGTTCAGTTTTGATTCACAAGAGGGCTCTTAAGGGCACAAGATAGGGTGAATATGTTGTGGCTGGACAATGCTCATGGTCCCCTGTCCAAACACTTCCCTCTGGTGGACCTGTTATTTTAGTCTATGTATGGAAAATGCTGAACTTATTCCCTGACGGCCCAGCTTTAATTATTACAATGCAATGCCTGCGCTGGCTGTTTGTAGTAGACTATAATTATCAGTACATATCAGACCAAGTTCTTATTTCTTACAAATACCAGTAGTGGTCAGTGGTCTTCTACTGCCTACCACCTCTTACTTCTCACACTGTTTCAACATTTTACACACAGAGCCAGCTCTCCTTCCCTCTGAACCTGCGCCCCAGAGCAGCTCATGATATTGTCCCTGCCTCCAGATACAGGGGGAGGGGCCCAGCAGGCCCTCTCCTCATGTCTCAAAATACATGTACACGTAGTGGTCACATCTATGCACTCACCAATCGCACCTCATTACACCCACATAAGACCACTATCACCCTCCCATCCCCCTGTCTGCAGCTAATTCTAGACCTTAGAAGGAGAGGGTGGTACAGTGGCACCACCACACATAAAAAGAGCAATTAAACTTTAAAGGGGCCAGAATGCTAGGCTGTAGACCTCCCTGTGATAATATACATGAATGACCATAGAAGTGGGCTGCACCCAGACTCCAGTCAGGTTACCAGAATGCTAGGGTAGAACATGTAGTTCATAAATGTGCCACTGGAATCCCAGCGTGATTTGTAATTCACAAATTCTTCACCAGAGGGCATATGGTGACGCAGGTGAATTTGAGGTCTCACTGATGGTAATCCCACAGAAAACTGAGAGTCATAGAGTCACGATTATGGTCAGAAGTGGATACTGCATGAACACTGAATGGCCAATAATTATTTTGGAAATGATACCAATAATATTATTATGAAAACTTGTACACATGCTGCTGAATGTCAATCAAATAATAGGAAAGGGATTCTCAATAAGTTAACATATTTTTCAAAGGCTAGAAGCCTAGATTGGGGATCAGTGAACATGCAATTTATTCAGTGCAAATTCGGGTGGAATTCAGGTGGTTTACCGCTACCGACCAGTGTTGAAATTTTCCGTGGTCAGTAGCTCATTTTGGATGGATATGTCTTGTTGGAACGGTGTATCTTTCAGGTCAAAGTTGATTTTCAGAAGTTGTAAATGTCCTGGTACTTGTTATTGCGTTTCTGCTATATTAAAGTATATAGAAGAAGGATTTCCTTCACTGAGACCTAGACCCCAATGCAAGTGACACTTTATATGTGGCTGTAAACAGAGTCCCATGTCAAACCACCTTGTAGGGTTTAGGCAGTCTGAGTGTGAGGGCAGCCTTCATGCCCACATTGTAAATAATATGTTTCTAATTTAAACACATTTGTCCAAACACATTTAAAAGTCTAAATTCCCATAGGTTCATCCATGAATGTCTATATAGGTCCATGGTTCATCCTATGGCGCATAAGCCTTCCAAAACTGAAAGAATTATTCAAATATTCTAACTCAAACTAAAGTTATGAAATCACATTTGAGAACAGTGCTCACTAAATACAGATGGCGCCGCTAGTAGACCTACATATAGCCTTGTTAACTAATATATCATGGGAGGCTCTGCTCCCTATGCCTGTTATTATTATTTTTTTATACTCTATAAGGCAATCATGAGGTACCATAGGTCACGTATGTGGCACTAGATTAAGTCTGTGCACAGAACATGACTGTGGATCAACAAGGGAAAAGGGACCTCCGCGAGGGATTTTTAGTACCAACTTTGGCCACCAGGGGGCTCCATATAGCCAACAATGTTCAAAATATCATAAAAATTGTTCTATACTAATTTTTGATGGAGAATACAATAAGCCACTTTAAAAAATTCCAATTTTAGTGAAAACCTTCCATATTTGGAATGTAAAAAGAACGTTTTTGGGCCTAAATTGGTGTTTTTGCGCTTGTTGGTTGCCATGGAAACATCATTTTCATTCTAAATTGAATTTCTTTTAGAAATTAATGATTTCAGGCCCCACAAAGATTTCTATGCTGAAAACGGAATGTAAATCCCATTTTAAGATTAAAAGCTGTGACCAAATGTTTGAAAAGGGTAGGATATTTAGGAATTTCCATAATTATGCTAATTAGATAGAGATATCTGTCAAACAAAGTAAGATAGAGCTTATTGGCATTTGAGATTGGACAGTGTCCACACATATTCAACGAGGCAGTTCTCAACAACTAAAAGTGGTACCTGCTAACGAAATATATCACTGGAAAACTGATGACCTCAATTTTATAATTGAGTTTAACCTTTGGAGGACCCTTTTCCCTCGACTGTCCACATGTGTCCGCAGACTATGATTGTCTAAAGCTGACTTCCAGAGCGAGCCCCTATGGGCTGTTTCAGTGGACGCTGCGCTACTCCCACCGAAACTCAGACTCGATGCGAGGTATGTATTACTATTGGTACTGTAGGTGTCCAATTTACTATAGGCTCATTTTGGAACTAGTGTACATGCTTTATTTAAGATTGTCAATGGTCTTAATAATTCTCGCCAAATATAGCTGGCGCCACTTACTCTGGTTCCCAATATTTACCATGCTAAAGAAGGGGAAAAAAAGAAGAAAAATGGGGTTTGGGAGGGAGAGCCTCCCATGATATAATTATGTTATTCAACAACCAATGCTATCCTACATTGGTCAACATTGTAGAGGATGCACATGTAAATAATAAATGTTCGGAACCAGAGTAAGACTGCATATAAATATGGTGGCGCCATCTATATTCGGTGAGTGTTATAATCTTAAATGTTATTAACGTTTTTAAGATTATCAATTTTAAGATTGGAAGGATTTTCTTGTCCTCGCTCCCGTGAGAATCTGTCCTGACGAGCCTCATTGCACTAGACAAAGTATACATTATTGGACTGCTCATGAGAGAATCTACTATCTATAACTTTTCCACTACACCCTCTCTGAAAGGGGGTGCCCTGTTGGCCCATTAATGAAAAACCTCCAGTGTGTATACAAAAGTTTTTCTGCCAAATTCAGATACAATGCAATATTTTGAGATATCCCCTTGGGAGCTACCATAAAGTATGTACGCACGAATGGGGGGGGGGGGGTGGTCTATTTTCTGAAAATCTTTGCGTACATAAACCCTTTATTTTAATGTGTACAGGAACTTTAGGGAGTGAGGGTCAATTGCGTACATACTTTATGGAAGCCCCCTTTCCAAATCATCATAATAAGCTTCAGGAAGGTCACTTTGGAACTGGTTTTGTGCGGTGGCCTGGGTATCACTCACTTTTTATACCGGATACACTGTTTTAGATGGGGTTTTGTTTCATTGTGTCTTGTCTTCATCTATGATATGACAATTCAAAATATTTAACTCAGACTACAAAAGTACTAGTACAAAATAAAATTTAATCAACATACGTAGATTAGATAGTCGATGTTTATGGTTCTGTACTAGTCTTAAAGCTAGAAATAACAAGAAAGGTAATCAATAATGGTGTTTTAGGAAAACAAAGGTACATTGGTTGGTCGATTACCAAGTTCCATTCTACACAATACTCTAAACCCCGGGCCGTGCTCTCACAACATGTACTTTATCGACTTCTATTTATTCTCAGATGGTTTTCCTCTTGCAATTTTCAAAGTTGCGATGAAAGTAGAAGGTAGATGTAATACCTGTACATACGTGTACTAGCCGTACGGTGGCGCCCTCTTTACCTTTTCTCACCTGCGAACTAAACCAGGTGTGCGGCCAGTGAGACACCAGGCGTGACGGCGCATGCGTTCTGGGTCAACCGCTGTGTTTTGGTAGCGTCGGCGTGACCTAATTCAGAGAGTTTAAGGCTGCCATGTATCAGGTGTGCCGAGTTGTTACTGGATTACCTTTATCACCTGCAGGAGGATCCATCACACTCCCAGCACCCTCAAGTACCTGAGACTCTCACTGAGATTAGACAAGAGACCACAAGGTAAGCACTGAGTGTCTGTATGAGGAGTTACCTGTTTGAATCCACTCAGGTAGATTACAGGTAGGCAGGTGCCGAGGTGGGCAGTCACCTGTGGGAAACCCCGCTAGCCGAGAGTGTGGGGGTGTTTCTATTTTAAGTTTGGTCTCAAGTTCTAGACGCTACTACTAGGGATGTTCCATTGTAATTGGCATACTGGGCAAATGAGAACAATGTTATATTACACAATGACCATGTCAGACAAGTCGTTGTCAACGTCTAGTGTAGACCACAGCCTGGCACAGTTAGACACACAATACACATAGTGCTACATTCTGATACATGATGATAGGGGAAACGCTCAACTTGTATACTATTGTATAATAGGGTCATGTTTACTGGGAGTTGCGGCCTAAAGAATAGACCAGCCCGCCATTGTCATGATTGTGTTTTACTATAGGATTGTCCATAAACCTCACCTGAGGCGGTACCCAACCACACACAGGTAGGGAGGACATTCCCTACAACTTACAGGTGGGACCAGGTAAGACGTGCTAGTGTGTCAGTGACACCTTCATGCCGCACATAACTGTGTCACCCACTAGTCCCACTATGAGTATGAGGACCCACCTGAGGCTTAATACCCACCCACCTGTGTCCTCTCTGTTGACACAGGAGCAGGAGACAGGTCAGTAAGGCATTGGGAAAAGGGTCCCTGGCCGTGTGTACACACAGCTATGGTTATTTGCCGACAGTCCTGGTTTAAGAACCGTTGGTCTACTTAACTCTTAAGGGAATTTGCCTTATTTGGGGAAGCATGAGCCATGACGTTTGTGGGTGGCGAGGGTGGATGGAGTTAAAATACATTGTATTTTCATGAATAATGACATGGATACTTGCCAGATGATATAACCTTGCACAGTTCTATGAGAACATTCTTCTTTTATACAGTTGGTGTGTAGCTTAACATACCTTGAATTACCGACATACTAAGGGTGTAAGTGTTAAAGATTGAAAGCTGATGAATTTAGTATCATCAAAATAAAAATAATTTCGAACAATATTTAAAACAAAGTAAAGAATTGTTGACTCTTATTCCAAAACTAATTTGCAATGCCGTAGACATGTTTACAAATGTATGTAATAATGTATACAGTACAACAAATGCCTAGCAGACATACCTCATAAAATGTGTTTTATTACTTTGTGGGGGGATTTAATATAATCATCATGATATAATATTACTAGCATTGTTAAGTCTCACCCCCACCTCGCCCCTCCTCTGCTAATTCCCAGATCATCCTTAATGACCTCATGCCATTGACTCGCATCATGCACATCAATATCAGATTGACTGCTTTACATGCCAGTGCCAGTGGGCATTCAGAAAACCCACTCTGTAATAATTATGCGGCGGACGCTCCATTAAAATGTGCAACTGCCAACTGCTATGCACACTGATGCACTTGTTGTACCATTCATGTGGCATCTATTGCACGCAGCTAAACACGTGCCCCAATGCGTTCAAAGGTGTGAAAATGCATACTTTAAATTATTGAGTGACCCTTTAATACTGCCGGGTACACATAATGCACATGTTGAACCACACACGATGTGAATGCCGCACGAGCCTATGTATATGACTTCATGACTGCCGTCAGAATGATCATTTGTAAATAAATTAAAACAGCATTGTCACATGATTGTGGAAAGCCCTTGGGGGAGGGAAGGTGGATTTGGACCCTCCTAGGGGGAGGCTCAATTCAAGCCCTCTCTCTGGTAGGTGGTAGTGGAGTGGAGGGGGTCGGGTAGTACAACTTCGACACAACCTGTAAAATTGTTCCAAACATTATTGTTGTAAAGTACCCGATGTGCCCCTAGCTGCCTGTCCTATCCTATCCTGACATCTGTCCATGCCTGCTGGTGATGTTACCTGCGGGAACAGTGGGATTAATCAACTAAGTACTAACAAACTGACCTCCACCCTCCAGGAACCAGCGCTGACAACGCTACTCTGACCCACCAGTGACTTCTATAGCCTTTATGGAAGTCTATGGACCCCGCTATGGACCCACCTATGACTAGGGGCGCAATAATGATGGCAATTCGCCGAGTGACGCAGTTCAAAATAGACACTTCTATAATTCGTTCACCTTGGATGTATACATATGTACATCGTGATTCATAATCTGCTTACAAAAACAACACGTGAACACAAAATGCATAAGAAAAGTTAGAAGAACAAAAATCATTGCTCATGGTCATGCCAAGGATCCCTGCATCCTTGCCATATCGTCCCAGCACAGATATCCCGTAGTCTTTACCGTGCACCTTCATGTGATTTTTGACATTTTTTATTCTGCCATGTACATGTATATGATGGCTACTATGTGCGTGGGTGTCCCTAGGGCACAATCAGATAGTGACCTCGCTGCCCCTCTGGGCAGGCGGGAGGTGGGGAGGGGGAGGCCTTGGGCGGTCATCGTCTGCCTTCCCAGGTACCTACCTCATCAGGGTCAGTCATCATGTCAGGTGTGGGCAGCATTGAGCACTAACTATTGGTGAACTGCAGATGCCGCTGCAGATACACTGTTTTCTTGGTCATGTCCCTCCCTTTCCTAGATATACCCCCTACCCCTTCACTATTATGCACCTGTGGTTAAAAAGAACTTACCCTGCTAGCAGGGTACCTTCCCTACATTTTGTTACCATACACTAAATGCTCCGGGCCTGATAATATAAGGTACATGTATAACGCATACGCGGAAGGCGATGCATAAAACCCAGGCGTAAAACTAACAACGGTCAGTAGGTAATCCTTAAAATTTACGAGCAGCCTTAGTCATACACGACATTTTAATTGTTGTAAACGTAGGAATGAAGTCATGGCTCATGTACAATGGTGTAGGTCGGTGATAAAAAAAAAAAAAAAAAAGCATTTCAATCTCGAGGCCCGACACATCGCCAACCGTCCCTTGCCCTACACCTACCACCCTATTTTGAAAATTTTGAAATGTAATCTGAAATTATATCCATTGGCTACCTTTCCAAGTCATTATTATGCAATATGCGTGACTCTGGAAAGAGAATAAGGTGGACGCTCTTTTTTTCTGTGTTGGACAGTTTTGATGGGCTTTAACTCTGCTATGGTATAATTAAAATGCCTACTAGTATATTTGATAGGGTATTCCAGGTGTGATGAGGGTTTTGGGTTTGTAGCCTCGAGGTATGAAAGGTGCACTGGGATCAGCTGATCCATAATACTGCAACTATATCTCACCCTGGGGACTGGTAATACTAATCAGGGATGGGTGATCTGGTCATTACCACCCCCCTCTCCACACCCACCCACCCAACCTTTGCCCACAGGGGGCGCTTGGGGCCCTCATCCGGGTAGTGCCAGGCCCTCCAATTACCCATTATGCACTTTGCCTCGGTGAAGAGGGCAGTGGAGGGTTTTCACAGATTTCAGCTACTTTTCTACAGAGACCGCATAGAGAGGTTTCAGTTCTAAATCCCCCCTTACATCACCTATTCCAGATGCGGCTAGGCTGCCTGCAGTGCTGCCTCCTGGTGGCTGTCATGGTGGCGGTACTTCCGGTACCCAGCATGCAGCTGGGTCTGCCCACCCTGGACTCGTTCCTGGAGTACTGGACTTCTCCTGCAGCCAAGAAGGCGGCCCCCAAGATGAAGCGTGCAGCGGGACCGGACACTGCCAAACACCGCCAGAAGAGGCAGAACATCGGCGACTCCAGCACCTCACCTTGGGAGGTGGAGAGCTCACAGTATGTACATATGGATTATTATTATCATTATTGTTATCATTATTGTTATTATTATTATTATTATTATTGTTATTATTATTATTATTATTATTATTATTATTATTATTATTATTATTATTATTATTATTATTATTATTATTATTATTATCATTATCATTATCGTCATTATTATTATTATCATTATTATCTAATCTAATATATCATCTAATATAATTAAAATTATTTCAATCCATTGTGACTCGCAGCGCGGCGATATGCAGTACTTTGCTCTTTAGTTGACCCCCCTCCCCCACATTACAAATTCATAAGTACCTTGTACCTGTACATTCAGGGTCCCGGTGAACAGTTTAAAAGATATTTTTCTGTGAAGTCGAGTTCCATCTTTAATCTAACAGTGCATATAATAGATCTTTTGAAATTCCTAATTGGAACTGACATATAATTGGAAAATTGACTAGGCCCCTATGTCTCATTGAGGCAGTGTTCATCTTTTAGCAGCGGCGGGGGCGGGGGGGGGGGTGGGTGCCTATGTTGTTAAAGAGTTCGTGATGCTCAATAAATTGCCTGTAGAAGTAAGGCTAGATCTAGCTGAGGCGCCATGGATATTCGATTTGAAGGGGTCAGTTAAACTTGAGTTGGGTGAATATCATATATCTGTTGCGGAATGTGACTACCAACCAACGTATAGTATGACTTGTAATCCATACGTGGAGATATATCATATGTCACTACTGGCAATTTGATTGATGGGAAAGTGGATGGGGGTTCGGTATTAAACAACAATGAAGTAGGTATTCACATGGTTTGTAGTCCCATGAGTAGAACATCATGGGGAATGGTGGGGGGGGGGGTCCCGAAAAATCCCTTTAGGCCTCTGTGGTATGTGTGAGTATAATTTCGGCACTATACGGAGGACAAAAACAAGTTATGAATTGGAAAGGCTTCATGATTATATATCGGAAGGGACTAAAATCTAAATTGCATGATAAGTCAACCAGTTAACAAAAATCACTTGTGTTGAATGACAAAAATGTCCAGATATTATTTAATCATACAATATAGAAGGAGGGTGTGTGGTGTGTGATCCCTCAGTTGAATTCGGAGAAGGTGTGTGTGTGAGGGAGATAAATGTTGATCCTTCTTGAATGGAAGGAGTGGGGGTGGGAGAAATACTTTCGACGCATCCCATGAACCAGATCTACATTAGAAAAAAATACCACTTTGACGGTCCTGTCTAGCTGAATAATGATATATTTCTTTCAGACTGCCGATGACTCCAGGACAGAAGAATGTCATAAATGAGCGCTACATGCCCGTGCTGGGGTCGGGCGTCATCTCTACCGCCGTCTACTCTAACCATCTCTACGTCAACGGTCTCTACAACGGGAAAGGAGGTAGGTTCTATGATGTTTGAAAAATAACACACAAAATATCATACATTAGTAACTGGTTCCAAGCTGACTTCACCTGATGCTTAGTCAGCCGTTATCTATGTACAGTACTGTACACATGGGCTTTACCTATCGACCTAACCCTTTGAGGACAGCAAAGTGATGTAATACACCGCGCCTTTTCATCGCCATGATGCATGCTGCAAGTAACTCGACAGGGCTGCATTTATGCATCATGCCGACTCTACATGATATCCTTCGAAGGGCAATGCAGTAGGAAATTTCCATATAAGAAAAGACCAATTTATATGCTGATATTATTTGATTAGTCTTGCTGTATTGACCTTGTACTTTTTACTGAATCTTTTTAAGATCCCAGGAAAGCTGCACAGAAAATAGCGCACATTCATTCATATGATGTATTTGAATGAGCTCACTGATTGTTATTCCCCACAGCTAACTCGCACAGAGCGGCAGTACCAGCAGTGGTCATGGGCAGAGTGGTTCTCAACGATCCGGAGATAGAGCGACAAACCGTCAGAAGATACAAGTTCAATGCCTACAATGGTCAGTCAATATTCCCGATATGCTTTAGTTAAAACCACATGAATCAAACATCAGAACAACACATTTTACCAGTATTCATCTAGCATTGATTGCCATAGTAATTAACAGTGTCTGAAATAAAGGATGGGTTAGGCTACATCAAACTAGATGGAAGTATTCTTTACGATTTTCCATTCGAATAAAAGTGCCCTAAAATTGGATAGAGACCAGAGGTAACCCCCCCCCCCCGCCCGCACCCTCCACCCCGATGTTACCCACCTGATAATTCACGTGGTGTCATCAGTTGCTGATAATTAGCTTTGTACAAGTCATATAAATCTTGTAAGACCAAAAACATTACAAATAACTAAACTTAATACCCTCTATGAATAATAGTTGTCTCTTTTCTTCACATTCTGACTCCCTCTCTATTCACCGTTACCTTTCCCTCCTCACTGTCCACTGTTATTTTTCACCTATCATTGCCGACTCAATGATCTTACATGTATGCTTGTGTTTTGTGTTAACCAGCCACCTTCACCGAAGTTATCGATACTCCATACGCCACCATTGAACATCGTACCTACATCCATCAGAAGTACGTCAGGCTCGTGGTACAAGATATCATTGCCACCAAAAAGAGGGGTTACTATGGTATGACCTTCCAGATGTCCTACCCACCTGATAACCACACCAACGATGTTGTTTTTGAACAAAGACGAAGATACGACGGAGATTGGTACGTTAGGTTTTGCATACATAATTATTATGTTATAGTCAACCCCTCCCTAAAATTATTCCATACTGAGAAAATTACTACTTCAGAAAAAAACAATTCCCAGGAGAGCGGAGGCAATCATTGTATGTTTGCAGCTAACAAGGTGCCATTCCCGCAGCGTAAAAGGTCCTAGACTTAACAAAGATCACCCTAACGAGGGTTTAATTACCAAACTGTGCGCGCTTTTTAAAACAAAATGTGCCATTTCTGTAAATTTCTCCCGTTTTAGCCCACTGGGAATTTGTAAAAAAAAAAGAGTACAGAATTCACAAATGCCTTTTTGGTTCAAAATTGCCCCTTGGGTTTGCTCAAACTATGCTTAAAGCGGTGCATCCTGATAATCCAATTCTCTCCTTGATTCTTGTAGGAAAGTCCAAGGCCGTATCAGAGAGGGTGAACTCACTGGTATGAATAACAAAGTCTTCATGTACTACTTGGAGCAGCTTCGCTCTGTGTCCATCCGCAGTCAGGAATACATCCATGAGACAATGATGTTGGCCGTAGACTCACAGGAGAGCGCTGCCAAAAATGATTTTGACCGTGCGCGCGATATCTTGTCTAGAAACAAGGGTGCCGAAGCTTTATACAGAGAGCATCTTGACGCATGGCATAAGACATGGGCCAAGGGGATGATCACTGTAGAGGGGGCTCTGCAGTTGGCAAAGACCACCAACTTTGCCCAATACTACCTCCTCACATCACTACCACCACAACATGCCAACCAACCACCCAACTATAATGCGGTATATTACGGCATCGCTCGAAACAGCCTGGCTAAAGGTGGCAATGGTACTGACTATCAAGGGCATATTTTCTGGGATAATGAGATGTATATCATGCCTGCCATCTTATTGTTCCACCCTGAAATGGCAAAATACCTGCTTCTTATACGGTCAACATTTGCAAAGCAGGCAGAGACCTATGCCCGGGAGACGGGTGGTAAGGGTTATCGGTTCCCCTGGGAGTCGGGTACCTCAGGGTATGATGTGACACCTGACTCCTGCCCTACCTGTAAGGAAAATGCACTGCATGTGACGGCAGCAGTGGGTTGGAGCATCCGTCAGTATTTCTCTGCCACACGTGACAGGGACTACATGAACAACCCAGACTACAACGGTTGTATCATGACACGTGAGATCGCCCGCTTCTGGGTGGATAAGGCGGTGTATAACACTTCTAGAGGACGCTATTATATCAGAAGTAAGTAGTTCATGATTTAATTAAATTTTATGTATTACCAGTAAGACCTTTCCGTACCAGTATATTTATCAACTTATGTCAGTGCAACACAGTTTTACAGTTGTTTGTCATTCTAAAATTAGATAACTTAAAATTAGATAATCACTAAATAGAGAAAAAAGAATGATACCTTTGGGACCTTTTCATATGATTTTTGGTTACAGAAATACTGCCACCAGATATCTAAAGATGAGAAATGCTATCAATAAATGTAAATAGCAACTAGAATTATCAGTTTTAATAGGAAGTCATTTTGGATTTTGCTATTTTAGATGTGACTGGCCCTGATGACTGGCACCCTAATGTGGACAACAACGCCTACACCAATGTGATGGCTAGTCTGGCTATCCACTGGGCACGTTACTTCGCCTGTTTGTGTAACCTCAATGAGAGGGAAGAGGTACCAGACGAGTGGATACAGAAAGCACTTTACCTCCATTTACCTTTTGACAATGTGAAACGTCTCCATTATCAGTATGAAGGATTCGAGAAAAGTATGTATAGAGGTGTCCTTTTGACAACTCAAATGTCTCTCATTACCATTATTGATAAGGGAAACAATGCTGTTATCTGTACCATAATCTATATGTTCACAATATTAAAATTATATATATGAGAGTCATCTGTGTAAACTCTATTTATATCTACACTGCTAACCTAGGTAAGGGGCAACTCAGCCCTGAGAAGCAATTTCGGTTGGACGTTTTCTTTTTACCAATTATCATAAATAATTTGTATCCAGAACCAATTCAAAGCATTCATGAATCCAATTAAATTCTTTTTTTCCCACAATTTTATTCTATAGTCGAGAAGAATGTGACTAACAAGCAGGCTGACACCATTATGTTAACCTACCCGATCAACTGGAACATGAGTCGCGACATCATGCGCAACGACCTGGAGTTTTATGAAGTGATGACGAATGACCGAACCCCAGCTATGACCTGGAGCTTCTTCACTATAGGATGGAAGTGGGCAAAGGAGGAAGCCAAGATGAGAAGCCATTTCTTAAAGAGCTACAATGACTACATACAACAACCTTTTAAAGTAAGTTTACTTTATACTCAACATAATGAAATCAACTTCATCTCATAATCTCAGCCCATGTACTAACCTGTATTGTTTCACAATAGGAATATTCCACCTACTGCATCCTAGTACTAAACTTTCTCGTACCTTCCCGATCTGATCCGAATTATGTATTCATATTTTGCTGGCTCATCCCACAAATCCAAGCTCTTCTCTGTCAAAAACTACCTCACCATTAGCTATATCGTATTGGCCTTTGTTTCAGATTTGGACCGAATACAATGAGGATTCAGTTGAGGACCGGAAACACAGTACCGTTAACTTCCTGCCTGGAATGGGAGGCTACCTCCAGTCTCTCATCTACGGGTTTGCCGGTATACGTGTCCGGCCTGAGTTCATAGAGTTCCATGAACCTTCTCCACCACCAGACTGTGATAGGTAGGCAGTCTATGAACAATGGTATTAAGCATCAGTGCATGAAGTCCCTCTGGCCTTCTGAGACGGGGCCCCGTAGAATGGAATTTTAGAACCCATATATATTAGTGATTTCAACACTTATTTCTAGAACCATCAAATATAACAGTGCTGAAATCGCTGAAGAGTGCTGACACTAACAGGAAATGAATATGGCTCTGATTCTCAAAGCACATCGATAATTTCTATCCCACAATCATTTTGATTAAAGCATTCAACACTGTCTGTTCCTTTCCATATAATCAGTGATCAATCTTTTGTTATTAACCTGACTCACCACTCAAGTCTTAATAATCACCGAGCGTATCCCCCTCACAATTCTAGAACTGTTCTAGTCTACTATGTGGTAGCCGTGCGAGTGGTGGGACTGCCGCTTTAATGTACTATTACCCTAAGCTACCCCTTGTGTGTTGCAGTATGAAGTTCACCAGCTTCAACTACCTGGGAGCAGACATGGACATAGACATCCTGTTTGACAGGGTGGTGCTGCACGTTAACTCTATCGGCGACTACCCTCTAGTTCTCAGGAGGAATGAGAGCTACAAGGGCGAGGAGAACATGGATGCAGGTCAGTAAAAAACATATTACAAATTAATAATGAATAAATGGAATATTTTGTGTACATCTTTGGCTCCACTAACCTTCAAACATCAGTGTCCATTTGAATCTGAATCTGATCATGAGGTTATACATGTATTTGGGATAAAAATCGACCCACAGGGATTTTTCTATCAGTTCCTATGTACATAAAAAGTGACGCAGTGACATACTGCCCCCCCCTAAAAAGTGATGCAGTGACACGCTCAAAATTCGAAGGACCCATGTAGAGGCACGTATAATGTTGCACTTTCTGAGATTTTAACTTTATTATACCAGACGGAGTAAGAGGTATTTTCCTAAAAATGCTATCACTATGATCAATTTAATAAGTGTCGAGTAGGTATGGTGGTAACCTTTAAGTTATAACACCTTGGTCCTACAATAAATGGGCAAAATTCTCACTTGCTTTGTGCGCCATATTGCCATTAGGTTGGCTTCTGAATGAATCTATGTATTCTCCATTCCAGGTAGAACATATACAATAGAGAAGCCTGAGCTAGGTTTCTACATCCTGACCAGTGAGGGGACCGCCTGCGACCACCCCCGGGACCACATCTACATGCCCTGGGGGTACAGCCCCTGGATCAGCAGGGCCCCCACCCTGCAAGCACCTGCTGCCATCTGCCTACTAACATCTTTACTATTCTGTTTGGTGATGTCAAGTCTTAGAAACTCAAGCTGATGATGTCAACATATACTGTGGTGCTCTTATACAATGTACAAACTCAATTATTGTTTGAGATTGAATGACTTGTTTATTGCATAGATCTGAGTTCATGAGAGAAAAGTCCATGTGTGTAGAGTACCGCGACTTTTCCTGAGATTGTCAAATGTGGGTAATACCACCTACATTATATAAGCAATATGATATATCATTATCGTGCAATGTTAGTTGATAAAGCCCCTAGTTTTGCAGAATCTCTTTTGATATACTCCCCATTTTATGTGTAATCCTACGATATATAGGTTGCCATTTTAGGATATTCATGTTGGTTAATCAGAACACTCTTAAATCACTTTTCCTTTCTGAACTTGAATTGGTAGGTATCCCTATTAGTTATCAAATACACAAATCACAGAGGTACAGAGGTGGCAGTCTCTCAACCCTTTAATTATGAAGATGATCTGAGCATATTACATATGGATGGAACAGTATAACATAATGTGCATGTAACTTTCTCTGCATAATTAGTAGTCCCAAGTAAATCTGTTAAACGTCCAATGATCTCATAATTGAGTCTCCCCCCTGTTACATTGGAATTTTAGTTCCCAGATGCTAATGGCAAAATATTATATAGATATGTGAATATTTATGCCTACATCTATGCATTCCATGACAATGCAATTGTACCATAGCCAGTGATTTTAGATTCAGAAAATTAAATGCCATAAAATTCCAATGTTAAAAAACAATGTCATCTCAGACATAGTTTGATGACTCTACATCATAAGACCCCAGTTACATTAGGGAGTAGTCATTACTTGATATGGGGTTGCCAAAGTGTGCCAAAGGCATCCCAATTTTTGGCCCCCCCATTTTGGACTATGGTAATTTGTTAAAAAGGGTCAAAGTCCTTCATCCCCCTCCCCAAATGCGACAACTTTCTTAATGCACAACATGATCAATTATCTATCAGGAAATTGTGATGACCAGGAAGAGCAAGAACCCCACTAGCATGAAACAGCATTTAACATACTGTATAATTATATTATAGAACAATGAATAAGTATGGGGAGTAGGTAATGGCTATAATTATGAATAATCATATCTATGCATATTGCTGTTGAATTGTACTGTAGCCATATCTTGAAGACTTCATTAAGCAGACACTTTTGTTCCAAGTTTCTTGTCCCATTATGTCCCTTGATATTTCATCACTCAGTGTTTTCTGAAAATACTACTTGCTAGTGATTTCTGCTATTCACAGTTGAAGTCTCGTTGTGGATAATTTGCATGAGAAATACACTCCCAGCCCTGGCTTTTCTGACATTGTACATGAAAGACCTATTATTTCCTAGCCTATGGTCTGTGCTGAGCTGACTTGGAAGACTTATGATTGCTTGAGGCCATGAAAGCTGATTATTTGAATTTTCCCAGGGTGCTTTATTCTTTCCTATAGGGGCCTATGTCCAGGTTCAATGATGAGTTGACTTTGCATGTTCACAACTGTGTACATAGGTTTGTCTGATATTCAGGCACATTAAATCAAACGCATAATTGCCATGCCTGGTTTAACTTGGGCCAATCCATGCAGACATAACGAAACTTTATTATGTGGTTGTTTAAGGTGGCAGTTTACTTGGGTTCAAACTACTGCGAATAACAATGCTTGTGAGATGGTTTTGGGCAAGGGAAATATGACATGTGAATATTTTATGCTGTGGTAATATAGTTAATAGGCCCAAGAAACTCCAAATATAATTATCATAGTCTACATGTATATAGTATTGATATATATTCTGTATGATTTGAGATCTGGTACATGTTATAGGTGTTATTGCACAATGAACATAGGTTTTTCTACATTGCTACAATGAATGATGCCATTTTATAATTATACATTTGTATTATGTGTAAATAGAAGTATTATTTCAAAATAACCTTAGTGAGCACTTTTGCTGTATGATACATATTGATGGATTATTTAACCTTTAGCAAAGGAATCTCAATGCAAAATCAAACATTTCACTGTCCTATGTTCCAAACACTTTTCAGTAGATTAGTTACATACAATTGTCTCGCATGCCCATACATTTGTATAACATATCATATTATACTATAGTATTATGAGATCTGCCCTTCCATGTTCTTATACAATGTGTCCACTCAGTATTGAACAAAAATGCCAATGGATATAGAACCTGCCCGGTTTTGCAACAAGTTCTTTAAGAGAATTCCAAAGCTCTCTTAATTGTAAACCTCTATATCACATTGATTGAATTGATCCCAATAGTAGCAAACATTATACTAGTTTTGGAAATCTCATGTATAATTCGTATGGTCTTTTAAATAGGGCCACGGTCTGATATGGAGTACATTGGGTTCATGATTATGTATACAAGACTCAAATTGTTCAACGTTGTAAAGATGGTAAAATAAATGGTACCTTGGATTGTAATATAGACTCTATATCTCTGGTAGCTATGTACAGTAAATGATATAAATATAGACACATGGTTTTGAAGTGTTGTTATTCTATATTCTTACACAATACACTCACTATTTTTATATTGCTATAGATTTGTTTTCATTTCGAGGAAACTTCTTCAAAATAATTGGGTCAAGGGGTCGAAATCTTTACACCCCTCCCAAACCCAACCACATGTTGATAAAATCTGACCACTTCTTCAATTACCTCAGTATTTCCTTAACCTTCCCCTCCTTTTGAGCTACATTAGCACAGGCATGATTGTAACAGCATTTGACAATGTTTGAAGCGAGTGATTCTTTTTGGCTCCTCTCAGATAGGTCTAAATTAGTTTGTCCTGCTCAATACGTTTACTTTGCCCTAAAGGGAGTGGTGAAATTCCACCGCCCCCTCAGTCAAAAGATGACCACTTCCATACAAGTCTCATACCTCGTTATAAAATAGCTTGTACAATAATCGATACCATGGTCTGACGCATGGTCATATGACTAGAATTCATGGGGGTTGGGGGGGGGGGGGGTACCAGAGTGCTGCCACCGACCTGCCATCAGGTGGATATCCGAGACATAGGTAGAGTGGCTGTTCACAGCGTGCTTGGGGATTGTTTCATCTTCTCATACACTCTCATGTCCCTAGATGTACCATGTACATCACCATACCCCATATCACACGTGGACGTTATGCATTGTGGTGAAACATCTTGAGGTATCCTGTTCTGTAGTTTCCAAATATCCAGTTATTTAGCTCACCAGTTCAACACAAGATGGCAGTTCGCTGCAGTCCCCCCCCCCCCCCGCCAATCAACCCTCAGCTTCAGGTGCTTCGTCACTGCTACTTTTAGATGTACACACAACTAGTACCACTCTACACCATCGCTATACAGTCAATATCCCTCAAATATAGAAGGGACACCCTACATAGAGACACCATACACAGTCCTGACACAGTGACTGTAAGTTGTATACATCATAGACAGAGGACGCCCTGACTTCACCATGGCTGTACCTGTACATACCCTGGGAGCCCTGTGCCTCCTTCTAACTGTAGCAATGGCTGCAGCAGCCCCACCCTGCTGTTGGCCTAAAGTGTTTGAGAGTAAGATTGGCGTGTCTATAGGCCAGGTGAGCCCGGTAGCTGCAGCGAGTCAGATCATGCTGGTGGAGGGTACTATCCATGCAGACTGGGAAGAGAACAAAAAGTAAGTGGGACATGCCTCTAATGTACACTGTCTGTGATTATATTCAATAGGTTTTGTGTGCAGTTGCAGTATTCATAGGGGTGTATGTAGGCTTAGGGTAAAGGCACCCTGAGTCTGACAGACACCTTGAGTCGGACACCATTGACATTGAATTACGTTATCAATATACACAACTCACATAATAATGCCAACTAAATATGAAAATCCAGATATTCTTCCTTCTAATAAAGACATCAGACCACATATAACTCACTTCCTATATTGTTCTATGACTGCTTAAACATGGGGTGTTTTCTGCTATATTCTTAACATAAAACTCACAATGTAATGGGAAAATTGCTTTCCTTACTCTGTTTGTTCTGCTTTTCCTATTATAGTTACATAATACCTAAGCCTAATGATAGAAATATATTATGTATTTTTTGTGATTGTCTATGTCTAGAAACATGAAGGTGTCCGACTTTAGGTGCAGTTTAACCACTTGAAATAGACATATAAGATGGAGATTAATTTGTACTTAAATTATTTAATTCATTGCAAATCTCTCAGGAATAGAAGCTGTCAGATATGACATGCACACACAGAAAAGTGAGAGTCACTGCCTGACTCTCAGGTGAGGGTAGTTTTAGCGACAATGACTCTCACTTTTCTGAGGGTGTGGCCAATGGTTACACTGAAATAAAAATGTGTATCCATTTAGGGTGTTAGTCATAACAACTAAAGGTGACCATCTTTCCATTGCTCAGGAGCGTCCGAAATGGGTGCCTATATATACAATTTGCGCTATTCCTCGGTGCACTGCCCCTATGGCAGGTGCCTGGGTAAAACAAGAGTTGGGCTTTTCAGTATTGGTAAAGCTGTGCATGTAAGCGTATCCGAGAAGACAGCAATACAAAGATTCCCTAAACAACAGTTGAACCCGACGTGTGAGGCAACCCTTAATAGTAGTTGGAATAGTTATTGTAAAACTCTGTAAAAATAAGTAATTAGTCACATAGGCTCGTTGAAGATGTTTTCTCCTTCTATGGCCCTAAATTTGACATGGCGACATGGCCATTTCTTTAATTCGACATGGGACATGGGCCTTATTGACATGAGAAAACTTATTGGAGAGAATGAGAATGCACCATTTCAAGTCTCGATATTCACCTTTTTTTTGGGAGGATGCTCCCAAAGCCACCTTTGTCACATTGCACCATTGGGTTTTAAAGAATTCAAAATTTTCTGGGGGGACCTATAGGCAACAACATCTTTTAGTGACATGGGTTTTTCCTTAGTGACTTGTAACATGGGCCTTTCTTAAAATCTGGTAAAAGGGATTATGTTTAACCGATACACAGCTATACTACATATGAATAATTATGTCCTCTCTGTGTTGTGCTACATTACTACACAGTGCACCCTAATGTTTCTGCTCTATAAAATGATATAATATTGCACCTTTCAATTTTCCTTACCCTGCAGGGTTGCTGTCCTTGAACGTGTCTACAATGGTGACTACACCTTGCACTTGAAAGTCATTGAGGACCTTGAGGCCAAGGTCATGTACATCATCCAGGAAGGTCAACAGAAGTGCACCAAGATCCCTCTACCTCCCGTGTTCTTACTAGATCCCTGTGTATCCAAGATCATGACCCTGGAGGGCACTCAGAAACTGGGTCTGGGGCCTGAGTCTCTGACCGTGAATGTGTATGGAGCCAACATGACTGATACCATCGTCCAATCCTACCTCACCCAGAAGCAGTGCCTGCCTGTGTTCCAGTCCCTGTTGTTCAACATAGGTGGCAGCAAACAGGAGCAGGTTCAGGTATATTCGGACCTGTCGTTGGGTGTTAAGGATCCCAGTGTCTTCACCATCCCCGACTACTGTCAGCAGAAGATGCCTTCAAGGATGTCTAACCAAGTGGTCAAGGATACTGTGTCACGCCATAGAGCCCGGCGGTCCCTTTGGTCTTAATTTGTAGCGGGAGTCTGAATGGTAGTGTCCACCTTGCATACAGTATGTCAGCCTTGTAAACCCTGGTTGAGGCTAGAGGACTTACCTTATAAAGACTCTTTTAAGATGGGTAGTTCCCATGGCAAACACGTCCATTGCGCACGTCCATTTATAGCTTTTTTAGTCCAATGACAAAAAAACTTCGAAATTTACTTTGGACCATATTATCCTTACTGGTTCTTGGTGTAAAACATTACAGCCTATATTCTGAGAAGTATACAGAAAGTTAAGTACTCTAGGATGTTATTTCGTGCATATTATGTGGCCAAACAGTATTCATGTATAATCCCATAAGAGATCCCTGAGACTTCAAGGTCAGATATCTCAGAAGTTAGCTTGGGACTCCCAAATTTTCTTTACATTTAAAAAAAGTTTTAGGCCCCATACCAAAAGTCTGGTGAAAAGTTAATTACTTTCAGTTAATAGGGACTAGCCACCTTAAGTAATACTCCCGCAATTCTGGTCTCGCGATCACCCATAAAGCGGACATGAGATCTGGGAGGGGGATGAACATATCGACCCCTAGAAAGGGACCATTAATTGAAGAATGGTCAGTAAGGCTATAACTGCATATTTCATACACATGTAAGAGCATGCATAATTCCACGTGTGACATTTCTGCGATTAGACTGTATGGTCTCTGTGAAATAAGTATCTTGCCAGGGAAGATTTTCAAGAAGGGTTTATATAACAATTCTCAGTAGTTTAATGTTGTTTATAGTCTATTGATCATGACTTGTAATCATTATGGCCTACTTTGTTAACCTCAGAAATAAAAGTCAAAAGTAGTTTTGTTATCTGACTATCCGATTTACTCACAGCACCCTTTCTCATTGATAAAGATCTGATGAATATCAATTTGAGTTAAGTTCTACCAAACCTCTAGCCCTGCCATGAAGAATAATGTACCAGACAACTCGACATTAAACAGCCCTTTTCTGCTAATAAATGACCTTTTTGTGTCCAAAATGTACAACAGCTACTATCCCTACATTCAATATATGTTGCATTGCAATTTTTCGAATTAATTATTTGTGTTAACCCTTAGGGGCCCAGTGGCGTGAAAATGGCGTAAAATGGCGTATTTTGCACATAACTTAAGTCATACATGGTTCTATCATGTAAATATTAAGTGTATACAACTTTAAGACATACCAATGTCTCCGGAGTGACCTCAGCTGTTCATACATGGGCTTGTATTAGTTATCCCATAGATATTAAAGATTTCAGAGCAATTAAAGTAGGAAAATAAGAATAAAAATCTTCAATTTTTAGTTTGTCCACTAGCTGAGGCTAAGTATTGTCCTCCATGCTACTGTAGTTGGTCTCTTACTACGTATGTAACACTTGAGTACAAAAACCAGACAAGGTAAATTAGACTTTAATATACGGCGACTTTATTGTAAAGGTAACTCTTGGGTATTATAGTACAAGTATAACCAGCGGATATACGAGATCAGAACAGATATATAATACAGTGGGCAACCCTATAGCATAGAGTTAAGCCCGTGAGCACAGGGTGGTCATGTCACGACAGTCCCAAACCTGACTGACTTCCAATGGGGAAGCAGCCGTCTTATATACAGCGCTGCGTAGCCACGTGATCGTACTAGCAGCGCCACCTGTTAGGTTTAGTTATGTAAAAATGATTATGTAACAACTACCGACGGTAACCGAAGGTGGTACCGGTACACTACCGTATAGATAACCGAACTAGAGGAGTCGGTATATGTAACGAACCGACGACACTAGTTAGATGAATAAAACAGTTATTAAACACAATAGAACCGTGTTGTCTTACATCATACAACATACAATAGATATACAACAATAACAGTTAGACTTTATAGTCAACCCGTTACACTACCCCCCTTTAGAATGTAGGAAGGGTTGGTTTTATAATAATAATACCTCTTGGATACATTATATACCACGTATATCTATTTATCAACAAGTAACATTTCTACTCATAGTAACAACAGGCATACATACATGAACATACAAGTTAACATGCACATAACAGTTTATATCAACAATATAGTCTTTGTAAAACCATAGTCCCGTAGGCACATGATATAAAAACTGTCCAACTGATAGTCCTAGACTAGTATCAGTTAATAGTAAAGGCACCAAATAACCACCTTGGAACCTCAACACATCACCTACTTCATTCAGCAATGGTGCGAATCCGTGTGGAGTTAGTGTCCTTATATATAAATAATAGAACTATAATAGCTCTCACTTCCTTTGGCGAAGAAAAGTTTATATATAAAAATCCATATTAGCGTATCCTAAATAAGGTGGGATAGATCGTCATCCTTATTAGGGGCGGTACTCCAGTACCTAGCAGTTTATGGTGGTAGAGATGGATAGAGTCCAGTACCGGTATAGTACTTCCATCTCTTGTGAAATATAAATATAAAAAGGTAGGTCCGTGCCTCCTTATAAATAATTATCACAGGAGGATGATCCATATAATAGTTCATAGGTCACCATAGTAGAATGTGACCACAGGATCAGGAGCCCTGGACAGTAGTAGAGCACCGACGGTTGTGGCTTAGTAGTAAACCACGGTTGAAGACATCAGGCTGCTTCCAGTGTGGTGGCAGTAGAGACTCAGTTAAGTCACGACAGCACCGTCGGTCTGCTTTTGGGTGTCCAGGGGCGTGTAGCTGCGTCGATGGTTTAGTTTTACCTCCGAGGGGCGGAACAGTGCACCCCAGAGGGCCTGATGGGGGACCAACCTTAGGTGTCCATAGGGACACCGCCGGATGGCTTTCCTTCCCCATCAGGACTTCCTCCAGGAGGGGCCTCCGTGGTGCAAACCACAGCAGCCTCCACCTGGAGAGGAAGGGCTCCACCTGGGGCCACCGAGAGGGTACTCGGCGCCGCAGTAGGCTCCCCGCCACTGACCACCCGGGTAGATTGTGCCATGAAAGAAAATGGCATCTCATACCTAGGTGGGTGTACTGACAGTACCGGGGTCACAGGAGGAGCAGGCCTTGCGGCAAGCCCCAACCTGGACTGGAGATCTGGAAAACCAGATCTCTCCCACTCTGTCAGCTTAAACCCGAACTGCCGGAAGAACTTGGCGTCACAAGTTGTCAACCTTGATTCGAGTTGGTCGATCGTAGCCCTCCAGAAGGCATGATCTTGCTCCAGACTCGCCTCACGCTCGGCAAGGACTCTGGTGCGTTCAGCAACCCAAGCTTTCCCTTCTCGGATAGCCTGTTCTCTGAGCAACTTGTACTGCTCAAAGTACGACTTCTCCAAGAAGGAAACCTGAAACTGGAGTAGCTTACTTGCGTTTTCAGCCATCTTAGCTCTGTAGCACTCAAATCCGGGGACTAGAGTGTCAGAGAATCCAGTGTCAAAGGCAGGACCGTCTCCAGGCAACACAGGCAACCCTGCTAGCCCTTCGTCAACAGCCCTGTGCTCAGGGTCTGGAGTCACCTCGTCATCCCTTGCGGGGTCAGAGGTTGCTCCGTGCTGGGGTGGAGCAGTCGGCTGGGCTGACGCCCCATCCGGCTGTTGTACCTCTACCTGTTCAGCGTCACTGACAGGTGAGACACTCTCCTGTGGGGCTGAAGCTTTCTTTTGCTTCTGACTCCACTTGTACTGCTTGACATAGTCAGCAGCGACTTGTTCCGCCTGCTCGTCACCCAAAGAGTTCTGAACAATAGCCAGTGCATTCCCCAGTTTCTGTCTCTCCTGCCTGGGCAGTTGATCAGCAACCGGGGGCAATGCAACCGAAGATACCGTGACGGTACCGACGGTTTGGCTATGGTCGACCTCAGATGTTACCGTGGCGGTGGCGACACGTTTCTTCGCAGGTTCACTGCGGGAACGGTCACGTCCACCTTTGGTATCATCTTTGGATGCCTGGCGGCCCCTTTTTAGATTTTTCTTCTTAGGAGGGGTATCCTTCTTTACAGTGGGCATCGGAGCTTCTGTAGCTGGTCCCAGGTCGGTTTGTTCGCACTTGGCGCCCTTACACAACCTCTCCCAGTCAGCCTCCGTGAGGTAGTTCCACTGTTTAAGTTTGTTGGTTCGCCACTTAAACTGTAGATTTCCTACACGTTTGTGGACACCCCAAACCTTCAGTGCAGCCTCAACTCCACGACTAATAGTGCGCTTGTGTACGCCCTTATTGTCGCAAAGATGCCTTACCAAACCAGATCTCCGTTGGCTACGGAATAGTTCCCCGTCACTGTACTCAGGGCAGGAAGTACTCGTACTTCCACTCACACAGTACAAGTAGGGACGCACATTCATGTGCTTCTCTACCAAATGACGGGCAAACTTGAAAAGGTTTGGCCACCGTTTTGCTGCTGTCGCAGTCCCTTTCAGGCGCTGACAGCGAACGTACGGGCAGGGATCCCCTGGCACGTAGTTCTTCCAAGCATATTTCAGCTTAGGGCGGCATGACCTATGGATGTTAGGTTTCTTCCCGTCCAACACTGCCCTGAGGTACACGAGGTACCAGTCAATGGGATGGGAATCACCTGTCAACCAGTCTTCGTCGTCTGAACCATCGGTCGTGTGAGGTGGAGGAAGAGCCATTTTGCCATTCTCCTGAATTAAATCAGTGAGGCTCAGGTTCTCCCGGTCATCATCACGGAGACACAGGTTAAGACGGACATGCGCTGCCTTGGCGCGGAGGCGTCGATTGGCTCTGCTCTCTGCCACAGACCATCCCTCGGCTTCCGCCTTGGACAGTTTGTCGGCAACAGCTTTGAGTCTATCTGCCTCCGTCGGTGCGACCTCTTCGGTAGCAGGAGTCTCAGGGGAAGATGCAATCCTCCTCTTACGCTTCCGCTTCCGTTTGGTCTTAGCACGGACCGTGGACCCGTCTGATGAATCACCATCAGGGACCGTCGGTTCTTGTGCCAATACACCGGCGGGTTTCGGAGAAGATCCCCCTGCAGGGTTCTCCTCCTGGTTGGTATTACTACCACCCAGACCAGGTTCTGTCTTCGGAACAACATCACCCGACCCCTCAGGGTTAGGTTCAGTTGGTACCGAAGCCGAGCCTTGACCGACGGTTGGAGCACCGGTAGTGTCCATTTCCGTGTCAGACTCGAGAACTCGGTCTTCCCCATCGGAGGCCTCAGCCTTCTCCGGGGCCGTGCATTTGCCATCTACACGGGCTGCCATACTGTTAGCTCAGGCGTAGGTGAACCTCACGGTTCACTCACCCGAGCATTTAGTAGCACAGCTACAGTAAACAATAGTGTAGGTACTGCCGGGCAGACCTAGGCACCACTGATCAACACGCTACCCTACGGGCAAACGTGTTGATCTGAAGAAGCCTGGCTGCCTGTGGGGCTTATATACCCCACCCGTCCCCCGTGACCCCGCCCCTTGACCGGCTTCTCAGCCAATCAGAGGTCGCGCCCCGAAGGCGCGCCGAGGTGACCCAATTTCTCACGGCTCATTTGGCGGGAGAAATCGATCAGGTGACGCGGGCAGCGCCCTTCCCACGCCTGGCATATCCGACGGTGGGAACTCTCACTGTTGTTTACAATTTTCGTGGCGGAGCCACCGGATAACCCGGGAATGATATACCGGCATTAGAGGATATACACAGCAGCGTGTTGCTAAGCAATATGTGGTCAAAACTAGTCCCATACTTAGAACTAATCGGCAAAGCCAGCCACCCGCCCTGAACACGTGCTTTTCTACCTCCAACGGATAACCACACCGGATAACCCGTCTCTTCTCGTTGTGTTTTGGTGATCGAGTACCGGGCCAATGACCACCGGCCCAGTACGGAACTGTCCATGGAAATTTAATCAAGCCAGCAGCTAAATGTCGTCAACAAGGTAAGAAAAAAATGTTTACACAATTTTATCTCGCTCTCTGACACGTGTGCTCCTCCGTAGACCTTGTACCGGTATGTCCAGCAATGATGACACCGGAGGTATCACCTTGCTTTGTTTACCGGTGTCTACGGTTAGTCCTTTACGCACAGCTGACCCTTTTTTACGAGGCCTACCGCGCTTGGGCTTGGTAACACACGACTGTGGTTCAATCGGTAATTTCCTAGGACGACCCCTTCGGCGCGCTACCGTCGGTACCGACGGTATGACCGTTGGTCCTGCCTTCGGTATCTTCGGTAGCGCAGGGTCGGTTGGTGCTGGTACTCGACCAGCACCGAGGGAATCTTCACCGTCATCTATATATGGGACTCCATACCAAGGTCGGAGTCTAGCCACATGTGATTTAGTGAGAGTCCCTTTTTGCAACCGTATTACCACAGTAGTTTCACTAACCACCATAGTAACCGTATGCGGACCATCCCAGGAGTACAGGGTCTTGACTTTGGAATTTGGTGTGCTAAATCTCGCGACCTTATCCCCCACCTTAAATTGGCGGAGTTTAAGGCCCGTGTCATAGCCCACCTTCTGCAAACTAGCAGATTTTTCCAAGTTGTCCCTTACTACTCCATAGGACTCGCGTAATGATTGTCGAAGTGATTCAACAAACATCACTGTGCAGGGTTGCTCGAGCTGGTGTCCCTGCACGCCATAGACCATGTCACTTGGCATGACTATGTCTTCACCCATTACGAGCATATTAGGCGTACAGCCCGTCGACGCATGTTCGGTAGCATTGTAAGCATGGGAGATATAGCGAGCATGCTCATCCCAATCATCCCGGTGCTCATTAACCATTGTCGTGAGACATTGGATCAACGTCCGATTGAAACGTTCCACCATACCATCCGATTGAGGTCGGTAGGGGTTCGTATGCGTCTTGCAGATGTGTATTTTACTACAAAGTTCTGCCCACAGTCGAGATTCAAACTCACGACCCTGGTCGGAGTGAAGCATTAAAGGACCTCCCCACGTGAGGATCCAATTCTCGAAAAGTGCTTCAGCGCAGGTAACAGCTGTATGATTTACCAACGGATATACTTGGACGTACTTGGTATAGTAGTCCTGTACCACCATCATACAGGTATTCCCACGGGGGGTCGTGTTGAAACCACTAATGATATCAACAGCGATCCGGGCAAACCGAACACCGAATAGCTCTTGACTTAGAGGTAGTTTACCGATACCAGGTCCAGGCTTTGATAAACAGCATTGGGGGCATTGCTTCACCCAACGCCGTATGTCCAAAGTCATACCAGGCCAGTAATATCTACTCTTAATCTTTGCCTCAGTTCGTTGTCTGCCAAAGTGTGCTGAAGTTCGGTGGCCATGACAGTAATTGAGCAACTGTAGTCTGAGTGACAGAGGCACTACAGACTGAGCTGCTCTCTTCCTGCCAGGTTGCACTCTCCAGCGGCACAATACACTGTTCCGTATAAAAAGATTATCCCACTGAGCTAACAGTTGTCTAACTTCTTTACATTCCAGCGAAAGTGCGGGGCGAACAGGCTTGGACAGGCCCAACAACTTCAAGGAGTACACCCTCGAAATAGCCGGATCTGCAAGCTGCTCATCCTTCAAGTGATTTAACGTCCAGTTAGGAACTTTCGCACCCACAGACGCAATCACTGCATTGTGAGACCCACAGTCTCGGCAGTCTACACGGTGACAGTTCCGGATAGGATAGCGGGACAAGCTGTCCGCATTCACATGATCTACTCCACTCCTGTGTATGATATGCTCATTCGTCATGCCAAACTCAGAGAGGTGGTTCAACCATCTACCCATCATCCCCTCAGCGTCCTTGAAG
This sequence comes from Harmothoe impar, assembly GCA_947462335.1. NCBI lineage: Eukaryota > Metazoa > Annelida > Polychaeta > Phyllodocida > Polynoidae > Harmothoe > Harmothoe impar. Next base: position 11,535,998 of record OX381721.1, on the reverse strand, counting down.
TTAAGGAGCCACTGCAGAGATGAATGATCCGTCCGTACGAGATAATTCCCACCATATAGGAAATGTCTGTACTTTTTTGTGTAAACCACCACTGCCAAGAGTTCACGCTTGGTTGTGCAGTAGTTACGTTGTGTTTTGCTTAGACTGTTGGACGAAAATGCCAGCGGCACTTCTCGCCCATCCTGGATCTGCGACAAGGCAGCACCAATACTTGTATTAGAAGCATCAGTGTCCAAGATGAACTTACCAACAGGTGCAGGGTAGTGCAAAACAGGTGTTTCTAAGAAGAGTCTCTTTAACTCACTGAAAGACTGTTCTGCGGCTGGAGACCAGACTATTTTAGCCTTAGCCTTCTTCTCTCCAATCATCAGCTCTTGTAAGGGAGCTGCGACTCTCGAGAATCCAGGTATAAAATCTCTGTAGTATGAACAAAACCCGATGAAAGAGCGTATCTCCTTCGTGTCCATCGGACGAGGCCAGTTCTGTACCACTTCGATCTTATGAGGATCAGCCATGATGCCATGTTCAGAAACAATTCTACCTAGGTATTCAACTGACTTCCTAAAAAGCTTGCACTTTGAAGGTTTCAATTTCAGACCATATGATAAGATGCGTTTCAGCACAGCTTGGAGGTTCTGTAGAGTTTCCTCCACAGAACCACCGAAGACGATGATGTCGTCCAAGTATACTAGGCACTTTTTCCAAAGTAAACCCCGTAACATGGTTTCCATCATTGCCTCGAAGGTTGCCGGGGCATTGCATAGCCCGAATGGCATGACGTTGAACTCAAATAGTCCCATATGGGTAGAAAATGCGGTTTTTTCTCGGTCCCGGGGGTCCATGCCGATCTGCCAATAACCAGATTGTAAATCTAGTGTACAGAACCATTTTGCCCCACCCAGAGATTCCACACATTCATCTATCCGAGGTAGAGGATATGCATTCTTCCTAGTGAGTCCGTTCAACTTCCTATAGTCGATGCAAAATCGACAGGAACCATCCTTCTTGGTGACCATCACCACAGGACTTGACCATGGACTCTCACTAGGTTGAATCACATCTTCATCCAACATCTTTTCTACCTCAGCCTCCATAGCACTTTTTTTAGCCATGGGTAACCGACGGTAGGGGATTCTACTGGGAAGCGCGTCCCCAGTGTCAACCCGGTGTTGTACCGTATTGGTACGCCCTAGAGGATCTCCTGGTTGTGCAAAGGCGTCAGATAACTCCGACAGCTCATTTGCCACCATTTCGCTCTCTAGGGTTGTGAGGTGGGACTCACACAACAGGGACCTTAAATGTTTCGGTAGGTTGGATTTAGCTAGAGCCTCTTCGTGGGAAGAGTCTCCCGCCACCACACCTACTTCCACAAAGTCCGTAGTTAGTGAGTCTACCCCATATGCTCGCGTGGTGTTACCAATAGGCGTCCCCTTTCGTAGAGTGATTTCTCTACTACTCGAGTTACAAATCGGTATCACCCCCCAACGAGCGTTGGCCAGGTAAGTATGATAGCCAGCAAGACCTAACTCAGAGAGCTTTTGATCTTCTGGTTCAAACATTCCCGGCCGTTTGGCCTGCACTCCCACGCAGCTGACTAGGACATCAGATACATGTCCTGCTGCCAACTTTGTGTCTTGTGCCACTGACGCCACAGAAGAACCATTCCTTAAAACGCACTGTACAGATTGTTTATAAGGATGTTTAATCTGAAGTCGGCCCGTTGCGGTGTTCATTGTTACCCCGTAAAGAGCAGCAAAGTCCATCCCCAGTATGCCATCATCAGTGATGTCGGTGATGGTTGGACATATCCAGTATGTCTTGCCATCAACCAACATAGGTTTTACAGTTCTGCCATAAGTCTGCATACTATCTCCCGTAGCAGTCCGAGCCTTTACTCCTAGTAGCGGAGCTTCGGGCTGGTTGCAAAGACGGGCCATGAATTTACGGTCGACCAAGGTGTGAGATGCACCCGTGTCGACCAAAAATTCACCACGCGTCCCGGAAATAACCAGACTCAGGTACCAGCGCTGTCCCCGTAAAGGGACACACTCAGAGGTCAGCATCGGGCTTCCCCCTCCATCCATAGCAACCCCTTTTGTCAGGAGATAATCCCAACATGGGTCGCTCGGGGAGTCTTGAATCACACTGCTCTGGGCAATTGATTCTAACCAAGACTCCTCTAAGCCAGCGACTACAGAATCCTCCGGATTCCGTTCGTCCTTGCCAGCCCCGCCTTGCCAGACGCTTACAGGTTGTACAGACCCTTCTGCCTCTGCGCGGCCTTGGTTCATGGAAGAGTTAACACCGTCTACTAATCCCTTACAGGCATGGCTAACTGTGGGGGCGCCATCCTTGCCAAGAGGATGGGCCCCATTCAGTTTTCCGTCTCCTTTTCGGTTTTAGCAGCGATGGGTGCAGGGGCTTTGCATTCGCTAGCCCAATGACCCATCTTCTGACAGCGTCTACATGGCTGAGGTTTCGTGTCCTTTTTCTTCTTTTTCCTTCTCTTTCCAGATCCAGAATCAGAAGTGGACGCAGAGCTCTTTTCCAAGTGCTTCCGCAACAAACCCTCAATCATCTTCTCCATGTCCCTGTCAGGCATTACTGCCGCCACCTCCTCAGAGGCGGGCTGTTTTTTCTTAGGTGGTTTTGTGGCGGCCTCTACCACCTGAGCTCCTTTCGGGGCTACAGATGGAGCTGCCGACACTCCTCCACTAGGAAAAACAGCCTGTTTGGTGTCATACACATCAGCATGGTCAAAAAGGTCAGCTAGAGATAAGTCCGGCTGCCATTTCTCCCGCAGATATGCCTGGAGATTGGTGTCCCTGACTCCATTGACAAACCTGGAGGTTAACTCCTGGATGACAGTGGGGGTGTCAGGTCTACATCCCTGATAACACTCGGATATCAGTTCTTGTAGAGCAAATCCGTAGGATCTCAGATGCTCGTCCTTGCGTTGGACACGTTTGAGCAGCTGAGTCCTTGGGTCATGCTCACCAATCTTCCCAATCGCCCATTCAGCTGTTTCTTCAAGTGAGCTCAATGTCTTGATCTTCACTCTCTCGAACGCCAAAAGGGCTGGTTCACCTGGCCCGTTGCAGAGTGCTTGCTTCAGAGCAACCAGCGCTTGCTGATTGTTCCAGCGATTGCTCTCCACAATAGCCTTGAACCGAACTTTGTACTTTCTCCAGGGTGGCGACCCTGTGAAAGGCGGAATATCGATGGCCTTTTGACGGGCTGCATCAGGATGTTTGATGTCCCCAAAGTTGAAAGGAGCATACCGTTCATCCAGTTCATCGATGTCCCGCGGGACGATGTCTGTCCCCAGCTTCTCAATAGCCGGGTTCCGGTCGTACTTAGCCCGCTGGACAGGCGTTAAGCCTTGTCTAGCTCTGGGTTTCGGTACTGGAACTGAGACCATGGTCTGCTGCTGGTTCAACATCGTTGAACCAGTAGATGGGTGGGTGTACCCTGGAGGTGTTGCCGTGCCTCCAAAGGCGCCACCACAGACCGGAGTCTGTAGATAGCTAGCCCCCATCTGAGGTGTCATACCTGTTACCGTGGTGTGTACTAGCGGCGGGACACTTGAAGGTGTCACTGTCGTGTATACACTGGGTATGGGTATGACTGGAGGTACCACCGTGGAAGGTGGTGGTACTTTCTCCGACTTCGTCTTCAGGTCCTGATTGACTTGCCTTAAGCTTGCGAGGTCCTGTCTGGCTAAGTGGAGCTGCGTGCTCAAATCCTTTCCCAAGGAAGTTAAGCTTGCAACCTCACATTCGCCGGACACCCTCTGGTGCAAAAGTTTGTCAACCTCCACCTTGTGGGAAGCCATCTCGTTCTGGAGTTCCAGTAGGAACTTTTTCTTCTCATCAACCTCCCTTAGGAATAACTTCCTAGTTTGATTGATGGAAGCAAGTTCCCTCCGGGCTTCAGCGAGCTCATGCAACTCAGTTTTCTTGGTGGGGATCCCCATGGCAGCCAGTAGGTCCCCATCCAGTGGTAAACTGGATGGCTCATCTACTGCTGGCGGGTATCCCTTCCCAGGAGCTTCTGTTGCCACGTTAGTTTTCTTTGATAGCCCGCCACCCCCCATACCGTTCGGTGTAGGAGTGGCACCATCAGTGAAAACCGACGTGTCTGGATCCAATGAAGGATCTGCTACCGTCGGTGTAGAACCGAAGGCAGCTGGGCCGAGAGTTTTAGGCTCTCTACCCGGTATTTTCTGACCCTCAGGACAGAAAAGATTCGTGGAGAGGGAGTCCAACGATCTCCTGGAGCTTATATCAAAGGGTCCCGGGATTGGAGATTGCTCCCCATCCTCTCCTTTGGTAAAGGCTTCCACAATAGGATCACCTATTGCTTCCTGGGAGAGGTCGTCACCGGGCACCTCCAAGGCTGCCCGGCTCTCCCGCCTATTAGATTTGCCTGTGAAGAAGCGTACATTCTGTACGGCTTCTTCACGTTCCTCAGCAGGGGTTTTAGTCCTGCCGCTGAACGAGCTGACAAAATCGTATAGGTAATCCATATACTGTAAGTCTATTTAATACCCTATCAATGGTCGGTTCGTCAAGTGGTCACGGCACCAATGTAGTTGGTCTCTTACTACGTATGTAACACTTGAGTACAAAAACCAGACAAGGTAAATTAGACTTTAATATACGGCGACTTTATTGTAAAGGTAACTCTTGGGTATTATAGTACAAGTATAACCAGCGGATATACGAGATCAGAACAGATATATAATACAGTGGGCAACCCTATAGCATAGAGTTAAGCCCGTGAGCACAGGGTGGTCATGTCACGACAGTCCCAAACCTGACTGACTTCCAATGGGGAAGCAGCCGTCTTATATACAGCGCTGCGTAGCCACGTGATCGTACTAGCAGCGCCACCTGTTAGGTTTAGTTATGTAAAAATGATTATGTAACAACTACCGACGGTAACCGAAGGTGGTACCGGTACACTACCGTATAGATAACCGAACTAGAGGAGTCGGTATATGTAACGAACCGACGACACTAGTTAGATGAATAAAACAGTTATTAAACACAATAGAACCGTGTTGTCTTACATCATACAACATACAATAGATATACAACAATAACAGTTAGACTTTATAGTCAACCCGTTACACTACTATCATAATTTGTCATCTTAGTTATCAGCATAAATATTTCAATGCAATATGAGAAATGTATATCAAAACTATGAAACTGATCTCAATAGGTTGCATGTCTTTCCCATGTTTAGAACGTGGTAAAAGAATTCCACTGTTGCCATGGCATCAGAATAGAATGCTCCTCAGTGGCGCAAAATACAGTCAATCTAGTGCAAAGTTTGATAGATGTGATAAATGGAACATTTCTGGTTGCCATGGTTACCAAAATTAGTTCTTCTTTTCAAATAGGAGCCTAGCATTAGACAGGTTATTGCAATAGCTTTCAGGAAATGCAATATGAACCCTATGTCAGGACAATTAATTCAATTGTTACAGATTCATTTATACTACACTCATCACGTTGCAGATATCTTGCTTTGGTTAAATAGTTCTGGGCCTGTAAGGGTTAAAATCCATTAAAAAGTCTTCGTGACTATTTGTAGCCATTCATTTGTCTTTTACATGTATACTATTACATTGATATTGCTAACATCCAAATGAAACGATTTTCCTCTTACAGAATGATATTGATAATAACCCTTCACATATATATTCACCTAATTGTCTTCGTCATTGTAGTTCATAATGATCAAATCTGGGAATTCCCCTTTCCTTCAGATATATTGATGTAGCGTCATACTGTGATAACAATACAGTTTTGACTGCGATTGCAATTATTTGTGTTAAAAAATCATTGAGATGAAAAGACTTCATAACTATTCGTAGTCATTCATTTGTCTTATATACTATTCAATTCATATTGCTGACACCCAAATGGAAAATGGAAAGATTTTTCTTTCACAGAATATGTTGAGAATAACCCTCAACAAACATATTCACCTAATTGTCTTCGTCATTGTAGTTCATAATGATCAAATCGGGAAGTTCCCCTTTCCTTCACATTTTATATTGATATAATGTCATACTGTGATAATAATACACAGTTTTGACTACGATTTCAATTATTTGTGTTAAAGATCATTGAGATGAAAAGACTTCATAACTATTTGTAGTGATTCATTTGTCTTATATATTCAATTGATATTGCTGACACCCAAATGAAAAGATTTTTCTTTCACAGAAACCTATTCACCTAATTGTCTTCATTATTGCAGCATATACTGGAAATTCCTTTCTACTGCATATCTCTTATTATGATATAGTGTCATACTGTAATAACAATACACAGTTTTGACTAGCAAATACACACTGTTCAATAGTTACGACCTTTACATATTTATAAAATGTTTGCATGATATAAGGGGTTTATTTAACCTCTTCGGTTGCTGTTGTTGATACAGTGCCTGTTGTAATAGTAGATGGCATCACATCAGCCTGACCACGGATCACCTTCAGTATCTGAAATACCAAGGGTAGTCCATGATCCTGAGTATACTACAACTATCTTATCTTTGGTTGATACGTATATAGCCACAAAAATGTTACCACATTATTGGATGCACTCATTTATTGTTCCAATAGTAATATACTTGAGGGAAAGCCACACCCAAAGCAATAGTAAACCATACTCAGAAGCCATATCCATAGCCTCATTTAAACATACCATACACCTCATTTTAAGCATATTTATTGCTTATTGGTTTGAACCCCTATATACCCCTGCCACTGATACAATGCGTATCAAGATTCTATTTTAGAAAAATTCAGAGACTCCTCTACCCCTGGTGCTTATATGAGACAGACACTTAAAACCCAGCACTCCAAACAACAGACAGGTACTCACCTTTGGGATGAAGATGACACTTTCTGTTGAGAAAGTAGCCACCAGAAGAAAGATGGAGGTGAGGGTTGATACCAGCAGGGTTTCATGTTTGAGGGCCAAACTTAGCCCTACACCAAGCAGGCTCAGGATAAAGACGTTGTAGATGCAGGTCCCGATCAGCTGCGAGTCATTCAGAGCTTCCACCTTTACCTAGTTATATAATGATGGTATATAATCAGGATTGATTTCACTATGTTGAGCACTGTAATAGTACCTGCCAAAACTATCTAAAAATGAAGAAATACCATTTCACAGTCTTTGAGATCAGTTAATACAACCACAAACTCCCCTACATTCCAGTTTATTATAAGCCTAAGAGGGTAGATTATATTATTGCCACAATATATAGCATACCCAGTAAACAGTCAATGAAACTATATTATGATTGAATATCATGAAATATAGGTTTGGGGGTATTGATTATATAAGAGGTGAATTGATGTGCAGGATATAGGTTCAACAAAGTTGTAACTGAAATGTTGTCGAATGCTTGTATAATCAATATACTTAGCTACGCATAATTTACTGAGGGCTTCAATTTCATTTTACTACAGTTAATAGATTTACCTTTCTTGTCTCCCATGCCAGGAATGCCCCCAGCATTAGCTGTAGGCCCTGTATCAGGTAGAGGGCCCCACTGAAGTAGACACTGTAGGTAGAGTCACATATTGACACTTGGTACTGCAGAGTCACATCCTGGCCTTCCTCATTCACACTCTGGTGACATTGACATAATGAAAAAAATACATAGGGTAGTACAGGCATGGTGGATAGACACCTCCATCTGGTCAGTAGTGTGGGTACTAGTATGTGGAACATAATACCAATGGACTGATGCAGGATTACTGGTCACATTTATTGGCATGTGTTGTCAGGCTACACTGTTAGAAGTAAGTAGTGTTCCTGTACAGCAACTATTGGGGGCAACTTTGGTTCCAGTAAATTCTGCTGTAGACCTACAGTAGAATCTACTGTAGACGCAGACCTGAGTTCTAAAAAGGCTCACATATTCAACATCTTGGAGATTTGAACCCCCAGGTTCCAATGCATAGTCCTGAACCATGACCACTACACCAGTGAATCCTGCATGTCAGGTGCATTGAAACACCTCCTACTTATGTGTGAATGGTAACAAGGTCAACACAGGATCCCTGGGGACAATTTTAGAACTAGACTGTTCATGTCTTAAGGGTTAATATGAAAATTACCTTATTGCAGTAATGTACTAGTAAGTACTGAACTACCATTAGTTGGAGTGTAATCTTGATGGCCTATAGATGTTTTTCAAAGTAAATTTTACTATCTTTCATGCAGATTGTAGAGATACATTGGTTTTATCCTCTGCATATTTTCAATAGTAACATTTCAGTGTACCAAAATATATTATACTTTAGAATTGCATCAGGAGAAATGTAGTTTGTATGAGAGTTTCCTGCCGGGACTAGAACTGCTGACCCTCAGACTACATCTCCCACTGCTCTACCAACTGAGCTAGAGGGGCAATCACTTGTATGTAGCCTGCATCAATAGGCTTTTGAAAAGATCAGGTCATATTTGAGCTGTGGAGTATGGTACTCCCTCCAACCTCTCTGCTCTCTCTCCCTCTGGTTGCTGGTTATGGGATTCGAACCTGCATCTACAGTAACAGAATTGTATGTGTACAGCAAAAGTTGCTGTATTATCTTTTACAGCTAAAGTACTGTATAGTTACAGCACATATTGCTGTTCACGAACAACAACTTTTTACAGTGTAGGCTTGCTGAGCTAAAGCAAGCCAAGTTAAATTGCTAACTTTCAGGAGGCAATATAGAAGAACTACTTTGATGTAGAGTCGTGTGAATATAATAGGAAACATGTTAATGACATAGGTGAAAATTTAGATGTTCTGATACATGGCCTTATAAAAGGAAATACCATTGTCTACACCATTAAGCATTATTTTCTGTTGCAAAACGGTAGCTTGGGAAAAGGTCATCTAGGTTAGCAATGGTTCATTAAAACCCATTAAAACATTTATTGCATGAAACTCATGATGAGTGACAATGACGTACCTGTGAAGATGTGTTTAGATAAATTACAGCATAGGGGTCTACCATTTCCCAAATGAGAATGACCAGCAGGTTAACAACAACCAGAGCAACGACAATTCCAATAAGTTGCCTATCTTGTATCTTCTGTTGAGGAACCGAGAAAATAATATTTGAATGATTGACTGATAAAGCAGGGGCTCATCCATCAGGTTAAAGAACTATAGCCAACTAGCCTATTATGATATAATAGTTAGTGAACTGAGTGTTGATAGTAGTTTGACATGTGTCAGTGCTACAGAGCAGTTCCCTTGTGAGAAGTCAGTGCTGGGGGACGGGAGGTTCAGCCCAAACAAGATTAGGTATAATTTCTTTGTGAACATTTCTCACCCTCCCAAGCCTAATGCCTGATCTCCTCCCTGGGTACGGAGGAGGCCATGCATCAAGGTTTCCCTCTTTGAGAGGAGTGGTTTTCCACTTTATTTTCTTGCCGAAAGCAACAACATAGTAGTCATAAAAGATGTATGGGGACATCAGCATGGCCCTGGGAAAGCCCTACACCCTCAGAAAAGTGAGAGTCATTGTCGCTAAAACTACCCTCACCTGATAGTTAGGCACTGACTGACTCTCAGGTGAGGGTAGTTTTAGCGACAATGACTCTCACTTTTCTGTGTGTGTAGATAGTCGTAAAATGTTCAAGAACACTTTATTCTATGCTGACAGGAACGACGTGTGGGTCACTTTTGGATGTACATGGCATGACCTTGACAGAGTTAAGCTACAAATAGTTCATACTTCTCAACATAACCTCTTCAGGTTTTTAGTTATCTTACAAGTAACTTACCACATTCATGGCTGTCGTGTTCCTGAAGATGACATGAACTCTCCATGTCTTTGATAGTAGGGCTCCCAGAGTTAGAGACATGCCCAATGATAGGGACAAGGGCCACAGCTGACAAACGAGAGAATGGTATCACATATTTTGCTTTACAGTAAATGGAAATTGAGAATACAATGAAGCTATGGACTATGAACAAAGCTATGAGTAAAGGCCAATACGAAATTAAGTATATGTACTGTGCAGTAAATTCTGGTTTCTTCTTCCCTCTGGGCGGTGAAAAAAATAGTGATGTAGCAGAAGACGCAGCCAGCCAAAATGATATTATTCATGTTTGGTGAAGACATTTTAATCTCCCTGAAAGGTGATGGTCATATCGTCAGAATGCGGTGTATTGCATATTTGCCGACTGGTGTAATGAAGTTGTGAAAACTGCAACTGAATTGCCAATATTTCTTTGTTTTTGTTTTTCTATGGTAATTCTATAACAACAGAGTAAAAGGGGTTGTCAAAATAGGGGCGGGGGATGATCTAGGGGGGGGGGGGGGGGGCAAAACAATCCTCCTTTTGGTAAAATCTATATTCACTATGATGTTAACTTAAAACTGGATCGATTGGAGACATTCATGTTAGCCCTTTGAATATGAATTTAGCATTACCCGTGAAACAGAGGGCAGGTATTAAATTTGTTTGTATGATATTCGGCAATAAATATATGGTCAGTTATGAAGTTAAAATGTACCTTTTTTTGCGGAATATTATGTTGAATAAGAGGAACATGAAGGTAGTGATGATACCAATACTTGCTACCACACACAAGCTCATGTATACCACTGAATTCATGAACTCTCGTTTGATTTTAATCACAGTGGAGTCACTCGGAACCCGTCCGCCTAAGAGAAAACACAAATACCACATAATCACTATAAAGAATATTATCTCATTATCATAATCAATCACATTTAATGGTATCAGTAAAATAGGATCTTAAATCAGTTATAAAAGTTGCAACAGTTTGAATCGTTACTGTTGACAATACCTGACCATATTATTCCGTCATCTTGCCAGAAAATATGAAATCTTCCATTGTCATTCCTTTTATAGAATCCCACCAATGCACGACCACCCTCTGCAACACACATATTTAATATTCTTACAAATCGTAATTATAATGACACATTAATGATGCTACTATCAAGGGAATGTTTCCAAGCTTTCTATTAAAAAAGTTGCAATATTAGATGAAAAACAAAGATAATGTCTGATACAATTGTCTGCAGTCTATATTCTGCAACCAGAGGTAATGAGTGACATGAATTCAACCCAATTGAAAGTAAGAACATACCTCTCTCTTGTTCTACTTTCATAATGGAACTTGGATCACCATTTTTGTCAAAGTGAATGTAGCCCCTTTGGCCTTGGAACTGCAGCGAGGCCATTTTTGATCTGATCAACTTTCCCATTTCACCATCTGAGTAGGTAAAGTCAACTAATCTCTTCTGACCTAAAAGTTCATTCAGAATATGTCATGATAAAAACCATCGTCAAAGGGTAGAACTAAATAAGGAATATGAGCAGATAATTATGTATCAATATATCCAGGAAACACAAACAAGCAGTGTAGTAAAATGTGGCAGCAGGAAGAGATGGGAGGACACCTATTGACAGATCAAAAGCAGATCTCTATTGATTTTTGGAAAACTAAGATAATGATGAGTAATGTAATCAATCAATCAAATGTTTACCTGATCTTGACAATGTGTCTTGTGTAGCATTGAGAACAAGAGCAATAGCCCACACAGTGTCATAGAAATAGAATCTCTCATAGTAGGCATATATCTCTCCAAGATTATCTCTCTTCCGGCGTGCATTGAAGACAACATCCAGCTGACGTGAGGAATATCCAGAAACTGCAACCTGATCCAGATCATCATTCTCATGGATGACACCTGAAGATCCAGACCAGTTTAAAAAGTATTGGAGTGGTAGGGATGAGCTAACATTTCACAAAGGTTAATCTTGTTTCCTATACGTAAAAATGACATTTAATGTTTATAGCCCAACATCTTTTCTTTAGTGTCAATCCCTTCTGTAGCTTTAATCCAAAGGAAACATCTATGTTTTCTTCAACTGGTCCATATATATGGTTACATATGTGTTTTATATGAGTTTTGACATTAATTTCAAATTATTAATATACAAGAAATGCCTACTTCATGTGGTTACTGCCAATTCGGATTCACAGATTTAATGGTTAACTGAAGTTTTAATGGCAGAAATACTCACTTGTATATAATACCCCTGATGTAGCCTTCTGCATCTGCTCTTCTGAACAATCAGTTTTAAATCTCCTCCACCAATCATCGGTGAACCAACCGGGGAATATCCACACAACCTTTGGAGCTATAAGTGCATGCCTAAAAGCCTGAAGTAGGTGGACCATTAATTATGTATAGCTTTAAACACATGTGTGGCCTAAACGTTTTAACATGCCAGATCCTAAGATATAATTATCCCTAAATATATGACATGCAAATCAAATCAAATCATTAGAACCAATCACAACTATTTCTCTGAGAACTATATTGCAGACAATTATATCTCTATCTCTTGATGAAAAGATGAAGTTGAAAAAGTATGAAATTTATAACCGATCACACCTACTGCGTCTGGGCCATAGGGCCAACATATATTATTTCATGGGTAAGGGTGGTTATAATCTGCCAAATAATTATGCTATTGTAAAAAATATATTATAAATTCTTATTTTGTGACATGCAATTATGCCATACAGCTTCCACTGAGAATGTATCAAGATTTATGAGCGAGGAATGCCATTCTTCACAGGCTGTCATTCGCCTGGAGTAAACATAAAACATGAAAACACTTGAAATGAATTCAAAATGAACCATGAATGACTGGTTGGATACTTTGGTTAAATCCACTTTAACTGGTTGATTACCCCAGAAAGACCTGGTTAGAATAATTTATTTATCATGAACCTCTGTCTAATATTTTATTTTCATTGCTTTGTAAGTATTACCCCACACATGGCTTGAGCTGCCATCAGTTCATAGCCGACAGTGATGATTATTTTGGCATCATGCTTCTGAAAATAAATAGATCCATTTCCATATGTATATTTATATTGTGTGTGGAGAACAACATAACAAGTGAATATAGACACAACAGATAATTAGAGAGTGTTTCCTATTTAGTCCTCAATTTTACAAATACACAGACACTCAAACTGGTTTATAGCTGGTAACTTGTATTGTTTTATTGTCAATAACTAGGTATAACCATGCTTTCGAATGAGTTAAGGAGCTCTGCAATGCTACAGATTTTGACTTCTAGAACTGCAATATCACTCGCTAGAGCGGCGAGATCGATAATCTGCGTGTATGGCATATCATTAGGAATTCCACCTGGAACTGTGTATTAATTGAATTTCAAGGGTCATTTCCCTAATGCGTGTCCCCAGGTCGGGCAAAACATGCACACATGCAAACACATTTTGTAAAATCTGCATTTCAAATATTAGGCCTGTGCTTTAGAGCCTTTAGACACTCCTAATCCTTTTTAGTGCTTACCTTGAGATTTGGGATACGGTCTGTTGGATCATCTTGAAATACTTCTGCTGTTACTAAAGATACATTGGCCAAGGTCATCTCTGTCACCATCCTCTGCATTGTCTGATTCAGAAATAGGAAGAAAACAGTTAAAGGTTTCATTTGAGAGTATCATTCTGATTGAAATGAGATAAATTTGCAAGATATAGCAGCAATTATCTGTATACACAAGCAAGGATGGTAAACAGAAAAGTCTACCACAATGATTTCTTGATGGTCTACACTTGATGTTGATACCACCCCTAGTGAGGCTGTAAGTAAAGGATAAATGCACATTCTGATAAGCATACCAAAGGGATATCTGATAGTGATGTGTAAAGGAGTGCAACTCGATCCCAATTGAAATGTTTCAATATGGCCAGCCATGGTCCAATGTTTGAGGTTGCTGGAGGCCACATGCGGAACACATTGGGGTAGAGAGACTTGTCCGACAGCACAGGAGAGGTGGAGTCAGGTGTTATCTATAATATGAATTTTCCATTCAAAAGATAGCTGACAATCAAACTTCCCTGAACAATAAGCATAAAGGATATTTTCAGTGTATAATACATGGCAGGTGTAGGAGCAGTAAACAGGCCTACCAGGTATACAGTTGTTTGTTTATAAACAAAAGGGTGTATATTGCACATAGTGTGGTAGCATTGAAACAATCAATGCAAAAATAATAGAACCATCCAACTTACTATTAATGGTGCAAACTATAACATTTGTATTTTATTTACCTGAGTGAGGTTGTAGAAGTGAATCATTTCTGCCATTGGCTTTGTTGACTTTGAACATGAATCACCCATCAGCATTAGTTTGGTTGGTGGGTTGTGGAGAGATGAACATAACCTGAATGTTGCCATTCCACCACTACACTGCAAAATGATGAGGCCATGTCTACATTATCACTGGAATATGCAGAGATATATCAAGTTATTTCTATTCTGCACCATTTTTGAGAAATGGTGCAAAACTATAGCATTGCCAATTTTACATGATAAAATGAGTGAAACAGACTCCTTTTTTAGAATTTCCCCCATTCTAAATATTTTGCATATTGAATTGGGAATCTAAAGTATTTTGAAACTTTATATACCTAAAAGTATCCCTACCTGTGTGTCCTCCCATAAGATATTTAACTTGTAGCCAGGCAGCAAGTCAGGTCTGGCATTGACATGGTCCAACGCAACACTGGAAATGAATCTGGCCATTATACCGTTGGCCCACTCACCAGAGTCTGGTGCCATACCTTGGACATATATATCATCCTGTCCATATACAACAGACAGAACGTATATAAGACAGAACCATAGGTGCATGGGAATACACAGAACCATCTTCCCAGGTGACATGAACCCCTCGTAATTTGCCTCCAGCTATACTGCAGCTATCTACAGGGCTTTAATTGTGCCTCATGTAAGCTCTGGAACACATCATATATATATGATCTAAAAGACTCATTCCGTTATATACTAAGCAGAATGAATGGCCATCCATTCATCACTGACAACATGAGGGGGCAGGCTTTTACCAGTTAGCCCAGGAAGGAAAGATCAAAGCTCTTGGTGCAACCACATTCAATCCAGTTACTTTGTCTACGTGATTTCCCAAGGTATCCCTTTGTGTGTGCTCAAGGATGGGTCTATGCTTGGGTGTTCTACAAATAACTCTGGGACAAATAATCAAACTATACCACAAACAATATAATCTTCTCGAAGGATAAGTAGGCATACACTGACAACTCAAGTCACAAAGTCATAATGTGGACCACCTAGAGTAGTTATTCTAATGCAGCACTCAGTCAGTAGAGGTCCCCACATAATATTCCGCATTAGCATGATGATCACTGTACAGCGCCATTTTGTCTGGTACCAGTGCTGTTTCCTCTCATTACTATAGCAGCCAGCTGATCAGCTGAAGCTGGTTCCTGTCATGTCCGAAATGTGGAGTTTTAGGGGCCATGACTTGTTGAATGATTGGTAGTTGAATATACCTTATGTCAGCTGTCCAGATTAGGGGAGTGGTTAGGACACAGGCATGCCAATCCAGAGGTCCTGACTTCGAATCCATCCCAGGATTATTTGGTTCACACCATTTTAAAATGCTTTTTTTTTGGTTGGTCAAAATCGTTATAGTATACAATTTGGCTGTAAAGATCCTTTACACAAGATAAATTATCTAAAATTAAGAAAGAAATTCTGCAAATGCTTTTATTGACCAACTAGGAAAAAAGGTCAGGTAACCATGCAGCCTTGGCATGGATTCGAAGTCAGGACCTTTGGAATGGTAGGCATGTGTCCTAACCACTTCCCCAATCTGGACAGCTGACGTAAGGTATATTCAACTACCAATCATTCAAAAATGTATGACCCCTAAAACTCTCTATTTTGAACTGGACAGCAACCAGCTTCAGTTATAGGTCTCACAAAGGAGAATCACTGCATCTCGCTAATGCGGATTTGTACTCACCCAGAGACATGCATAGAGGTGGAATGATGTGAGTGCCCGATTCATTCCGCCAATACATCTTTCAGCAAAGGGACTGCTATGTATATACAGGGAGCAGATTGTTGCTAGGCAGTTTCAGACAGGCTATGGCAATAAATGAAATGTAATAGAAACAAAAGATTTCTGGTGTTGTCCTCTCAAATAACAGTGGATCTTATATTATCTGAAGCACTGTCTAGATATCTTTCAGATTTTGCCTTGTCCTTTGTTGTAGATATAAAAGTAGATATCTGGCAATAAGGATTTAATACCCTTTCTCCTACATATAGAGTAACCCTTTAGAAGATTCATTTATAAGGTGTGAGATTATCCGGATATGGGATACACTGTTACATGTATAATGTAACGTCGCTGTTAAAATAACCAAAAATAACATCAGTTAGATCTACTGGTATTGGGAATCGCATCGTTACTGGTGTGCCTGTGTACAAGAAACTACAATATCAATCATACTGCTGATATGTATGGTGTCTGCCCGACACCTACGATAACACTTGAACTATTTCATACACGACATTGACCTTATACTATTTGTGCTTGTAACGGCATTCCACAATTAACGTTCTACTAAGAGTTAATAATCTCCAGACAAACAAAATGATAAGAGGAAAGTATCAATTAATGTAAATCCCCTTGTCTAAGTGTTAGCAGTGACATAATACTAATGTGAACAAATTAGATTGGAAGCCCTCAATTGATGGCTCACTGACTGTTAAGACTATGTTAAAATGTGTCACCTCAGCGGAAAAGGGTGGTAATAAGTAAAAGAAACCCAATTATTTTATACATTTCCATTTTAAGAAACAATCATACTAATTATGCAGGTCCCTACCTACTCTCAGTAATACAGAGCACAATTGAATCAAGGATTCAATTTTGTGTTGATGAAGGTTCAGCAGTCACATAAAGTCATGAAAATGCTGTGACTTGCTGGCCTGGTCATACTTATTTAAGTGGTTTCATACTCTTAGATCATATCCAACCGGATTGCATATAATACTGAAAGGTGTCTATGGTCACGTGATCATTACTGAGCAGTTACAGCCTTTATTGAGCAGTTACAACCTTTCTTCTAAGCTGAAAACCGTAACAGTGACGTCTTTTCTCTGCTCCATTGAAAACCTTTTCAGTTACGATTGACTTTTCTCCTCTGAGGTGACTTACGTGTACACTTATGGCTGTGTCTCACGACCTTGGGCCAATGTTTTTGTCTCTGACCGGGTGCCAGCTCTGACCGGGTGCCAGCTCTGACCGGCCTGAATAAAGTCGGATTATTTAGGGCAGATGGAGATAGAATTTGGCATTTCGTCCCCACCCCGAACATGGGTCAAATATGTATTGCACCTACCCAGGAGGGGGGGCTTCATGCTACATTTTGTATACACATGTGCGTGACTGACAAGCCTCACACTCGTGTAAAAGACAATGCAATTGCTCCCCCCCCCTGAGCCCTTCCCGTACCGACCCCTTGTTACATACTGCCCACTCCCAATTGGAAGAAATCCTGAAAAAAAAAGTGAGACCCTTTGCCCAAATATTACCATGCCGGTAGGCCTAATATGGTCCCGATCTTCACTCCCATCAATCCGTCCGTCATGCTGAGAGCGAAATGTGGCTCATACTGACGGGAAACTGTGGCTCATTTTGACGGGAAACTATGGCTCATTCTGACGGGACAATGTGGCTCATTCTGATGGGAAACTATGACTGTAAACTGCCGACAGAAAATAACACGGCGAACTCACGAAGTGAAAAAAGAACACGTACACACAGCACAGCGGTATTACGGTAGAGGCATGTCGTGTGTGATATGTAGCGTCCTCCTAATCTCTACATGAGATAACAGCTTATCAAACTGCCGTTCTCTGTGCCCCAGATACCTGCATAGAGCTAACGGGAATACCCACAATGAACATTACAGAGATACTACACAATACATTTACAGCTTGCTAGTACCCTTTACGGAAGCTACCCAAACTCTACCTACAGCACTGGGCATTGGAGAGAAGGTAAGTGATTGATTTTGGCATCTTAATGTCATCAGTATGTGGCTATCATTAGGGTATGTTGTAGTAGGATATGTGTAGTGTGTGGCCAGGTGAGTTGTTTGTCCACCAGGTACCTGTAGTACCTACATGTAGGTCATGATGGACGATACAGAATAATGGCTAATTACAACCATTGGTGTCCTCCTCCCTGGTCCACTCTGTATAAAGGCAGTTATAACCCTTCACTAAAGTGAACACTATCCATACCTCTATAACAACGTCAGGTAGTTTACAGAATGTATTTTAGGTAAAGACTCCCGTTTGAGACGATCATGAACAAGGAAAATGTGATCACTTTTGGGTGATAAAATTGATACCTTTAATGTATACCTATTAGAAAATGGGTTGCACTGGTGAACGCATACTGTCTAGCATTTGCTATTTCAGGGGGAATTGCAGTCGATTTCGTCATTTAATTTTATATAAATTTCCATCTAATACGTTGTTTTCGAAAGATTAAGCTATACCTAAAGTCGGACACCTCAGAATGAATGTCAGAAATGATTCTAGAGTCGGGCAATTTTTTGATGTTGCTAAGAGATATATACTACTGATATAGGGATCCAATAGTTCAGTCATTATGATGGACCGGAGATTTACAGTAGCTGGATGTTCCACAAATTTGTGGAGCTCCGCAAATTTGCTTTCATTAATTTGCGGAGCTCCGAACTTTAAGGGTAAATACAAAACAGATAGAATAAGGAAACCAATTTTCCCATTTCTGTTTTATGTTAAAAATATTGCAAGAACAGCCCAAGTTCAACCAGTGATAGAACCATGTAGGAAGTGAGTTGTATAATAGACATGTGGTCTGCTGTGTCTGTGAGAAAGAAAAACAGCTGAATCCTCATAATATCTATATTGTCATATTGTATACCCCCTCAGTCGTTCAATACCAATTCAGTGTTGAGAATGGACGGAATAGAGACTAATAGATGGTAATGACCAATGACTTGGTGTTTCCTCTGTGCGACCAGGATAGTGCTTCCACGTGGGGACACAGTGACATTATATAAGGCATAAACTGTGAGTAGGTATACAGCACATTTAAATTAGGAAGATGAATATGATTCGTTACAAAGTCAGAGGATAATATAGTATCATAATGATAGATATGTTTTCCGAGACAAAGGAAGTTTTGAACATCTCTGCTATCGAGGAAAAAACGTCATGGAGCATTATTGCATGCATCCTTGATTTAACCTACACGTATATTAGGGGATCAGCAAAGGCCTCTTATATGACACATGAGTCTCATTTTGGGGGGCAAGGTCTATCAGTAACTTTTAAAGGTATTGTAACGGTATTTGATGGTGGCTTATAGCTATAGGAAGGAAAACGATGAGAGGAAAAGTTGTGATATACTTAAGTTCTCTATTGAACACAAAGGTGATACACAAAGCCTTTATGACCTGGAATGTCAATGTCTTATGCTGTGAATAAATGCTGATAACATGCAAATAACCAATGCCTTGAACAATGTTTGATTATCTAGGTTATTTGAGTTTATAGCAATGCGGGTACTACTTTATTATCTATGATAACAATTCTTGTCCTAAAAGATATCACAGCCATAGGCAAAATGAAAGATAGTCACGTATGAATTCAGTTTGTTTGCTTTTGGGTTGAAACTTGTTTTATTGCCTTCCACAATTGTTAATTGCACACTGCGATTGCATACTAAAGTCTTATGCATCTCTATGAATTCTTTGAATTGAATCAAATTGCCAAATGTATGAGAAAAATAGTGCAGTAATCATACTGCAGGGAAAATGAGTCAGTGATAGCTTCCTCATTGCAAAGGTCCCTAATCTGCTAATCTGCTAATGAAGTATCACTGTTGTGCCAGTTGTGTGCCCATCATGATGGTTGTTGTCCTGTACCAGGAGCAGAGATCTCCCCACTTTACTGTTGTTATATTATGATATGTCATGGCTGTTACCTATCAAGAGCACCTGACTCAGTGTTTAGATCAATTTACTGATAAGGAGTAGGGCTTATCTAGAGTGTCTCAGGACACAGTCCAATCGTGCTCAGCTACACATGTTTTGTAGCCAAACAGTCATATAAATTACGTATATCTTAACGTCTCCTAATTTTTCTGGACCATAAATGAGGTCAATGGAGAAAAGGGAATGATTCCCCCCATATTAATTTGGAAGTAAAGATTATATATGAGCTACCTGTACCTATGTTTTCCTGAATGACTTGTAATATATGAACAGATGAAACACACAGATCTGATTTTGGCCTAATAAGAATTGCTGATTGCATCCACCCCATCCACCCACTGCCACGGGGTACCTAATGATCGACAGTTATACAATTGTATATTATATATATATAAATATGTATATATATATATACACATACATACATATTCATTATTCACATATTTCACATTGGTACACATTGGTACCTTATTCGAGGTAAATTTTATCCCTACACATAAATAAATCCACTCAAAGTTGTATACCTATTTTATATATATATATATGTCTACTTTATCACGGGATGAATCCTCAAGCTCTCTTGTCTCATAAGTCCAATTATTTTAGTCCTGTAGATGATCTAGATGTAGCAGTATGGTAATACTCTTTTACTCCTTCCCAGATGGCGCGCTTCACTACATGCTGCCTCCTGATGGCAATCATAGTGACGTCACTTCCAGCAGAGTCCCTCCATTTAGAGCTTCCTGATGTGCAGAGTTTTCTTAACTACTGGAGTGGCGCACAGGGTTCGGGAGAGACGAGTGACCGGACACGCAGGGACACAGACGGAGATGCAGACAAACATAGTAGGACTAAAAGGGCGAGCGGGGACAGCAGTATCTACCCGTACGAAGTAGAAACATCCTCGTAAGTTCATATTACTCATAAATCCCATAGTTGTTGTGTTTGTTTGTTGTGTTTATGTTAATGTTAAAATGATGACAGAACTGTGTTTACACATGAGCTTGTTCAAAATCTGTTCAAAATCTCATCAATGTCTACATATTTACACTTGTTGGTCCCCTCACCATCCCACGAAGCCCCCCAGGGTGGCACAGCCATCTGGGGGGGGGGGGGCTGAGTGTTAGGATCAAACACGACAAGCTCATGTGTAAACACAGTTCTATCATTATTTTAACATCAACATAAACACAACAAATTAAGACAACAAATCCTTTCCGTCCATCGACGGAAACAAATCCGTCTGTCAATAGAAATTGCAAACCTGTCAGAAAACATTGACAGATGTTTCCACTGAGACCCATCCGACAACGTTTTTGTCAGATTTCAGTGGGTATCTGGATGGGTGTCCGTTGACAGATGGATAATTTTGGCCTACACCAATCCGTCCATCAACTTTTATGTCAATGTCTCCATCAACGGAGGGACTGGTGGAATTAATAAAATGTAAATCCATCCATCAAGGGCCGATGGAAATGATAGAAATGTTGACAGAAATGTTGATGGAAAAAAACATTATTTGTTTTTAATATTGAGATTTCCGTCCATTTTCCCCCAAATCCATCTGCTGTCGGCGGATGGATCACATTTTCTTGGCTTCCATTGATGTGTTTACACATGGGTTTAGAGTGTTAGTCCCCTGACCAACACATGAGGCCAAGATGTATATATATTAATCTGTGAGAGGTCCCCCCTTGATGTCTTGAAGGAAGATTGATAGGTTCTCAAAATATGACACAGTGGCCATTATGTTACATGAGAGCCACCCACCTATTAATTAGATTATTATTCTGAAATAGTTATGCAGAAGTCCTGTTACTAGTGTATGTGTGTATGTACACTTTTTGTATATATTATGTATGTATTTGCAGGTTGCCGAGGCATGCGAACAATTCAATAAATGACCGCTACATGCCCGTGCTTGGCAATGGCTACATATCAACATCTGTTTACTCCAAGTTCATCCATGTTAATGGTCTCTACAATGGAGAAGGAGGTAAATAGAGAGAGCATCACTTGAAAGTGACCTCATCAGTGGTTATTGCATGAGTGGTGCTTGGGCTGTATTGCACGCTGGCCTATGGCGTGGAATACAGCCCAAGCACCACTCGTGCAATAACCACTGACGAGGACACTTTCAAGTGAGCTCTGCATTTATTTCATGTCTTTCTTACTTATTTCATGTGTATTTTATGCTTATTTCAAGGTATTACAATAATAATGACACTGGACTATTGTTTTGAATCTCCCTAGGGTCACGTGACCCTTGGGAGTCTGCAATACGGCCACAGCGTGCAATACGGCCTGGCTTATTGCACGGTTCCCTGGGGAATGGCCCTCGTATTGCTTTAACCCTGACAGGCCATATTCACCATGAAATAAATGATATTATGGTAATTAACAAGATTACAACCCAAGCCTAGCTCTTGAAGAACTTGCAGTTTGAACACATTATCATTCATAAGCCTCTCTCTACCTGTTGATAGTCATGTTTTAGCATGTTTCTCCTCACCTTATAGCCAACTCCCACCGTGCCGAGGTGCCAGCTGTTATCGTGACACAGGTGACCCTACCACCGGAAATTGAGAGTAGCACAATACGGAGGTACACCTTCAATGCTCAAGATGGTAATCTCATTTTATGGTCTCAATCAGTAACTGTATAGCTTTCTTGTCTATGTGTATGAATCATCTGCAATATGATGGTGACTGTATATCAACATGGAGGGGATGTTGGCAAGTGCCATAGAATTTTTCCGACCACCTTCCCCCCCCCCAGATGGGTTCAAATTGATCACAGACGACCCCTTTGAGACATAGTAATGCACATGCATTGTTTATTAAAAGGAGTGAAATTCTTCGGTCCCAGCTTCAATTCGTGGCTTTGGTTCACTACACTATATTAATCCCTTTTTGAAGCTCTAAGGTTTGAAAGTTAATAACTAGAGATATCTTACATTTTCAGGGGTGTTCATTGAGAGCATTGACTGTCCATATGCTTATATTATACATCGAACATACATCCACCATAAATACATCCGACTGCTGGTATCTGACATCAAGGTGACACGCAAGGACGAAGATGGTGGCACGTTCGATCTCGAATACCCAAGCCTGGAATCGTCTGCTGACATCCGCTTTGAGAAACCACAAACTTACAGGAATGCACATTGGTAAGTGTCATACATAGATATTAAACTCTAACATAGGGCTTGGGAAAATTACTCTCGTCATTTCATTGGACAATTATCATTCCATACATTGCTATGATATGTATAGGCATGTCATCTCGGTGTCCAATGAGAGAAAATGATATCTGCATTTATAGAATAGTTTCATGCAATCCCTGTGTTAATTATATAAATAACTGCAATATATATCATATGTACTTATAACAGGAAGGTTAGTGGACGTACCAAAGTGGCAGAACGTGGGGCATCAGTAGCCAGTGTTCACTCCTTCTACTATAAGCGACACTTATCCATCTCAGTGGTCAGTGATCCGGAGCGCCACGAGATCATGATACAATCAGTGGACATCCAGGAGAATGATGCCCAGGGAGACTTCGATAGGGCCCGAGAGATCATTCGCACAACTAATGGAATTGAGCAGCTATTCAGCGAGCACAAAGTAGCTATGAAGGCCATGTGGGACAAAGGGAAAATTGAGACTTTTGGTGATTTACAATTATCTAAGATTGTCCTGTTCTCACAGTATTACCTACTGTCCTCCATGCCACCACAGAGTGCCCAGAAGGCACCCAACTATAAGACAGTCTATACTGGCATCTCGAGAAACAGCCTGGCCCGTGGAAAGGAGAACACAGACTATAGAGGACACATTTTCTGGGACAATGAGATGTATATAATGCCTGCTGTGCTATTGTTCCATCCGAATCTTGCCAAAAATATCCTCAGAATCAGATCCTCTGCCAGCACTTCTGCTAGGGAGCATGCCCAGCAGAATGGTCGCCAGGGATATCAATTCCCCTGGGAGAGTGCTCTAACTGGGCATGATGTCACCCCTAGCTCTTGCCCTGACTGCCGGGATAATGCACTGCATGTGACAGGGGCTGTGGGTTGGAGCATCCGTCAATACTTCTCTGCCACACGCGACAAAGCCTATATGGTGGAGCCCGAGTACAATGGTTGTGACATGACAAAAGAGATTGCCCGCTTCTGGGCAACCTCAGCAGTGTATAACAACTCAATTGGAAGATATGATATTAACAGTAAGTTCACTTATAGTTGGGACTCCACTACACAATTTTCTGATTGGATTGGAGCAATCTCTGATACAAACAACATTAAACACTGATGTACTGGTGCAACAGTAATATATTTGTTTGTATCAGATATTGTGAGAATGACTCCTATCCGATCAGAAAATTGGGTACAGGAGTCCTAGCTTAAAGGATAATGACTTGGAGCTTCACCTTTGACAGATAATGGGTGATAATTCATGCAGTTGCAGCTTATTGACAATTCTTATATTTAACATAAATAATTTGTTTTGGTACAATTAATTAGTATTACACTGTAATACCCATGCCTAATGCAAAATCATGTGTCTTGTTATTACTGGTTGTGTATGATTTAATCTCATGAATTATAAATATCATTACCTGCCAATTCCAGATGTGACGGGCCCTGATGACTGGCACCCCCGTGTTAACAACAATGCCTACACCAATGTGATGGCTAGTCTGGCTATCCACTGGGCACGCTATTTTGCCTGTATGTGTGGTCGCAATGAGCGGGACGAGGTACCTGATGAGTGGATGGCAGTTGCAGATTTTGTGGAACTGCCCTTTGACAATGTACAGCGCACACACCACCAGTTTCAGGGATATGACAAGCGTAAGTATATGTGGAGAGTTTACATTCCATCCACTCATTGAAAATGACAAAATGTGTCAATTGGGTGAATACTCTCCAACTTATTCTACATGCATCATCAAATAAAGAGCTAATAAAGTGTTTTTTTTTGTTCGAACTGTACCAATAATTTATATAAATGACTTTTGTGCCAAACAGTTCCACAGTCAAATCGTACGATAAAGCAGGCTGACACCATCCTACTGACCTATCCGGTCAACTGGAACATGAGCCGCGACATTATGCGAAATGACCTAGAGATGTACGAACAAGCCATAACACCGAGGACCCCTGCCATGACTTTCAGCTTCATGTCTGTTGGTTATAAGTGGGGTGATGATCCGTCCAAGGTGGATTCATACTTCCAGAAAAGTTATGAAGATTATGTCATTCAGCCTTTTAAGGTGAGTTATTCATTAATGTCAAGGTTTCATTTAATTACCGCAAGTGATGAGCATAATTATAGCAGGATTGCTCTGGAAATAATGCATGTAATTAAACTTGATGCTAATGCAGCCTATACAACACTTGAGACCAGCATTAGCTATAAAACATCTAAAATCAATAGAAAGAAGACAAATCGATCAAATATCTTTCCATCAATATTCTACAATATTATAAGCTAAATTAATTTTCTACAGATTTGGACCGAGTACTCGGAACAGACAGTGGCTGACCAGGAGAAGAGCAGCGTTAACTTCCTGCCTGGTGCAGGAGGCTTCCTCCAGTCCCTCATCTATGGGTATGCAGGCATCAGGGTCAGACCTGAGTTCCTGGAGTTCCACAGCCCCACACCACCATTCCGCTGTGACAGGTGAGACAACACCACATATCCCACTGATTATACTTCTAGATGTGTCATCTCATGCATTGTATCCCACTTTTATATATTGCTTCTATGTGTCATCTCATGTATCCCACTTTTATACATCCATGTGGTGTTCATGCACCTCACATTTATATACTGCTTCCACGTGTCATATCATGTATTCCACTGTTATTTATATTGTGTAGGGCTTCTATGTAGCATTTTACACATCCCACTTTTATAATTATATTTTAAATGATTATGATTATGTATACTGCTCGGATGTCAGATTTCCCTTTATTTCTTCAGGGATACTCAGACATAGCTATGCCTCCGACTTGTGAAATAACTTGTTATCAAGCACTTAGCATTTCTTGTTACAATTATGTTATCCCTTTACGTTCATATTTCAGGATGCTCTTCTCCAGTTTTGATTACCTCGGGACTGATATGACCATTGAATTTCATCAAGACCGAGTAAAGATAACCATCAACGAAGTTGGCGACTACAAGCTGATATTAAAGCGAAACTCGACCACAATGATTGACGAAGACTTGACAGTTGGTAAGAAACATCAAAATCATTCAAGTATGACAATCCGAGGTATGGATTGGAGTATTGGCTAAATACATGATGTTTTACATTAGTCTGTGATTTATACTGTTTAAAACTATTCTAGGATGTTGATAATTTGGTACTACATGTAGGCAATTGGTAAACTAAAATGCCATGGATGTGTGCCGTTGTTGTGTTTCTTTTTAAATACCCATAGTAGGTTGGGCCATTTTTACTTTACAAATAAACAATGCAACCACCTTCTTTGTTTCTTCCAGGAGCAATGATCACGATAGATAACCCCAAGGATGGCTTCTACATCTTAACAACAGACCCGTCAGCATGTGAGCACCCCAGAGACTTTATCTACATGCCGTGGGGGTACAGCCCCTGGATCAGCGGCGGTCCCCAGGTCAAAGGCAGCCTCCTCACACTGCTACTCGGCCTACTGAGCTGTACTCTACTACTGCTTACAGACAAATGAACATGATACATTATCTACATAGTGACATTATGCTGTGCTGAATAGATGGAGAAAGGATTTGTGACAATTAACCTCAAATGAGAGGTCTCAAACTCAGGAGTATCCTCATGTATTGGTCGTGTTTAATCCTTGTGTATTGAATTGGTTAGGACAAAAGAACAGTGGGGGTAGAATAGTAGTATCTGGTTTTGTTGTAAACCACCCTCACTTTGATCCAAGGCTTGGGTGGACAGTAATGGGACTGGGAATCTGTAGCAAGTGTATACCGACAGTTGTTGTCTTATGTAACTCAGTATGCGAGTAGGTTGGCTTGGAATTTGAGAGAAGACATTCTAACAGCAGAAAACACCCCTGCCACCTTGATGCAGCGCCAAGTGTAAATAGTTCTATACTGTATCATTATGTTGTACATATGCAACCTAAAAGAGAGAGAGGAAGTGAATCGGTGAACGCGGCCACATATGCTCTGATTTCGCGAGGTTCACACTAAAGTCACCCTTGACTTATTATACATTTTTATACAACTGATCATAATATACAAAAGTAGCGATTCATTTCCACATTCACGTGAGAGGGAGCTTATCGTGTTCGCCCTGTCCATTACTCCGCTATGTAAAATAGTATGTTGCCAGATTACATTAAATAGTTTTTAATGTTCTATAACATGTTGCAAAAGAACAAATGAAGAGTTTGGATGCAAAACGACATATCTCCATTCCAGAATTGAGGCATATAGTGCTTTTTGTAAAGACACCCTGAGGTCAATTATTGTACTTTGGTAAAAGATTGAATACTAGGTAGGTCCTAATGCGATTCAAAATAATAAATCTTGGAAAAATAGTTTGAGGATTATATTTCACTATCCCTAATTTATATTTTTGTCAGATTTTTATCCCCATTTTTAAAATGGCGCTTATGTCGTTTTGCATCCAAACTCTTCAAATGTTGATAAAGTGTTATTTTGTAATAGGAGTATGTGCCTATGTCCAAACGGCTAAATAATAAAAGGCATTGTGTGTTCAATTGAGTAAACACAATAATACTTAATACAACGACTTCCGATGAGAAATTGTGCCAAAACAGGAGACATTCTCTATCTCGGGCCTAGTAGTGTATAAAGCATTGGTGCTGTTTCTTATCATATATATAGACATACCTGACATTAGAATGTCAATCGGCGGGAATTACATGCATGTGATACATATCAAACTCATTTTAAACACTTTAAATGAACTGCTGTTTAAGGACTATTGCACAATACACATGAAATATCATGAAGGATCTGTACATACTACAAGATGTATTCAGGTAATAAAGTATGATGTATGGTTTTCTAACTGATGTCATTAATCTAGCTGTACAAGAGACCATCCACGGTTAAGTTAATCCCACTAATCACCCTACACTATAGATACTGTATGTGTAAGGGTCCCGGTTAATCTTCATGAAACTGAAGGCACATACCCAGCTAACAAAAAAACTTTATTTTACGTCAGAATAACGTTCTAAAACTGTATATAACGTTATGCCATAGTGAGGAGCTTTAGAGAAACGTTATATAACGTAAGATAACGTTACAAAATGTTGTATAACGTTTTTTTTGTTTACTGGGTATTAGAGTTGCTCATATAGAAACAGGTCTTACAGTGGTACACGGTACACCTCACAATTCGGAATGGGTCTGAGGTGGCCGTAAATACAAATTGCCCAATGGTATTGTAAAAATTGAACCCTCGAGGGTTACATGAAGCTCTTTAGTGAGCAGCCACATCAGCCAGTGAGGTAATAAGGCGAGCCATCTAGTGTTGGGCTCACTGATACCACACTAGTGCGGCCACAAAGTCCATACCATATGTTTATTTCTGACCCCTACACCAACAGATTAGCAAAGTATAATAAGAGTTGTGTATGAATCCACAAAATATAATGTTTAGACTTTTGCTGAGTAAACTTCATGTTTTGATTCACAAGAGGGCTCTTCAGTTTTGATTCACAAGAGGACTCTTAAGGGCTGTGAGCTCAGCTCTTACAGGCACAAGGGTGGCACAAGATAGGGTGAATATGTTGTAGCTGGACAATGCGCATGGTCCCCTGTCCAAACACTGCTGCCCTCTGGTGGAACTGTTATTTTAGTCCATGTATGGAAAATGCTGAACTTATTCCCTGACGGCCCAGCTTTAAGACACATGAGACAACACATTTAGAACATACTTCAGAGAAAATATTTTTATTTCACGGTCTCCATAGGACACTGACAGGGACTAGCGGACTGCTAACTGTTTATTTATACTGGACTCGCTACAAAATGTATATTTCTTGAATCAATCCGAAATATTATTGTCGGAGTAGGCATAATGCGTTCTTGTACTTTTATCGCATACAGCATAACATATGAGGCATGCAGTAGCGACATTCAGTAGGTCCATAACATGTAAAGAGTTCATGGCAGGGGAATATTTGAGAATTTATCATTATCCTCTCTCTACCTGAACTAATCATGTGTAGCCTAACTGGGAAAGTCTTAATTCATCAAATTATATTTATATTACAAAGCATGAGAGGGTATAAAGAATAACCACTATCCCAGTAAACAAATAACGCTATACACCATTCTATAACGTTATGTAACGTTATATGTCAACGTTTTTCTAAGGCTCTTTAATATGGCATTCAACGTTATGTAAAGTTTAAAAGGTTATTTTGACGTAATATAACGTTTTATTTGTTAGCTGAGTTAACATATAGCTCTGCTAAAATAATTGCAGATGTCTGGCTCATCTTTCCTACGTGCTTCATACTTAAGGTGCGCATGGTTAATTGGCTGCACAAAAGAGTAAAATACAGAGCAATCAACAACAGGAGGATATAGTAGATTTAGAAACGTTTTGGAACTTGTGTTACATATAATTGAATGGCATCGGAGTCGAAGATTGGGAAAAATATATATATCGTTCAGGTTGCAAAAATATCATGCGTTCACAAGACCCCAGTCAACTAAAAATGTATCGTTTCATGAGATAGCAACCATTTGCTGTCAAGTATTTATTTAGAGTATATTAGAGATTTCCAATAGAAGTAGCTCAGCACAATGGCATAGGACTCTAAATATCTGATATACACAGTCTTTGCAAAAACTTTTTCATCCCACAGGACATTTGGTCCTGCAAATTTTCAATGTTGCAGGACCGGCTACTTTTTTGGAGGACCGGATAGCCACATACCTGACGGCTTATGCATTTTAAGTATAAAATAGCATTGTCCATTAAACATACATTACTTTTGTAATCATTTATGGCCAAATCAGGACAGATAAATAGTTTTACACGGTATAATGGCATACATATCTTAGCTTTGGAAGCCCAAGTGAATTCTTCTAGTTCAGAAAAGCCCAACATGTGACTGGACATTCGGTCCTGCTACACTTGTGAATCTGCTGGACCGGTGGCATTTTAGAAGGACATTGCCACTGTCCTGCATGTTTTCGTAAGGACTGTATACATGTTTAATGAATGGATATAATACAATGCCTGTTAGAGATATTTGTATCAAAGTAACTCACAGAAGTACATAATATGGAGTAGACATACGGAGAATATCAGACCCAGTTATTACTGTGAGCCGAGCTTCAGTTCCACTCGACCATTCTAGGTCCCGTACCAGTGGTGATGCTGTCCCAGGAAACTGGTAAGTAACAATTGGAAACTATCTCGCCTTAAACTGTCTGAGTAATACTAGGTTTGTTCTAGAATCTGAATTTTGTGTAACAATAATGTAGTTACTAATGGGCTTGGTGAATAAACTCATGAGAAACCACGATAGATAAAAACGGTAATTCTAATCAGACACATTCTCTCCAGTAACAAAGGTGATGTGTGACAAAAATAGAACTATTACAAAATAGAGGATTCAGACAAATATATCAAGAATATTATCATAGTTGAGTCACTTTTGAGAATCTGCTGAGCATCTTACTAGATATATGAGGCCATACGTAGAGTGTGGATGAACGCCTTTTTAAGTCAAAACTACGAGAGAGAATCCACATGTCCGATTACAGGTAATTACGAAGAATAAGATGTAAATTAGAACATATAGATGTGGAAAATACAGCCTTTCATATATCATATCAATCACCGGTTATCTTATACAGATTACTTACAATATCTCATCGATTGGTAATATATAACACTAAGGTATCAACCATTAGTATGATAATGAGAAAGACATATTATTCCAACTCACCATGAAAAGGAGCAATACACTAGGTTCTACTGACAGTAGTAAGCCTATATTGAGGACCGGAAGATGCCTCAAGGTTTATGAGTCGTCATAATGCACCAATACAGTCACACTGAGTAATTCGACAGTGCTTCGCATCATGCTTACCCTTCGGGAATGTATCAATCCTATAAGATTGGCATGATGCATGAATACCGCACTGACCAAGTACGCTCAGGGTTTCATCAATGCATCATCATGATGCAAAATCATAATGTATCAAGCACTATGCTGCACTCAAAGGGTTAAGATGTTCTACTTTGTTATCCTAGAAAAGATTACAGCATGGTACCAGGTGTACTTTGGCATTTAGTACATGTATGTGAGCACTTTTAGGTGCGAAATTGTTGACTTGTAAGCATCAAAGTATTGATAAGTCGCCCCTGGTCTCAGGTGGTGAGGGAGGGGAAATGTCCATTAGCTGTTTAACTATGTTAACTATGTTTTACATATAGCTATAAGACTAATGCTGTATCGTCTAAACTAACAGGAAACATTTATCTTGAGAAAAGGTTTTTCAGACTCCCCTTTCTTGCACATTTTCCTTGCATTAGGGACCACATGATACATCTAATCAGATCTGGAAGCACCAAAATGCTATAAACTACTATCATGTATATTCATTACCGTATTCGTAGTTGGCATCAACGATTTGGAAGTTTAGTAAATTCAAGGAGTCATGTCCCAGGCAACATGGTGGCATTTTAAATAACAGAAGTGTAGTGCAATAACAAAGGTGCTTGTCTTCAAGTGGCTCGATTAATACACACAATGTATTATAATAGCTGTAGGGAATGCCCTAATGACATGCACTAACTACATATATGACACCTACATAGACAGACCCTTCATTTATATTGGTCAATGTATATTATGTATAGGTTATATAAAATAGCATTACACAGGGGAGGCAAAAACACATAAAAGTCACATTTAGTCTTAAAGTAACGTTAATTTCAAGAATTTATATCCATGGACGGGATTTTCAGCCAGGTCCACCGGTGTCATTACCAAAGGATAACCACCACTCAATTATAGAAAATAAAGCTAGCATGTGTACATCAATTCACATAATCATAGATGGCTAGATTCAGGTATAATATCAGAATGTAGGAGGAAATAATCAGCTGAATAAAGAAGAGTATTCAAAATAATATCAATCTTATTCATATAGTTGACAATACTTATTTCAGATCCTTAATACCCATAAACTGGCAAAATCAAGACTTGGACTCTTTCGAGATCCATCAAGTTAGAGTTAGGCATTTAGTTTAAGCACCAGGTTATGATGTACCAGATCTCAGAATATAGAACTTATCATGTAAAGCTTCTTTTTTGTGATTATACTATATCAATGCCAACAGACATTAACTGTGAAGCAAGGCAATGTAAGCAGGGGCAATTCTGTAACACTGCCAGGTCCACTCACTAACTCATAATAATATGGTGCAAACAACAGCATTATACTGTATACATATTACAAGCTGATACACGGACTAAAGACAAAAAATAAAGCTTTTTCGATAGATCACGGCAGTAAATGCAATCAGATAGAGCTTGACATTCCCAATAGCTCTCCCTCTACCAGTCTTAATATAAGAAATATAACGGTTCATTAATGCCATATAGTGTAACACCCAAATAACGGCACCTGAAGAGGTGCTTACATTTTGAATTAATCATATCAAAGCAAATTCACATCAATACAACACATACAACGTTATTTTGGAACATCAACTGTATATGCTGGATAAAACTCTCCTTGATCAACATCGACTCCAGCTCTTGACAATGAACCCCAAAACGACATCACTTCTGTCAGAAATTATGTCCTGCACTCTACAGGATGACACAGCAGTCGTCCTCTTCTACTTCCGGTGGCGGTGGCAGTACCTCTGGCGGTGGTTCCTGGTAAGGTCCGTTTATGTAGACGCGGAGCACAAAGATCCATGTCTCATTGTGGTCACCATGGTTACGTGTGTACGTCACCTCGTGGTCGCCATGTTGACGTCCTGAGTACAGCCGTACAGGGACCGTCTCCACAGACAGGTACTGCTGGATGTCTGTAGGGGAGGGACAGGACAGGATAGGCTAATTGACTGTAATTCCTTATTGAGATTTTATTTTCCGCTGTTCAAACTGTTCAATTTAAAGATTCATTCATATGTGTTATACAACGGTCAATACATAATTATGATCTATTCAGTCAAGTCATGAGAAATCTGTACTGCATGGGTTGTGTTAAACTTGATCTCAGACTCCACTGTCTTTAACGTCTCCTCTCGAAATACAACCAGTACTAACTTACTTGTGGCAAAAAATACACATTGGCACAGAAGACGGTACCTATCTATACACACATGTGTACCATGGCAACAATGCTACTTCATAGTCCTTAAAAGGACATTGCATTTTTTAATCTATATGAATCAAAATATTATTATGAGATGAGAGAAGTCAACTTAAGTGAGCCTGATGCCAAAACAGATACTTATACTCTTAACTTAGTAACATAATAATTATCCACCTTAACAGGGACCGTCTACACAGACAGGTACTGCTGAATATCTGTAGGGGAGGGACAGGACAGGATAGGCTAATTGACTGTAATTCCTTATTGAGATTTTATTTTCCTCTGTTCAAACTGTTCAATTCAAAGATTCATTTATATGTGTAATACAACGGTCAATACATAATTATGATCTATTCAATCAAGTCATTAGAAATCTGTACTGCATGGGTTGTGTTAAACTTGATCTCAGACTCCACTGTCTTTAGCGTCTCCTCTCAAAATACAACCAGTACTAACTTACTTGTGGCAAAAAATACACATTGACACAGAAGACGGTACCTATCTATACACACATGTGTACCATGGCAACAATGCTACTTCATAGTCTTATCACTGCTCATTCATTGATATTGGCCTTTTAAAAGGACATTGCATTTTTTAATCTATATGAATCAAAATATTATTATGAGATGAGAGAAGTCAACTTAAGTGAGCCTGATGCTAAAACAGATACTTATACTCTTAACTTATTAACATATAATTATCCAGCTTAACTATAATCATACTCACTTGCATTACTCAGCCAGGCCTTGGTCCGCACCCATGTCTGGGACATGGTTTCGTAGGTCGGGGACCCAAGGCCCCCGGAGGACAGACAGATAGGGGTGAAGGTGCGGTAGTTGAGTTGTGGCATGGGCATGGGTGGGGGCGGGATGTCATCAGGTCCTGTGCTGTATCTCCTCCCGTACGACACACGCACAATACGGACGTAATATGTGTATCCCTCTCCACGCTCATAGTAAGATGTGCGGTGGGTGTCGAGTGTGTCACCGCCTGCATGTATGAAGTGAAAGATGGATGTTATAAAATAATTAATACAATGGTCGCAAATCAAATTGGTACCTTTATTTAAATGTCACAATACGTCATATTTCTAATGCCTGTTTCTGCATCAACATATTGCTCCTCATACACCAATACTTTTAGGATATATATCACTAAATATGAGTACTATGTGCTATAAATTGCTACCGACCCAAATCTGGTTTGTGGTCTATAGACTCTCCATAATTTAGTCACTTTGAGTTTGTAGTCTATAAACTCTGCCGTGGTTGTTATTCTACAGCAGTTCCACTTGTAGTCTGTAATACACAGACTCTACCTACCCCAGTCCCGTTTAAGTTTGTAGTCTATTGACTGGATGTTGAGGAACCGCAGTCCCTGTTGTTGGTCTACCCAGTGCCGGGCCTGGGCTACCACCCCACCAAAACTCTCCTTCTCATGGCCCTGATGTCGTGGTACAAAGTCAGCACAACCTGCATACAAAGAGATTAGATATGGTAAGTGCGTTGTGAACAGAGATAGGACAATGAAGTGATGCATAAGTGAAATCGTGAGAAAACTCTTTGATTCTAAATAATCAGAAATTTTAGGCCTATGCATTGTACATAAGACATAAATTATATAGGAATGTTCTAGTATATAATCAATTATAATTGCTGATAATTGTTTGTACTTGTTAAAATACCAGAATCAACAAACATTTTATGTTAACTTGCCTATTTCTTCAAAAGCCGGTGGGCCAAGGATAAAGAAGACTCTGAGCACCATAACAAAGTAGCAGCCAGT
The DNA here is from genome assembly GCA_947462335.1 of Harmothoe impar. Lineage (NCBI taxonomy): Eukaryota > Metazoa > Annelida > Polychaeta > Phyllodocida > Polynoidae > Harmothoe > Harmothoe impar. The sequence continues at coordinate 11,500,921 of OX381721.1, read as the reverse complement.
CTTGCCATGTTCGCGCCAGGAGCACTCATCCGGGTCGGCTGTGCCCAGACTGGTATGGCACTTCATGTCCTGAGTCTCAATGTTCAGGATAGAACCTATGGGACAATAGTATTTTAATTGTGTGAATTTATCAAAGTAGTGATTAGATTAGTTATAAACAACATGGTGTCATTTTATAATCCATCCGTGCCAGAGAAAATGGGCAGATTAATTAATGAAAAGTCATTGAAATGCAGTTAAAATGATGGTCCAGTCTAGGTAAAAATGGATGTCTACCCCATATCTGATTGCGTGTATCCTCCCAGCAACCCAAAATATTTAGCTTGGATAGTTGGATAAGAAAGAAAGTGACATATCTACCTGCTAGTGGCCTCTCTTTGAAAAGTGTGTTGACCCTGTTGAGAGTTTCAGCCAGACTCTCAAACTTGGGTTTGGAAAAGAGCCCCTGGCCCTCAGTGTTCAAAGGTACCACGTTCCAGTGGCCGAGCTGCTGGGGCTCTGGGGGCTCCTCAGGCTGCCGTGGCCGCACCCACAATCTATACATAAAAGGTGGGTTATTAAGTAATTTGGCACAAATTCATATCTATTTTCTATAGACACCATGCACTATCATAGCAGTATGCAGTACTTAGAGGCATTGCATGTATTTGTGCTAGATACAGTGGAAGGAAAACATATTCAAAGAAGTCCCAAATAGATATATATCTGAGCTCACACAGAGTAGGTTGTATTTCTCTTTGGGTGGGTTGGTAGTCAGAGTCGTACCCATTATAGATAAAAAAAACTTGAATTTTCCTTTCCGCTATCATGGCATAATTGATATTTACTTTGGCAATAGATGAAAACCCCACCATCCTTTTAAAATTAATGGAACCACCCCTGCTAACCTAGAAAACATCAGCAAAAATGTAAAAAAGTTGAACTACATGTACCAACCTGAGTGCCCTGACATAGCGGTTGATGTGTTCACCCCGCTCATAGAAGGACATCTTCTCAGGTTGTACATAGGCACCGTCCTTCATCTTCAACTCGATACTCTCACATGTCAGGATCCTCAGCTGCGGCTGGCTACGGAGCCAGTTGTTGGCCCTTCCCATCACCGAACTGCCAATGACAAACCATTATATCAGTGAGGTCTGATTTAACAAAATTAATATGAAAATATTATTTTCTTAAAGGTTCACTCTCTTTATCTAATTCATCGCTAAAACCACTTAGCATTGTATCAGTTTATCTTTAAGTGTCAACCACCAAAACGAAAGTGGTGTGTCTCAGTAGATATCCCTTGCTATTATAAATATACCGTGTATATTGGATCTTTCAATTTAAGGTGAACATCCATTTATTGTGCTGGACATACAGTGAACATCAGTAAAACTGGATGAACTATACTTTACTGTGTCTATCTAATCAGTTCATGATAACCATAAAGAGTTATTTGACAATAGTCAAACATGAAAATGGCCAAGAAACTTGATGCAGGCTCTTTTTACCTCACTAATGTGGTACAAACCGTGTATAGATGAAACACACAATACTATATCCAACTACTGTGTAAAATTGCAGACCACACTGCCCAGCCAGCTATCAATTTGTGCTTTCCCGATTATGAAGTACTCTCTTTCACAAAACAGTTAAATAATTATGAAACAATGCTTACTCAAACCGCTCATACTGTGCCTCTGAGAAGAGACCCCCTTCATCCAGGCAGTTGGGGATGATGTCTATGTAGTCCAGTCCCATGGTGGCAGGATACAGTCACACAGAGCTGCTTGATGTACTGACAACTCCCTTCCTCCTGTGGTTGAGAGAGAAAGGTGAATGCAGTCAGTTAATCCCTGTGTGTAAATGTGGCATTCCAGACATGGCTGTTTGCTTGACCACAGTCCTGTGTTGATCTAAGGGATTAAATGCAGATTTCACTTTACTCTAGATGTTGTCAAATAGACCTGGCACAGTGCCTCACATGTAGCAGCACTATGTCCTTTTCAGAAGGTGTGATAAGAGGATTATCCTTTTAGAAACATTCCTAATCTCATTTCCGACATTTGCATCACAATGTATACACAATGAGTCTTTGAAATTCCTGATGCATGTATTCGGTATAAGTAATAATCGTTCACTTTATTGTAGCACATCCACCTACATTTCAATAAGATAAGATATTGCATTGGTGCGTCATGCTGACCCTTCAGGTATGTATCTACCTAGTAGGGTCAGTATGATACATATGAATGCAGCAATGGGTAACAGCTTGCTAGTGTTGCATTCATACAACATGCTGATGAAGAGGTCTTACATGGTTAATGTATGGATAATTATATTGTAATTCCAATGACAGTGGAGATAAACGTACATATTTGCTGCATTCATTTACTGTTATTACTGATGATTATCATTGCATTTGCTGAATACACAGGCAACAGGAATATGAAAGGGCTACAGAATCATTACAGTGGTCTGAATGCAGCTTTAAGAAAAACCTGAATTTCAGTGACATGTAATGACCGCAGGACTGAAGAAGGCTGCTGATGAGTTGTAGAACCCCAGCATGCCAGACTAGTACAGCTAACCTGGTAAGCCCTGAGTTAATTGTGCGTTATGTCATAGGCCTAGGACATACATAACCAATAGACAGAAGGGCAGTCTTATGGGAGAACAAGGATAATATGGCTGGCTGTAGCAATGCATATACATTTTGGGTTCGGGAGTTAAATGTAGTTGTTATTATGAAATGGGTGGGGTCATGAAGATATAGTTTTAAAACCAACACAGCCGATGGCTAATTAGCAGGTCAAAATACATAATTCTTTGAAAAGAGCCCTGCCCCCCCCATTTGTCATCTTCTTTTTATAAGAAATATGTAAATTTTTAGTGGAAAAAACACCTTGTTATGATATACTATGGAAGACAAGGGCAGTCCACAGTGTTTGCACATCCCCAGACATACACTCTACTTATATAGCCCTCGTCCCCTATCCGCCCCTGGAATACATGTAGGCCACACCAGCATGTGAGCAATGCTAAGTTACTGATGTGTATAGCTCTGAGCTGCTCATTCCTCATTAGAGCCAGCCTCCCTGAGTTATGTTTGTAAACATGCTGTGTGCCTCTCTGTGGGCCTATACTGGTCACTCAGCCCCTACCACAGCACCCACATACATCCAGTACAGGGACCGAGGCAGCTGGACAACAACACTATCTGATTTACCGCAGATTTGTGCCCCAAATCATTCTGTCAGGCAGAAAGCCACATTCAGGAGGTGGAGAATCACATTGCACACTTAGTCCTACAGTACAGATCTCTCTCTCTCTCGGTGCTTATGGAGGGTTCTCTGGATGGAAGAGCTCCAGGTGGAAGGCTGCTGGCCGTCAGTCTCCTACTTCTCCTGAGTCTGGTCCATGTAGAAGGATGGCTCTTTGGTATGTTTGGATCAGAAGAGGAGACACCATCAGAGGTAGGTACTATGACAATATGCCCTCATCCATACAACCTGTTCTGGATACCAATACGTCACTGATCCGGTAGTCACTTGCTATATGTTGTCTTGTTTCATGGATGGCTAGCACGGTCTGAGCCAGGAATTTGAATTATAGTTTGAAGTTGTGTACCCATTAAGATGTGTCCCACATAAGCAATTTTAATCTCCCTCAAACCCTTTATCCCCTACAACCCAGAAGAACTTTCTGAAAACGCATCTCACTTCCAGCTCAAAAACAAAATCCCTAATCCAGATAACCCATTTACATCCATCACTACCCATATTAACTCCTTCAAATATCATTATTTAAACACGATCTGAAGACCAAGCAGGTGATAACAGTTTATAATCTACACTGAACGTCAACATAGACTCAGAACAACTTTCAGTGAACAAAGGCTATTCTAACTGTCTCAATGGAAATATTTGAAGCGATACCAAGAGCTAGGTGCCTAGTAATAATCGGTGTAGTCTGTCTGCTAGACTTAGTTTATTAAAGTGGATGGTTGCTTGGGTCAGAGAGTGAGACTTCATCAGAGGTAGGTGGCAAGATTTCACCAGCCCCTCTGTTAAAGATAATTAAACACTCCCTAATGATGGGATGAAACTGAATCCCCATCCACAAAGTATTATGTTCGGGATCCACATGAATCTACCTCTTGTATACTGCATTGGGAAAGTAAAATACACTAAGAATAAGCCTGGGTGTTTCATGTATACATACATATGTGCATTGGCTGCCAGCCCCTGAAGGCATAATATACTGGCTGTAGGCCTACTCAGAGGATGCTGAACAAAGCAAGGAACGGGGTTAGCGTGACTTTTCCTCAAGATACAAGCATGTAAAAGAATGTTTGAGATGGCTCAACTCTCCCTTCAAATTCCCTTTCGAAAGTCTAAAGAGTCGAATGGACAGTCGAGCATAATTGCCAGAGGCCCTTGCGGGACTCTAGAGGGATCCCATTTCTCTATGTTGGGTCCATGACCCATATGCATGTCGATTGAAAAATAGTAATGTTGCCATACGATTGTGGTCCAGACCCATAGATCTCACAGTGTCAACCCTTATCTGACCCGATTTTCCTTGGGAGGCAGGAAAATGTAGATCCTTCTCTTAGAGCTATCCCTGTCTGACCTGTTCGACCCAATTGTAAGTGGGGACAGCCAAAAAATCCTGATTTCTTCATTTGAGGAAAAAGGCAACGTGTGACATTTTACAATATGCTGTGAAAGTATATAACTATCCATACTGTAGTAGATAAAAACTAGCGGAATTTTTTATTTCCCCGAAGATATTATACCCAGTGAAATAAAGTATGACTACAATATCATAAAAAGAGGAGAAAATAAAGATCTGACATTCCTATAGATTCGCAGACCATGTTTATGACCTTTAGCACCCCTTTATGGTGTTGTTTGCCTCAGAAGACAAGGTAGTAGTCGATAAATGGCAATATATAATCCAGAAAGAGGAAATCCTAAAAAGAAATTAGCATTTTCTTGCCCAATAGTGGAGGGTGAGGAGGTATTGTATTCATACTAGTAGCAGCAGTAATGACCTTGAAATGCCTTCATCGATATTGGTTACAGATGTACTCCGCGGTTCAAAATATCTTTATTCAAAAAGTTGACTTTATTCTTTCTATCACATGCCAAATAAAACATTTAAAATTTGCAAATAAGAAAAAACCTTGGATCTCAAATGCCCTCTTAGATATTTTTTCTGAAAAGAACCTTGCTCTAGCCAAAGCCAAAAGGACAATAAATATAAACGACATAAATATTGCAAATTTTCAAAAAAACAGTGCAAGAACTTTAGCTAAAAATGCAGAAGATAGTTTCCACAAGGATAATTTAAATAGACACAAGAACAACCCCAAGGGATATTGGAAAGAAATCTCAAGTATAGTAAACCCGAGACAGACCTCCCCTAGCATAAACCTGATAGATGTAGAGACAAACCAACCAATCCCCAGGGAAGACACAGCAAATTACATAAATGAATATTTCATTAACATAGGCCCAAATTTAGCATGCAATATGGACGTCCCATAGACATATAATGGGTACACAGCAAATGCAGATTATAACATTAAGACCATTTCCCTAGCGGATTCAATAAACTTAATTAGGAAAATCAAGACAAAAAAGGCTCAGATGTTCCTCACATCTCAACTGAAGTATTAAAGACTTCCCTTAAAACTCTCCCATCACATCTCCAACATCTTGAACAGCAAATTCCCAGATTCATGGAAACAAGGAACTGTTACGCCGTTACCCAAAGGGGGTAACCCCTCTATGGTAAATAACCTCAGATCCATCTCAATCTTGCCTCTTATTTCAAAATTATGTGAAAAGGCAATTCATTCCCAGCTTCTGACATTCCTCTGGGAGAATAAAATACTCAACCCAAACCAACATGGTTTCCGCCCAAAACACTCCACCATGACTAGTCTCTATGATCTAACGGATCAGATGTATGATGCTATAGAGCAAGGCTCTACTACCTTGGTCACCTACCTGGATTTTGCCAAAGCTTTCGACACAATAAATCACTCCCTACTCTGCCAAAAATTACAGAAGATTGGACTTGCTGATGTACCAATGTTATGTGTGCTCTAATAGTTTTGAAACAAATAAATATCTATCTATATCGATAGACATAACGTCTGCATATTGGATAAGGAATGGCCGATTCATACAAGACAGCAGGATAGAAGGCGGTATTGGGAGGGGGTACATATTACTAACTCCGATGCAAAACTCAAATAACATTAAATAAAATAGATTGAAACTAGATTTTATGATGGGCCATTATGTATAGCTATTCCAAATTGTGTGACTACACATGGGGTAAATTCGACACGTTCGACACAGCGACACAACGATTTAAAAATTCGACATAGGTGACACGGCACTTTTAAAATTCGACGGATACAGAATAATAGAGCAATATGTATAAGATGAATCTCGACACAGCGACACGGCACTCTTCTAAAAATCAACATGGCGACTTGGTCAAAACTTTGGGGACCCATGTATAGTCACAATTGTACTGATGCCAATGAGGTTTTGGCTGATCCAACATTTCATGGAATTCCTTGCTTATTGGGTGTGATTGTTGGGGGGGGGGAGGGGGGGGGAGGGGAGAGGGGATGGTTGAGCATAACATACAACATAGTAGCCACACTCCCAGCTGGCCATAACTGATAACACGATATGTTGGCATGCACAATTCACTCTATGCATTATGGGAAGGATCATAAAAGCAGTGCCATTAATTTGAATACTCAATTGGAAAGAAGAGGAGGCAGGGAGGATTGGGGTTGATTGTTATGGTATTTGGGGGAGGGGGTTGGCCCCAAGGATCTATGCATATCAACAACCGCTAGCGGTTAGCTACTCACAATGCACTGAGTGAATTGTCAGTGAGAACATAATACAATATACAACTGTTATGTCTCACTTGGCAGTATGCATAGCAGCAGCACAATATGCCAATATGCGGGACCAGCACCACACCGATGATATATATGTATTTTCCAGTTGCTCCCATCTGGTTGTCGGTCCATGCCAAACTATACCATGATCAATTCATAAATATGTCAATAGTTTCCGAACCAGTATATTTTAGGATGTTATAAACAAACTATGTATTAGATACCCTATGGGTAACTGAGTGTATGTGAAAATAACCATGGCAAACTGACTGGTGGCCTCACAGTGTTATTATTACAGAACTCAGTTACGAAAATAGCCAAGGTGTGAAATGCTTTGTCTTAGCCCTGCACCGTGGGTTAATAATTGTATATAATGCAATTCTCCTACCCTGCACATGTTAAGCGTCACCTATCACGTGAAAATTCTCAAGATTTTCCTCACAAAAAAAAGCCCCACCAGTTTACAGGTTAAAAGAGGTTAACAAAACAGTAACAGCTGTGTGGCAGTCGGGGCTGCCTGAGGTAAGACTGCTGCTGGGTGATGATAGCGGAACATTCTGTGATAAACAGAACCAGCAGAAAAGGACATAACATTATACACATCGTATAGTATGTACCCTAACAGACCCACTAACCACCAAGGGAGCGATTAACATGAACCTTACTTTGTGACAGGGTTATGGTATGTATCACCAGTGAAGGACCTATTTTTCACGATTGAATCCAATATTTATATTCAATGATTTACCAATATCAAGAATGCAAAAGAAATGTATAGTGTACTGTAGTCACTGCTGCTGTAGTCTCCCAACCAGCAAAGAGACGTTGACACAACCGTAGAGCTCTAATATTGGACTGATGTCAGATGATGATGTTGTAACTTACAAAGAAATGATGTTGGTCCAACATCAAAATCTGACATTGTACCAACATTGTGCCAATGTTGGACCAACCACATTTAGAGCCTAAAATGATGCTGTTCCAACAAATATATTTCAACATTAGCCCAACGTCCATCCATCAATGTTCACTCAAATGTTAGGTAATTATTCAACATTAACTCTGCTAAAGAGATGGCTGTCAAGAATCATCAAGATGGCTGTCAAGAATCATCAAGTTATTTCTATTTCTGCGTTTCACTTTAATCTCAGCTTAAAGGGCCAAGCAATGATACATCGCCACTCCACCCTTTGAACCTTATTTACCTACCATTAGCAATAAAAGGGTGTCATTATAACAATATGGCCAGCAATTTGTTCTATTACAAAGAAAGGTGGTAATCAATAATAATATAGATTACAGATGGAATACCCATGGTTTCCAAAACTATATTGCTCACATAGAGTAAATATGGGTAGTTTCGCGCACATAGTGACAATATTACCCAAATGTTCCTCACCATTCTATTCCACTGTCACCTAGAACGATTTTGATATGTAATCCCAACACACACCCTAACCCCATCATTCATTCAGGTTTTGCAATGTACCAGCTTTATACTTTAACAGGGGACTAAAACTGTTGCAAAATGTTGGGTTATATCGCTATAGTTATGGTTATATCGCTCACACCATTGTGTTATATCGCTCACCCATTGACATAGAGTGCATTTGACCATATGGGTAATTCGGCTCATCTGTGTTCACACCCAAAGTGTGCCTCACCCCAAATGCCCTCATACCTGTATGGTGAGTAGCAATATATCCAAATCGACACCAGTGTTAGGCAACATACAAAGCCACTCTGTAGGACAGTTTCACTTATTTCTTTTTTATTCTATGGAAATTGAGCGATATAATAACATGCATGCACAGAATAAGCTATATGGGATTTCCTATAGAAACTGCTGATTTAGTAAGAATTAAAAATACCAATTATTAGGTGCTTTTCTTCATCTCTGGCTCCTGACATACATGCAAAGCACAGGTAAACGAAATGCATTAAAACGATACTAACTATAACGTGGCTAACTACTAGATAAGATTTTTAATCTTTTTTTTTGTTGAAAAATGTGCCTCTCAGGGGGGTGCACGTTATTACAATATGCGCGGAATTACCCACATTTACCCTAGTCCCCAATAAATGACCATTTTTGGGGAAAGATAGTAGGTCTGCTGGGCAGAAATAACCCCATGCAACCTTTAAGTTTAACTCCCTCTGGTAGTGGTTAGAGGTACTAGAGTTGGGCTAATGGTGGGCCAACGTTGGTATGACATGAATTATCTGACATTGTACCAACGTTGGTACATCACTGGGAGTATCACCAACGTTGGTACAACATAAATTTGCCAACGTTATATCAATGTTGACAGACCAATGTTGGCCCAATGTCAAAATATTGCCCGCGACGGTGCCGACCATTGCCAGCGTTGTCCCAATGTCCCGGCCCAATGTATCATTACTAGCTGGGCTAAGTAGTTAACACAGCATCTCCCACGCCGTGCACACGGGAGATGAAGGCCGGAGACCTACTGTGTTTAATATAGACTCTGGTCATGTATGACCACATTCCAGTAGGATAGTTATACAGTGATGGAGATGTTTTTAATATTAGGTGTGGGACTGTTTCCATTTTTATATCATTGCACAGCTGTGATTTCCCCATGATTTGCAAGGCATACTGCTCACAGGAGGCTCTTTGAATGGTGGAATGAAAAGTACCACTCTGTATAAGGACACATTCTGGGGGATGGATTCACAGAAGGCTAGCTACCTCAGTTGCAATTTGGGGCCCATTTATAGTGATGGTGGTTGGTGGTGGTACAGCACTATATACATAACTGTATGCAGTCCATATTACCAGTGTTTGTCTGGCATCCACGGTAGGCTGTACACCAAAACAATCAGCCAATTACACAGAAGCTGCTCTGCTCGCCATCAGCTTGCCACTGTAACTGTGCTAATCCCTATTAGATTTAGAGCCGGTGTTAAAGCCGTGCTATAATGTATACAGTGCTGAAGTGTGGGTCAGTCACCCGCATCCTAACAGCCCCAGCCCCATCTGGGGTGACCAGCAGCTCCTACTGATGTGGCAGTTTACAGTACCTATACATAACACAACCTACCTCCTCTCTCCTCCTCCAGGGTCAGATTAGAAGTAGCTGGTATGTGTCCACACTCTCAGACGGTGCTAAGGGGACCCTGCTATCCTGTGTCCTAGTGCTCTACTGGGATGCAGAACCCTGTTTATGTGAAGCCTCCCAACCTAGTTAGTCAACTGCATGGGGATTCCGTGACTCATAGGGAATCCCCAGTGTGTCTAAAAATAGCCCTGGTGACCTAGTTCATCCACAAGCCAGACAGGGGATAGGCTGAATAACTCTAGCATAATAATTGATTTAGAAATAAATCTCCCGATCTTTGATTAAATCTCTGAGTGAGAATATAACCATTTATAAAATTAGTATTGGACTATTAGACAATGCCATTACCGCGGTATATGTGCAATCGTTACACCTTGTAACTTTGTTGGATCTGATTCCCAATCCGAATGCCAAATAGGACATGGGACTGTGTGTTTGGTGGTATTTTTCCACTGATGACCGCAAAGTAAACGTTATGCACGGCTATGTTGCTTGTCATGTAGGGCTGCAACCACATCCTTCTATGATCTATATCAAAAAGGTTTAAGGTGTTGTGCTTTTTTAATTCGTTTAAGGTCAAATCCCACAACGCTAGAGAGGGTCACAAAATGTTGTGAATTGGTCTTATTGCCGATTTTGGGCCTTATTAGTTAAGACAGGCCCAAATCGGTGAGAAAGTGTTGCCTTTCTCTTGTGATTTGGGAAATCGCAAGCATCAAAAAGAGTTAGATATTTCCCCCAGAAGACCTAGAAAATGTTGCTTATTAGAATATGTCAATGATTTGGTTTATATAGGGGGAGACACTCCAAATATCTTAAGGCTATTTCAGAGGGAATAGTCAAGACAAATCATACTGTGAAGTAACTCCCCTCAAACAGATCCTTTAACCCCTTCCCTGCGGATACTGCATATATGCAGTACCACTGTAAAACCGATACTGCATATACATGTATGCAGTACTGTATTTTAGCACCCAAAAACCGATACTGCATATATGCAGTACCAGGGCACTATCTGTAGTGTAGTGCCGGTTTTAATAGGACATATTCATCTGCCATGTCCCCCGTGGTTGGGAACAATTTTTCAAAAGTAAAGCGGCAGGGAAAGGGTTAATCAGTCCTGCACGCAACACTTGCCTGTCTATTATTGACCACAGTGGGATTTGGAGAGGCATAAGATTATGGGACAAGTGTTGCCATTTACAATAATGGCAACAGTTGCCCCTTGTTATTATGTCAATAATCAACACTTTCTGGCCCATTTTTCGCGTTGTGGGATTTGACCTTTAGTTTGCTTTTATTTGATATTACCATACATCATGCAATTGACCAATTGGTTTGCTCATTCTTAGCTGTATTCTGGAATGATCTGAACCTGATAAGATAAAAACAAAAATAGCATAATCCCCAACAAAGTCGGAATGTGATAGTCCACCCCTCGATTATCAATTCGACAGATTCTGACTGGGACAGTCTTAAACCCCCAACCTCGTTGTACATGTGCCTCTACATGGGTACCCATAATTATGACCGTAGGGGGTAATTGCGCGTAGGAAGTTTCCAGGAGGAAAATCGCCAGACACTGATTGCCGGTCCTCCCTCTTCTCCGACTATTACTGGAGGGGCAGCAAGTTTTTGGCCTTTAACTTTAAAGCTTGCAACATGACTCAGAACCGGACTAGTTCTGCTTACGACTTACTTATGAACAAGCAGTGTATATTCTGTCCAAGATGTCCTTTATGACTGTAAAAATTAAAGGCCGAGTCATTTATTACTAGCTGGAAGGGAGCTTGAGGGATTTTCCCAATACGGCAATTCTTTTTATTCCGACCCCCCGACCCCCACAAATCAGTAAAATGCAATCTCGACCCCAACCCCCGTTGGTGCTTGAATGCACTGCCTGGTCAAAAACGACTCGTGCAATCATGCGCTATGAAGAGGGCATTCTTGGAATGAAGTGCTATCATCCTGAGCACCACCAACACATTTGTTGGACAGACATGACCTGTTACGTTAGCATATGGAAGGAAATGGCATACATATTGCAAATCACTCATTTGAAAACATGTATCACATTATACTGATTTTCATATTAACCTCAACATAACCACATGATACCAATACTGCTGGGACTGGAATATGCCGTATTCTGGGGAGTTTAGATTATCACAAAGCCGGCAGGAAAGGGATAAAAAAAGCGCCCTTAGTGATGAGAATCCTCTTTTTTTAGTGGCCTAACCAGTTAATTTTAACTGCGCCCTCGATGGTCAACTGAATGTCTTTGACTTTGTCCGATCCCTCTCTTTAGTGTGCTAAGACCACGTACTCATAGTAATTGTATTGACGCCCAGGTTTGTCGCAGGGGTATTGATAGGCATCACAGGGTCTAAGTCAATACAGAGCAAAATCGCCATCTAGTGGGAGAAATGGACAACCAGTCATCATGGTTAGTACACGGGGTTTTTCAGTTTACCATTCCTGACATGGCCTACTCATTGATGTATAACGTATCACACATTCTGCCTAACTCATGTGGAGGCTCATCAGCCATTCATAGCAATCTTAGTTATATAAAACACCCATGTATGGGTGGGCCGACTTTCCACATGGGCGATAATACGGGCTTTGCCCATTGGTAGATAGGGTTACAGGCTACTTTAAGGATTGCATTCCATTGTTAAATGTCGGCATATTCATGCCACAAAAGTCATGGTGGGTGCGATGATGGTGGAGCTATTTCTCCTGTCTATTCAGGATACGATATGGGTTGTATAGGTCCATTTGTATGGCTGTGACAATTCAAAGCTGTCCTGGTTGGATTTGAGTCATGAATTCATGTTGATTAAACAGGTGGGTGGATGCTGGTGGTGGCCGCTATAGTGCTGCCATCTGCTGACTAACGGACACACTAGAGACCTGGTGGATCAGGATGTCCATTACTGTGTGGTAGGCTACTAAGAAGTGAGGCTAAAATAAAGTATTGAATAACTAACACTTCTTATTATTATCAAAGGTTTACACACAAAAAAGGTTTCCTGAAAATCTATAACGTGCGCGGTGATGAGAGCCGGGTATTTTTTTTGAGTGGCCTTAAAAGGGACGTATTATCAGTGGTTAGCGGTTTACTTTGTGGCTGTGTGTGATATTCCCCCAAAGAACATATATGTGAAGAATGTAATGATATACACTCATACAGTATGAGTGAATGGAGAGGTGGGGGCGTAAGGGATTAACCTTCCACCAGGTACCTCTCACTGCCCAGGAGGAAACTATTAGATATCAATATGTGTACACATGTAACCTTTGAATAACCATGTTTTCTGTACATGTGTTTAATTATTCCCAATTTAGGCTTGATGATAGAACGAGGTGGTACATGTACTTTACAAATTATGATGCTAAGCAGAACATTAATAATGATGTGAAATGAACCCCAGGAAATCGAGTGAATCTGATCCTCAGATATCTGGTATGTACAGAAGCAGATATTGCTTAGTACATGATATGAAAATGTAAAAAACTATGTCTCAACCTTTTTGTAATGGGGCTGATGCGTAGAACGCTCATTGGCGTTGGCCTGTGCTTTACAGTGATAGCACAGACAGGGCAAGGTGGGGGGGGGGGGGGGGGGGGGAGGAGTGACGTCACTATTGTGTAATCAGCGGGCGGGCAGACTGCTTATCATGTGTGACATTGTAACAACCTAACAGTTTCACCTCTGGGAACACTTCTTTATAATGCTGACAATCAGTAGCATAATTATGTGTTTGTGAATAGGAAATAACCATGATGTTTGCTGTCTTGTGTGAATTAAAGGAACTGTGCAGAGCAACGTTCAATATTGGGTTGTATATCTTCTGGGTTTGAGGGGGGGAATGACACACACTTGTCATGTTAATCCCTCAAGAGAGGGCGGGGACACAGGTGGATTTCACGCCTCTTCAGCAAAAGATCAAACCTGCATATTGCCTAAGTTCAAGTGGGTATATCCGATTTTTCTCCAAATTCTAAATATTGCTTGAATGTATTCCAAACACTCAAAACATTAAATGTCATCATGGAGTGTTAAGGTCACAATGGGATCCAATATGACCATATTTTGGGCAATAAACCCTAATTAGGGCAAAATCAGAGGGAATTAGGCAAAATGGAATAGATAGGAAGTCAAATGATTTATTTGTGAACATACTGACTCATTTTTAGGGAAATCTATATTTTTGTCCCACACATCGGATATACTAACTTTCAGGAAATGCGTAGAAGGGGGGGGGGTGACTCCTCTCAATCCAATTATCCACCAGTGATACATATCTCATTATTATTATAAATTGACCGTATCAGATCAGATCAGCATATATATTATATATATTTATTGACAAAGTAATAACCTACGCGTATTATCATCTGCATGAATATACGTACTCGTGAGCTATGCATCATCGAAATGGTAAGGTATAATCAATTCTATTTTTCAAAATGATACCCATTCGGACGTGGTGCGCTGATGTGATCAGCATAATGCAAATTCAACAAAGATATAACTCAATTTTACTCTTTGCTTAATCTTAAAATGCTCAAATGTGTGTTCATTGTGTTCTTGCAATAATGGCAGGTGTCGGGGGTCGGGGGTCGGGGTTCGGATTATATATGTAGTGCTTATAAAGCTGAACATTCTCTTCTCATCATTGACATGTGTTTTCAGAGACCCATTCACTTATCCATCACAATTTCAACAATTCTCATAATAATGATGCATCACAAATGCTATCTTGAACATCTTAGTCCAAGATAGCGCCTATATGAAGTCATGAATGTGACAGTGATGTTTATCTGACACACTAGGTAGACCAACATGCCAGCCTTAACATGTCTGTTCTACTAACAAACATGTACTGATTGGGGACCCATAAGTCTGTGTGGCAGGGACTAGAGCCCGTAAATCAGTACAAATAGATATAGGTGGGTGACAGATAAGAGCTATCATTACAACGGCATACTATGCTCACTGCTATCTGACAAGTATGCGCCGATATTAATGTGAAAAAGTTCGATCATGAAAGGGGATGCAAGGGACTTGGAGTGGAGGCCATGTACAGCATATCAACATAAATAAGCGGTCAAATTGCTCAACCCCTGATAAGTGGTTGATACCTACCCTCAAAGTCACAGTGAGCCCCCTCCCTCTGACCTTTTTTTGCGACATGCGACATGCTTGGATTGTGTCTGGCCTAACCCTAGTTATCATTCTGCTAAATTGATCGGAAATCTCAATCACTGCCGCTGATGCGTTTAATAATACGAAACACGAATTATCGATCATTGGTATAGATCATATACAGCAATATCATGATATATATCTGTTCTTTTTACTTTCATAGTAGGAAAATACCTTCATTAAATTCTATGTAGAAAAATACATTCATTTAATTCTATGGATGGCTACTGAACAAAACTGAAGTTGGCAATTTGTAGGGAGGATATTAATGTAACCATGATCAGGAACCTGTTATCAGCCAACATACTGGACCTGTAGCAGTGGATGAAGTATTATCTAGAGTGATGACCATAGTACGCAACATGCTCTTTGACCCCTGTAGATGATAGCTAACCCCCTCCCCTCCCCTTCATTACCCACTGCCCACCTGTGCATGTACTATATGCCGTCAGTCTGGGTACTGAGCTGCCTCATTCTAACCCTTGCCGTCCTCCTCTCTCCTCTCCTCCAGGCTCTCTTGGACGACCTCCTGTGCTGTGTCCGCCGACACCCGGACACCAACCCTAAGATGGCGGCCAAGCTCGTCGTCAACTTCCACACCCTGGAGCTGGAGTTCAGGGACAAATCCCTCTACGCCAGGATCAGCAACAACTCCAGTAGGGTAGTCCAGGGGGCTGAGCTAGCTGCTGGGCTGCTCCCAGAGTCCAAGCCTGAGGTATGCCATGGTGAGGACTTCGAGTGCGTGACCTTCAGTTGGTCCAAGCTGGGGAAGCTGGTGATCCAGCACGTTGACCATGGAGCAGGGAGGATGGAGTATCAGTTCCAGTGGGAGCACCGTAAGTCTGGAGGCACCTTAAGGGACAACCTGCAGATGGAGGGTGCCCACTGGTACGGAGCAGCTCAGGTGAAACACCAGCACTGGCCCATAGAGAAGTGGTCCCGCCCAGAAACCGCCTACGTCACCGGAGACTCGTTCGTCGACCAATATGGCGGCGTCATGGAGCGCTACTGGCTCTCCTCCAACGGCGTGGCCATCTTCGTGGACGCTGACGTGCCTCTGTTCGTCGGGATGAACGACAAGGACGACGGCAAGCTGTCCCTCTGCTCCAAGTGGTCCTCCCCCTACAAGAACGTCAAGGACGTCAAGGCCAAGCTGACGTACCGCATCTTTATTGGGAACAACGTCAAGGAGGTTCACGACCTTGCCACTAACCTGACGATAGCTAAACCTGAAGGCATCCCAGATGAGAAGATCTTCCGGCACCCGATCTGGTCCACCTGGGCGCGCTACAAGAAGGACATCAACCAGCAGGTCGTCATGGACTTCGCCAAGGACATCAAAAGGCACAACTTCAGCGCCGCACAGGTGAGTCACTTTTAGTCTGTGCATTGAGAAAAAAAAGCGTCCGCCTGACTCTCTTTTGCGCCAAAATGATTCCCATTAGAGAGACAGAGAGACTGAAGTGAGAGACTCCAGTATGTTTCGACCCCCTTTCGAAGAGAGTCTGGCAAGGCTGGAGTCCGAATCAGAGTCGGACTAGGCTTGACTCTGCAAATCCAGCATGTCTTGACTCCTTTCAATTGAGTGTCTAGCAATGCTGGACTCTAAAATGGAGAGTCATCTTTTTTTGAAAATGTTTTATTTGGGTAGATGTTAATGCAATATTACATCGTCACCTGGTTCGGCTGGCCGTTCTGCCACCAGGGCCATCTAGTAATGGACTCTCCTTCTATTAGATTACATTTCCATATCATGGTATCTCTTGGAAAATTTTCATTATGTTGGACAGATTCTGCAGTATACAATCAGGTTTTTAGCTTATCGGGAGTATCGTTAATATAGAGCTCTATTGATTTCAGGAATCTAAGTAAAAATGTGCTGAAGTAGCTTATTATGGGGGCGGTAGATAAACATGTACTCGATGAAAAATGGCATTAAAGATAAAATAAATATGGCAGGCGGATGGCCTCTTAAGTTCAATGAGATGAGTGTAATAACAGGTAATGTATGCTTTCCATCTCGACTTGTTTGAAAACCCTGTAGGTAGGTTGCGGAACACGGGGGTTATCTTGATATTAACCTCATGATGAAACATAATTATGCAGCCTATGCTTAAACTATAGACGTAAATATCAGATATTATGGCTAGGCATGGGCTAGAATGAGGAAGGATCTGGAAGTTAATCAGTGTGATCTCTATCTAAATCAGATTTTGCTAATCACTAGGATGTCCGTTTTAGATAAGATAAATGCAATGTACATCTAAAATCCTGATATGATGGATCTCCAGGTCCGGTTGTAGGTTTGTCACCTCTTACGTAATACTCACATTCACACAAACATTATCTGTAGTATATCACACTGATGTATGGTCATGTGGTGCCCATGCATGGGGCCAAATTAAAAAAAAGGTTTGTTTTCGGTCACCCGACCGGGTCTAGCAAAACAGTGGCGGGTCCCCCAATTTTTTTTTTAATTTTTTAGGAAATTTAGCTATTTTACAGTTTTCATGGTTTGTAAATCGGACAATTATTAAGGATTTTAGGGCAAACATTCTCAAATCAGGTCTAAAAATGTTAGAAGCAAAAAAAAAAAAAAAAAAAAATCGGCCGGCCGGGCCTAGCTTTCAAGACCATGTTACCGGAAACCAACCTTTTTTTCATTTTGGTCTGGTCGAAAATCTTCAGTGCCTCACAATGCTTTTCGAATATAGGCTGAGATGATATTTCTTGCCCCTCCCATCTAGATTGACCTGGCACCTGTGATTTCTGACCGTGGATAGACTGTAGTTCATATAGCTGACTGATCGCTGATGCTTTTGTAATTGTATTTAAGATAGAGGCCACATATCAATTAACTATCGACTTGCCTGATCAAACAGATGACGACATCAAACTGATTTTATATTTCAGATTTGAGATATATCTGTTTATCAGATTTATGTTAGAGTTAGAAGGTATGAAATCGTATTTCTTCCTGGAAAAGCTACAAGGCAAGGTTTGAATACTTATGGGTCCATCTCCTAAAATTTGTTGGGGAAGTTTATCTCTGAGAAAGGCCTAACATAATGTTTGAAAATGGTTAGAACAAGATGCAACTTAATTAGGCCTACCTGCATTAATTTCTATTGACCACTTTTGCTAGTAACGCTCTGTTCTGCCTTGCAGATTTCGGTCCTGTTTTATATGCAAATAATAAAGATATCTGAAAGAAATTCAACTCCTTGTTTGAGCACTTGTTTAATATCATAAAACGCTCCACCCTTTGAAAAAGTAATGACTATAACCTAGTATCTCTGATCTATCCTTACAGGTAGAGATTGATGATGACTGGACCACAAGGTATGGAGACCACGACTTTGACCCAACTAAATTCCCAAATCCGAAGAACATGATCGACAACTTGAATGAGCTTGGCTTCCGAGCGACTATCTGGATCCACCCCTTCTGCAGCCCCAGGTCTGAGGCCTCGGGCGGTGACTACTGGATCAAGTCTGGCTTCCTGCCCGGTCACACCACCTGGTGGAATGGGGTCGGCAAGATCCTTGATGTCACCAGACCAGAGGCAGTGTCATGGTTCAAAAACAGCATGAAACAACTCCAGGTGAAATATGGCATCACCTCCTTCAAGTTCGATGCTGGAGAGACCAACTGGTTGCCAAACTTCGCAAGCCCCAAAACTCCCTGGAGCAGCCCAAATGATTATAGTACCTTATGGGCAAAGATGTGCTATGAATGTGATACTGAAATAAAAGCACAAGAGGTTCGAGTTGGTTTCGCGACTCAGAACCTCCCAATATTTGTGCGAATGATGGACAAGGACTCCAACTGGGGTTTCGATAACGGACTCAAGTCTCTCATACCTCATGCACTCACCTTTGGTATCATTGGCTACCCCTTTGTACTACCTGACATGATTGGTGGGAATGCCTATTCTTCCTTCGGAGGCATTGGTTCTTCGTCAGGTCTGCCGGAGAAGGAGCTGTTCATCAGATGGCTGCAGGCCAACACCT
Organism: Harmothoe impar; assembly: GCA_947462335.1. NCBI lineage: Eukaryota > Metazoa > Annelida > Polychaeta > Phyllodocida > Polynoidae > Harmothoe > Harmothoe impar. The sequence continues at coordinate 11,481,688 of OX381721.1, read as the reverse complement.
TCCTGCCCTCCATGCAGTTCTCCCTGTGCCCCTGGCAATACGATGACGAGGAGGTCCTCAGCATCAGCAAGGAGATGACACAGCTCCACGAGCTGTATTCTAACTACCTCATCGCTGTCGCACAAGAGAGCGTCAAGACTGGCGCTCCCATCATTCGCCCTCTCTGGTGGTTGGCCCCAAATAACGAGCGGGCACTGACAACCGATGACCAGTTCATGGTTGGTAATGACATTGTGGTAGCACCAGTTCTCATCAAGGGTGCCACGAGCAGAACTGTGTATCTGCCTCCAGGACAATGGAATGACATGCTGAGGAAGACGGTTCTCCAGGGGGGAAAGGTGTACTCAAACTATCCAGCTTCACTCAAGGAACTGCCCTTCTTCACCAGAGAGGGTGTTGACTTTAACCTGTATACGGGGGAAGCTGCTGCTGTAGCTGATGCTGTGGCAGCTGATGCTGTGGCTACAAGTGTGGCTGATGCAGCTGTGGCTGATGCTGTGACTGCTGAAGCTGTGGCTGAAGGTGCAGATGCCGCCACAGCTGTGGCTGCTGGTGCAGCTGTTGCAGAGGCGGCAGCTGCTGCAGAGGCGACAGCTGCTGCAGAGGCGACAGCTGCTGCAGAGGCGACAGCTGCTGCTGAGGCAACAGCTGCTGCTGAGGCGACAGCTGCTGCAGAAGCAGCTGCTGTTGCTGAGTTAAATGCTGCGGCTGAGGCTAAAGCTGCCGCAGAAGCAGCATCCATAGCTGCTGCTGCTAAGTCAGAGCCACCAACCACACCAGTGCCTGCTCCCCGGGGGCAGGCCGCTGAGCCCACTGCTGCCCAACTCTACGTAGAGTCTCTGGTCGTCCAACAAAAACCTGCTGCATCTAAGGCTGCCGCTGATGACGGCCCTGTAACACCAGTAATGCAGTAAACCATTACATTGCTAGAGGACACTCTAAGACTCTCTAGAAGGACACCAAGTCTGAAGCAATTAATGGGCATGGTGTATTCTCATAACTACTGAAATATTTTCATAATGCTTTATGTAACATACCGGTGTCACTGCTGGACCACTTTCAGGGAAAGGCCCCATGGGTAACATTGGCATTGTACTTTCAGAAAATCTCCGTATAGGTATGCTTTTTTGTAAAGCGTGGCAACTTCATGCTCTTGCCAAATTCTCCCCAAAAGCAAGGTTCTTGTGCAGGTCTCTCTTATTCTATATTCTCAACGTAGACATATTTGGCCTATGTATTCCACCTACCTCTTTACTCAGATATAAATGTGTTCGCCACTATTGTATTGGATGGTATATGCGTATTATCAAATATTACTAAACCATTGTGTCCAGACTTCTAGCTTCGATATCTTGACAGATTACATATTGTGCAATTGGTAATGTCACTATCACACTTACAGAGAAAATAAATGTACGAATCATACATGTTCAACTGTGATTTACCAGGGTTAACCAAATGAGTATTTATTTTTGATCAACATTCATCGCTAAGAACACAATCAGGGATGCATATTTATAGGTATATTTATGTGATATGCCATATCATTCAAGCTTGAATATGAATTGTATGAATTGTATGCTAGTACACTGCCGTGTCTAGGTTTCTTATGACATGTGTTCAGTAATTTGATTTAGTTTCATAATTATGCTATAAAAAGGTGATGATATTGACCGTCCATAGCAAGTAGATATAAATGATGTATTAACCATATTCTCCATTGATAATTATCTGCGCATGGTCTAATGAGACAATAAAGTTATTTGTGCTACTCAAGGAATCTTTTCAGACTTATTGTGCTATTCAATATCAATGTGAATGATGTCAGGATAATCGCATTTTATTAAAAGGTTTACATTTATCTTGACAATAAATCATTTGTGGAATAACTGCTGACTCTGATAATGACAAATAGCTAAGCGTAGGTTCCAGACTATTGGTCAATATCATGCATGATAAAGCATGATGCTAAATTAGCTCACAGATGTGTCCACTCCGCATACAGGTGACCAGTGCTGACTGTTATCTTATCAGTTATTGGTCAAGGGTGCAGCGTGTTAATATGGGCCCGGTGTTCACGTGGCCCACATGATTTATGACACCATAGTTATTCTGAACATCATTAGAATAATATTTTTTACCCTATATATAAAAATGGGTTCGTCTTTTACTTGTTTAAATTCTCAATTTTTGCCTGCTTTAGCCTAGAGTATCCTTGGGCTACCAGATGAAGCAACATTTTCAGACTATGAACCAGATAGGAAAGTTCCAGCTAACTCGACTGGTAATTATATTTTCATAGGATTAATGTTTTTAAGGAACTCGTATAATGATACTCATTCTCTTAGCAAACTATCCTCAGATTTTAATTTCCATTAAAAGAAAAATGACACCCAATAGGGACCACAGGGCTCTGCGTGTTCCCACGGCCGGTCGGGGGGGGGGGGCTGAGTCTCTGTTCCTCCGTAATGTAGGCCTACGGGGGTGGAGGTGGGGATCCGCCATATCCCATAGATCAATCGCGGTAAGGGCGGGGGTTACTTGAAGAATAGATATATAAAATATAAACTAGACGTAGGCCTACGTCTAGTTTTTATTTATTTTATTTATTTATTTATTTATTTATTTATTATTATTATAATATTTTTTTTCGGGGGGGGGGGGGGGGCAAGTCCAACGCCGAAAGCGCTGGCATTATATAAAACAATCAATTTTATATCGGCACAATTTCCCCTGCTCTGTACTATTTTGTGAGTATTTATCTTTAAATTATCACTTTACTAATTCGGATCTTCCACCCGAAAAGATTTTCTCACTGGTTATCATTTCTATATTCTTTACCTATCGAACTTTAGCTAAATATTTCTTTATCAAATCTTACCAGTTTTTCATAGGAAAACAATTGCTATCGATGGAAGTCAGACTTAAGAAAGAGCAACAAAGGAGAAGTGAATGAAAGACAGGAATAACCACCATAAAGGAAAGCCAACATGTTTTCCCAATATTGTCTGTGGTGGATACCCCTATACCTACGTGAGTCTAACCTCAATGTGTGGGCGATAATAAGGGGGAGAGAGACACGACGTCCTGGAACACACCACCCCTATGTCACGTAAACCAGACATATCTGAGCATAATGACAACTAATAGCCTGAGAAAATTTTGTTCATGACAATTAGAATTAACATTGATGACAGAATCATTCTCAAACTTCATCTCAATGTTGTTGAAATTGGTAAGATAAGTTACATAGAGAAATATATATATAGATGCTGAATTAATTCTTGTTGACTTTTATGGGCCCGTATGGTACTTAATGTATGTGTTATCTAGGTGAGAAACTGTACCATGATATGGCTACAGGTAATTCCTGTATTTCTACCCCATGAAGATCCTAAAATAGGCACCATTACCGGGTCTGTAAAGTAATCCAAAATGTACTAATATACAATGGTGCTATCCTGGGACCGATGTATTCTAACCAGGTGAAGCCACTCTTAAACCTAGGCCAATGTCAACTATAGGGGATCTTCTGATACTGCTGTAAACCCAAATTCTTATCCACTATGATTTCTTATCATCTTAAAATCGCTCTCTGTAAAATAAGCGTAAATAGTTCTGCGCGTCATTGCCAATCAATTTTGGTGGAAAAGTCACTTAACCTTTTAAGGACAGATGCTGCTGAAAAATGGCATTGGTCATCATGATGCACCAATGCAGCCATTGTGAGTGACTTGCGAGTGCTGCATAATTGAATCATGCCGACCCTACTGGGGGGGGGGGGGGTATCCCAGCCCCATAGGGTCAGCATGATGCTTGAAAGCAGCACTGGTGAGTTACTCGCCAAGACTGCATTCATGCATCATGACGACCAAGGGGGTGATGCATTAAGGTATCATACCGTCCTTAAAGGGTTAAACGAGCAGTTGCTGGATATCTTGCAGATCTATAGTAAATCATGCCCAAATAATTATAGTCAGTGGAATTTGGTCTTAACAGGCAATATTACACCTACAATGCCAGCCCTGGTGGCTAAAATGTGAACCGCTGATTGTGGCGGAAATCGGAAAGCACTGAAGCATGTCGCCGTTACCCCCTGACTTGTCGGGTGCTGGTAGGGGTGGTGGTGGGAGGGGGGGAGGTAGGGTCTATGTGGACTGGGCAGGTGAGAGACAGGTAAATCACTGCAGGAGGAAGGCCACCACCTGGAGGAGCAGGGAAAGGGTTAGGGTTACTGGAGGACGCAGGGAGGTGGAGTGCAGCAGAAGGAGTAGACATTGCTGGATAGTGTGACTGCAATCAGATCAGGTAAGTCAAATAACACTTGTAATTCATTGTGTGCAAAGCATTATGTTCTGTATTATATTGCTCACTATAGGATCATTGGCCTTCTATTAACAATATGTTTCAGAAGGATATAATAGAATGTCATTACATATATATTGAACTTCCACAAGAGTAATAACATTCACTCTCTATTCTCAAAAGTCTGAAACATTAATGTGACAAATCCTTTTTTTAATTTGGATTAATTGTATGTGGCATACACTGGGAATAGGCACCTTAGTGTACCCTGCACTGTGAACTAAATGCCCTTTTCGCAGATCGTGTCACATAATAATAGTGACATCTGCATGAACCTGTTGCAAGTATTATCGGAATGATGTATCCCATCTTTTATATAACTATTCAAATATATTCTTTGGGACTTCAGAGCGTTTCTCAAATGTGTTAAGGTGACGTCAGGCATCGAGACTACTGTCTAATCCTGACATTTGTATAATCTGAATAAGACATGTAGGGTATGTAGTGTTCATTGACTATTTGTGTTGAGAATTAGAGAATGCGAAATGGGGATTTTTGTGAGTCAGTCCCTGAGCAGGTCACACCCATAGGACGTGCGGAGAATGAGTAGCACACTCAGTGATCTATTGCTCATATTGTCAGCCCATAGGGTTTACAGCAAGAATAATTTGGTTGTTTGCCCAAATGCTGCACAATCATGGTAGGGGCCACATTTGATAACAATCTAAAGTACTATATGTAAAGAGCATATTCTTGAACTTAATACAATAGGTGAACACAATAGAAAGTGTGGGTTGTAGATTCTGAGTGAATGAGCTAGTGATTGACTTGCACCAGAACATTGATGGATGGCCGAGGTGGCCTAGTTATGAATGTGGAGCAGGGCTAGAGGCTGACAAATGGACATTAACCCACTGTTAACCCTCACACTACTATACAAACGTAAGGCTTGTAATAAATGAATGTCACTTTTGTGACAGAAATCATTTGGCTATTGATTCCTTTTTCAGACCCTTTCTTAGAGTTGCTACATTATCTTGTATCTAACGCATTCATGTCCCATTGATGTTACATGTACCAAATTTAGATGCAGGGCATTGAAAAGGTAGTCTAGGACACATTATCAAACAATGGAGGCGTATAATGAAGTCAATTACTTCCCCCAGCTAGACCCCATCCCCCTGCTGATATCCCATCAAGTTAGTTCAAGTTCCTGTCAGCTTGTGAACTCATTAAAATTATGTTTTCAAAACATGCAGCTTGTGTCACAAGTGTGCCACGCAACAGACTGACACCTACTCACACAATATCTCATGGGACAGAGTCACACACCATGAGGTCTATTTACAAATTGCATGGTCATGATAGTTAGCTTTATCACAGCGCGATAGAATATAGAGATTGTGATTTTTAATGCTTCCTTCACTGAATATCTTTTGGTGCTTTTTTGACTCTAGAGTATGGCAAAAGCTTTCAGAATCTGTAATAATTATGTGAATATTCCAAATAAAAATGAAATGGTGACAATTTGCAGCAGCACCCGGGCTAAAATTGACAGACCATAAGTTTCTGTATCCATCTCAATAAGTGAGATAATGATAGCATTAATATAGCATTTAAAATTGACAGACCATAAGTTTCTGTATCCATCTGAATAAGTGAGTAATGATAGCATTAATATAGCATTTAACGCCTAAAATGAACGCCTAACCAGATTTCAAACTTAAATATTTCAGGACTGCCTTCATCAATTGGGATGAAATCCATTCTATATTGTGGGTACTTCTTAGTTTTATAAGATTTTGTGATTGGAATAGTCATGGGGTACTTGTTTTTTTTGGTATCCATGGCAGCCAATACTACATTGAAAAGAATCATACTATCTGACACTTTTTATAATTTATACCTTAGAAAATCAAAATAACCTAGGTAAAATCGGACTGATTTTCCTTCATGTTGAGAAGGTCACCACACCACAACGAGAATCCGCGAGAACTAAAACTTTTTTCAAGAATATGACAGTGTGCCAAAAATCGGTAAAAAATCGGCGATTTACTCGCATTAATGCACGTATGGTAAAGAAAGAGTTAATGATTCTCAAATATAAAAGTAATTGGCATAGTGCGCTGTATCACGATTTGCGCGTAAGCACAGCTGCTGGTTCACACTTCACACTTGTTTCATTCAACCAGGTTCTTCTCATTTTGGTGTAGGCCTGATAAAAATATATGTGTCTGTCCCATGTTGATCGTTGCACGGAAAAAAAGTCAGTTATTCCAACTTAGTTTGGACGAAATGGCTAGTTGGAACATCAACTTGGCTAATGTTAACTTTTTCTACATATTTGATGATTTCGCAATTCAAACTTGAATTAGGTCACAGCTTTTGATCTAAAATTTAATGGGTATTTAAATTTTGTTTCCAGCATAGAAAATTTCAACCTTGTGGGGCCTTTCACCAATTTATTTTGAAAATGATTTGACTTAGAATGAATCATTTCACGTTTCCATGGCAACCAACATGTACAACAATACAAATTTAGGCCCCAAAACGTCCTTTTTCATTCCAAATATGTAATTTTCTAGAGTGGCTAATATAGAAAAGTAGTATACTGTAGATCAATCTTTGTAACGTCTGGAACATTTTGGCTATATGGAGCCCCCTGGTGGCCAAACTTGGTACATGTACTAAAAACCCTGCACGGAGGTCAGCTGGGCCCTTACCCTTCAAAATTGCCCTTATCCTACAAAAATATAACATCCTTATTGTGCAATGCCTTTTTCGTCACTTGCCAGGGCTGCATTCACCTTAGATTTTGCAATTCTGACCCAATAATGTACTCTACATCCAGACTGAGTGCTCCTATTTTACAAACACCGTACCATGCCACTACGGTACCTAATATGTATTATATTATTACATATTGTGTAGAATAAGGGCAATTTTGTAGGATATGGGCCTGACCTGTTTCCCTTATCATACAAAATATATAGGTTTTGTAGGATAAGGGCACTTCTTTGTAGGATAAGGGCCTGACTGACAGTTCTTATACTACAATTAATTAAGTACTTTGATTGTTGAAGCCTCACGAACAAAACAGTGTGAGTACACATCATTTCCTCTCCCTTATTTTTGGTCATTTTCAAGGTTCTATTTTTATCAGACGGTTTCAAATAGAGATGCGTTTTATACTAAGCTTGCTCTGTGGGACTTTCAAGAAGTGGTTTCTAGAGGAATTCTAAACTCTTAGTTTCAAGTGGTATCAATAACGTATACACTGGTACATAAATAGTTGAAACATTTTTAAAAAGCAGTAAAAAAACAACAACAATGGTAACATCTAGTTCAGAGACAGGTCGTGATCACAGACAGACCCAAATCAGCGCCCCTCACATCATAATGATAGCCCTCCCGTCTGCCTATGTCAGGATTCCGCTGTTTTTGTCCTCCTTACAGGACTGTCATTGCGGCTGTGGTGTCTGTAGGTTGTGTTTTTGTGCTACCCTCACCTGGACATACCTGCCCCATACCTCCTCCAGGGTGGGCAGACAAAGGTGGTTATGTTACCTGGTACTGCCCGCATTAAGCAGCGTGAGAACGGGGGTATTAAGGTACCGCTAGTGCCCTCTGGGGAGAGCTCTGAGGAGAAGGATAGGGGAGAGTTGGTGAGCTCTAGACCAATTAGAGTGCTCCACTTATTCTGTCTGCTTAGGTCAGTTACCCCGCGTCAGCTTATCACGGTGAAAATAAGATGGCTGACTTCCTCATCACAATGTCTGACCCACCATTTTCTCATACACTGGTTCTCACATTGGGGATTACATTTCAGAATTATAATTTTGACATGAAGTGAAAAGACTAATAGATGGGCCCTTTCCAGCTCCTCAGCAGATCCTTCTTTGATTCATGCATACAGAAATATGCTTGAATAATCAGTCTACTATCAATCATGATATGCCATGTACATTTTGTATAGCTTTCCCTTGGATACATTGTTGTTCATCCATGCACCTGTGATGCCCACATACCACTACCCCCTCCCTCCCTACACCAGTCTGACAAACCCTTATAAATGTCAGGCTGCCGTTAAATGATGAGGGCTCAATAAATGCCCATGTGTAGTACAAGACATACCATGCACTCTCTGTCCACAAACTTTAATTTGCTTGTAAATAACATAAACATACATTTGTCTGCAGGAGGGCAATAGGAATATTGAAGTTTAGTGGATTATCAAAATAGGGTTCTTATGGACTCAAAGATCACTTAGACATGAGAGGATTTCAATGAACAACACAAAGATTCAAAATTATGAATAGCAGGGGTTCAAATAAATATAATTGGTTGCGCCTGCATGGCAGCCATGACTGTTGTAGCTCCAGATGCAGGCACCAGGGGTCTTTTAAGTTAAAACTTCCTAGAACGATCCTGTCTGTCAGTCAGTCTCTAAAAGCCATGGGCCTGGGGAGGTCTCCAGTACCATGGGACCTACCAGGCCAGCAAGCCTAACCCTAGGCTCATCCGCCGGCAATGCAGCCCACCTGGGATAGGCCTAGCTCAGAGTCATTGGCTGTTGGAGGGAATTTGGTGAAAGAACACATACTTGTTAGTGGACTAGGAAACTAAACTGGTGCAAAACCAGCCCAAGACTGGCCAATACAAGCAGGAGATAGCAGTGAGGCAGGTTGGTAAATTATCATATATAACACGGCAGGTGACATCAGGGATCATCAACACATCCATGTCTTAAATTGCAAATGGAGTACACTCAGGTCTCCATAATTATCACGGTCTTCGATAAGAAGTCGGTGACTCATACATTGGGCACTGATTGTATTAGGACCATTTTAATTGCTCTTTATCTACAGGTATATGATAAGTTGGTTATTCATGTTTCTGGTACCGGTCGGTGGTTTTAGGAACAGAGTGTGTATTTAGTGTTAAATTATATCATGATAAATCGGCTGGCATGAGCCCCCCTCTCCCCCACTACATTGGGGTGGGGCGGGGGCAGACATGAGGCTCTGTCTCACGAACTTGGGCCAATGTGTTTGTCTATGACCGGGTGCCGTCTATGACTGGGTGCAGTCTATGACCGGGTGTCGTTTATGACCTTCATAGATGAAAACATTGGCCCAAGTCCGTGAGACACAGCTGTAAAATAGTGCAGCCTTTGTTAGCATTTGTTAGCGTCTGTGTAGGCTTAATAGTTATCACACCTACGCCTACCAATTCATGACTTTGTATTTGGTATATCCCATCCTTCCTGACCTAAACATAACGGATCTATCAGGAGATCCCAACAATTTTTACTTTCAATAAGAATCTCTTTGGATGGGATTTTATTTCTACCATACTAGTCAAAGTCCAGACCCAGCCTAGGCATATTTTCCTATGTGGTTGGACGCATGGACGTCTTCTATTACATTGTGAAAGTTTACTTTTAAAAGGTTCTTGTTACATTGGACTGACTTAGGGCAATGGAATCAGTCATGATAAGGCCTATTTGGTGATCAAGATAAATGGAATCCCATTTTCACAATAATGCATATTGTACCTACTAAGCATGTCAGAGGAAGTGCACACATTGCAGGTGACAACTGTTAGCTGTAGGCTACAGATGCTGTACAGATACCATTCAGTCTCACAACGAATAACAAATTAACTGCCGGCAGACAGGTTGATAATCAGCTGGAGGTCTTAGATCTCCACAAGATAGCATCCACTCTCTATAAATACAATACAATAACAATTATTTTCAAATGCCGTTTTATAGCTTCAGGTAACTCAATGCTATTGTAGGTAGTTCAGGCTATTTCTATATAGGGCAGATAATGGAGATCTTAAGTAAAATAATGCTGGAAGAATTGTACCTTTTGCACCACTAGAACCATTTGAAATTGGTAGAGAGGACAGAAATCCCTCTCATGCCATGCAGTGGATTTGGTCAGAAGTATCCCTTCCCTGCCATAGTGTAACTGGTGGTGATCAAGGTGCAGTGGAGGTGGCTTACGTAGGGAATGTATTCAGAAAGGATAGATCCACATAATGTATTATGCTGACTCACTTTCATCAGTTTATTTTGTTTTTTGGGAATCGAATTACAATATGTAGGTATGATTATTGGAGTCAATTAGCCATCAACGAGACAGCTGCATTTTGTGCTACTTTCTCATTTCAAAGGGCCAATGAATATGCATGCGACCCCATATCAAAATAACTCGTAGGATTATTGTCAGTGAAGGGTCTGGAATTCTCTTTAGAATAAAGGTAAATAAAAAATAGTCTAGGACATGGCACCTGGTCTGGTGATCCTGGAGGAGGCTGGGGAGGTCTCAGGTGGTCAGGTGCAAGTGGGGCCACCTGGTGAGTCAATCTGTCAATATCCCAGCCAATTAGTTGGACCCATATCCCATTCTTAGTCTTCCTCTGATTCCCAATGTATCCATTGGCTACCTCTAATACTGGTGTAAAGCCAGTCTAGTTCCTTCATTCCCCACCAGTCAGTAGCACCAGCAGTGCCTGAATATTAGCCAATCAAAGGTCAGGGATCCATTTACTAGTTAGATATAGCTTTCATATTTCCTAGTTCTTGAAATATTGTCTAAATAATATTATGTTCTTCGGGCACTTTATTGACCCTGAGGACATGGCTAGTCATGTAGTAACTATATGCACTTAGCAAAGGTATGGGAGATTAATATATCCAGAATATGTTTCAGCAGAAAATATTTCGGAAAAAAGAAGAAGAAATGTAACAGGTTTTGAAGGGGCTTTCATACATTCACTAAATTTCTGAAATCAGACAAGATTCTGATCACTTTACACTCAATATACAATATGTGTGTTGCGAGAACATGCATTCAAGGAGTAACACACCCTTTTCAACATACTTTTGAAGTCAACACACTTTTAGCAAGTGTGTTACAAAAAGATGGGGTTAAAGTGGCTGCAAAAAGCGTGTACACGTAACACACTGTTCTTGTACATCCTTGCAAAATACCACACACGACCGCGCTATACCGAGTTTGCAGGCCCTTTATGGTGTACCACCATTGGACATCGCTGGGTGAAGGTACACACTGATGGATACACCTTGCACCCTGAGAATTACGTAACAATAACCACTACGGTAGTTTTTGATTGATTAAGAGCTTTCCAGTTATTGGCCTTGGGAATTCACGGAAATTAATGAGCCTCAGAAAAACAAGCAAAGCTGATGATGACTTGCATTCCATGGGTTTAAATGGGCATTCTCACCTCTCGCACATAACCACATAGTAGACTAGAACAGTACTAGAATTGTGAGTGGGATACGCTCAGTGATTATGCCACTTTAAGGACTTTTGTGCGAACTATTTAACGTTTTTAACTTCCAGGAACTACCATAGGCATAGTTGAATTCTGCCACGTATTTAGAAAAAATACAAATTTAATGCATTCTATAAAAGTCCATCACCTTTATGGTGGCAATGAAAGGGTTTGAAGAGTACAAAACTATACATTTGTGTACTATGATATCCGCATGAATGGGCCAAATAACATTGTGTCGAGATAATATCGCTAGACAGCTGGCATGTACACTGGAGAGATGGTTACCGAAATAACCAATGCATGGGCGCATACATGTGTATCGGTTATTGTGGATTGGCGATTAAGTTCTCATTTCAATTCTCTACACAGGCCACGACTGAGCTGTACTGCATATGGTTGGTAGGTGTTAGAAATAAGGTAAATGCCTGACACTCCAAAGCCACGCTCGTCCAGGTGACCTGCCCTCAAAGTTCAAACTGTTCAAACCTGTAGTTCCTACAACTGGCACTATGAAGACACTGGATCCATCTAGGCTTTGTTGTGGACAATACCTACCAGCCCTTTAGTACATCTAATTCGTGGCCTGTGATTGCCTGTGTGATTTGACACTCCTTAACACCTCAGTTAAATTTAGAATCGCCCAAGCACAATCCCTGAGATCCAGGCATGTCCTTGCCCTGTAGGATCGTATTCCCTAGCAAAGTGCCCCAAACGTAATGGCTCAGGCAACCAAGAAATAGGATGCTGGAACAGTTGTTCCCTTTCAGCAATTCACTGCTCTACATAAGTTGCACTGGTGTGACCAGCAGTTAGGCTATGCCAGTGGTAGTATACAATACTATTGATACCCACCAGTGTACTGACTGTCTAGACTACCACTTGTGTGTCCACAGAAAACGGTATACTACCCCTTGAATAGACCACATCCCATGGATTCGGTTATTAAAAATAAACACTTAAATACACAAGGATTCATTTCTGCATTGTGTATCCCTAGAAGCCTAGTTCGATGATTAATTTAAGGAGGTTATGATAGCTTTATCCTAGTTTTATAGAATGTTTCATACCAAGCCAAGCCTGATTCATGGTCCCCCTACCAATTTCACCTGACCAGGCCGGGGCCAACTGGTTTAAAGGCCCAGTGCCCCTTTATATAGAGCTGAGTACCTGTCCCGACTGCACTCTAACTGTCACTGGACGTGCAGTAAAATCTGCGGGTTTAAGATAAAAGAGTTGTCCAGTTGTGCTATTTATGGCTGATTGGGGATCAGACAAACGCAGTGCCCTGTGCAGGGTGCAGTCAGTAGGGTTTGTAAACTACAAATGTGCAAATCGATCTGAGAGACTGCCAGTGGCACAGTTAGGAACTACATGATCTACTCTCCTCCAGTCTCAGAGATCGGCCCCTTTAATTGCAGTGAAGTAAATACAATATCATTCTTCGTGGGATCTTCGAATTGTGTGACTGCTTTTTTGCTCCAAAAACATTCCTCAGTACACTTTGCCCCATTTTATATAAATATACCAATGTAACTGGTATTTTGAGAATGACACTTTTTGAATAAGTTCGTCATACATACATACATACATACATACATACATACATACATACATACATCTGACAGCTATCTTATGTGGTGTGTTTCAGAATGCAGCTGTCGGTGTGTGCAGCGGCTCTCGCCTGCTGGGTGTGTATGGTTGGGGTATGCGGCCTGCTGAATGGGCCTGCCAAGCGATCCGCCTCCAGGGTCAAACGCCAGACCACCAGTAAGTACTGCTAATCAATATAGTTTATTTAATAATTGCATAAATTAATGCGATCATTATAGAAGAATGCTAGCTTCATCGGTATGCATGATACTGTGGTATAGTACAAAAAAGATGAATGGAGTATCAGTGGGCATTGAAAGCCGTTTTACGGTAAAGGTTTTTTTATACTTCTTCCAACATATGTCCCTGTAGGTCAGGGCCTACAGCACGGGACTATGGATCTAAGGGTAGCCAGTACGCTCCCCAGTAAGAACCTACACATAGTAATTCCCATTCCTATCCATGTTTGCATCTTTTCAAAGTGTTTTTTGGATATCACAGGATGCAGGATGCAAGATGGTTGCATATGTTCGAATCCCATTACTAAAAGACCTGCATGTTTCTAGGGAATGTATATATACATCCTGTGTAATTGACAAAAATATTCACATAAATCGTCCATATACATTATATTTAATACTGGCATGTCCTGTCCAGGGACTGAACCATCTATCCTCAGATCCATAATCATGTGCTCTATGCCCTCACCTACTGGGGCATGTATTAGGAGAGGTATTCAAACTGTGACCAGTGGTGACTGTCCCATAATACAAAGAGTAGTTGTTGACAAAGAGGAGTGTTTTATATCTTGATTTAAAAAGGTTCCACATAAATGTAGACTAGTAATGTGTGTATGTCTAAATGGTTTAAATTATGTCGAGAATAGGTATTCCGTGTGAGGGTATGTGGTTGATGAAGGGTTATTCTACATCATGGACGTTTATTGAGAACCCTCGGGGTTCAAACCCACAATCTCAAGCTTCATATGGGGTAAATCCCGTGATTTAACAGCATTATACATGTAAAATCACGTCTTAAATTCCCGGGATGTCACAGGAATATTTGTGTAGGAGAAGGGCCTAACTGATGAGCCTTATCCTACAAATCTATACATTTTTATAGGAGAAGTGCAAGTTTGTAGACTTAGGGCCTAACAGCCCTTCCCCATTTGAAAATACTTTCATACTTTTGATATTTCTGAGATAAAGCCCTTCAAAGATTCAGGAATACCCAACAAAGTTAGATATGGGAATACCCATTTCAGATACATGGGACCAACAAAGGCTTGACGGTGGGCACATTCTGATCAGAATGATGAATAAATAGGAAACCTCTTTGCCCCCATCCAGTTTAAAATAGCACCTCACCTCACAACCTGCTACCTGTTTGCTTCTGTCCTCTAAAATGAATTGTAGATATCCTCCTCTAAAACAAATATTTTGTTGGGTTTGGATTTGCAAGTCTAGCTAGCAGTCCCGATATTATAGCAAACTGGTGACTGCATATGCTTGGTGAGTGTAATGGCTGTTCCATCCAGTGGCCTAACATGGGAGAGGTTATTCAGAGGGCCTAACATGGGAGAGGTTTTTGCAGTCATCAAAAGTGTCCTACATGTAGGACAGTAGGGTTAAGTGGGTAAACAAACACGTGCGTTTTCAAGTCTTTTGTCCCATATCTATTTTTAAATTGCCATGCCTAACACTGTATGAGTCTGTCTGTGTCTGCTCTCTCCCTCCATTCCCAACTATAAGTGGTTTTCACGTATGACAAAATCTCCACGTTTCAGGTTTATTCTGCACGCAGCAGGCAGATATAATTTTTGTGCTGGACAGTACAACATCAGTGACACAAGAGGGCTGGGACAACGTGCTCACTTTCATGCAGAACCTAATAGAGGAGATGATCATCGGGCCTGACAACATCCAGGTAGGTGTGCCACTCACATAGGGACAACATCCATGTACACAGATAATCTTTAGGCTTCAGAACTTAGTCAGTACTGGCTAACAAATCAGTCAATAGTACCTAACCTAGTTAGTCATTTTCTGTCACCCTATACGACAAGCCTAGGTAAGTTAATACTGTCAGGTTGGTCAGTACTGACCGACTCACCTTAGTCTTTTCCATGAGTATTAGTCTAAGTCTAGAGTAAGGTATTGGTCACATGTTTTTTTGCCTCGGTCATTTTTGAATAGAACTGGGTCATGCCCAACCAAATAAATAATATTGTTCCTATGACTAACCTGGGATAGTCACTCCAGACTAAGGCCCAGGCACTTAGATTATCAGTGTGTGTGTGTCACTCACATGGTCTATCCGGTCAACATGCAGGGATGTGTGCCTCTCACGTGTATTTTTCAAAAAAAAAAGAAGTGAAAATGCCATCTCATCTGCCATTTCCTCTGTGAAGATATCTGTCCATTATGTGGAAAGCTGACATTGCAATATGGTATGGCCAATCACTTCCATCTTTGATTTTGGTATTTAATACAGGTTGTATAAGACTTCTAAAAAGTCTGGTAGGATTTCCGTACACTTTTTAGAACTTCATGTTACCCTTAATACGCTACCCTTGTATGTAGGTGGGAGTAGTGTCGTATAGCGCAAATGCACGGATGGATTTCCACCTGAACGAGCACCTGCGGGTCACCACGGTCCTGGAGGGCATTGCTGACCTATCGTATCACAACGTCCCCGACGCCAACATGTCAGGTGCCATCTGGTCAGTAGGCACCTTTACTTCATCCCCTATTCTGCCTTAGCAAGATTACCAGTGTAAAGCACCATTCAGCTTGTACCAATGTATTCCCTCTGGTCATGAGGAACCACCCCAAGCAAATCTTGTGGACAAGATTAGGGGCCATAACCTCTTCAATGGGTTTTAGATGAATAGTCCTGTTTTGTGATGCAGCCTTGTATTGACATGGATTCGAAGTGACCATTCAAATACCTTGTTTCTCCACATGAATATATGTGTTCAATGTGTAATATGCGTAAATGTAGATAAAGATACCCTAACTGCTATAACAGCATAAATATGGTAATGGTCACGGAGGGGGGTGGGGAGATCCGGCGGGAGAGACATCAGGAGAAGCTGATCTGAACTATAATAGGGCATTTGGACTGGGAGAAGAGGGGATATGGAGTTCGGAGCTCAGAGAAGCAAGATCTACTATTCACTCTTTGACAAGTTTCTTACTGTAACAAAGAGTTGGAGTTGCGTTTGGTTGGCCCCAGTTCTACTATTACAATATGTTGCATGATCTGCTCAGCTGAAAATACATGTGCCCATCTGCCACCTCACCAGGTATATGCGAACTAGTATGTTCACGGGTGCATTCGGAGACCGGCCGACAGCCCCGAATGTCGTGTTTCTCATCTCATCCTCCGCACCCACCATAGACACCATGTTCACAGTGGCATACACCGAGGATGTCAAGTCAGATGGCATTACAATGGTTGCTGTTGGTTTAGGTAAGCCTCCCCATAGCCTTATCTAGTAAGACTAATGTATACTATATAGGCAGCATCACTTTTGTATATGTACATTTTAGCCCCAATAATGACTATATTTAACAGGGTTCACAATGTTTCCATAACAGATATAGACCGTAACCCTATCAACATTAAGGAGAGCTTAAAAACATCACATCACACATACATTTCCTGTATTATGTATAGAGGTGTACCATTATCTTGGTAATATAATGTCTATATGTGCATAGTCATAATAACTGTATGCATAATTATGTGTATATGTGTTCTCCCTGACAACTTCAGAGGAGTGTGTTAGCTTAAATTATAATATTATGTGTAAATATACATATTTGAAATACATGTCATCATTGTAAAGATGTACTCTTGTCTTGTACATGTAGGTCCCTCGGTGGACACTGCATTGATGTCAACATTGGCGAGCTCGTCGTCCGACCACCTCTTCCTGTTTGACAATAGCGATATGCTTATAGACCAGATGGACACGGTAGCAGCTGCAGCATGTGTCAAAGCCAGTAAGTTCATTTCAAACCAACAAAACAAGAAATTGTAATGCAGCGTTCATATTGTAACTGTAAGTCTGCCATCTAGCCAGTAAGCACATGTTGCTGAGAGAGGGGTGATTGTGGTGTTGATCAACATTATCTAAACAGATAAGAACAACATCAATAATCAGAAAATGTGGCCAGTTTTGGCAACCATCTTAGTCATCTTAGCTATTTTAGCCATCTTAACCATTGAGCCATATTTCTAGCCATCTAAGTCATCTCAGCGTATTGATGTAGTAATAACTCATTGAAGCCTCTCCACACACCTATTACATATCTATTATGTTTTAATCGATAAATGATAACCGTTTACCACTCAATCCCCCTATCTTTACCAGAGGTAGTGACCGAGTACCACCTTAACATGGAGACCCTGGAGGGATCTAAGTTGATTGGCTTTAACCTGGAGGGACGCCTAGCTCTGTCCGCTGAGCTCAGAGCCGCTGTTGTTGGCAAGGGTACATTCTTTGATGGTGTGGCACAAGTGCTCAACTTTGGAGACAGGAGAGCGGTGTGTATTCTTCATATTGATTATGCTGTATACATGGTTAATTTTAGAAATGATTGTGTAAATATGTTTCACTAAATTTAATATTCTTCAAAAGTATTGTCAAACAAAATTTACACGGTGATATCATAGGCTATACATACATAAACTATATATAGAAAAGACATAATTTATAAGTCATACATTTAACCGTAAATGTCTTGCAGGACTGCTTTGGTAACTTTGACATGTGCCCTGATGGTGCCACGTTCGCCTTCTGGATCTGGTTAGGGCGGAGGACAGCGTCTGGCTTTATCATGTCGTCAGGAGGCCACAGTGACGACTCGTTTGGTATTGCTGTCTACCTTCAGGTAACCTATCACAATATCATGTGCTAGATAGTCTCAACATCTTGAGACTATTCTGTAACCCTCTAGCTAGATAGTCCTAAAAGTACAACATAGCCTCAAAATGTTATGGTTTTGTTATCATCTCGCAACCCTCAGTCTAGATAGTCTCAAAACTGCAAGATAGTCTGAAAATACTGCAATTTGGTGAGTATGTAGCAAATCTCTAATTGTGAGCATGTTGGGAGCATTGGGTTGTACTTTCAAAACTGCCAGATGTCTACAAAATCTTGTGTTCTGTTATTAGTCTGGACAGATCATGCTGCGGATCACCACCATGACCATGGAGTGGGGGCCCATCGGCTGGGCCTACAATCACGAGTTGTGGTTCCATGTAACGATCACTTGGCATCTGACGCGTGGTATGACTCTCTACATAGACGGCATGAGTGCAGGAGGAGGAGCTGGAGCAGGGGCAGGCGCAGGCGGGGCAGTAGCAGGGGCAGCAGGAGCAGTAGCAGGGTCAGCACGCTCAGTGGTAAGTAATCTTCACAGATGGACATCCTTACCCAGAAAATTTAGTTTGATCCTGTTGATTTCACGTGCCTGAAGCTTGTGCGATGACACTACTCACTATGGATCTCTGATTAATACTGCATGACGTTGTGCGTCCATGTCTTATTTTGAGTTTCATATTTATTTGGCATGAATACACTACAATATACTTTCTTTCAATATAGCCAACACCATGATATCATGGGACATATTTGTGTCTTAGTGTTGTAAGTATTATTGTTCTCTGATTAGAGTAAGACTTAGTGGACAAAATCTTGTACATCATTGGTTTCATCTGTTGTCAAATTAGTTAATTATTAAGAGCAATACAGGTATTGTGATAAAATGTCACTGTATTGGTGACACAAACCTGTATCTCATTATATGAAGGTGAGAGATGAATCCAGTTGTTCCATAGAAGTATTCTTAAGCAAAGATACATTTAGTGGCCTCACTGGGAAATACCTACTTTTTCGCAAATAGTATGAACAAATTCATATCCTCACAGGCCCTGACTGCAGCCATCGACAATTTGTTCATGGTCGGCAAACCTAACGACATGGATGACCTGTTTGGACACTTTGTCATGGACGAGTTCTATTTCTGGGACACTGCACGAGAAGCTCAGACCATCAACCAGTTCTACCAGAGTTACCAGTGGGGTGAGTTTTTCCTTCAGTGTCCCTAATCTAGGTGTTACACAGCTTTTGACCAAAGCCTATTTTGTCAGCAATAGTCTGCCTTTGTCAAATTGAGTGGTCGAGTTATATGCTCGATCTGGGAACATTTTTCACCATACTTAAATCATCTTACTCCCTTTGAATTGTTTTCTTTATTTTTTATCAAATTTCTTTTTATCTGTATGACTGTCTTTCAAGCTTGAGATTGATACTGGAGTCATTTGCGATTGCATGGATGTGTTAAACGACCTGCCCAGTGACGTCTCCCTCTTGCTTGATGAGCATTTTGCATGTGCTGTACGCTATGGGTTCCCAGAGTAACTGTAACTTATTTCAAATAACATCAGCTAACTACGACAGCTTCATTAAAAGATGACATTGAATAAAAGCAGAGATACATTATTTTGGTAGCAATGAGGCTTAATGTCTAATACTAGTACTGCTGCTGCTGTTGCCAAACACCTATGCAGCAAGAAAGACTGGATTTCAGAGAAGATATACATGTTTGTTCAAATTTCTCTAGTCCAATCCACATATACTACAATATGTCATTATAGTACTGGTAATTGACCCTGTATGGGCAGCATTCAGCTTCGATGCACTATGTCTGTCAGCAGAATACATGACTGCACTACTGTCGAGTTCCTCACCAATACTGTGTTAATTCATCATGCCAACAAATCAGTATGTAACCTTGAAGTCATCCTGAAAGGCATTAAATATGTAAAGCAAGAGAAAAACAATCGAAACAAAAGAAAATTTAAAGGTTCCGGCAATCTTCTCTGGAAAGTCACAATCTCTAATTGCATGGGTGTGTACAGTAACTGCTGGCTTGCTACAACTCTGCTTTGCTTGCCTTGGCCCTTCCAGTTCGGACAACGCCTAGTGCTGTGGTCAGCACTACTCCTCTGCCCCTCGTCATGTTGATATTCAACATGGACTCTGATATGTTCACCAATGGCCTCACCGGAACAGTGACTGGCACCTTTGGTAGTGCCCCAGTCATCTACGCGCAGGGTGTCAGCAACAATGCCATCTACTACGATGGTCTCTCACAATTCCTTGAATTTGGAGATACCACTGGCAGATGCTTTGGCAACCTTGACCTGTGTCCTTATGGGGCGACTTACAGTTTCTGGATCTGGTTCGGCACTAGGCAAGCCACTGCTGTTGAGCGCAGCTATGTCCTTTCAAGTGGCTCACAGGATGGTGGATCTCAAGGGATTGCTATCTATGTGGAAGGTGGGATGCTGTTTATTCTGGTGGCCACCAGAAGTTTCATGTGGGGTCCAGTGTCAGTGCCAGTGATTGCCAGTACCTGGTACCAAGTCTCCTTCTCATGGAATATCAACACCGGCCTCTGGTTCTATGTGAATGGCGTGCAGGTGGGTCAAAGTGCCACCCCCACTTCCATCCCCCTCATCCAGGTCTCCCACTACAATAACATGGCTGTAGGCAGGCCCAATGATGGCCAGAGCATGTATGCTGAGTTTTACATGGATGACATGTACTTCTGGAACCAATATCTCGAGACTCAGTTCTTCGCTGACTTCTATGACAATTATAATTTCAGTAAGTGCGGTGCCGAATCATGCTCCAAGGAGCTGTATTTGGTGGTGGGTGGGTTTTTTGAGGCTAAAGAGCATGGTTGATTTTTTTTATTTAACCTGTATAGCTAGCTATTTTTGTTGCTTACACATAAAATGATGCACATATAATTATATTCTACAGAAATCATAATTTATCATATTTTCCAACAGGAAGCTACTGAATGCAATCCATTATACTCATGTATACATTTTATGCACATTTGACTGCACAGAGAAAAGAGACAGAGTCAAAAAGGAGTCCAGGTTGCCTCCTGAATGACTTCCCTCTTTAGGGGAACCCAGGTCCTCATGTGACTCCCTTGGGTGAACCAGGCAGCTATGTGACTCCCCCAGATGATTCCCTTAGGTCAACCAGGGAGTCAGCTAGGCTCCCTTAATTAGCCTGGGCTCCCCTAAAGAGGAGTCATTCTGGAGGCAACCTGGATTCCCTTTTGACTCTGTTCCTTTTCTTTGTGTGAGTGAACTTGGTCATTACTGCTACCTGGACTCCCACCAAGTAAATAACTCCTGGCTTTTAAATTTTTGACCATGCATTACCTGTATATGCTTTACTATATTCGTTGAGTTTGGAGTACATGCAGTATAACACATTTCACGTATGTTCTAATTGTACATGTCGAGTTAGTAGTAGAATATGTTGTTATTGAAGGTTAATGAAGGTTAGGATTGTTACCAGCCAGGGCTCTAGAGGGTCAGGAAGTAGCACTAGTGTAGCACTGACGAGTTAATCATCGACACCCTGTTGAATTGATAAAGCAACAGAACTAGGTCAGAACTAGGGCTTCTTACACTGTTTTGTTATTTCTTACAGCTGCGACGACTGCGGCACCGACATCCGCCCTGGTTACAACCCCTTACCCTATCATTACCATTGACCCAGGTAAATGAAATAAATAAGAGACAAATGGGAGATAATTTACATGAGGATTTCCATAGAACTACCATTATCTGATACATTATTTTTGAATTTCCACTTGCTTTTGCCATAATCTTTTCCTCTTCTTGTTGGATAGTTACAAGGCATATTGTATGATGTACACAATCTCTATAGCATTTCTTAAATCTTAAATCTCCAGATGCATGCCACTATGCAGACATTATTTTCGTGATGGATTCCAGTGGCTCTATTGGTGTCGCTAACTGGGCTCAGCTCGTCAGCTTCGTGCAGGACATAGCAGCTCTGTTCAGGGTAGGACCAAGGGATGCACGGATCGGTGTCGTCAGCTATGGTGAGTCGAACAATATGCAAACATTATACATCCATATCTTTATAATCCAGCTTTTGGCATGATCATGGATGGATTTCTTTGCTTAGCCCATCCAGTCTTTGGTCTGACAGTCCAATTTGTTTTTCTCTCAAACAGTTCAGCCTTTGGTTTGACAGCGCTTATACTCCGCCTGGGTGTTTGGTGTATTTTTCCTAATGTAGGTTATATGGCATATTCTCCTCTCTCAGACTACCAGCTGACCTGGAACAGCCTGCGTGAAGTGACCTAGTTCACATAACCTCCTGTACTGAGGAGGAACCCACAATGTTCAGACTACAAAGCGGCGGTGTTACCAACTGAGCTAGTGAGCCAGTCAATAATCTGTATAACTTATTATGCATATGAATGAGATCAGTGTTGTATGTGGACGGGAAAATCATGTAAATATCTCATTTAGAGATGGATATATAACATTGCTATACTATGGATGGTGGGTGGAATATAAGTGGAGTATAAGTGAGAAAACCTCCTTGGACCTGTAGAATATGGTACATAACCCCCCTTAGACTAGCCAGCTTTTGGTCAGACCGTCCATACAGCATACAGACCATTCATGTAGTTTTGTTAGTAATCTTGTGTCGATTATCTGTTAACCAAAGGAAGAAATTGGGTAGACCATCCATATGTGCTGCAAGATGATCTTGGCCAGATCAGTTCTTGGTGCTAATTCAGTATATTGTGTAAGCAATCACATTATGAACTTATTGATAGTGTCATTACACAACCTTTTCTCTACATTCCTTATTTCCACATCTCTTAAACCTCCAAAAGATCTAAACACATCATGAAATTAATGTGTCAATGAATTGGTGGAATTATTTCATATGCATCACCATATTCCTACATATAGGTATTATATGAATTTCAACATAGGCATTGTACTTACTCGAAATGTTCCCTGTTCTAGGTAACAGTGCCCGTCTGGAGTTCCACTTGAATGCACACACAGAGCAGTCAGACCTATTAGCCGCCGTAGGAAAGGTAGGGATCTGCATAGGGTGGGGTGATTTACAGTTAACACAACACACAATATGGCATAATAGATTGATGTACTCATCTTCATTCTTAATTCAAGGTGCCAGCTCTCAAAAAAACTTTAAGTTATACCTGCTAATCCAATAAATCACTGGAAAGCTGATGACCTCAATTTTATAATTGATTTTTTGGAGGGCCTTTTTCCCTTGACTGTACACTTATGGTAATATTTAGCTTTTATGTTCATTCACTGCTTTCGGAAGCTGATGCCTGTGAGTATTGTACCTGGAATCTAAGTCTATTTCAGTTTCATCTCACGTTCATCTGTTAGGGCCATAACCCATTAGTCAATTTGGATGCATTATCGCCCGATTAAATCCACAAAATTATACCACAAAGTTCTTCTTTGGGATTGTTTGTTGAGGGTCTATAAGCGGATAACAAAATTAATGGTTTATTGATAGAAAATAGAAGACTGTGTCCAATCATTGTGAGCACCAGGGGGCGCCATGATGACAAAGTAGTGCTCTTTGATGGAGAAGACGATATTGTTTTTTTGAAGGTTTTGAATCATTTATTGACCAATAAAGTATGTACAGTAAATCAACTGGTGTCCATCATGTATCACAGATTAGGCAAGTCACAAGAGTATATCATGGGTTCATATACACACATACGTTAATGATAACAAAATGTAACTTTGTCTGTATTCAATTTGATATAGATGACACAATAAAAACTGACACTGTTAATGATGATAAGGATGACACTCAGCAGAGCTGATAGTTGTGTGTCACCCGTGGTGATGATAGTCTTCTTAAAATGATTACATCTTTAGTGCTAATGTTCCATATCTAGAACATAAATAATTTTCTATGATGCCATGTCATGAGTCAGGCTTGGCTTTTACTCAAGGTGTCAACGGGCTCCTTTTTGCAAAGGAATTACATTCATTGTCTTTGATAATGCTCATGTAAGAATCTAATGAAGATGCCTTCACATACCAGACCCAGTGGATGGACTCGCGGACCAATACATCTGGAGGCATGTGGTTTATGAGGGAGAGAATGTTCACAGCTGCGAACGGAGATCGTCCTGATGCACCCAACATCGGCATCGTCATTACAGGTACCATGTTAATGAAATACCCCTTTGCAATGAGGAACATTCATAAGCATGGAATTATCATGTACAACATGGACCCTGAGGAGTTGTTTGAGCATATAGTGCCATGCAGGTCTACGTACTGTACAATAACAGTGAATAAGATGTTTAATTCAACTTCAATACAGGTTAGCCTCCAATAGAAGTCACTGGGCAGCCTTTGATTACTTCATACTGATGTTTATTAGACTGCATCTAATGAAACTGATCTAATTGATGGAATGGATTGCAAAATAGTGTTAACAAAGAGGAAAAGTTCTAAATGCGCAGGGAAATAAACAGGACAATCCTCGTGATATTTGCTTTTGTTGAACGGTACATATCTTTATTTCATTCACCAAAAAGAAAAAGAAAAAATGCTTGCTAGACAGTTAAAAAATTGCAATGTGTCTTTTGTAGATGGTGCCTCAAACGTAGACCCTGCAAATACCATCCCATACGCCAAGGATGCACATGATGACGGGATAACTCTCTTTGCCATTGGTGAACAACACAATCTGAAATTACTATCATAACTACATGTATCATGGGTCCACATTGACACCCTACCGTTCAATTAAGTGGCTTCTGTTGGCAACCACTGCTTAACGCAAAGACCCAGAATGTGCCCATCAGTGAATTATAATGAAATATATCAAAATATATTTTCTGGGCATCAGAAGATGCGAAGTTTATATAGAATATACATATCAACATAAATTTGTTTAATTCTGTATGTTCTCCATTATTACACCATCCCATGGTGCAATGATGACTGATGCCCTTGTTCTACATACCCATACAGGCATCGGTGCTGGTATCGTGGAGGCTGAGCTAGTAGGTATAGCCACCTCGAGTGAGTACAAGTTTGAGGTAGCTAGTTTCTTAGCACTCAAAAGGATAGAACAGTCCATCGTGAATGCTGCCTCAGAACGCTGCAGGACAGCCAGTGAGTAGTTCCTCTTTCTATACACATCTGCACACGTTTATATCTGTGTATGAAATCATTTGAGATTATTTCTCATGGATATCTGGAGAGAAATGGACCAATAAACCACCATTATGTTTACAGGATTGATACTGGCCTGATTATCTGACTTGGATAAACATGATGGTCATTTCCCCTTCTGCCACATGAGTCATCTCAACTAATTACTCAGTTGTATTGCCATCTCATCTGCTGTTTTTGAGGTATTGCTGTTAGGCAAGACAGTCTCAAAATTGCAAGACTATCTAGCCTAACAATATTATTGCACTTGAGATACTTTGTGGACTGATTATCAACTTTTGAGTTATTAATCGAACTATCATTGTGCTTTTCAGCAATCTTTTGTTTGTTCATGGAAAAACTTGAGGTGAGATTCTAATGAAACTTTCAATACTCCAATGGCAGATTGTTTCATTTCCATTTTCTGTCTTTCAGTGACTACAGCGCCGCCAATACCAACAGTTGGAGACAAAGGTAATGGATTACCTTCTAAATCGACATCCTTTACTTCATGTATAGTTGTCTATATTGTTTCATTTATCAGGTATACTCCTCAATTAGGGCCATAACCCATTAGCAGATTTTGATGCATTCTCCGCCGATATACCCTCAGGCCCAAAGTAGTACTTTGTAGTATAATTTTGTGGATGTATCAGCCCATAATGCATTGTCGCATCCCAACACACATGACCATGCCCTTGCTGCACCATCTTGCATCATCGCTTTGTGCTTTGTGCTTTTCTCCTGTGGAACAGACTGCAGTCTTGCTGACGTCATCTTTGTGATGGACAGCTCGGGTTCTATTGGCGAGGACAACTGGAACGTGATGTTACAGTTTGTACAGGGGGTAGTGGCCAATGTGGAAGTGTCCCCTTTACACACCCAGGTAAGTGATCACTACATGCAGTGATGAATAGCAGTATGTGGTAGATATGGTACAAGTGAATCGCTGTGTATTTATGCATTTATTAATATTATTAATGGATGAATTACATGGCCTCGTTCTAGATTGGAGTGGTTACGTATGGCAGCCAGGCACGGATCCAATTCCACCTGAACGCCTACGACAATCCGACCGATGCGCTCAATGCTATCAAGCTGATCAAATGGCTGGACGAAGACACTAACACCTCGGGAGGAATCTACGCCATGAAGGACATCATGTTAACCCCAGCTAATGGTGACAGATCCAGAGCTCCAAACATAGGTAAATTATGTCATTCTCTATAACATTATGTCACAGTATAATACTCTCCCACAGAACCCCCATCTGTATATCCATGTGCCCTAGCATAGGTTTCTGTATGTGCCCAAAACACTGTAGATCTACAGTATAACTCACCGTGCAGCTAAAGTTACCTCAGACAGTGTAGGTTTCTGTATGTGCCACAGTATCCCAGCATAGGTTTCTGTATGTGCCACAGTATCCCAGCATAGGTTTCTGTATGTGCCACAGTATCCCAGCATAGGTTTCTGTATGTGCCACAGCCCAGTGGACACAAAATTCAGTTCAACGTTGAATTGATTTTGAATTAACATTGAATCAACATTGACAACCATTTATCAATCTTGATACAATGTTCTGTGCCCACTGGGAGTATCCCAGCATAGCTTTCTATAATATCTCTCACATCATCCCTAACATACTAACAGTGACATTTCTCCCCTCTTCCACATACTACTATCACAACCAGAGCAATTAAGGATATAAATTGATATTCTAGGGTTTCTGTTGAAATAACATAAATTGGTGTCTTTGGTAAATATCTCCATTCTACTCACAAATCCAATAGATATGGTTAACACTGACTAAAGCAGTCTATATGGTCATTCAGGTATAGTGCTGACAGATGGAGCCTCATCTAGAGATGCTGACCGAACTATCCCCTACTCTGAGGAGGCCAGGCGGAATGGCGTTGTCATGTTTGCCATTGGTAGGTACAGCCAACTGCCACATAACATGTAGAGTAGCTGAGGCCCAGAAAAAGATTTGTTTCAGGTTTTATGGTTGGAAAATCGAAGGTAGGTACATCGGGCCTATTCCCTTTTTCCAACGTCTGTGGATTGACGGGTTAAAACAAGGATCCTTCTGCCACTAGTAATCTTAAACATCATGATTGTGTCACATTACATAACCACATACCCCAGTCTTAACCTTCTACAGCAGCTGATTTTGAAATTTCTAATTGTAACATTGTAACACTTTTTTAATCAAGCCAAGTCACAGCTTTTAGTGAACTATGGGTTTCAGAAGTTGAGGTACAACTTTGTACATTTTAATCCATCGATTGGTCTGAAAAGGCTGGTGGGTTCGAATTAAGGAACAACTGTGGACAGTCGAGGGAAAAGGGTCCTCCAAGGTAAAAATCAATTATAAAATTGATGTCATCAGCTTTCCAGTGATACCTTTTATTAGCAGGTACCAGCTCTAGTTTTTGAGTACTGGCTCACTGAACATGTGTGGTCACTGCCCAATCTTAAATGACAATAAGCTCTATCTTACTTTGTTTTAGAGATATTCCTAACTTATTAGCATAATCGTGATAATTACCAAATATCCAAACTTTTTCAAACATTTGGTCACAGCTTTTGATCTAAAAATGGTATTTACATTCTGTTTTCAGCATAGAAATCATTGTGGGGCCTTCTATCAATAAGCCCTTTAAAATTTTCGATTTAGAATGAAAATCATGATTCCATGGCAACCAACATGTGCAAAAACACTAATTTAGGCCCAAAAATGTTCTTTTACATTCCAAATATGGAATGTTTTCACCAAAGATGGAATCTTCTAATGTGGCCTATCATATTCTACATAAAAAAGTACTATAGATAAGTTTTTGCTATTGTTTAGTCCTTTTTGGCTATATGGAGCCCCCTGGTGACAAAAGATGGTACTAAAAATCGCGCACGGAGGTCCCTTTTCCCTTGTTAAATTTACTATGCATTAGCCTGAATAGACATTCACCACCAACAAAGACAAATTGTGTTTTTTGCCAAAAAATGAATTTCACTCAGCTGAATTTTATTGTTAACTCTGAGCTGCTCATTGCAGGCATTGGTCAGTCGGTCAACATGGATGAGCTGCTTGGTATAGCGGGAGATGAGCTCATGGTGTTTCACGTTGCCAATTTCTCAGCGCTAGATGGTATCCGGTCTCAGATTAGCACCTTAGCCTGTGAACTACCAGCCAGTAAGTATTCACATTATTAGTTAAATTATGAAGCTTTCCTTCTGTTTACAGATATTTTTGTACCTAATATTTTCACTTAATCAGGTGACAATATTGGAATACGTGAGTCCATCCTGCAACCTGAAATGATTCCTTTTGATACAGCCAAAGTAACATTGGAAAATCTAATGGAGGAGCTACCACCATTCCAGACCTACACCAGAGTGTTCCTGTATTCATGTGCACCAAGCGTGAACCTTGAGCAATATTATCTAATGGTAGCTTTGAAATCAAAAAGATTTTACAGAAAATACAATTCAAGATAACTTATCCCAACATTTTTCAAACAATGTCAAGTATGGCCTTAATGAGTGAATTCTGGCTTGCACCAGCAGAGGTGATAATAATATTATAGTTACATTTTCCTATTTCACCTTGCACTAAATACTGTATTACAACTTCATATAAAGCAATCCCTGTAGTGGGTAATGGTCTAGTGAACAAGGACAACCTTGACCCTGGCCTGGGGTATACAGAGCCAGCAGGCAGCGAATGCTTAGTATAACCAAAGTATATATAACAACCAACAGTAAATCTAGTCATACCGGTAGCCTTATACTTATATGATTATAGGACCACATTGATAACAATACGGCTCCCATGATGCAGTTCACCCGAGGTGATTTTGCAGGGTCCTGGTCGGTAGTTACGTTCCCGCCCTGCGCCATGTTGTTCTCCCGCTAAAAGTTTGATGGCTCACCCCCAACCAAGACAAGCAGGCCTATGTGCAGCAGCGAAGCTGCTGGTATACACGATAACGTTATGCCATAGTAAGGAGCCTCAGAGAAACGTTATTATAACGTTATAAAATGATGCATGACATCTTTTGTTTACTGGTATAGCTGCCTTTTCACTCTTTCAGCCTGTACCAGTATAGCCGATATAGCTATAGTGCTGGACACTTCTTCGTCCATCCGCACCAGGAACTTTGTCAAGGTTAAGAACTTTATAAAGAGTGTTTTGGAGACTGTAAATATTGGGTACTCTGCCTCCTACGTCTCCCTTGTCACCTTCAGTACCAAGGCCAGGGTGAGTGAACCATATATAGACAAGGGCCCATGATAAGAGAGTTATTTTGGATCGTTCTCTCCAAGATTGCTTCGGCTTCATGGGATGCGGCACCAGCCCTACAAAGGGGGGAAACAATCTATGGAGGAGCGGTGCAAAATGCCCCTCGCCATCGGCCTTTGCCTTTAACTTATGTTTTTCATCTATTCATAATATGATAAATCGCATTTATATGGCCATATAAATTTTAACAAATGATGACATCACAGGCCATGTTCAATGGGGGCATAGAATACAGGATTTCTAGTACTTAAGCATAATGATTGTCATGTTTATCATGAAACCTTGTGAACCTGCCATGGTTCATAATTTCTGGTTTAATGCTCGCTCCATTCAACTCCAGGTTGAGTTCTATTTGAATGAGTTGGATTCCCGGTTGCTGGTTCAGGAGGCTATAGACGGGGTGAGGTATTACAGGGGCTCCACCAATACAGCCCAGGCGCTCAAACTCATACGTGAAGAGGTCTTCAACCCACTCAACGGGGACAGACCCAAGATCAGAAACATAGCAGTGGTACTCACAGATGGAGGCTCCAATGACTTCCCAGACACAGTAAGTAATAGAAAGACTATGGTTTTGAGAGGCTAATTCAAAATAACCACAGTAAACTGGCTGAGACCCTTATAGGGTGCTTGCCACTCTACAGTAGTTATATTTTGAGTTACTTTCTCATAACCATTGTCTTTCTGTTTTAAACCACAGCTGTGAGGTTATGTCAGGGTATGTGGAAATAACCAAGGTGTGAACTCCTTTGTCTTAGCCCTCCGCTGTAGTTTAAGTACGCCATAAGTGTCGCTTTTATTTTAAAATGGAATGTATCTAGTATAGTCTTTCCTTATTCCCATTCACACCCGTACTGGCGAAGACTATTAATGATGGAAGGGTCAACCTAGCAGTGGCTTCTAGTTGCCATTTGTGCATCGTGATAAGATAGGGTGGGTGATTTTATAGTAGGCCGACAATGTACAACATCCAAGTTGTACAATTAATGGTATCTCTGTTAACATCTCCTGTCCCTGTGTGTGTAGGTAGAACAGGCTAAGCTGGCCCGGCAGGCAGGTATCAACATTCTGGTGGTGGCCATCTCACAATGGGTCAACTTGATGGAGATACACGAGATGGCCACAGACCCTGATGACGCCAACGCCTTCATCGTAGACAACTTTGATGACTTCGGGCAAATCATCAATGGACTAGAGGCCACCTTATGTGATGGTAAGTCAATGTTGATTTTCTTGTTCTGTCTTTTTTTTACAATGTATGTAAAGAAAAATATAAGACACTTATCATTTACTCATTTATTTTACGAACCTATTTCTTAACTTGTTATTAACTTGTTGACAGAGGTGAATGAATGTGACTCCAACCCTTGCACTAATGGAGGGACATGCACGGACGGTATAAATAGCTTCACTTGTACGTGTCTCAGTGAGTTTGCTGGTGCCAACTGTGCATCCCGTAAGTATGAATTATTGATTGTACTGTACCGTCACCATAGTTTCATTTAAATATGCCATGCAGTATAATTTGAACTAACTTACCAACGCAATACATTCTATATTTGGAAATCTTTAAATAATTTTTAGTATTTACTATGGGATAATGTAAGGCACTTAGGGCCTACTAATAATGATTAGTAATAAGTCACAACTCATGTTTGAGATATAATTCCCACAAAACTATTAGATATCTGATCTCATTTGTAGAACTTGACACAAACTTCAATTATCAAATGCCCCTTATGGCCACCATCCACTGGGCTCTAATCGGCCGAAGTTACATAGAAAAATGTATGGGTGTAGTCAGCCGAAGCTATACAGTATATAAACGATGGTCACCAGATACACTTTTCCAGTTGCCAGGTCACACGAATGATGCTCCTTATTCTATAATTCCCTCCACAGCCTGTGCAGCGATGATGGATCTTGTAATAGTCGTGGACTCATCCGGTAGCATAGGTAATTTGTCTTTGATTTATTGTTGTTATCATGTGGACATGACTGCATACATTGTAAATTACAATCAGAAATTGCAGTGTAAATGCAATGACCATTATTTCATTGGTTAACTGCTAAATAAGCCTGTCATTGGGTTGAATGCAAAATCCACGTTAGTGCAACTAAAATTAGTTTCAAAAGAAATAATTCAACGTTTTTCTCCATGTTGTGCAGGAGAGATCAACTTTGGGCTAGTGCTGACCTTCGTGAAAACGCTGGCGGCTAGTCTAAACCCGGCCAAGGCACAGATAGGTATGATGACCTTTGACAACCAGGCCAACCTCATGTTTCAGATGAACGCCTACACAGACACCACTAACCTAATTAATGGCATGTCTGTCTCTTACACGTGAGTATACAACATATTTAACATATATGAGATATATGTGGGTCATATAGAATGTGAAACTTGACTGATAAGCACCGGTCATGCATAAGAGTAAGGGGTAACCATGCCTTCAAATCTGTATCACGACGGTTCATAGACAAAGGTACACGAGTTTTTGGTCTGTTGGAGGGTTATTTCACGAGTTGACCCTCGGGCCGTATTTCACGAGGCCGGAGGCCGAGTGAAATGCGGCCCGAGGGTCAACAAGTGAAATAACTCTCCAACAGACCAAAAACAAGTGTACCTTTGTGTTTATTTTTTATCTTTTTCGATTCAAAATACAAAAATTATGGTAGGAGGGGGCCTAAAAAGGCTAAAATGGCTTATTTCTCCGCCGTTCAAATGCAATACGGCGATCTTTGGTTAAAACAATAGCACTGCCGTATTTCATAAAAAATAAAGTACAATATCATTGCATATAAAGTAAAGCTTTATACAATGATAACACTGTAAATCATGAAGGGGAATCTTATATTTTATAGTTATAGTTATTATAGTTCGGTACTCCCAACCAACTAGGTTTCATCCTCAAATTAATAGTGCAGTGACGTTGACAGGGGAGGGGGATGCTTCATATATGATAGATTCATGTGAGACACTTAATGCAAATCTGTTTCCTCCATGCCTGACAGTGGTGGATCGACCAACACCTCCGATGCCCTGACCATGCTGACCACCATGTTCACCACTGAGAATGGAGACAGACCTGACGCCCCCAACTACGCCCTGGTCATCACTGATGGCCGCTCCAACAATAAGTCTCTCACCTACACCGCAGCCAGACAGGTCAAGGCCATGGGCATCCAGGTCATGGTCGTAGGTAAGGGTCAGGGGGTTCTATTTGAAAGTCAATAATTTAAATGGTTTTACATATCATACAGAGTCGAGCCATTCTAATGATGGCATTAAAATATAACATAGACATCGATTCTATGTAAAATGGTTCACAGTTTGTAGTACAGTCACGTCACCCTAATCCGGTCAGTGCTGTGCAAGGCTAAGACCGCCTGGGAACTGAAATACCCGGGTGCCTGACACATGGCCGGGGGCGGGGGGCGTACAGCTGAGAGTTTGTGGATGGGGGGGTTGGGGGGGAGGGTAATCATTTCTGGAAAGGTATTACACAAGAAATTATTCGTTTTATTATCATGTTATGTAAGGGGGAAAAGGGTTATTTGGTAAGTTCGGTTAGGTTACAGCACTATAGACCTACCTTTAAGTTTAATCAGTTGGGATTCATAGCCCTACATGTAGTACAGAAAAACACTAGTCCGGGTGACAAAAAAAGGATAAGATATGGGGCTTCCATAAAGTATGTACGCACAAAGGGGGTAGGGGGGTCTATTTTCCCAAATTATTTGCATACATAAACCCTTTATTCTAATGCATACAATAAGTTTAGGGGGGATGGGGGGGTCAATTTCTGGAGAAAATGTTCTTACATACTTTATGGAAGCCCCCTATGTGGTAGGCATTGTCTGCTGTTTGTAATTAGCATAATCCCCGAGAGCATAGAAGCATCAAGGTGCTAAATGCTTTGTTTTAGATTACAGCATACACCAGCATAATTATGATTAGGCAAAGCCAACCGTCTAACAAAGCATTTAGCACCTTGATTCACTTGCCTCTTCATCTTGGTCACAGTTTGAAATCTAAAAATGCCCTGGGATTACAGGAGGGGAGCATTGCTGTATGAATGGATGTAATTGATTGTTTGTCTCCTGTGATTATTTTATAATTAGTGTCAGTTTGCCTGTGGGTTATCCCATCATCCAAGAAATATAGAGGCTGGTGACTGGTATACTGACTCACATTTTAATAGTAAATGCACCCTCTGTACCGTATAATTACTGTCCAGTGACCGGATCATGAGATATGCAGACTACTGTACATTGATATAGTGTAATTAGGTCCGTGCAGTATACGTAGCAACTCTGCCCGGAAGATGTAGTATAGGACTATCGTCGCCCAAACTAGGGTGACGTGACTGTATAGATTAGATGTAGAGTGTAAAAAATGCCAATGCGCTAGCATGACATTGTTTTTCCAAAAAGTGAAAGTCAAAGTTGAAAAACTAAAAATTATTGAATACAACGTGTATCTCATATTTCCTGTTGGCAGCAATCAACCTGAATGACGTGTTTGCACAGAGGGAGTTACGCGGCATAGCCTCGAACCCTGACGACCTGAACCTCATGAGTCTGGACAACTTCACCATGCTACCCACCCTTATGCAGGGTCTGCTGGACTCTGTTTGTAACAGTAAGTACCTTCAGCATGTCACTCCTCCAAGGTTTTACCATACCATCCTCCTCGTCCAACTAGGCTCCCATGGTAAGATGGTGATATGCATTGCATGCATTGCAGGACTGCAGTGCCAGAATTGTCAGTCTGTCATGGCCACATTTTCAGTAACCAAGACACCAGAATTTCGCTGTGACCTAACTAATTACATTTATTAAAATTCATGATAGGTCAGATGAGAAGACTCAAAAACTAATAATCAGCTTCTTAACAATCATTCACCAGAAATACCAAGCTGTGGATACCACTTGCAAATGCAAATGGAGCCTTCCGCTATTATTTAGATAAAATGCAGCAGTGGGTGAAAACATGTTTATTGGTTCATGGCCTAAGATATGACAAACAACAGACCAACCAAAAGGTATTTCAGAGGATGTGTGCCACTCATTGGATTTCCAACCAGCCAGCAGTCCCCTGTAGTAGCAAACAGTTGCTTGTATAGCACAGTAACTTGTGCACAACTGCTCAGAACTAACATGGCTGCGCATGTGCAGATTTATCGCTATATGCTTGATGAGTGTACTGACTGTTCTATTCCATTACCACTCCCCTTTCTACTCCCACTTGGACTCCCAAAATAAGGTATATAGTGAGCCCAGAGGGCAGCACACTTTTGCTGTAAGTTTGCATTGAACCCAACAGTAACTAAAACAGCAGTTTAACCCTAGGGGGCAGAGTGGTGCAGTGAAACCCATATCAGTGAAAGATAATGGTTTTGCACAGCTAGGGCCATTTTAAGGTGGGTCAATCTGATGTCATTTTGGTCTACTGCACATATTCCTGCGTAGTTACATTCTCTAGTTTGACCATAGACCACTAGGGGACCTTTGTGTCAAGGGATTGACCCATCTTCCTTTTGAGATACCTATATGATAGTAACACCTAAAGAACCTAATACTGTTATATGTTGGACTTCCAGCGGTGGATGAGTGTGCTAGCGGACCATGCACTGAGACTTACAGTGTTTGTATCTGTTTTATGTTCTACTTCCAGCTGTGGATGAGTGTGCTAGCAGACCATGCACTGAGTCTGTATCTGTTCTATGTTCTCATTACAGCTGTGGATGAGTGTGCTAGCGGCCCATGCACTGGGTCGGGTGCTATCTGTGTGGACGGCCTCAACACTTACACCTGTATCTGTGCACGTGGTTGGAGTGGCAGGAACTGTGAGAGACGTAAGTGACACTACAATGGTTTAGTCTGAGAAGTTGTATATAATTTTGCCCAAGATGAAATTGTCAGAATTAATCTATCTCTAGAGTAATTTCCAGAGTAATTCTGAGAGATGAAATTATTCAACCGATATTAAAAAGTCCAAACATTTTTGCATTTTTTGGACTGCAATACAAGACCATCCACTTGAAAAAAATTGCTTTATTTAACCAGTTTACATCTCATACATTTGTTCACCCCCTATTTCTACAGGTTGCAGCCCACAGGCAGACATTGTTTTTGTGGTGGACTCCTCGGGCAGTATCCGCCAGGAGCGCTTCCGTCTGATACAGAACTTCATCTGGTCCGTCCTGTCAGAATTTAATGTGGGGGATGATGGCATCAGGGTTGGCGCCGTCATGTTCAGTGATACAGCCATGCCACTGTGGCAAGTAAGTGGTAACCATGTTTGGTCCTAGACGAGACCAATAATTGTATAGGACATTAAAAAGTCTGATTCTACCTTGGATATTTTTTGTGTTCTTTTACCGAGTATGATATTTTTTTACTACAATAATTGTATTATCCAATTTTGACAATTTCTTTTACATTTTATTATCTTTCTAATATTATGGTATTTCTCTCTCCCTCAGATGAATACATACAACAACAAGGAGGACCTATTACAGGCTGTAGACTCCATCCGCTACGTGGCCGGTATGACTAATACAGCAGCCGGGCTTAAGATGGCGCGGGAGGTCATGTTTACCCTAGCTAACGGAGACCGCTTAGATGTGCCAAACTTTGCTATAGTGATAACAGATGGACAAAGTAATGTTAACCCTGACCAGACACTACCTGAGGCCATCCAAACAAGACTAGCCGCCATACAGGTCGTTGTAGTATCTGTGGGTGAGTGTCAGTTGTATGTGGGGTTATATATACATATAAACACAGCCAGATGCCATACAGCTCATTGTGGTATCTGTGATTGTCAGTTGTACACTTTAGAAACAGTCAGCTGCCATAGGCTCATTGTTGTATTTATGCAAGTTAGTTGTACACATTAGACACAGCTAGCTAGCTGCCCAGGCTGCAATCATGGTTATTCTGATAATATTCATTTTGTAGGTCATGTGTTTGCATTGCTTCAAGGTGGTGGACTTTGAGCTGTATAATTAATTTAGGTCTTATCACAGCATATTATCAACATTCTGTATCGTTTTGCAGGTCTGGATGCACCTAACCTGGAGATCAAGGGCATTGCCTCAGACCCTGATGAGGTGAACATCCTCAGTGTGTCCTCCTTCCAGGACCTGCCCATACTAAAGGACACCTTGGTCGCCGCTACCTGTGATCGTGAGTATATGGCCTGCTGGCAACATGCCATATAATAACACCATTACACTGTAAAAGATAATCCCAAAAAGGGAAATTATATACATATCATCCATGATACACAAAAAGTGTCAATATTGGTCCGTCATTTGTGAGGTAATTGAACATTATTATCATTTTAAGATTTATACGTTTTGAATTGAGAGCTTCAACTAAAGTCTCCCCATCACCTAGGCTCCCACCTGGTGGGCAAAGATTGAATGCGAGATTCACTGTAAATGAAAAAGAAAAAAACAACAACACTTTATTTCCCTGTATGTTCAATTTGCATTTTCCATAGGCAAAAATGGAATAAGAATATATGAATAATGGAACTCATTCCAGATACTGTTTTAAATTATCATCCACTTGCAGATGCCCAGGTACCCTCTAAAACAATCAAAACACTAACTGGCCTTAGTCAAATCTACATATCAACATGTATACCAGGAACCCAGTCGGATAGCTGCAATAAGTTCTACCAGAAACACATTTGTAATTTCTATGTGTTTGGCTTAACTTTCAGAGGTGAACGAATGTGGGAGTGGACCATGCAGAAACAATGCACGGTGCTTTAACGGCATCCAGAACTACATCTGTGACTGTAATGATGTCTACACGGGCGTCAACTGTGACAGGAGTAAGTAATTCAGCTAAGGCCAAAAAAGATGTGTTTCAGACAACATGGTCAGAATTTCTAGGGTAGGGTAGATTTTTTTTTACAGAGAGTCCTGAATGAGTCGCAAACCGACAAATCGACGAGCGGCTCACCAGAATAACTTAATATTTCCTCCATTGATTAGGAATATAGAGAAGCTGTTCGATATTCCTCTTAAAAAGCCATTTCCTGAAGTTAATCATTTATTAAGGCCTATGAAGTCACTGGCAGTTTGTTATTGTTGAAAGAATTTGTAAAAGTTGAGAAAAAAAGCAACTCCAATATTGGGAACAAAATGTTAGGGTTGACCGTTTTTTGAATCTAGGGTCGGGTTGCCTGAAACACACCTTTTTCTTGGCCTAACTATGGTATATATATATTGTATAAATTCAGCTAATTAGATATGGATAATAGGTCATCCATGTGGAATTCATAATATTACACTGTTGTAGAAAATGTTGTAATGTATTTACAAATCGCTCATATGAGTATTATAAACGTATATAACACATACTTACAACATAGAGATTCTGATATGTATCCATCTTATTCTGTTAAACCATCTTATGACACTTAAAGCTTCCAGTCATTGTGTTTCTGCTTAAATAAATGTTCTGCCCATGCAGGATGTAACCGGAGGTACGACCTGGTGTTCATCATAGATGGGTCAGGGTCCATAGCTGGGCTGGAGTACACCTTCGATCTGAGTCTACGTCTGGCCAAGCAGGTAGTCTACGGACTCAATTTTGCACAGGAGCGGACACGAGTTGGGGTCATGACATTCAGGTAGGTCTTAACAATGAGTGAAACCAAAATTGTATTGTTATCAAAATAATATATTTTATACTAAAATGGAGGGGGTACTACCAGGTCCTTTCCTTTTCTTTCTTTTTGGATCCTCATTGGTCAAAATAAATCAGTGGACTATTTATTCACCCTACCAAAGACTTCATCACATTTTCAAATTTGATATATTGTGGGTCTTTTTCGGGGTTAAATCCGAAAAAAGGTCAAACATAAACGGTCAAGGGAGAAGGATAATAAGGGTCACAAACAATGCTCCGATTATGATACTGGTTACAAGCCCCTGTCGCATCGTTTATGAACGTCCCCATGTCAAATGAACCTAATTGAATAATATGATATGTCTCCCTAGTGACGCGCCCAACATCCGGTTCCATCTAAAGGACTACGTGGACCGGCAGAGCGTGCTCAACGCTCTGGCCATGCGGCCCGAGTTTGGTAAGACGGCTACCTCACTGGCCATAGACGCCGCCCAGAACGTCATGTTCACCCCTGAAAACGGGGACCGTGATGGGGTGGACAACGTCATTGTCATGATCAGTGATGGATACTCTAACGTGGACAGGGACTCCACCATACCTACGGCAGATGCAGCCCGAGCCGCCGGCACAACGGTAAGACATCCACACATCAGACACTGTTCTCAGATAAGGACACCTCATTTTGATAACTAGCTATAACTTAGATTACAGGCTTTTAGAGTAAATAATGTGAATGGGGGTAGGAATAAGAAAATTGTCAAACACAGCCCCCTGGGTATTTGTATTAGATCTACCCAAATTGAGATGGATGTATTCAAGCCCATTCGGCCTCTGTGAGCTTTCAGTGAATTTCTGTATGAGTAAATATTAAAAAAATGTTTGCCTCCCCGATGGGGAATTGAACCCTGGTCTCCCACGTGACAGGCGGGGATACTAACCACTATACTATCGAGGACCACATGAGGACTGCTCTGTTCAAACGTGTAAAAGTGTATGTGTGTGTGTTTCTCCATAGCCTTTTTCTGATTGTATAATCAATTATGAAGTGTGCCTCTAGGCTGAAGGGATGTGTGATTGGATTTAATATAATAGCTATCGCTAATCGCGTTGGACCAACACCTATTGCTGAGGCTCCACTAGCCGATTTTGTCCTCAAATCGGTGCTATTCTCACAAATCGGGATCAAACCAAAGAATCATATATAATTTTATGTATACCACGGGTAGGCAGGTACTCTAGACCCTGCCATAGGTTTGTGTTTATGAACATGATTATGTTTATAAAAACTCCATCCTCAAGTGGAAACTGGTTTGATTTTCATATGTCCGATCTCAAGACCTATGTATTTACCTTGATTGCCTCCCTAATAATATATGGTCTATAGATGGAATAGGCAGGGGTACCAGGGTATAATCGGCTCATGACACTTACCAAAAAAAACGGGCAGTGGAGCCCCAGCTTATAAAATGTGATTGTTTCCTTTTCAGATATTCAGTGTGGGCGTGGGACATGAAGGCTGCTTAGATCCAGACGAAATCCGAGCAATCGGCAACACACCAGACTACCAATACACGTATATCATGCCCAACGAGACGACCATCACGCCTACTGCACAAAGTATTCTAGATGTTTTATGCCTAAGCTAGAATTATATGTGACCAAGCTAGGGAAAAGACCCATCCAGGGAGGAATTAGTATTTAAAAAGTTGGTGTCATACCCTTCAAAATGAGATATCCTGGTATCCAAAAATAAAGCGATAATTAGGAAAAATCTGTTTTATTGATAAATAACCATATGAAAATTAATGAGAGTGTAAATTAGGTTCTAGAAGGAATTTTTACAGTTTGTTTTCAGTCTTGAGTAACTGATGTAATCTTAAGAAACTAGGATAATTATGTTCCATTTTGTATAATGGAATGGTTTCCATGGCAACCAGAAAGTGTCTTATATGCAAATTTTCCATAAAAAACCTTCTTTTTGCATTCCAAATATGGAATGTTTGCAGTAAAGATATAATAATAATAATAATAATAATAATAATAATAATAATAATAATAATAATAACAGTAAGTCTATCTAGAATTTATACTTGAATTATGCAATCTCTAGCCATTCTGGTGCCCCCTGCTGGCCAAAGCCAGTACTAAGAATCCCCCACGGATGAGTCTTTTAGCTAGTTGGGTCACATAATATACTCATAATGAATCATATACAATGTATTATATACAGACATGTATCAGAGAAGTTGTGCTCACTCCATGAGAATTTGGTGCTTACCAGAAAACATTCCTGTGAATTGTATGATATATATCATTTATAGTATTGATGAAAAAATGACCTGTCTGAATGAAAGACTTCCTCCATGATTGTATACTATGTACAGACGCTATCCCATAACCATGCTAAATATATAAATGACAAAGCCTTGGTAAGTGGCTTAGGTAACCTACTATTGTCTATTGCACATGTAGAGCTTTAATTATTTATTATGATGTTCATATTCAATTAAACAGCTGATATTTTTATATTTGATCCATACACATATATAATAGATATTATGCGAATTGGGTTTGGACTGCATGCCACGTTTGGGCATAGTGTGGCGAGTGAGGGAATCATTGGTGTATGTTTAAGCAAGATAGCCAACATTTTTGTCTGTGTGCAGTTAACAGTTTATAAGTGTATGAAATGGTTCCCTGCATTAAACCAGAAATCTGAGATGTGAGTTCATATAGTCATTCTTCAATAATTCATCTATCTCACTAAGGGCTTCACAGAAAAGAGGGATTAGATTCAATCAACTGGGTTTG
The DNA here is from genome assembly GCA_947462335.1 of Harmothoe impar. Classification (NCBI taxonomy): domain Eukaryota; kingdom Metazoa; phylum Annelida; class Polychaeta; order Phyllodocida; family Polynoidae; genus Harmothoe; species Harmothoe impar. The sequence goes on along the minus strand of OX381721.1, from coordinate 11,440,611 downwards.
CACACTTTAACTAAGCGCATGCTCATTCAAATTTCAACAAGTGTAACAAGACCGATCTCCTCTACCCGGACACCCAATGCTTTGGGCTATGTTGAGTTTATATACATATTGGTGGTGCCTGATGTTTCATAAGATGGCCAGAGTGTGGAGGCAGTGCAAACTAACTGAGTATAATGCAAACACTATTAATCACTCTTAGATTGCCTATTGCTGCATGGTTATTAATCAGTATTTGCGAGGAAATTCCTTCACCATGTCCGGTACTATACTGGTTGCAATTATTACAGTGCCTTGTATCATATTTCATAGACTATCGGAAACCCAATTTCATTTCCTTTTGGCTTTTTTCTGGTCCACACTGGATTTGTTTCGAACAGAATCTTTTTAAGAGATGGTCATGGACATGGTTGAATGACTGAATTGTTGCTATACAGTTTCCTGTTTGCTATTGACGCGTTTATGCTACTCCATGATACATTTCAGTCCTTTATGTCTTTATCATGTTAGTTATTTGAATCATTAACAACATGCATACAGATTCTTCTCGACATGTAATGTTCAATGATAATTATGTATATATTATGTGTATTACATAATAAAATGTTATGTAGTGATACACTATTAAATGGTGTGGTATTAATGCAATGACTAAAAAGCTGTTTTATAGGTCTATGGTACTGGTTATGTGAAAATGTTATCATTGCTTTATCATGTTTAGCTGTGTGAGAGATTTGCCAATTTTCATCATTGGATGAGGATGCCAGTTGTACCTTCTGAGTCAATTACAAAACCTTCTTGCTCCTAACTGAGCACTCCAAGTGATTCCTGTGTTAACTCATAGATTGTATGCTCAGTATAATAAAACTTTTAAATTGAATTGATTGAATTGAGATCAATGATATATTTCATATTGAAATATGACACACTAACTAGCGTGATATTTAACTTAAATTTCTTTTTTTCTGTATTAGAAAACGCAATACAATCAGCGACTACGCAACACTTAAGATTTGTTTATTCCCCCACCTATGTTGGCCACAACTAACATAAAAGGCAACAACACAGTCATGTTGCCATTACTGTTCCTTTACTATGCTTCATCTCATGGTTGGCATGTGCAGTCAGGGTGTACACTATGATGGCCTGTGACGGACCTGACCATGCGCCGCTCACTGCATGGGTGAATCATGTTTGAAATTTAACAACTTAAAATTAAGTAGTATCCACAGCTCCATAGAAGCAAAGTAGTACAACACTGATTATTGGTTATTGCTTGCTCTCAATTCCACAATGCTGTTACTGGCTCCTCTGGCTTTCCCACACGAATTAGCATTATTACCCCCAGTATACAACATACCCTGCTTGCATCCTACAATATATTGCACATGTATGAGTGACCAATGAGTTTGGAAGGCACAGCCAAGAAACGCACAATGTCATAATTATATTGTATATGTATATCATGAGGGGTAACTAATAAAATATATTTTCAAAGTATGCTTCATGGTCTGTCTTGTGTTGTTATAAGTTAGTCTGGGCAATGCTTAAATTGTGATCTAAATAACTCCTAAATAACCCCTTTTCTGAGGCATTTCTGTCAACATAATCCACATTTCAACCGTGTTGAGCCTTGCCGGTCAACGAGGTCACCTGAGCCAATTTAATATAATATAAATCAAAGAAACAAATACATTGATACAAGTGACAAGAAAATAGTTGAATAGAGCTACAACTGACACTTGGGCCATAGTGCCATTTATTCATGAAGGTTAGATTGTTCTTTAAGCATGTGGATATTCCCTATAAAGAAGGTGGGTTTGTTTATCATTGTGTGAAGACTTCATTCAACATTAGATATTCCGTCCTCGACACAACAAGTCATTCATTTTCCTGTAGAGAGTGTGTATAAGATGGTAAAGAAGAAAACTGAAAATCCCTGCAGGCTAAATCTGAAGGGCAGAAGGGAATATGGCATCAAATGATATACAGCTCAAATGGAATTTCGTGTTTAGGAAAAGGGTGTGAAACGGTATTTCCATTAGAAAATCAGACATTTCTGCGATTGGTGACCCAAAATTATATTTATTTTAATGAATGCGGGGAAACAATATTACTATACTTGTCCACAGTGACATCATCAAAATAATTATAATACCAATCTTAAGATATCTTTTTATAAAATATAATTTATCAATAAACATGTGAAATTGATACAAAAATGTACACAAATTCAAACAAAAAGAAAAAGTCAAAAACAATCCTAGTTTCTCATCCGCTTATGAAGAAACTGGTCCTTTGGACAGATTAAGATGGTTCTCAGTCTACTTAATTATTACTGGCCTTACCATGGCATTACCCGGTGCTAGTGCTGAGAGCCCATCCTCTATATCTCCTCCTCCATGGTGGGTTAAGCCTTGTTCCTCCACCCACAGAGGATGTCCTTTAGGTCTGAGCGGATCTTTGGATACCCCCATACAGTAGAGGAAGAAGTTAATGCTGTAGTTGATGTAGAACCACTTGCGACAGAAGTTGTACCAGAAGAAGTAGATGGTGAAGGACGTGGGGTTGTTTTTGTAGTCTATGAAGAGGTAGGAGATGTAGCGGATGCACTGCGGCATGGTGAACACCAGCAGGGCTGTGGTCACCATGATGAGCATGGTCACCATCTGACATGTGCACTCATCTTCTCACTGTCCTTGCTGCCCACGCTGTCATCTACAACATGGAGACATTTATGTTTCCAACCTGTCAAATGTCCAATTCTTCACTGAAAACAATGAATCTCGAAATATTAGTCAAAAGTAGGTTTTACTAACTTTTGTACATCCATTAGCAAACAAAAACATGTGCCAAAAAGTTTCTGTCCTATTTTAGTGTTTTGCTACTAACACTTAGCTAAAAGTTAGCATTGCCCTGGTTGCCTGAAGTTATTACCATAAATTCCTACTACCTGCACCTGAGGCCTGAAAATTGTGATTTTACTACTGTATTATACTTTCAAAAACCTTTGTAAAGCCAGTTGAGGCCAATTTGTCTACATAACAATTAATGTTCTGTAGAAATGGCCATAATTATAGCGACTTGAGTATGTTTTTGATATATGCATTTTCCGAAAAACAAAGAAAAGGCATTCCATTTACAATCTTCTTGAAATCCTGCCGGACATGGGAAATGTATGGCAGAGATGTCACAGGTCCGGAAAACAGGTATACAATTACAACACACTTCATATGTTTTTAAAGTAATTGTATGCTGCCCAGACTGCTTATTATGTCAAAGGGTGAAAGAGATATCATAAAGGCTGCATTCAGAAAACTTCATTTGAATTGGTTGGTCTCTCTTAATGAAAAGTTCTGGCTAAGTACATACATAGAATGATAAATTAGTCACTTTCACTAACATAAATATTATTAAGTTAGCGTTGACTAATGTCCATTATTTCCAGTGTACCGCCTCTCCAGCCTGAGCCAAAATGGAGCGAGGATTCAGGGCACCCCAAGATGAATCCAAATATGAAAACCCCATAGACCAAAAATTGAAAGTTTAAGCAAAATGTGTAATATTATAATGCCAATAAAAATGATATAGTCCTATGCAGGCCTTGGGGGAATCTGCCAGAGGGACAAACGATGCTGTTTTCAAGCTCATCAGTGACCTCTACTTGGCCAAAGATAAAGGTGAGGTTGTGTCTGCTTGTTTCCTGGACGTGCGGAAGGCTTTTGACTCGATTCACCACGGTGAGCTCATAAACCGCATGAGAGGTCTAGGTATACCAGCAATTTACACCGACTGGCTATGTGCCTACCTAGGCAACAGAACTCAACGTGTAGTATGCAATGATCATGTCTCTAGCCCACATTCTATATCTTTCGGAGTACCCCAAGGATCAATCCTTGGACCATTATTATTCATTTGCTTCATAAACGACCTCCCGACCATTATCAAAAACTGCCGAATGCTGATGTACGCAGACGATGTTGTTTTCTATGTAAGCCACCATAAACGCAGGGAAGCAACTCGCCTACTCCAAATAGATGCTTCCATAATATACGATTGGTTCAGTGCCAGTGGGCTCTGCATCAACACAGAAAAAACGAAGGTTATCACTTTTGGTTATAAAGACAACCCTAGAATCCCAAACCAAAATCATGGTATGAATATTGACATGGGAGGATATACCCTCTCTAGTTGCAAAGAGTATGAATATCTAGGTATCAACATAGACTCAAACTTAAATCTAAACAAGATGGTATCACGTACAATCAGTACCTCCTCCTGTAGATTAAGTATGTTTGGTAGGCTACGTGATAGCATGTCCAAAGCTGTTGCTTGTTTAGTCTATAAACAAACAATTGCACCCGTTTTAGAATACTGCGGCTACCTATACAATGGACTAACCACTAACAATCAGCAACGCCTACAGCAGGTTCAAAACCGCTGTCTGCGGGCATGTTTAAAAGTTAGACTTAAACATAGTGTTTTAAAACTACACAATGAGACAAATGTTGATTTCTTAAGCGTAAGGCATGATATACAACTCCTATTGCTTATCCACAAATATGTGTATGGAGATAAGCATGACCCTGGTAGTTTAGGGATAGTTGTCAAGCCTGCCCCATCAAGAGGGGTAGTCACAAGATCTGCCAACCCTATGGAATTACTGTACCCCAATTATGATAAAACTAGGTCCAGGAGAAGTCCCCTTTACAGAGGGATTGAACTCTGGAATGAGCTGAGTCCAGAATGTAGACTCAATAAGTGCAAGGACGAGTTTAAAAGGAGAGCTTTGGCTTACCTGATAGCTCGGTATATGGCCAGGTGGTACCCTGGCGTAACCCACTCTGCTTAGTGAAGCCTGTGGTGTTATGCCTTACCCCATGCAAGGATACATTTGTTATGTCCAAGCAGGTGGCCCCTTATCACAGCTATACTCTGATATACCGCACCGACCTCAGATATAGATATACTGCGGATCATTTGTACATACCATTTACCTGTTTACCATTTATTACTTACTCATACCCTTGCTATACTGACTCTGTACTACTATACATATCATACTTAACTATTTTGACTACCACAGAGACACTTACTGTTGTAATACATTGAAATGTTAATAATGATGCCAACAATACTGTTAACTCTATCACTACTACTATTCACTTATACTGTACTCAATAGTTTACTAGAAATGAGGAAGCACCGGATAGGTACTCAGTGGAAATTTACCACAGACCCTATCCTGTGCCATTTGATGATGTATTTGTATTTTCGAAGATGACCTGGTCAAATAAATACATATATAAACTCAAAAAAACATAAGAATAAATTGAAATATGTGACACGATCTGCGAAAAGTGACCTTAGTGCAGGGTACACTAAGGTCCATTTTCCCAGTACATATCACATATGAGGAGTGGGGATTAGAAAAAAAATACATTGCTCGGGATCATAGATCCGGTGTTTTATGAGCGATTAGCCGAGGGTACCTTAACACCAATCATAGTTTAGATTGTTTCTGGACTTGTTCCTGGTGTGCCAATTGCTATTCTTTAAATATAATTATGAAAACAGTGTCAAATAAGAGATACCGTACTCACCTGCATTACCACCAAACTGCTTAGCCCTTGCTTTGACGGTGGCCATGATAAAGCCATTCAAGATGGAGATAACAGCAAAGGGTATTAGCGAGCTAAGCGCAGTGTTTAACCACACAAACACAACCGCCCAACTATCACTAACTTCAAAGGCCTGACAGGCGCGGTCATTCTGTGCGAAGTATCTCAGATGGGGTAGTTGGCAGATGGGGACGAGGATTACGGTGACCACACAGATCTGCCAAGCCCTAGAGTCAGGTAGACGGGATATTATTTTGAGAGACAAAGAGTTGTAGCCTAGCCACTGATCTATCACTCTACATTTTGGTTTTGGTAAGGTCATAAATAAGTGAAAATTGTGAGAAAAGGTGGGATATTTTTCCCAACCCATGCCCCCCAGTGTTGGTGTAGATAAGACCCATTGTTCTGTGATTATAGATAGGGTACTAAGGGGGCTGCAGCCCTTTCCATGTGTAATGTTCATGGTCTAATGATCACAAAACATGTACCAATCAAATGCTACGCCCCAGCACCATGCACAGTACCAGAATACTGGTATGGTCTAATTGAAGGGGCCGTACCACAGTAATAGTACGTACCAAAAACCTCTTCCCGTCTCCCTCGAGACAACAGGAAGTAGCCTGCCACCTTACACTGTCCTCAACACACGGAGACAACAATGAGAATTTGTAAATTGAGCTCCCAAAATGATTGATGACAGGAATGAGGGGACAACTGTCGTCTCCCACTTACTGCGCACCACGCCTCGGAGGGAGGCCCTACCACATGATCATGTACATTTCATCACCAAAAGGGGTATATAACACCCCGTTCCTCGTTTAGTCATCAGTCAGTGCAGGCTTGACTGACCATATGCATTAGCCTGTTGATATTGTGTATGATACCTCCTGCTGATCATTCTCCCTTCGGGTCAAGAGGTAGGCCTATTGTCAATCATAGGTTATCCTGAATAAAATACACCATTTGCTTTGCACCTGGAAACTGCTGTTTTCGTCTTCTTTGAGACTAGAACCCCCACAATGGTAACATCTAGTTCAAAGACGGATCGTGATCACAGGCAGACCCAAATCAGCCACCCTCACATTATTATGATAGCCCTCCAGTCTGCCTATGTCAGGATTCCGCTGTTTTTGTCCTCCTTACAGGCCCGTCATTTTGGCTGTGGTGTCTGTAGGCTGTGTTTTTGTGCTACCCTTACCTGGACATACCTGTCCCATACCTCCTCCAGGGTGGGCAGACAAAGGTGGTTATGTTACCTGGTACTGCCCGTATTAAGCAGTGTGAGAACGGGGGTATTAAGGTACCGCTAGTGCCCTCTGGGGAGAGCTCTGAGGAGAGCTCTGAGGAGAGGGAGAGTCAGTGAGCTCTAGACCAATTAGAGTGCTCCACTTATTCTGTCTGCTTAGGTCAGTTACCCCTTGTCATCACAGTAAAAACAAGATGGCTGACTTTCCCATCATAATTATGTCTGACTCTCCATTTTCTCATACACTGGCTCTCACATTGGGCATTATAATTCTGACATGAAGTGAAGTTTAGGGATACAATTAATTAGGGGCTGGTTTTGAGGAATGTGTGGTAGTATATAGTTTGGCAGTTGTAGTTTGAAATTCTATTTGGCAATAAAACTAATACATGGGCCCTTTCCAGCTTTTCAGCAGATCCTTCTTTGATTCATGCATACAGAAATATGCTTGAATAGTCAGTATACTATGAAACATGATATGCCATGTACATTTTGTAGCTTTTTGTAAAACTTTCCCCTAGGATATGTTGTTGTTGATCCATGCACCTGGGATGCCCACATATCTCTACCCCCTCCCTCCCTACACGAGTCAGACAGACCCTTATGTCTGGCAGCCGCTAAATGATGAGGGCTCAATTAATGCTCATGTGTACTACAAGACATACCATGCAGTCTCTGTCCACAAACTTTAATTTACTTGTAAATATTATAAAAATCTGTTTATGTCAATGAAGGCAATTGGAATAACGTTGTTTAGCAGATTATCAAAATGAGGTTATTATGGACTCAACGTTCACTAGGACAGGAGAAGAGTTTGATGAATAAGGAAAGGATTCGAAATTATGAATAGCACAGAGGTTAGATATGATTGATTGCGCCTGTTTGGCAGCCATGACAGTTGTAGTTCCAGACGCTGACACCAGGGGTATTTAAGGTAAAACTACCCAGAAGGCCCCTGTCCACTGGCCAGTCTCTGGAAGACATGGGCCTTGGGAGGTATCCAGTACCATGGGACCTACCAGGCCAGCAAGCCTCACCCTAGGCTTGTATGCCGTCAATGCAGCCCACCTGGGATAGACCTAGCTCGGAGTCATTGACCATTGGAGGGAATTTGGTGAAAAAAGACAGACTTATTAGTGGAATACAGGAAACGTAACTGGTGTAAAGCCAGCCCAAGACTGGCCTACACAAGCAGGAGATAACTGTGAGGCAGGTTGGTAAAACATACGTATTCATCCCGTTCAACAAGGTGAGTGACATTGGGGATCATCAAATTGCAAAATGGAGTATCGATGCGATTGCAAATGGCATTGTTACTTCCTGCATCAGAATTGCTAACCTCAAATGGAACAAATTTTTACATCCGTTAAGTTTTTCTTGAGATGGGATTTCGGGATCTACCACACTAGCTCAAGTCCATACCCAGCTTAGGCAGATTTTCCCATGTGTTTGGACGTTTTGATATCTTCTAGTCCATTGTGAAAGATTAGTTTTATAAGGCCCTGTCACATTATATTAGGGCAACAGAACCATTCATATAGTGTTATATGATAAGGCATATTTGGTCATCAAGATAAAGCGAATCCCATTGTTGCAATAAGTGAAATTGTACTGCATGTCAGAGGATGTGTAGACATTGCAGGTTAGAGCTGTTAGCTGTAGGCTACAGATGCTGTGCAGATACCACTCAGTCTCATGGAGAATAACAAATTAACCGCGTCTGTCAGTTTGAAAATCGGACAGAAGTCTTAGATTTTTAATAAGATAGCATGCACTCGATATGAATAGAATAAAAAATGGTCAGTAATAATTATTACACTGATTACTTCCTGCCAAGTACACAAAGACTTTCAATTCCGTTCTCATAGCTTAAGGTAGATCAATGCTATTGCATGCTTCACTATGCATGCTTCTGCTCATACAGCATAAATATGTCCGATTAAACCCACATTTGATAGCTTCATGCTCATATGCATTCTTATTCATAGCCCGGGCCCCCTATTTCTCTTTGCAGATTCCGCTTTTAGTTGATTTAGGCCTCTCACAGAAAAAAAGGAGAAATTATATCACTATGATTCAAATGTGAACGACAGACCTTATTTCAGTCATGTATTTACCAATGTTAGTTGGCTGCTGTTTGCCCTCTGGTAAAGTTGGGTTATCAGTTTGTACAGGGTGCTTTCTACATTTTAGCTGTAGATTGTGATTTTTAACACTGATATCCATACACATAAATGTAAATTAGATCAGCCATAGTCAGAGCAATGCACAGGGTCCCACTCAGATTATGCAGTGTTATAATGGCCGATCATGGCTCAGGGATTGACGTCATGGCAACCATTTCAGGTTTGTCATTGGACTTTAAAAAATGTGATTTAATAAGTGCTATGTCTCAATGATCTAGGTGATAACCCATCTTTAAAACCTACACTCGAAAAAACGATTAACGTAGATTAACTTTCCGCAGTGCGCGATGACTGGATCCCAAGACAAACCCCGGAGGTTGGTTTGCACAATAGCCGATACATGAGCACATTATGTAGAAAAGTTGCTAAGTTTGAGTTTGGTAACTTTTTATTGACAACAATTCTGTGACAAGTCACGTCTCTCATAAAGAGCCAATGTATGTCATGATTCACCATATGATATAAAGGTATTAAAAATCATAATTATTCAAAGTGGATTATTCGCAAAATCCACAGGACAGACACACAGACAGAAAAAGATAGGCAGCGGAAAATTGGCGGAAAATACATGTGCAGACATAGGGACACAAATACAATTCTCAAATATGCATTCATTCATACACCACGATTCTAGGATCACAGAAGTTGCTTCACCTATCGACTAATCATATAAATGGCAGCTTCTAGTACATTTGTTACAACAATAACTCAGTCATCATTAGCCTCAAGGTAATCAACATACACTGTATATTACAGAATTAATCATAATGTTTATCCCGTATAGTACTATCCCAGATAACATTGGTCCGTGGGGCCCATTTGTGTTTTACTTGGGCCTGCTGGGTTTGCCCATATCTTGGTTTTCCTCATCTTTGTCCAGGGCTACCAGTAAGATTCCAGATGGGCCAAGCCCACCAACAATTCTTTTGTAAAATATGTTGTACATACTTTGAAACATACTCATCTTTGGTTGTTCTTAGAAATTATAAATGAAAGTACCATTTTCATGGCTTTGCATCACAGTGGGTTTCGCAAGGGCTGGATCTAGTTAATGTGGGCTAGACTTCCTTGGGATTTCTATGGGAGTAAACCTGGGCTACTAGGTGGGCCCCAGCTGGGCTCAGCCCACAGACCAAACTTCAAATATAATCATTTAACTACATTTGGAATACTTTAATAGTGTCCGTTGGAAGTAAGTCTTTGAAATTAACACTTTTAAGTAAAGTCGTGATGTTGTTATATCAGGATGGGTTTCACTTGGGATGGACTTGGGCAAAGTGGGTTAAAGGAACAGTGGGCGTTATATGGGCTTTGAATGTACTGTAAGGTGGGTCGCATTTGGGTTAGCCCGCCATCTAATTTTCTGGGCTCAGGCCATCAACTTAACTTTCATGGCTACATTTCAAATCCCATTCCCTCTCATGGATGGGATTCATCTGGGCTGGACCTGGGTCAAGTGGGCAAGTCATGTTCTTGAACAAACCACTAGATGTCCTCGTTGAAAGTGATCCCACATTAATGTTCCACAGAGCTTTTTATAATTGGATTACAAAAGTTTATGTTTCTCAATAATTCCAGAATGGTTGGGAATATAACAGATTTCATAATAGATTCTTGAAATGCCATGCTTTATAACCCCATTCTGAACATGAACATGGAAACAAGCAGCACCCTGATACAAACACCTGTTACCTGAATGTAATAAAAACATATAATCCTGTCACTGACTGAGCTCTCACACACAGACTGCCTGGCTGCTGGCTGCATCACACATGTTAAGAATTGTCCAGCCCAAAAGTAAGTCAGCTAAAGGGTGCATTTCGCTACCTTCTAAATGGTAGAGGAAGAGATTCCTACCAGGAGGAACCAACTTAGTTGGAGCATGGGCTATAACATAGGGATATAAAAAATAGCAAATAGAGATTACAACCCTATATGACCCCCCTCCCTTGCCCCCCCCCCCCCCCCCAAGAAAAAAAAGCCCACATGGGCCCCGCCCTAAGCCCATGTGGATACGCTCAATTTAAATCTGGGCAAGCCCATCTTGGTCCCAGCAATTAGCCCAGGACAAAAATGTGGTGGGCCCCATATGGACTAAGGGACGTGGGTCCCACCTAACGGCCCACCTTTAGACCCGTATGGGCCCCAGTAACCAATGCTGACTGGGATGATACTGTATACAGATAGAGAATGCATTATCTCATCAGGTACTTGTACATGCACAGTACATGTATATAAAGATAAACTCAACCATTTTAAACTTTGTTCATCAATTGCTTGAGACTGACAATTTCCTGTACTGATGGGTCCAATTGCCCAGACAGCAGAGCCCCGGTAGAGAGGACTGAATATATACAGCCTCCCCTTTGGTCGTCGTAATTTAATGAGCAATTTTACATTCCTATGCAGTACTCTAGTTGGGACTATAAGGTTATTTGGTTCCCTGCTATGTTTGTACATTAAACTCAGCAGGTTGACATCCCTTATTTCATGCAGTCTGCCAATTACACAGGTACCATGTAAAGCAGAACGTGTAAGTAATCTTGGGTATCTAATACCCCAACATCACCTCAAGCTATGGTTCTGTAGAGTTTGCAGACTCTTTACTAATTCATCAGGGCCACTGTCCATAATAATCGGAATCGCAGTACTCAAAACAAGGTAGAATCGTCTGCTTGTAAAGCAGTAGCGATAAATCGAAATCCATATATATACATTTTCAACCTTTTGAGGTTAGTCAACTTGACACCCCCGGAGATATTCCCCTTGGACATGATTGTATCGGTTGTTGTAGATTGTTGAATAAGTTTCACATTTCAATTCCCTATGTGATATGACCTGATGATAGTCCCTGCAGATAAGTGAAGAGGATATTGTTCTTCGTGGGGTCTTGGAATTTTATGGCTACCGTTTTACTCCAAATATTATATAAATCTATATGAAAACTCGATGTTAGAACCCGGTTCATGCAAACAAATATTGCATGAGGTGAACATTTCTAACACCTTTTCAACTATAGTTCAAATAACACCAAGTTACTGGGAGTCCAATCATTCAAAACACTCTTCGGCCCACTTTTCCCGTTAATATACCAATGTAACTGATATCTTGAGAATGGCACGTTTTGAAACTTTGCCATTACATGCACACTATGTTTGATTTGTCTTCAGTATTCCAATATCTAGTGAAGTCATGGCGGCTTAAATGATATCATGCTTACAGAAAACATAATGTCCGAAATCTGCATAGAAATATCATCATTTTACAAGAATATGAATATGCCATCCTCCTTAGTTTGAACTGTCATTTCTTAGATTTAGTGACATACAATTACTTAAATCTTATATGATAATATAAAATAATCATCACTGGAAAGCTGATGACATCAATTTTACAATTGATTTTTACCTTCGAGGACCTTTTTTCCTTGGCTGTACACAATTGTTATTTGTTGGATCATAGGTAGCAATGGAAAAAGGATTTTACACATGAATGCTTCAAGTATCACCAAACGTTGTTATTAACATTTTCTGGCTTTATGAAATAGTCAAAGCTATTTTGACCGAAACGCTGATGTTTTTAATGATATTGATATTATTTTTATGATATTTACCTTAAATATTGCTTTAGACATAGTGAAACTCTCTTTAGATATTGTCTGAGTCAGCATAGCCATATCTCAAAGGTAAAAGTGTCTAGATCCATATAATAATATGATCTTGGATAACCCGATGACCAATTTCCGTGGCTCAAGTTAAAATAGATAGAATCCATCAAAATATGTCAAAAACTTCCTACATGTAGGACAATTGCCCCTAGTGGGTTAGGAGTACCTTACACCACACACTTAACACTTTTTGCTGACAGCTATCTGCATGTGGTGTGTTTCAGAATGCAGCTGTCGGTGTGTGCAGCGGCTATCGCCTACTGGGTGTGTATGGTGGGGGTATGTGGCCTCCTAAAGGAGCCTGCCGAGCAACCCGCCTTCAGAGTCAAACGCCAGACCACCAGTAAGTATTGATATTCAATATTATTCAACTGTTAATTGCATACTTCATGTGAGAAGAATGTGTAGTATGGTGCAAAGAAATGAATGGAGTATTAGTATGTGTTGACAACTATTTTACAGTAAAGGTTTTCTCTCAGATTACCCCTCTCCAAAGAGTTTGGTATATGTAATTATAATTCTCTTTGACCTCATTCCTCACACTTTGACCAACAACAAAAATGGTCCAGGAAAAATATTGAAATGACATAGGCAAGATGACATCATGCCTACATCATTTGTGTCTCAGAAAGGGTGTCCTGTGTCTCAGAAAGGACATCCCGTGTCTCAGAAAGGATATCCTGTGTCTCAGAAAGAGCATCCTGTGTCTGAAATGGGACATCTTGTGATTCAGATAGGGCATCCTGTATCTCAGACATACCACCAGTATTTAGGTTGCATGAAATTATATTTTGATGAACTCATACAACTTATGCATTGGTTTAGAATATAATTTTGGTAGTGTAGGGGAGCCCTTGTTGGCCCCATATCCTACAGATTTGTCAGGATGATGGCCGGACATACCTTTTGTAGCATAAGGGGCTGACAAAGGTTCCTTAGGATAAGGGCAATTTTGTAGAATAAGGATCTAACACCCCTTCCCACTTTGTAAACAAATAATATCTTTTTAGGTAACAGCATCGTAGCAAAATACATGCGATTGAAACTTTTGATATAGATAAACCCCTTTAAAGATACAATGTACAAGAATACCCACCTAAGGCTGAAATATAGAAATATACATTTGAGGCATATGGTGCTAATAAGAGGTTGACGAGTGGTACGTTCTAATCAGCATGATATCATTGTGCGAATATCACTGGCCCACAATGACTAGCTCCTCCGAACCTGTTGTCTCTTTATGTCTGCATGTCTGTCGTTCTGTTTCTCCTCTCTCACTCACTCCATCCCAAATTGTAAGTGGTGTACACGTATGACAAACTCTCCACGTTTCAGGTTTGTTCTGCACGCAGCAGGCAGATATAATTTTTGTGCTGGACAGTACGACATCAGTGACACAAGAGGGCTGGGACAATGTGCTTACCTTCATGCAGAACCTAATAGAGGAGATGATCATCGGGCCTGACAACATCCAGGTAGGTTTGCCACTAACATGGTCCATTAGGACAACATCCAGGTAGGTGTGCCACTCACATGGTCCATTAGGACAACATCCAGGTATGTGTGCCACTCACATGGTCCATTAGGACAACATCCAGCTAGGTGTCACTCACATGGTCCATTAGGACAACATCCAGGTATGTGTGCCACTCACATGGTCCATTAGGACAACATCCAGCTAGGTGTCACTCACATGGTCCATTAGGACAACATCCAGGTATGTGTGCCAATCACATGGTCCATTAGGACAACATCCAGCTAGGTGTCACTCACATGGTCCATTAGGACAACATCCAGGTAGGTGTCACTCACATGGTCCATTAGGACAACATCCAGGTATGTGTGCCACTCACATGGTCCATTAGAACAACATCCAGCTAGGTGTCACTCACATGGTCCATTAGGACAACATCCAGATAAGTGTGCCACTCACCTCCATTAGGACAACATCCAGGTAGGTGTCACTCAGATGGTCCATTAGAACAACATTCAGATAAGTGTGCCACTCACCTCCATTAGGACAACATCCAGGTAGATGTGATACTAATGTTGGTTGGTCATTAAGACATCCGATTGACTTAAAGCACAGGAAATATATTGAAATATATGATTGTTATGTAGAAAGTACCCATGGACAACAATAATCAAGTCCACCCTGACAAACGAATTAAATCATATAAGATTGCTCTACAGTGTTGTGATTCTGATCCTACAATAAAATTCACCATGCATTTTGTAAAGAAAACAATATTTTAGAAATTGCCATCTTATCAGCCATTTACTCTGTAGAGATGTCTGTCCATTATGTGGATAGCTGTCATTGCAATATGGTATGGCCAATCACTTTCATCTTTGATTTTGGTTTTGAGTACATCTGGCAGGATTTCCATACCCTTTTGAGAAACTTCATGTTACCCTTAATACGCTTCCCTTGTGTGTAGGTAGGCGTGGTCACGTATAGCGCAAATGCACGGATGGAGTTCCACCTGAACGAGCACCTGCGGGTCACCACGGTCCTGGAGGGCATTGCCGACCTATCATACCACAACGTGCCTGACGCCAACATGTCAGGCGCCATCTGGTCAGTAGGCACCTTTACTTCATTCCCATTTCTGCCTTAGCAAGATTACCAGTTAAAGCATCATTTAGCTTGTACCAATGTATTCCCTCTGGTCACAAGAAACCACCCCAAGCAAATCGAATGGAAGAGATTAGGGGCCATTACGTTTTCAATGGATTGTAGATGCATAGTCCTGCTTTTGCGATGCAGCCTTGGCTTAGATTCGAAGCTAGGGCCCAAGCAACAATAGACCAGCGTTCTAGCCCCTCCCCCAATCCAAACAGGTGACATAAGGACTATTCGACTACCACCCATTCAAAAGCTCTTGACCCCTAAAACTCCACATTTTGTACATGCTTGGCACCAGTTTCAGCTATAGTTCAAGGCTGTCTCACAAGGTAGAACCATTGTATCCCACTGTATTCCACTGGTGCCACTTTGCAGGTCATGGTACACTTTTCCCTATACATTCCAGTTCAAAATGTCCCCATACCTTAACCAGTGGCATATGTGTGATATGTCCAAGCTGTAAATCTGTGAAATGTTCTGTGATTATTGACTTATTCTATTTAAATATACATTCAGAGATTAGTTTCATAGATATTTTGATGACAGTGGAAAACGGGCCATGGGGAACGAGATCCCATTGCTGCATGTGTGTGGGGAATGACCATTCAAGCACTTAAGCATTGTAACATTGGCCACATGAAATATAATTTAATATACGTGTTCTATGCGTGATATGCGTTAATGTAGAGAAAGATATCCTAACTGCTATAACAGCATAAATATTGTAATAGTCACGGGGGACAGAGATCCGGCCGGAAAGACATCAGGAGAAACTGACCTGGACTATAAAAAGACCGGGAGAAGAGGGGATGTGGGGTTTGGAGCTCAGAGAAACAACATCTATTCATTGAAAATAAAGTACAAAGAGTTTAGATAGTGTTTGGTTGGCCCCAGTTCTACTATTACAATATGTTGCATGATCTGTGATAACTGAGGGGTACAATAAGGTCCCTTTTCCCAGGCCCAATTATTAAGTCACCCCTCAGCTGAAAATACACATGTCCATTTGCCGCCTCCCCAGGTATATGCGAACTAGTATGTTCACGGGTGCATTCGGAGACCGGCCGACAGCCCCAAATGTTGTGTTCCTCATCTCATCCTCCGTACCTACCATAGACACCATGTTCACAGTGGCACACACTGAGGACGTCAAGTCAGATGGCATCACAATGGTTGCTGTTGGCATAGGTGAGCTTCTCCATAGTCTTGTTTAGTAAGACTAATGTATGATATTGACAGTAACCCCATCAGTGTTAAGGAGAAGTAAAAAAGCATCACAACATCACACACACATTCTCTGTATTATGTACAGAAATGTACCATTATCTTGGTGACACAATGTATATAATGTGTATAATTATGATAAATGTATGCATAATTGTGTATACATTTTCTCCCTGACAACTTCAGAGGATTGTGTAGGTTTAAATAAGATGTGTAAATATACATATTTAAAGTACATGTCATCACGAGCTCTTGTCTTGTGTGTGTAGGTCCCTTGGTGGACACTGCTCTGATGTCAACATTAGCGAGCTCGTCGTCCGACCACCTCTTCCTGTTTGACAACAGCGATATGCTCATAGACCAGATGGACACAGTAGCAGCTGCAGCATGTGTCAAAGCCAGTAAGTTCATTTCAAACCAATACAACAAGAAATTGTAAGTTGTGGTAAATTTTGCAGTTGTTGCTGAGTTGAGATTCAATTTAAAAGAATGCAGCGTCCATATTGTAACTGTGAGTCTACAATCTAGCCAGTAAGGGCCATTTTCTTTCAGCCAATTTGGAGGTGATTGGCAGGCAATAACAGACCACTGGTACTCTGTGTAGTGTGATTTTGTGGGTGTACCTGCTGATTGCCTGCCAGTCACCTACAAATCGGCCAACAGAAAATGAAACTAAGTGCATGTTGCTGAAGGAGGGATGATTGTGATGTGGATGGGCATTATCTAAACGGATGAGAACAACATCAATAATCAGAAATTGTTGCCAGTTTTGGCCACCGTCTTAGACATTTTAACTATTTTAGCCATCTTAACCATCTAAACCATCTTAGCCATCTGCACCATCTTTGTGTATCGATGTAGTAATATCTCATCAAAGCCTCTCTACGCACGTATTACATATCTACTATGTTTTAGATGATAAATGATAACCATTCACCGCCCAATCCCCCCATCTTCATCAGAGGTAGTGACCGAGTACCACCTTAACATGGAGACCCTGGAGGGATCTAGGCTGATTGGCTTTAACCTGGAGGGACGTCTAGCTCTGTCTGCTGAGCTCAGAGCTGCTGTTGTTGGCAAGGGCACATTTTTTGATGGTGTGGCACAAGTGCTCAACTTTGGAGACAAGAGAGCGGTGTGTATTTGTCATATCAATTATGCTGTTAATGGTTAATTCTAGAAATGATTGTGTAAATATGATTTACAAATGAGTTTGGTTCCAAAGCGCAATAAGCGCCATTTTGAAAAATCACACCAAATTTTGACTAAGGTACAGGGCAGGCATAGGTAAATGCAATTTTGACACAAATTTTCTTCAAAATTCAATTTCTCATGTATTTAGGCCCTCTCTGGTGTACACATTATATCTGAGGCATCATAGTTGCCACTATAGCAGCCTTAGAAAATTCACTACATGCTTCAATTCTGGAATGGATTTGTTGCGTTTTGGAACGAAACTCTTCAAATATTCTTAAAAAATATTATCAAACAAAATTCTCACGGTGCTATCATTTGAAAAAATCATAAACGATTCATTACACCTTGAGCAATGCAGGAATTCCTGGGTCATTATATATACATATAAAAGCTATAAATATACAATACATAGAGTATGTTAAAGTGTAAATGTCTTGCAGGAGTGCTTTGGTAACTTTGACATGTGCCCTGACGGTGCCACGTTCGCCTTCTGGATCTGGTTAGGACGGAGGACAGCGTCTGGCTTCATCATGTCATCAGGGGGCCACAGTGACGACTCGTTCGGTATCGCTGTCTACCTTCAGGTAACCGAGCATACATGATACATTCCCGGCAAAATACACTCTAAAAAAATATGCAGTCACTTTTAGCACCCTTCTTTTTGGTAACACACCACCCAATTGCCAGAAGTGTTTTGATCTCAAAAGTGTATTGAGAAAAAGTGTTACTCTTTAAATGCATGTTCCCAATGCACTTTATATTTTTAGAGTGTAGTGGAACTTTTGCAACCCTTGTGTATACCCAAGCCAACCTGTTCGGGTACTATTGGGCATACACAAGGCTTGCACAAGCCCAGGCCAATTTGCTGGGTTCCTTTAAATTGTGGTCTCAGCAGTTAATAAGTGGTATAGATCTACAAAACTACGGCTCAAATTCAAATAGTACACAGGAGGCTCAAAAAACTCACAGGGGCGTATGGGCCATATTTGGCCGATTGCACTTCCAGGGGGTACTGACTGGTGACTGTCCTCTGATCTACTACTAATGCTGGTCTTGTATGCATTATGCATGCACTCATGTATACATACTATTCCTCCAGTGCCTACAAAATCTTGTGTTCTATTTTCAGTCTGGACAGATCATGCTGCGGATCACCACCATGACAATGGAGTGGGGGCCCATCGGCTGGGCCTACAATCATGAGATGTGGTTCCACGTGACGATTACTTGGCATCTGGCACGGGGTATGACTCTCTACATTGATGGGATGAGTGCAGGGGCAGCGGACTCGGGAGGTGCACGTTCAGTGGTAAATGTACATCTTTACTAAGAAACAGTTCCAGATGCACTGTTTCACATTGAACTCATGATATTATTACTGCCCTCTGGTCCAAGTAAGTGGACACTCCACTTTATTGCCTGACTCCTGTGGAAGGCTGAAGACTGGGCTTTCGTGGACTATTCATGACGCCCGATGAAGGGACAATGTGGTATAGTACATGGTTATGTTCCTGGTATGTTTATACAGTAATTCCATAGTTATTCCTTAGCCAGGATGGATTTACTAACTTTGTTGAAAAGTACATCTGTTTACCAATTAGTATGAACCAATTCATATCCTCACAGGCCCTGACTGCAGCCATCGACAATTTGTTCATGGTCGGGAAACCTAACGACATGGATGACCTGTTCGGACACTTTGTCATGGACGAGTTCTATTTCTGGGACACTGCACGAGAAGCTCAGACCATAAGCCAGTTCTACCAGAGTTACCAGTGGGGTGAGTTTTTACTTCAGCATCCCTAATCTAGGTGTCATGCAGCCTTTTGACCAAAGCCTATTTTGTCAGCAATAGTCTGCCTTGTCAAATTGAGTGGTCAAGTTATATGCTTGATATGGAAACATTTTTCACCATACTTAAATCATCTTACTCCCTTTAAAATGCTTTCTTTTTTTTAAAGCTAATTTCTTTTCATCTTTATGACCGTCTTTCAAGCTTGAGATTGATATTGGAGTCATTTGCGCTTGAATGAATGTGTTTAACCCTTTAGACAATTACACAATATAGTGCCCCATTTCCCCAGAATTTCCTGTGAATTTAGCTGAATTTGGTTATTGATAACCACCATTCTTTAACATAATATTCATGTTTTATTCCTTCTGTATACATATCAAATTAACCGTTGTATTGATTCTAAGACTACATTTCAAGAATAGAATTAAAAGGTCAATTTTTGAATTCATGGCGGGTTTTAGAAGATGTGCGGTACTTGGCAATTTGATATAGGCCTAAAGGGCCCCATTGGGCTGAAATATTTCCTTTCTGCATGAAAATACTACATACTATTTTTAGGGTCAAATCAAAGGAGAGTTATGAGGTTTTGGTTAGTAAGTTAGGATGAAATCGTCCTTTGCTAATGCTGCATGGACTACCCATTAATATGGTATGCTACTTATGATAATCCTCATCTATAAAATGCTAGGCTTATATATGCTTTCCTGCATATTTTCCAGTAAGATACATATAACTGTGTGCCCCAATTAAATGAGTTTTTTACACTAGTGTTCCCATTCCCCTTATCTTCAAACCTTTTCCGAGTATTATTTATGGCCTAAATTACAACTGATTTCTACTGAAATATGACAAGTGGTCAATACTGAATGACAACAAAAAGGTTTTGGGAATGTTATCATGATTGATATAATACTTTAATCAGGGCCTGAAAACGATCGCTTTGCGGCCGGCTACCGCCGTTTTGGGGAAATGAAACACGGCCGTTTCCGGCCGTTTTGGGGTCTAAGGGTTAACTATCTGCCCAGTGACGTCTCCCTCTTGCTTCATGAGCATTTTGCATGTGCTGTACGCTATGGGTTCCCTGAGTAACTGTAACCGATTTCAGATAACTTCAGCTAACTATGACAGCTTGATTAAAAGATGACATTGAATAAAAGCATATAATTATGTTATTTTGGTAGCGACGAGGCTTAATGTTTAATACTAGTACTGCTGCTGCTGGTGCCAGACACCCATGCAGCAAGAAAGAGTGAATTTCAGAGAAGCTATAAATGTTTGTTCACATTTCTCTAGTCTATTCCACCTCAGTCTGACTGTCATGAAACTGTGTTTTTTTTCATGTGCCAAGGGGTCCAATATTTATGTAGGGGTAAAGCTAAAACGTTTTGTACCTATGTACAGGGCAGGGGCAGGGCCATACATCAGAAATGTTGGGGTAGGTTAAATATACATAGCACATGTACAGTTAAGGTCCAAAGTTGGATCATCATATCCCATGGGTTCACGCCTAACGCCCCTTTCCTTGAAGAAAAACACACACCTTTCATGTATAAGGATATTTCTATTATACTAATTCTTATTGATGAAAATGTCCTAAGTTGGCCAAGGAATCCATTTAAAGATACCTGATAGCTCATCTCAATGGCTTTTCCTTACCCGAGGAGATATGTTGGTATATCGTGAAAACTCTTGAAATTTTCACATCATTTATCAATGTCCTTAAGATACTGTAGTTGGTCTCTTACTACGTATGTAACACTTGAGTACAAAAACCAGACAAGGTAAATTAGACTTTAATATACGGCGACTTTATTGTAAAGGTAACTCTTGGGTATTATAGTACAAGTATAACCAGCGGATATACGAGATCAGAACAGATATATAATACAGTGGGCAACCCTATAGCATAGAGTTAAGCCCGTGAGCACAGGGTGGTCATGTCACGACAGTCCCAAACCTGACTGACTTCCAATGGGGAAGCAGCCGTCTTATATACAGCGCTGCGTAGCCACGTGATCGTACTAGCAGCGCCACCTGTTAGGTTTAGTTATGTAAAAATGATTATGTAACAACTACCGACGGTAACCGAAGGTGGTACCGGTACACTACCGTATAGATAACCGAACTAGAGGAGTCGGTATATGTAACGAACCGACGACACTAGTTAGATGAATAAAACAGTTATTAAACACAATAGAACCGTGTTGTCTTACATCATACAACATACAATAGATATACAACAATAACAGTTAGACTTTATAGTCAACCCGTTACACTACCCCCCTTTAGAATGTAGGAAGGGTTGGTTTTATAATAATAATACCTCTTGGATACATTATATACCACGTATATCTATTTATCAACAAGTAACATTTCTACTCATAGTAACAACAGGCATACATACATGAACATACAAGTTAACATGCACATAACAGTTTATATCAACAATATAGTCTTTGTAAAACCATAGTCCCGTAGGCACATGATATAAAAACTGTCCAACTGATAGTCCTAGACTAGTATCAGTTAATAGTAAAGGCACCAAATAACCACCTTGGAACCTCAACACATCACCTACTTCATTCAGCAATGGTGCGAATCCGTGTGGAGTTAGTGTCCTTATATATAAATAATAGAACTATAATAGCTCTCACTTCCTTTGGCGAAGAAAAGTTTATATATAAAAATCCATATTAGCGTATCCTAAATAAGGTGGGATAGATCGTCATCCTTATTAGGGGCGGTACTCCAGTACCTAGCAGTTTATGGTGGTAGAGATGGATAGAGTCCAGTACCGGTATAGTACTTCCATCTCTTGTGAAATATAAATATAAAAAGGTAGGTCCGTGCCTCCTTATAAATAATTATCACAGGAGGATGATCCATATAATAGTTCATAGGTCACCATAGTAGAATGTGACCACAGGATCAGGAGCCCTGGACAGTAGTAGAGCACCGACGGTTGTGGCTTAGTAGTAAACCACGGTTGAAGACATCAGGCTGCTTCCAGTGTGGTGGCAGTAGAGACTCAGTTAAGTCACGACAGCACCGTCGGTCTGCTTTTGGGTGTCCAGGGGCGTGTAGCTGCGTCGATGGTTTAGTTTTACCTCCGAGGGGCGGAACAGTGCACCCCAGAGGGCCTGATGGGGGACCAACCTTAGGTGTCCATAGGGACACCGCCGGATGGCTTTCCTTCCCCATCAGGACTTCCTCCAGGAGGGGCCTCCGTGGTGCAAACCACAGCAGCCTCCACCTGGAGAGGAAGGGCTCCACCTGGGGCCACCGAGAGGGTACTCGGCGCCGCAGTAGGCTCCCCGCCACTGACCACCCGGGTAGATTGTGCCATGAAAGAAAATGGCATCTCATACCTAGGTGGGTGTACTGACAGTACCGGGGTCACAGGAGGAGCAGGCCTTGCGGCAAGCCCCAACCTGGACTGGAGATCTGGAAAACCAGATCTCTCCCACTCTGTCAGCTTAAACCCGAACTGCCGGAAGAACTTGGCGTCACAAGTTGTCAACCTTGATTCGAGTTGGTCGATCGTAGCCCTCCAGAAGGCATGATCTTGCTCCAGACTCGCCTCACGCTCGGCAAGGACTCTGGTGCGTTCAGCAACCCAAGCTTTCCCTTCTCGGATAGCCTGTTCTCTGAGCAACTTGTACTGCTCAAAGTACGACTTCTCCAAGAAGGAAACCTGAAACTGGAGTAGCTTACTTGCGTTTTCAGCCATCTTAGCTCTGTAGCACTCAAATCCGGGGACTAGAGTGTCAGAGAATCCAGTGTCAAAGGCAGGACCGTCTCCAGGCAACACAGGCAACCCTGCTAGCCCTTCGTCAACAGCCCTGTGCTCAGGGTCTGGAGTCACCTCGTCATCCCTTGCGGGGTCAGAGGTTGCTCCGTGCTGGGGTGGAGCAGTCGGCTGGGCTGACGCCCCATCCGGCTGTTGTACCTCTACCTGTTCAGCGTCACTGACAGGTGAGACACTCTCCTGTGGGGCTGAAGCTTTCTTTTGCTTCTGACTCCACTTGTACTGCTTGACATAGTCAGCAGCGACTTGTTCCGCCTGCTCGTCACCCAAAGAGTTCTGAACAATAGCCAGTGCATTCCCCAGTTTCTGTCTCTCCTGCCTGGGCAGTTGATCAGCAACCGGGGGCAATGCAACCGAAGATACCGTGACGGTACCGACGGTTTGGCTATGGTCGACCTCAGATGTTACCGTGGCGGTGGCGACACGTTTCTTCGCAGGTTCACTGCGGGAACGGTCACGTCCACCTTTGGTATCATCTTTGGATGCCTGGCGGCCCCTTTTTAGATTTTTCTTCTTAGGAGGGGTATCCTTCTTTACAGTGGGCATCGGAGCTTCTGTAGCTGGTCCCAGGTCGGTTTGTTCGCACTTGGCGCCCTTACACAACCTCTCCCAGTCAGCCTCCGTGAGGTAGTTCCACTGTTTAAGTTTGTTGGTTCGCCACTTAAACTGTAGATTTCCTACACGTTTGTGGACACCCCAAACCTTCAGTGCAGCCTCAACTCCACGACTAATAGTGCGCTTGTGTACGCCCTTATTGTCGCAAAGATGCCTTACCAAACCAGATCTCCGTTGGCTACGGAATAGTTCCCCGTCACTGTACTCAGGGCAGGAAGTACTCGTACTTCCACTCACACAGTACAAGTAGGGACGCACATTCATGTGCTTCTCTACCAAATGACGGGCAAACTTGAAAAGGTTTGGCCACCGTTTTGCTGCTGTCGCAGTCCCTTTCAGGCGCTGACAGCGAACGTACGGGCAGGGATCCCCTGGCACGTAGTTCTTCCAAGCATATTTCAGCTTAGGGCGGCATGACCTATGGATGTTAGGTTTCTTCCCGTCCAACACTGCCCTGAGGTACACGAGGTACCAGTCAATGGGATGGGAATCACCTGTCAACCAGTCTTCGTCGTCTGAACCATCGGTCGTGTGAGGTGGAGGAAGAGCCATTTTGCCATTCTCCTGAATTAAATCAGTGAGGCTCAGGTTCTCCCGGTCATCATCACGGAGACACAGGTTAAGACGGACATGCGCTGCCTTGGCGCGGAGGCGTCGATTGGCTCTGCTCTCTGCCACAGACCATCCCTCGGCTTCCGCCTTGGACAGTTTGTCGGCAACAGCTTTGAGTCTATCTGCCTCCGTCGGTGCGACCTCTTCGGTAGCAGGAGTCTCAGGGGAAGATGCAATCCTCCTCTTACGCTTCCGCTTCCGTTTGGTCTTAGCACGGACCGTGGACCCGTCTGATGAATCACCATCAGGGACCGTCGGTTCTTGTGCCAATACACCGGCGGGTTTCGGAGAAGATCCCCCTGCAGGGTTCTCCTCCTGGTTGGTATTACTACCACCCAGACCAGGTTCTGTCTTCGGAACAACATCACCCGACCCCTCAGGGTTAGGTTCAGTTGGTACCGAAGCCGAGCCTTGACCGACGGTTGGAGCACCGGTAGTGTCCATTTCCGTGTCAGACTCGAGAACTCGGTCTTCCCCATCGGAGGCCTCAGCCTTCTCCGGGGCCGTGCATTTGCCATCTACACGGGCTGCCATACTGTTAGCTCAGGCGTAGGTGAACCTCACGGTTCACTCACCCGAGCATTTAGTAGCACAGCTACAGTAAACAATAGTGTAGGTACTGCCGGGCAGACCTAGGCACCACTGATCAACACGCTACCCTACGGGCAAACGTGTTGATCTGAAGAAGCCTGGCTGCCTGTGGGGCTTATATACCCCACCCGTCCCCCGTGACCCCGCCCCTTGACCGGCTTCTCAGCCAATCAGAGGTCGCGCCCCGAAGGCGCGCCGAGGTGACCCAATTTCTCACGGCTCATTTGGCGGGAGAAATCGATCAGGTGACGCGGGCAGCGCCCTTCCCACGCCTGGCATATCCGACGGTGGGAACTCTCACTGTTGTTTACAATTTTCGTGGCGGAGCCACCGGATAACCCGGGAATGATATACCGGCATTAGAGGATATACACAGCAGCGTGTTGCTAAGCAATATGTGGTCAAAACTAGTCCCATACTTAGAACTAATCGGCAAAGCCAGCCACCCGCCCTGAACACGTGCTTTTCTACCTCCAACGGATAACCACACCGGATAACCCGTCTCTTCTCGTTGTGTTTTGGTGATCGAGTACCGGGCCAATGACCACCGGCCCAGTACGGAACTGTCCATGGAAATTTAATCAAGCCAGCAGCTAAATGTCGTCAACAAGGTAAGAAAAAAATGTTTACACAATTTTATCTCGCTCTCTGACACGTGTGCTCCTCCGTAGACCTTGTACCGGTATGTCCAGCAATGATGACACCGGAGGTATCACCTTGCTTTGTTTACCGGTGTCTACGGTTAGTCCTTTACGCACAGCTGACCCTTTTTTACGAGGCCTACCGCGCTTGGGCTTGGTAACACACGACTGTGGTTCAATCGGTAATTTCCTAGGACGACCCCTTCGGCGCGCTACCGTCGGTACCGACGGTATGACCGTTGGTCCTGCCTTCGGTATCTTCGGTAGCGCAGGGTCGGTTGGTGCTGGTACTCGACCAGCACCGAGGGAATCTTCACCGTCATCTATATATGGGACTCCATACCAAGGTCGGAGTCTAGCCACATGTGATTTAGTGAGAGTCCCTTTTTGCAACCGTATTACTACAGTAGTTTCACTAACCACCATAGTAACAGTATGCGGACCATCCCAGGAGTACAGGGTCTTGACTTTGGAATTTGGTGTGCTAAATCTCGCGACCTTATCCCCCACCTTAAATTGGCGGAGTTTAAGGCCCGTGTCATAGCCCACCTTCTGCAAACTAGCAGATTTTTCCAAGTTGTCCCTTACTACTCCATAGGACTCGCGTAATGATTGTCGAAGTGATTCAACAAACATCACTGTGCAGGGTTGCTCGAGCTGGTGTCCCTGCACGCCATAGACCATGTCACTTGGCATGACTATGTCTTCACCCATTACGAGCATATTAGGCGTACAGCCCGTCGACGCATGTTCGGTAGCATTGTAAGCATGGGAGATATAGCGAGCGTGCTCATCCCAATCATCCCGGTGCTCATTAACCATTGTCGTGAGACATTGGATCAACGTCCGATTGAAACGTTCCACCATACCATCCGATTGAGGTCGGTAGGGGTTCGTATGCGTCTTGCAGATGTGTATTTTACTACAAAGTTCTGCCCACAGTCGAGATTCAAACTCACGACCCTGGTCGGAGTGAAGCATTAAAGGACCTCCCCACGTGAGGATCCAATTCTCGAAAAGTGCTTCAGCGCAGGTAACAGCTGTATGATTTACCAACGGATATACTTGGACGTACTTGGTATAGTAGTCCTGTACCACCATCATACAGGTATTCCCACGGGGGGTCGTGTTGAAACCACTAATGATATCAACAGCGATCCGGGCAAACCGAACACCGAATAGCTCTTGACTTAGAGGTAGTTTACCGATACCAGGTCCAGGCTTTGATAAACAGCATTGGGGGCATTGCTTCACCCAACGCCGTATGTCCAAAGTCATACCAGGCCAGTAATATCTACTCTTAATCTTTGCCTCAGTTCGTTGTCTGCCAAAGTGTGCTGAAGTTCGGTGGCCATGACAGTAATTGAGCAACTGTAGTCTGAGTGACAGAGGCACTACAGACTGAGCTGCTCTCTTCCTGCCAGGTTGCACTCTCCAGCGGCACAATACACTGTTCCGTATAAAAAGATTATCCCACTGAGCTAACAGTTGTCTAACTTCTTTACATTCCAGCGAAAGTGCGGGGCGAACAGGCTTGGACAGGCCCAACAACTTCAAGGAGTACACCCTCGAAATAGCCGGATCTGCAAGCTGCTCATCCTTCAAGTGATTTAACGTCCAGTTAGGAACTTTCGCACCCACAGACGCAATCACTGCATTGTGAGACCCACAGTCTCGGCAGTCTACACGGTGACAGTTCCGGATAGGATAGCGGGACAAGCTGTCCGCATTCACATGATCTACTCCACTCCTGTGTATGATATGCTCATTCGTCATGCCAAACTCAGAGAGGTGGTTCAACCATCTACCCATCATCCCCTCAGCGTCCTTGAAGTTAAGGAGCCACTGCAGAGATGAATGATCCGTCCGTACGAGATAATTCCCACCATATAGGAAATGTCTGTACTTTTTTGTGTAAACCACCACTGCCAAGAGTTCACGCTTGGTTGTGCAGTAGTTACGTTGTGTTTTGCTTAGACTGTTGGACGAAAATGCCAGCGGCACTTCTCGCCCATCCTGGATCTGCGACAAGGCAGCACCAATACTTGTATTAGAAGCATCAGTGTCCAAGATGAACTTACCAACAGGTGCAGGGTAGTGCAAAACAGGTGTTTCTAAGAAGAGTCTCTTTAACTCACTGAAAGACTGTTCTGCGGCTGGAGACCAGACTATTTTAGCCTTAGCCTTCTTCTCTCCAATCATCAGCTCTTGTAAGGGAGCTGCGACTCTCGAGAATCCAGGTATAAAATCTCTGTAGTATGAACAAAACCCGATGAAAGAGCGTATCTCCTTCGTGTCCATCGGACGAGGCCAGTTCTGTACCACTTCGATCTTATGAGGATCAGCCATGATGCCATGTTCAGAAACAATTCTACCTAGGTATTCAACTGACTTCCTAAAAAGCTTGCACTTTGAAGGTTTCAATTTCAGACCATATGATAAGATGCGTTTCAGCACAGCTTGGAGGTTCTGTAGAGTTTCCTCCACAGAACCACCGAAGACGATGATGTCGTCCAAGTATACTAGGCACTTTTTCCAAAGTAAACCCCGTAACATGGTTTCCATCATTGCCTCGAAGGTTGCCGGGGCATTGCATAGCCCGAATGGCATGACGTTGAACTCAAATAGTCCCATATGGGTAGAAAATGCGGTTTTTTCTCGGTCCCGGGGGTCCATGCCGATCTGCCAATAACCAGATTGTAAATCTAGTGTACAGAACCATTTTGCCCCACCCAGAGATTCCACACATTCATCTATCCGAGGTAGAGGATATGCATTCTTCCTAGTGAGTCCGTTCAACTTCCTATAGTCGATGCAAAATCGACAGGAACCATCCTTCTTGGTGACCATCACCACAGGACTTGACCATGGACTCTCACTAGGTTGAATCACATCTTCATCCAACATCTTTTCTACCTCAGCCTCCATAGCACTTTTTTTAGCCATGGGTAACCGACGGTAGGGGATTCTACTGGGAAGCGCGTCCCCAGTGTCAACCCGGTGTTGTACCGTATTGGTACGCCCTAGAGGATCTCCTGGTTGTGCAAAGGCGTCAGATAACTCCGACAGCTCATTTGCCACCATTTCGCTCTCTAGGGTTGTGAGGTGGGACTCACACAACAGGGACCTTAAATGTTTCGGTAGGTTGGATTTAGCTAGAGCCTCTTCGTGGGAAGAGTCTCCCGCCACCACACCTACTTCCACAAAGTCCGTAGTTAGTGAGTCTACCCCATATGCTCGCGTGGTGTTACCAATAGGCGTCCCCTTTCGTAGAGTGATTTCTCTACTACTCGAGTTACAAATCGGTATCACCCCCCAACGAGCGTTGGCCAGGTAAGTATGATAGCCAGCAAGACCTAACTCAGAGAGCTTTTGATCTTCTGGTTCAAACATTCCCGGCCGTTTGGCCTGCACTCCCACGCAGCTGACTAGGACATCAGATACATGTCCTGCTGCCAACTTTGTGTCTTGTGCCACTGACGCCACAGAAGAACCATTCCTTAAAACGCACTGTACAGATTGTTTATAAGGATGTTTAATCTGAAGTCGGCCCGTTGCGGTGTTCATTGTTACCCCGTAAAGAGCAGCAAAGTCCATCCCCAGTATGCCATCATCAGTGATGTCGGTGATGGTTGGACATATCCAGTATGTCTTGCCATCAACCAACATAGGTTTTACAGTTCTGCCATAAGTCTGCATACTATCTCCCGTAGCAGTCCGAGCCTTTACTCCTAGTAGCGGAGCTTCGGGCTGGTTGCAAAGACGGGCCATGAATTTACGGTCGACCAAGGTGTGAGATGCACCCGTGTCGACCAAAAATTCACCACGCGTCCCGGAAATAACCAGACTCAGGTACCAGCGCTGTCCCCGTAAAGGGACACACTCAGAGGTCAGCATCGGGCTTCCCCCTCCATCCATAGCAACCCCTTTTGTCAGGAGATAATCCCAACATGGGTCGCTCGGGGAGTCTTGAATCACACTGCTCTGGGCAATTGATTCTAACCAAGACTCCTCTAAGCCAGCGACTACAGAATCCTCCGGATTCCGTTCGTCCTTGCCAGCCCCGCCTTGCCAGACGCTTACAGGTTGTACAGACCCTTCTGCCTCTGCGCGGCCTTGGTTCATGGAAGAGTTAACACCGTCTACTAATCCCTTACAGGCATGGCTAACTGTGGGGGCGCCATCCTTGCCAAGAGGATGGGCCCCATTCAGTTTTCCGTCTCCTTTTCGGTTTTAGCAGCGATGGGTGCAGGGGCTTTGCATTCGCTAGCCCAATGACCCATCTTCTGACAGCGTCTACATGGCTGAGGTTTCGTGTCCTTTTTCTTCTTTTTCCTTCTCTTTCCAGATCCAGAATCAGAAGTGGACGCAGAGCTCTTTTCCAAGTGCTTCCGCAACAAACCCTCAATCATCTTCTCCATGTCCCTGTCAGGCATTACTGCCGCCACCTCCTCAGAGGCGGGCTGTTTTTTCTTAGGTGGTTTTGTGGCGGCCTCTACCACCTGAGCTCCTTTCGGGGCTACAGATGGAGCTGCCGACACTCCTCCACTAGGAAAAACAGCCTGTTTGGTGTCATACACATCAGCATGGTCAAAAAGGTCAGCTAGAGATAAGTCCGGCTGCCATTTCTCCCGCAGATATGCCTGGAGATTGGTGTCCCTGACTCCATTGACAAACCTGGAGGTTAACTCCTGGATGACAGTGGGGGTGTCAGGTCTACATCCCTGATAACACTCGGATATCAGTTCTTGTAGAGCAAATCCGTAGGATCTCAGATGCTCGTCCTTGCGTTGGACACGTTTGAGCAGCTGAGTCCTTGGGTCATGCTCACCAATCTTCCCAATCGCCCATTCAGCTGTTTCTTCAAGTGAGCTCAATGTCTTGATCTTCACTCTCTCGAATGCCAAAAGGGCTGGTTCACCTGGTCCGTTGCAGAGTGCTTGCTTCAGAGCAACCAGCGCTTGCTGATTGTTCCAGCGATTGCTCTCCACAATAGCCTTGAACCGAACTTTGTACTTTCTCCAGGGTGGCGACCCTGTGAAAGGCGGAATATCGATGGCCTTTTGACGGGCTGCATCCGGATGTTTGATCTCCCCAAAGTTGAAAGGAGCATACCGTTCATCCAGTTCATCGATGTCCCGCGGGACGATGTCTGTCCCCAGCTTCTCAATAGCCGGGTTCCGGTCGTACTTAGCCCGCTGGACAGGAGTTAAGCCCTGTCTAGCTCTGGGTTTCGGTACTGGAACTGAGACCATGGTCTGCTGTTGGTTCAACATCGTTGAACCAGTAGATGGGTGGGTGTACCCTGGAGGTGTTGCCGTGCCTCCAAAGGCGCCACCACAGACCGGAGTCTGTAGATAGCTAGCCCCCATCTGAGGTGTCATACCTGTTACCGTGGTGTGTACTAGCGGCGGGACACTTGAAGGTGTCCCTGTCGTGTATACACTGGGTACGGGTATGACTGGAGGTACCACCGTGGAAGGTGGTGGTACTTTCTCCGACTTCGTCTTCAGGTCCTGATTGACTTGCCTTAAGCTTGCGAGGTCCTGTCTGGCTAAGTGGAGCTGCGTGCTCAAATCCTTTCCCAAGGAAGTTAAGCTTGCAACCTCACATTCGCCGGACACCCTCTGGTGCAAAAGTTTGTCAACCTCCACCTTGTGGGAAGCCATCTCGTTCTGGAGTTCCAGTAGGAACTTTTTCTTCTCATCAACCTCCCTTAGGAATAACTTCCTAGTTTGATTGATGGAAGCAAGTTCCCTCCGGGCTTCAGCGAGCTCATGCAACTCAGTTTTCTTGGTGGGGATCCCCATGGCCGCTAGTAGGTCCCCATCCAGTGGTAAACTGGATGGCTCATCTACTGCTGCCGGGTACCCCTTACCAGGAGCTTCTGTTGCCACGTTAGTTTTCTTTGATAGCCCGCCACCCCCCATACCGTTCGGTGTAGGAGTGGCACCATCAGTGAAAACCGACGTGTCTGGATCCAATGAAGGATCTGCTACCGTCGGTGTAGAACCGAAGGCAGCTGGGCCGAGAGTTTTAGGCTCTCTACCCGGTATTTTCTGACCCTCAGGACAGAAAAGATTCGTGGAAAGGGAGTCCAACGATCTCCTGGAGCTTATATCAAAGGGTCCCGGGATTGGAGATTGCTCCCCATCCTCTCCTTTGGTAAAGGCTTCCACAATAGGATCACCTATTGCTTCTTGGGAGAGGTCGTCCCCGGGCACCTGCAAGACTGCCCGGCCCTCCCGCCTATTGGATTTGCCTGTGAAGAAGCGTACATTCTGTACGGCTTCCTCACGTTCCTCAGCAGGGGTTTTAGTCCTGCCGCTGAACGAGCTGACAAAATCGTATAGGTAATCCATATACTGTAAGTCTATTTAATACCCTATCAATGGTCGGTTCGTCAAGTGGTCACGGCACCAATGTAGTTGGTCTCTTACTACGTATGTAACACTTGAGTACAAAAACCAGACAAGGTAAATTAGACTTTAATATACGGCGACTTTATTGTAAAGGTAACTCTTGGGTATTATAGTACAAGTATAACCAGCGGATATACGAGATCAGAACAGATATATAATACAGTGGGCAACCCTATAGCATAGAGTTAAGCCCGTGAGCACAGGGTGGTCATGTCACGACAGTCCCAAACCTGACTGACTTCCAATGGGGAAGCAGCCGTCTTATATACAGCGCTGCGTAGCCACGTGATCGTACTAGCAGCGCCACCTGTTAGGTTTAGTTATGTAAAAATGATTATGTAACAACTACCGACGGTAACCGAAGGTGGTACCGGTACACTACCGTATAGATAACCGAACTAGAGGAGTCGGTATATGTAACGAACCGACGACACTAGTTAGATGAATAAAACAGTTATTAAACACAATAGAACCGTGTTGTCTTACATCATACAACATACAATAGATATACAACAATAACAGTTAGACTTTATAGTCAACCCGTTACAATACATTATTTTTGTCATTTAATCTTAGATATATGCTACAAAAATTGGCAGAATACATGGTAGATTCCTCACAAATTGATTGAAAGTGGTTGGATCCTGTTTTGTACCATACATAAGGCTATTAGGGAGGGCGTTTGGTGTGAACCCACGTCAATATAGGACAGGATTGAGATGGGATATGCTGCCTCTACACCAGCTGTACACTATTCCATCAAGTTTCAAGGGTTCTTAACTGATGCATGTAAGTTCCTATTGTATCTCTTATTCCTTCTATGAGTGGTTATAGCATGAGTTAGGTTGACATTTTTGTATATTTTGGTTTTACCTGAGGAAATGTTTGATTTTTGAGGCAAAAAATGTCATTCGATCATAAGTAAAACATTGTTTGTTGTATTTAACCTTAGATGTGTAATGGGAAGAAGCGTGGTACATACTTTGTTCCTTACAGATTGATTCAGGGCGACTGGATACCCTTTTGTCTTGTACAGAAGGAAAGGTATTAGTGGGGGCGTTAAGCGTGAACCCGGGCATTAGGTGTGAACCCAGTGGATGTATGAGTGCACATATTTTGCCATGGATATGGTAGACTAATGCAATTGACCCATGAAGTGAATATTATATACAGGTATTTTTGGCAGAGTAAAGAGGGCTAAATAGTATATCTATTGATACCAGCAAACCATTGGTGTGCAGGTAGGGCGCTAGGCGTGAACCTTAATAAAAGTACCCAAACCTACTCAATGACCTGTGGAGGATACTGTAATTAATCCTCACTCATTTCCTTTTCATATAAATGTAGGTACATGTTAAGCCTTACCATGGTATATTTAAATACCCCCTAACTATATTAATGTCAGCGATGGGGGGGGGGGGGGCATCCTTTAAGGTGTTAGGCGTGAACCCAAAAAAAGTTCTATAGTGCATTCAGTCCCATACAAACCTGCCGATATATGCATATTCGATACTAAAATATGCCATACTGCATTGGTAAAGTGGAATAAAGAAAATATAACAATATATAGTTATATTATTCTGATAATGCATGAGGTTGTAGAATGGGTCATCATCGTTTTCAGGTGGAAAAATCCTAATTTAGGATACATTTAGATCTGTAGCTCCGTTATTTCTACTAATAGATGGGCAAAACCTGGGTACCCTTTCAGGCTCTAGTCCAGCCCGGTCAGAATACATGAAAACAATAATGTATCTATCATATTATAAGATATATAGGCAGCAAAAAAAAATCAAATGAAAAAAGCAGTTTCGTGACAATCAGCAATCTACGGAAATACAGCATTCTAGTACTGGTAATTG
This sequence comes from Harmothoe impar, assembly GCA_947462335.1. Classification (NCBI taxonomy): domain Eukaryota; kingdom Metazoa; phylum Annelida; class Polychaeta; order Phyllodocida; family Polynoidae; genus Harmothoe; species Harmothoe impar. Next base: position 11,406,498 of record OX381721.1, on the reverse strand, counting down.
ACCCTGTATGGACAGCAATCTGCTTTGATGCACTATGTCTGTAAGCAGAATACAAGACTGCACCGCTGTCAAATTTTTCACCAATACTGTGTTAATTCATCATGCCAACAAATCAGTATGTAGCCCTGAGGTTGTCCTGAAAAGGCATTAATTATTTCAATTTTTAATTTCCCCTCGGATTACCCTTTCTGCTTGCCTGCACACATATGTAAAACAAGTGAAAAACAACCTGTTCCTGGAAAAAATCTCCCTGGAAAAATCACCATCTCTAATTGCTTGGTTGTATACAGTAACTGCTGGCTTGCTACAACTCTGCTTTGCTTTCCTTGGCCCTTCCAGTCCGGAAAACACCTAGTGCTGTGGTCAGCACTACTCCTCTGCCCCTCATCATGTTGATATTCAACATGGACTCTTACATGTTCACCAATGGCCTCACCGGAACAGTGACTGGCTGGTAGTGCCCCAGTCATCTACGCGCAGGGTGTCAGCGACAATGCCATCTATTACAATGGCCTCTCACAATTGCTTGAGCTTGGAGATACCACTGGTAGATGCTTTGGCAACCTTGACCTGTGTCCTTAGGGGGCGACTTACAGTTTCTGGATCTGGTTCGGCACTGGACAAGCCACTGCTATTGAGCGCAGCTATGTCCTTTTGAGTGGCTCCCAGGATGGTGGATCTCAAGGGATTGCTATCTATGTGGAAGGTGGGATGCTGTTTATTCTGGTGGCCACCAGAAGTTTCATGTGGGGTCCAGTGTCAGTGCCAGTGATTGCCAGTACCTGGTACCAAGTCTCCTTCTCATGGAATATCAACACCGGCCTCTGGTTCTATGTGAATGGCGTGCAGGTGGGTCAGAGTGCCACCCCCACCTCCATCCCCCTCATCCAGGTCTCCCACTACAATAACATGGCTGTAGGCAGGCCCAATGATGGCCAGAGCATGTATGCTGAGTTTTACATGGATGACATGTACTTCTGGAGCCAATATCTCAAGACTCAGTTCTTTGCTGACTTCTATGACAATTATAATTTCAGTAAGTGTGGTGCCGAATCATGCTCCGATGAGCTGTATTTGGCGGTGGGCGGGTTTCTGAGGCTAAAGAGCACGGTTGATTTTCTTTATTTAACCTGTATAACTAGCTATTTTTGCTACTTACACATAAAATCACACACATATATTTATACTCCCCAGCAATCATATATAATCATATATCCCAACAGGAAGCTATACTGAATGCAATCCATTATATCCATGTATAAGTGTTAGGCACATTGGACCCAGTGAACTTGGTCATTACTGCTACATATACTCCCACCAAGCAAGCAACTCCCAGCTTTGAAATTTTAGACCATCCATTACTGGTAAAATTAATGCTTTACTATATTCATTGAGTACATGCAGTATAATATATTTCAGGTATTTTCTAATTGTACATCTCGAGTTAGTAGTGGAACATGTTGTTATTGAAGGTTAATCAAGGTTAGGATTGTTACCTACCAGGGCTCTAAAGGTTCAGCAAGTAGCACTAGCACAGCACTGACAAACCTGTCTGAGGTTAGATTAAAAAAGCAAAAAACAAACATGATGTATCATGCCCTTATTTAAGGGTTAAGAGGGCGATGAAGAACTAGGGCTTCTTACACTGTTTAGTTATTTCTTACAGCTGCAACGACTGCTGCACCGACAACCGCCCCAGTTACAACCCCCTACCCTATCATCACCATCGACCCAGGTAAGTGAAATATATGAGAAAAATAGGGGATCATCTACATGAGGATTTCCATAGACATACCATAATCTGACAAATTCCTTTTAGATAGCTGAATTCCCACTTTAACATTGCTTTTGCCATAATCCTTCCCAGTAAACAAAAAATGTTTGACAACATTTTATAACGTTATATAAAGTTTCTCTAAGGCCCCTTACTATGGCATAACGTTATATAAAGTTTTAGAACGTTATTTTGACGTTTCTTGTTAGCTGGGTATCCTCTCTTTGTTGGACAGTTACAAGGCATATAGTTTAATATACACAATCTCTATAGCATTTCTTAAATATCATTCTGTCTCCAGATGCATGCCACTATGCAGACATTATATTCGTGATGGATTCCAGTGGCTCTATTGGTGACGCTAACTGGGCTCAGCTCGTCAGCTTTGTGCAGGACATAGCAGCTCTGTTCAGGGTAGGACCAAGGGATGCACGGATCGGCGTCGTCAGCTATGGTGGGTCAAAAAACACGCAAATATTATACATTCATATCTTTACAATCCAGCCTTTGGCTTGATCATGCATGGATGTCTTTGTCTGACTGTTTTTTTCCCTCAAACACTTCGGCCTTTGGCTTGGCAGTGCCTATCCCCCCTTACACCTTAGACTATCCAGCTTTTGGTCATATATTTCTTTATTCACACTGTTCGTGCCTCTCGGCCAGACCACTCATGTATTTTTTCATTAGTAATCTTGTATCAAATATCCTTCAACCAAAGGAAGAAATTGGATAGGCCATCCCTGTTTGTGGATAGATGATCTCGGCCAGATCAGTTTTCGTGCTAATTCAGTATTTTTGAGTTTAAAACGTATTTTACTCACAGGGTGATTTTCAAAAATACGATACAATTCAATGGACATGTTTGTCCTCCAAGTATATGCAACAAGTGTTATGATGGCAAATGACTCGCAACCAAGTTATACTAATAAGTGATATACAAATGGTTTCAATATAATATAATATAAGCCACAGAGTGTAGTCAGATCACATAATATAGATAAATGTCACATACAGGTGACAGATTTGTACAAGTATATGAGACATCAATCCGAGCATTATTAGCGATGTAGGCATTACAGGATATTGTTATTATTAATGTAACAAATTAAACAGTGGTACAGAGCAAGAGATAGAGATATATAGCGAGTTTTGCTGTCTGGCTAGGAATGCCTTGACCACAGTAGTTTTAGTAAGTACTTCGGTCTGTGGTTAAACGACAAGTCTTATTTAACGAGTTCCATAATGTTATACCTCTATAAAGAGGGCTTTTTCTATAGCCCAGTGTTCTAGCTGGAGGGTATTCCAGTAGCCCAGTATTTGTGGATCTGCTTATCCCCCACATCTGGTTTTTGGAACTCTATCCATAATTCAGCAGGTTAGTATTTATGAACCAAGAGTAACAATTGCATGTCATAGTGAATTCCTAAATAATCAATATTCATTTCTTTTTGTAAATCACAGATATATATGATAGCACCTCTGCACATTTAGGCTAACACGTAGGCACCTATTTTGCATTAACTGTAGCCTCTTAGACTGAGTATAAACAACACCATTGAAAAAGTATATTGTGTAAGCAATCACATTATTAACTTATTAATAGTATCATTAACCTTTTCTCTATGTTCCTCATTTCCACTTCGTAATGATTAATCTATTAAACAAAGATCTGAACGCACCATGGAACTAATGTGTCAATGAATAGATAGTATTCTTAACCCTTTCCCTGCCGCTTTACTTTTGAAAAATTGTTCCCAACCACCGGGGACATTGCAGATGAATATAGTGCCCTGGTACTGCATATATGCAGTATCGGTTTTTGGGTACTAAAATACAGTACTGCATATATGCAGTATCGGTTTTACAGTGGTACTGCATATATGCAGTATCGGCAGGGGAAGGGTTAAGTATGCATCACCAGATTTCTACATATAGTTATTATTATGAATTTCAATATAGGCATTATACTTACTCGAAATATTCCCTGTTCTAGGTAACAGTGCCCGTCTGGAGTTCCACTTAAATGCACATACAGAGCAGTCGGACCTATTGGCCGCCGTAGGAAAGGTAGGGATCTGCATAGGGTGGGATGATTTACAGTTAACACAACACACAGGATGGCTTGATGCATTTATGTACTCATCTTCATTCTTTATTCAAAGAGCCAGTTCTCAAAAAACTAGAAATGGTACTAATCCAATAAATCATGGGGAAGCTGATGACCTCAATCTAAAATAGACTTTTGCCTTGGAGGGCCTTTTTCCCTTGACTGCACATTGATGGTAATATTCAACTTTTATGTCCAGTCACTGCTTCCTGAAGCAGATGCCTGTGAGTATTGTACCTGGAATCTAGCTTTACTACAGTTTCATGAAGTCAATCTGTTATATTGTACCGCTAGGCTGCTTCCTGGCAAAAATGTGGATTTATAATGCACTGCAATGTATATTTGAATGATTGAGAACAAGTCACGTGATCATATCATGGGTTCATATACACGCTACGTTAACGATAACAAAATGTAAATAACTTCGTCTGTAAATAGTATTCAATTTGATATGGATGACAGAATAAAATCTGTCACTGTCAATAAGGATAAGGATACTTGTGTGTCACCCTTGGTGATTACCTTCTTAAAATGATAACATCTTTGGTGCTGATGTTCCATATCTAGAACGTAAATGATTTTCTATGATGCCATCTCAAGCTTTTACTCAAGGTGTCAATGGGGGCCTTTTAACAAAGGAATTACATCCATTATCTTTGATAATGCTCATGTTAAATTCTAATAAAAAGATGTCTTCACACACCAGACCCAGTGGATGGATTCACGGACCAATACATCTGGAGGCATGTGGTTTATGAGGGAGATCATGTTTACTGCTGCGAACGGAGATCGTCCTGACGCACCCAACATCGGTATTGTCATAACAGGTAAAATTTTTATTGAAATACAACTTTGCAATGAGGTTCATGTTGTACATAATTATTCATAATCCTGGAATGATTATGTACAACATGAGCCCTGAGGAATTGTTCGAGCATAAAGCACCATGCAAGTCTATGTACCGTACAATAAAAGAGAGAAAAAAAATTTAATTCAACTTAAATACAGGTTAGCTTCCGATAGAAGGCACTGGGCAGCCTTTGATAACTTCATACTGATGTGTTATATTAGACTGCATCTAATGACACTGGACTAATCTAATTGATGAAATAGGTTGCAAAATATTGTTAACAAAAAGGAAAAGTTCCAAATGCGCAGGGGAATAAACATGACAATCCTCGTAATATTTCCTTTGGTGGAGCGGTACATATCTTTATTTTATTCACCAAAAAGAAAAAGAAGAAGATGCTTCAGACTTACAATGAAACCATTTCTAGACAGTTAAATAACTGTAATGTGTCTTTTGCAGATGGTGCCTCAAACGTAGACCCTGCAAATACGATCCCCTACGCCAAGGATGCACATGATGACGGGATCACTCTCTTTGCCATTGGTGAACAACTCAATCTGAAATCATTACATGCATCATGCGTCCACATTGAAACCCTACCATTCAATTAAGTGCCTCCTGCCGGCAACCACTGCTAAATGCAATGTTTATACAAAATATACATTTTAAATACTTAATTATAATAATTCTGTATTTTCTCCATTATTACACCATCCAATGGTGCAATGATGACTGATGCCCTTGTTCTACCCACCCATACAGGCATTGGTGCTGGTATCGTGGAGGCTGAGCTGGTAGGAATAGCCACCTCGAGTGCATACAAGTATGAGGTAGCTGGATTCTCAGCACTGAAAAGGATAGAACAGTCTATCGTGAATGTTGCCTCAGACCTCTGCAGGACAGCCAGTGAGTAGTTCCTCTTTCTATACACATCTGCACACGTTTATATCTGTGTAGAAAGTAATTTGAGATTATTAATTTTCTCATGGATATCTGGAGAAAAATGGACCGATAAACCATCATTAAGTTTACAGGATTGATGCTGGCCTAATTGTCTGACTTGGATAAACCAGATGATCATTTCCGCAGCATGACTCATCTCAACTAATCATTTTATTGTATTGTCATCTCATCTGCTGTTTTTGAGGTATTACCGTTAGGCTAGATAGTCTCAACATAATTGCGAGATAGTTTCAAAATACTATAGTTTTGTTAGTATCTCGCAACCATCATGCTAGATACTCTCACGAGTCTCAAAATCCTGAGAAATTTGACACCATCTGTCATGCCTGAGGCTATAATATTTGTAACAGGGATATGGATGTATTGGCGTACGATAAAATAACGCAGCAGAGAAGACAAAACACATGCTTTGTGGTTGTGAATGATAAATAGTTCTATTCAAGGGTGACTTACTGGCTATTACATTCAGGAGACGCATAGGGCATAACTGGCTTGAGACCTTACTTATGAGGGCTAACAATAATAACTAAACAGAGTTATAGTGATAATTCGTAATAGGCAGCAACCGCTACTTACAGGCACCAAGAGGGTTATAGTGATAACCTTCCTTTAATACTGAACAACTATCAAACATGATGCAGGGATACTAGTACTATCAATACTAGTAATGGACTAACATCTCTTATTCAGCTTCTATAGGAAGTATAGAGACACCTAATAACTGGCAAGCCAGGTATGAGGATACCCACTCAGGGTATAGAGATACCCAGTAGCTATAGATACGGGGCTGGATAAACGGAGACCAGTCCAAAGATACTGTAAGCCACCCACATTCCTACCATGTTCGTTGTAGGGCTACAAGTTTTGAAAATATCTGTAATAAATCTTATGAGACTATCTGGCTGTTTCTATACTAACTAGCCCGATGCTTGAGAGATGAGATCTATCGTGAGGGTTGCAAGAGAGTCTCAAAATTTTGAGACAATTTAGACTGGCATGTGTTTTGAGACTATCTCTCATTTTTGCTTGAAGGTTGCAAGGTTGTCACAAACCCATAGTATTTTGAGACTATTTTGCAATTTTTCACTTCAGATACTTCGTGGACTGATTATGAACTTTTGAACTGACTATCATTGTGCTTTTCAGCCATCTTTTGTTTGTTCATGGAAAAACTTGAGTGTTCAAAACTCAAGGTGAGTGTTCAATAAAACTTTGATACTCCCATGGCATGGTGTTTCATTGCCATTTTCTGTCTTTCAGTGACTACGGCGCCGCCAATACCAACAGTTGGAGGCAAAGGTAACAGATTACCTTCTCAATCTACATCTTCTACTTAATGTATACTGTGCCTCTACATGGGTATCAATCGACACGTGCGACACAGCAACACAGCCGTTTTAAAAATCGACACGTGCGACACAGCCGTTTTAAAAATCAACGGACACAGGTATTCTTATAAGGCCCCAGTATATTCTACACACATTAAAATCGACACGACGACACGGCTGTTTTGCTAAAATCGACAAGGCGACATGGTCAAAATTGTCGGTACCCATGTAGAGACACTATACTTGTCTATGTTGTGACATTTATCAGGCATAATCCTCAATTTGAGCCATAACCCATGAGCCAATTTTGATGCATTATCCGCCGATAGCCCCTCAACAAACAGGCATAGTACTTTGTAGTATTATTTTGTGAATGTATCGGCTGATAATGCATCAAAATCAGCGAATGGTTTATAGCCCTAATGTTTAGTCACAAAAAAACTCCTCAATTGAAATGAAATTACCCTAATGCTAATAGCAGAGCATAGAAATATTCCATTTGACCACCATGATGTGTGACTGTCTTGGTACACGATGTCCGTGTCGCCATGTCAATTTTTATCGGATACATTCTACTCTATATATCTGTGTCTGTTGATATTTATAACTTTCTGCATCATTGTATGTCATCCCTCTGTGCTTGTCTCCTGGAGCAGACTGCAGTCTTGCCGACGTCATCTTTGTGATGGACAGCTCGGGTTCTATTGGAGCTGACCACTGGGACGTTATGCTACAGTTTGTACAAGGGGTGGTGGCCAATGTTGAAGTGTCCCCTTTACACACCCAGGTAAGTGATCACTACATACACTGGTAAAGAGCAGTATGTGGTAGATATGCTACAAGTGAGTGTTGTGTATTCATGTACACAAAGAGAAGTAAACGTGTCAACTGTGTCTCCCGTGTGGCTCTGGTGAAATAGAGAGTCAACCTGCTAATGACTATGCTTATATGAAGGGTCAACTTGAGTTGACCCTCTACTATCAGAATCAACCAAAGTTCAATAGCTGTTTGACACTCCATTTTTACCAGAGCCACCTGAAAGACAGAATTGACACCTTTTCTGTGCGTATTTATTATGACATTATTTATATGATTAATGGTTGACTTGCATAGTCTGGTTCTAGATTGGAGTGGTGACGTATGGCAGCCAGGCACGAATCCAATTTCACCTGAACACCTACGACAACCCAACTGATGTGCTGAATGCTATACAGCTGATCAAATGGTTGAACGAAGACACTAACACCTCGGGGGGAATCTACGCCATGAAGGACATCATGTTAACCCCAGCTAATGGTGACAGGTCAAGAGCTCCAAACATAGGTAAATCGTGTCATTCTCTATTCATAACATTGTGTCACAGTATAATACCCTCCCACAGAACCCCCATCATCTGTATGCCCATTTGCCCTAGCTTAGTTTCGCTATGTCCAACAGTGCCCCAGCATGGGTTTCTGTATGTCCCACACTGCCACAGTGCCATATCATATGTTCTGTGTGTCCACACAGTGCCCCAACATAGTTTTTTGTATGTGCCATAATGCCCTAGCACACGTTTCTGTATCTCACGCATGTATCTGTCACATGTATTATCACAGCCAGAGCATTTAGAAATATTACCTGATGAAGGCTAACTACAGCCGAAATGTTGTGATCAATATAATTCAACATGGTAAATAAAAGCCATTAAACAAAAGGTTTTTGTTGTTCTAGTTGTGTGTATTATGTAATTATATTAATTAAAGATATAAATTGATATTCTAAATTGGTGTCTTTGGTTAATATCTCCATTCTACTCACAAATCCAATAGGTAATGGTTAACAGCCAACACACTAACTAAAGCAGTCTATATGGTCATTCAGGTATAGTGTTGACAGATGGAGCCTCATCTAGAGATGCTGACCGAACCATCCCCTACTCTGAGGAGGCCAGGCGGAACGGCGTCGTCATGTTTGCTATTGGTAGGTACAGCCAACTGCCATAAAACATGTAGAGCAGCTGAGGCCCATAAAAAGATTTGTTTCAGGTTTTATGGTCGCAAAATCAAAGGTAGGTACGTCCGGCCTATTCCCTTTTTCTAATGTCTGTGGATTGACAGGTTAAAAAATGGATCCTTCTGCCGCTGGTAATCTTCAACAACATGATTTTGTCACATTGGATGGCCACACATACCCGCCAGTGTTAACTGCTGCTTTTACAACAGCTGACTTTGGAACATTGTAACATTCTTTTATTCAAGATAAATCATGTAACACTTTTTTAATCAAGCCAAGTCACGGCTTTCACTTTGGGTTTCAGATGTTGAGTTACAACTATGTACATTATATGTGTACAGGCAAGGGAAAAGGGTAGTCCAAGGAAAAAAGCCAACATTGAAATCGATGTCTTAAGCTTTCCAGTGATATATTACACTAGAAGATATTATTTCTAGTTTTTGAGAAATTGATTCATGAAGATGTGTGGGCATCACCCTTTCCAAAATCCCAATAAGCTCTATGTCTCATATTTTCCAAGATATCCCTATTCAATTAGCATTATCTATGATAATTAGAAAATTATGATACATTTTCATTCTTTGAGTCATAAAATTCGATCCAGGAATGGTAATTTTATTTTGTTTTCACCATCACAATCCTCAGAAATCATTCTATCAATTTATGTCTTAATTTCCTCTATTTGGAATAAAAATCATGTTTCCATGGCAACACATATCAACAAGCACACCCATTTAGGCTTTAAAACGTTCCTTTTACCTTCCAAATATAGAAGCTTTTTACCAAAAATGAAATGTTTTATGTAGTCCTATTGAATTCTCCAGAAAAAAGTACCCAAGAGGTATTTTTAGCCTAATTATTTCATTTTAGGCCATAGTGGCGCCCCCTGGTGGCTAAAATCGGAACTTATCCCGCGGGGACTATCCTTTCTGCTTGGCTGCTCACATATTATTCTGATTGGTCTGAAAAAGCTGGCAGGTTCGAATTAATGAGCAACTGTGGATTAGCCTGAATAGAACTTAACCACCAACAAAGAGAAATTGTGTATTTTGTCAAAAAAGTGAATATCATTCAGTTTTATTGTCAACCCTGAGCTGTTCATTGTATGTAGGTATTGGTCAGTCAGTCAACATGGATGAGCTGCTTGGTATAGCAGGGGATGAGCTCATGGTGTTTCATGTCGCCAATTTCACAGTGCTTGATGGTATCAGGTCTCAGATTAGCAACTTAGCCTGTGAACTACCAGCCAGTAAGTACTCACATTAATACTTAAATCATGCAGCTTTCTTTCTCTTTACAGATATTTTTTACCTAATATGTTCACTTAATCATATATTGTAATACATGAGTCCATTCTACAATCTGAAGCTAGTCATGTAATGATTCCTTTTGATACAGCCAAAGTAATATCGGAAAAGCTAAGAGTGAACCTTGAGCAATGTTATCTAATGGTAGCTTTGAAATCGAAAAGATTTTACACAAAATATAATTCAAGATAACTTTTCCCTACATTTTTCACTCAATGTCATGTATGGCCTTGATGAGTGCCTTCTGGTTTGCACCAGCATAGGTGATATAGTTGCATTTTCCTGTTTCACCCTGCACCAGTATAGCTGGTATATCTGCCTTTACCTGTTTTAGGCTGTATAGCTGATATAGCTACCTTTTCACTCTCTCAGCCTGTACCAGTATAGCTGATATAGCTATAGTACTGGACACTTCCTCCTCCATCCGGACCAGGAACTTTGTAAAGGTTAAGAACTTTATAAAGAATGTTTTGGAGACTGTAAATATTGGGTATTCTGCATCCTACGTATCCCTTGTCACCTTCAGTACCAAGGCCAGGGTGAGTGAAGAGACAAAGGCCCATTATAAGAGAGTTATTTTGGATCGTTCCCCTGAGGTCCCTTTGGCTTCATGGGATGCGGCACCAGCTCTATGAAGGGGGGAATGATCTATGGGGGAGTGGTGCAAAATGACCCTCGCCATGGGCCTTTGCCATTATTTTATGTTTTTTATCTATTAAAATGGCCATTCATCTAATGGCCCTATAAATTTAAACAAATGATGATATCACAGGCCATGTGATACGGAAGGACCATATTCAATGAGGGCATAGAATACAGGATTTCTAGTACTTAAGCATAGTGATTGTCATATTCACACGAAACCTTGTGAACCTGCCATAGTGCATAATTTATGGCTTAATGATTGCTCCATCCAACTCCAGGTTGAGTTCTATTTGAATGAGTTGGATTCCCGGTTGCTGGTTCAGGAGGCTATAGATGGGGTGAGGTATTACAGGGGCTCCACCAATACAGCCCAGGCGCTCAAACTCACTCGTGAGGAGATCTTCAACCCACTCAACGGGGACAGACCCAAGATCAGGAACATAGCAGTGGTACTCACAGATGGAGGCTCCAATGACTTCCCAGACACAGTAAGTATGCCTGGCATTGGCACTGACCTAATTTGTCATAATAAACAGTGTCCCTTTTATTTTAAAATGGAATGTATCTAGTATAGACTTTCCTTCTTCCCATTCACACTCATACTGGCGAAGACTATTATCAATAGAAAGGTTAACTTAGTAGTGGCTTCTAGTTGACATTTGTGAATCATGATAAGAAAGTTCGGTGATTTTTTAGTAGGACAACAAAGTACAACATCCATGTTGTACAATTAATGGCATCTATGTAGACACCTCCTGTCCATTGATGTGTGTGTGTAGGTAGAACAGGCTAAGCTGACTCGGCAGGCAGGTATCAACATTCTGGTGGTGGCAATCTCACAATGGGTCAACTTGATGGAGATACATGAGATGGCAACAGACCCTGATGACGCCAACGCCTTCATCGTAGACAACTTTGATGACTTTGGGCAAATCATCAACGGACTAGAGGCCACCTTATGTGACGGTAAGTCAATGTTGATCTTCTTGTTTTGTCTTTTCTTTTTAACAATGCATGTAATGAAAAATATAAGACACTAATCATTTTAATTTATTTTATGAACCTATTTTTTAAATTTGTTACTAACTTGTTGACAGAGGTGAATGAATGTGACTCCAACCCTTGTGAAAATGGAGGGACATGCATGGATGGTATCAACAGCTTCACTTGTAAGTGTCTCAGTGAGTTTGCTGCTGTCAACTGTGTAACCCGTAAGTATGATCTTTGATTGTTTAAGATATAGTTTAATTTAAATACACCATGCAGTATAATTTAAACTAAATTACCAACACATAACAAATCAGTGTTATGTCATTCACAAAGATATACATTTTCTGGTTTCTCTGTTATTATTCACATACCATAATAGAGTGCAATGATTCAGGGTAAAGTGCCCATGAGTCGACCACTTGTACCTGTGTTCCAGCTATGAGGTAATTTGGGATCTATACTGTAATATGCTAACCAGTATGGGTCCCCCAAAGATGGTCAGAGTTTTTTTTCTCAAGTTCTAGGCATTATAAAAAAATGAGGTCCCCACTTTTTAATTGAAGACAGTAGGGCCCTATTGGCTTAACATGAAAAATGTGTTGAATTTGTCCACATCAGTACCATGAGTCAACCACTTTGGTACCTTGAGTCAGCCACCTTGACACATTGGTACATCCCTTTCAAAGGGTCTATAGACTGGGTATAATAACATGTGAATTTTAAAGAATTCAATTTGTGTTTTTTATGCAGAATCAACAATGTAATATATGTGACACGATCTGCGAAAAGGGACCTTAGTGCAGTGTACACTAAGGTCCCTTTTCCCAGTACATGTCACATATAAATGCTTTTTTTAAAAACATTTCATACCAATTAACAACATACCAGCCATGGATACCACCATCAAGCAAAATGCCTTGGGGTCTTGGGGGTTGGCTCAGAGTTCACCCATTATTGGTTAGGAAGTTCAGCAAAATGTGGTTATACATGGTATTTTAGCCATCCGTCAGAGAGAGGAAGAAATAAGTCCCCAAACTTGTAAAGTAGCGGAAAGCTGAATTTCCCCTTTATTCTACTAGGGAAAATAGGGTAAATACCAATTCAACAGCTTTTTATGGCTGTAACTTGGCACTAAAAACAGAGCAAAGTGGTTGACTCAAGGTACATGGCCGACTCAAAGACAGTTTACCTAGTGTACATTTTGATGGAGAATAAAGTATAGGCTTCTGAGAATTATTCCATCTTTGTTGCTAAAATTCTATATTATTCGGAAAGCAACGGAATAGCCCATTGTATTAGCTGTTCCGGCCATGGGATATATGGGTCATGGAAACTATACCATTATTTTAAATGGACCATTTTGGTTCCTGTCTATTGGAAATTCCATCAGTTCGTCCTAGAAGAAATGGGATCATGTAGTGCATTAATGCCTATCATTTTCAGTAATACATCTTAGCTGATCTCATTTGTACAACTTGACACACACTTCAATTATCAAATGACCCTTATGGCCACTGTCTACATCGACCGAAGTTATATGGGAAATGTATGGGCGTAGGTGGCCAAAGTTCCCCTTTGGACAGTGGTCATCAGATACACTCTTTCAGCTGCCTGGTCACATGTATGTACTCTATAATTCCCTCCACAGCATGTACAGCGATGATGGACCTTGTTATAGTCGTGGACTCATCCGGTAGCATAGGTAATTAAATAAGTCATTTTGATTTATCATTGTTATCATGTGGGCATGACCTCATACATTGTAAATTACAATCATAAATTGCAGTTTAAATGCAATGGCCATCATTTCATTGGTTTACTGCTAAGTATGTCTGTCATTGGGTTGGATGCAAAATCCACTTTAGCGAAACTAAATTTTGGGAGTGGTCATTTTTTAACAACAGGGGGCGGGGGTTGGTGGATTTGGGGGGGGGACCAACACATTTTGGACCCCTTGAAGGGGGGGGACAAAAAAAATTGACCCCTCTTCAAGGGGGGACCAAAGAAATTGCACCCATGTTACTAGAGCTCAGAGGGGTTGGCCGGCATTCAATTTCAACTTGCCTGAGGGGAGGACCAAAGATATTTCGACCCGCTTGCGAAAATCCACCGACCCCCCCCCCTGTTGTTAAAAAATGACCACTCCCTAATTCACTGTTTTTCTCCATTTCGCACAGGAGAGATCAACTTTGGGCTAGTGCTGACCTTTGTGAAAACGCTGGCGGCTAGTCTAAACCCGGCCAAGGCACAGATAGGTATGATGACCTTCGACAGCCAGGCCAACCTGATGTTTCAGATAAACGCCTATACAGACACCACTAACCTCCTCAATGCCATGTCTGTCTCTTACACGTGAGTATGCAACATATTCAACATAAATTTGGGCCATATTGAATGGGAAACCTGACTGATAAGCGCCCGTCATGCATAAGAGGAAGGAGTAATCATGCCTTCAATTCTATATCACGATGTACAGTACACTATCATTGTATTTGAATTAAAGCTATAATATTATACAGTGATAACATTGTAAATCATGAAGGGGGATCTTATATTGTAGGCCTACACACAGTGCAACATAGTATTACATGTATAGTTTAGCACTCCAGACCTATTAGGTCTCATCCTCAAATTGCAGTGATGTTGAAAAGGGAGGGGGATGCTTTGTATGATAGCTTCATGTGAGGCACTTAATGCAAATCAGTTTCCTCAATGCCTGACAGTGGTGGAACGACCAACACCTCCGATGCCCTGACCATGCTGACCACCATGTTCATGGCTGAGAACGGAGACCGACCTAACGCCCCCAACTACGCCCTGGTCATCACTGACGGCCGCTCCAACAACAAGACTCTCACCTACGCCACAGCCAGACAGGTCAAGGCCATGGGCATCCAGGTCATGGTCGTAGGTAAGGGTTAGGGCTGGTTCTAGGTGAAAATCAATGATTTAAATGGTTTTACATATAATATATGTATGTATATATAGGGATATATTATATGATACAGAGTCGAGTCATTGTTGGCCAATAATAATGGCATTAATAAAAAAACATATACATCAATTCTATGTAAAACTGTTTGTAGTATAGATAAGATGTAGAGTGTAAAGAAATGTTGATGCACTGGTATGATATTGTACTCACAAAAAGTAAAAGTTGAAAATCAAAAGTTATTGCAAGCTTGTATATATATGACATATTTCCTGTTGGTAGCGATCAACCTGAATGACGTGTTTGCACAGAGGGAGTTACGTGGCATAGCCTCCAACCCTGACGACCTGAACCTCATGAGTCTGGACAACTTCACCATGCTACCCACCCTCATGCAGGGTCTGCTGGACTCTGTTTGTAACAGTAAGTACCTTCAGCATGTCCCTCCTCCTCCAAGGTCTCACCATACTAGCCTCCTAGCCCAAGTAGGCCCCCATTGTAAGGTGGTGATATGCATTGCATGCATGGCAGGACTGCAGTGCCACCATTGGCAGCATGTCATGGCCACATTGTCAGAAGCCAAGACACCAGAATTTGGCTAAGACCTAACTCATTCAATTCATTGAAATTCATGATGGGTCAAATAAGAAAAGACTCATAAACTAGTAATCAGGTTCTTCACAATCATTCACCAGAAATCCCAAACTGTGGATACCACTTGCAAATGCAAATGGTATCCTTCAGCTATTATTTAGATAAAATGCAGCAGTGGGTAAAATTCTGTTTACTGGCTCATGACCTATCATGTGACAAACAAAATACCAACCAAAAGATATTTCAGAGGATGTGTGTTACTCATTGGAT
Organism: Harmothoe impar; assembly: GCA_947462335.1. NCBI lineage: Eukaryota > Metazoa > Annelida > Polychaeta > Phyllodocida > Polynoidae > Harmothoe > Harmothoe impar. Next base: position 11,390,743 of record OX381721.1, on the reverse strand, counting down.
TTGCAAGTCTCCAACCAGCCAGCAGTGCCCATGTTGTAGCAAACAGGTGCCTGTATAGCACATTAACTGGGGCACAACAGCTGTGTGTACACTGATACCAGCAATCTTATGAGATCTTGGATCCACTCTCACGACTTAGCCTGTTCCTTGCACGCAATGGTGTGTGGGTGTATGGTCAGTGCCTACATCTTGTGAGAGATTCTGAGCTCAGAATTAATATGACTGTGCATATGGAGGAACCAGATTTATCGCTACGTGCTTGATGAGTGTACTGGCTGTACCATTCAGTAGGCAGTCCTCTTTCTACTCCCAATTAGACTGTTGAGGAAGGTATAATATGAACCCAGAAGGCAGCACACTTGTGCTGTAGGTTTGCATTGAACATAATAGTAACTGATACAGCAGTGTATCCCTAGGAGGCACATTGGTGCAGTGAAACTCCCATCAGTGAAAGATAATGGTTTTGTACAGCTAAGACCATTTAACATGAACAGCTTCCTTTTGTTCTATGGTCTACTTCCCGGGATGGATGAATGTGCTAGGGGACCATACATTGAGTCTTACAGTGTCTGTATCTATTCTATGTTCTACCTACAGCAAGGGATAAGTGTGCTTGCGGACCATGCAGTGAGTCTGACAGTGTCTGTATCTGTTCCATGTTTTACCTCCAGTGGTTGATGAGTGTGCTAGCACACCATGCACTGAGTCCTACAGTGTATGTATCATTCTGTTCTATGTTCTACTTACAGCAGTAGATGAGTGTGCTAGTGGAGTGTGCACTGAGTCTTACAGTGTCTGTATCTGTTCTACTGTAGTGGCTTGAATAAGTGCATCTGCGCTTATCAATTTCAATGGTACCATTTACCCTACGCTCATACAAAACCTGCACTTTTTCAAGATACAAATATGGCCCAAGTTTTTATTTCAATACCCTCATTTAGCTGCGCGTATTCAAGACCTGTGCTTATTTGAGACCCCTGCGCTTATTCAAGCCACTACTGTATGTTCGACTTCCAGCTGTGGATGAGTGTGCTAGCACACCATGCACTGAGTCTTACAGTGTCTGTATCTGTTCTATGTTTTACTTCCAGCGGTGGATGAGTGTGCTAGTGGCCCATGCACGGGGTCGGGTGCTATCTGTGTAGACGGTCTCAACAGTTACACCTGTATCTGTGCACGTGGTTGGAGTGGCAGGAACTGTAACAGACGTAAGTGACATTACATTGATTTAGTCTGAGGAGTTATATATAATTTTGTCCAAGAAGAAACTGTCAGTATTAATCCATGTCTAGAGTATTTTCCACAGTAATTCTGACAGACGAGAGAGATAAAATTATTCAACCGATATTAAAAAGTCCAAACATTTCTGCATTTTATGGACGGCAATACAAGACCATCCACTTATAAAAATTGCTTAATCTAACCAGTTTACATCTCATTCATTTGTTCACCCCCTACCCCTAATTTTTGCAGGTTGCAGCCCACAGGCAGACATTGTTTTTGTGGTGGATTCCTCGGGCAGTATCCGCCAGGAGCGCTTCCGTCTGATACAGAACTTCATCTGGTCCGTCCTGTCAGAATTTAATGTGGGGGATGATGGCATCAGGGTTGGCACCGTCATGTTCAGCGATACAGCCATGCTGCTGTGGCAAGTAAGTGGGGGTATCAAATCATAATCATGTTTGATCCTAGAGTAAAAACCAATAATAGTATAGGATATTAAAAAGGCTGATTCTACCTTGGATAATTTTTGGCATTTTATTACTAATTATGATTTTTTTTTACTGCAATAACTCTCTTATCCAATTCATTTTACATTTTAAAATATCTTTCTAAAGTTATGGCATTTCTCTCTCCCTCAGATGAATGCATACAACAACAAGGAGGACCTATTACAGGCTGTAGACTCCATCCGCTACGTGGCCGGTATGACTAATACAGCAGCCGGGCTTAAGATGGCGCGGGAGGTCATGTTTACCCTAGCCAATGGAGACCGCTTAGATGTGCCAAACTTTGCTATAGTGATAACAGATGGACAAAGTAATGTTAACCCTGACCAGACACTACCCGAGGCCATCCAAACAAGACTAGCTGCCATACAGGTCGTTGTAGTATCTGTGGGTAAGTGTCAGTTGTATATGGGGTTATATACATATAAACACAGCCAGCTGCCATACAGCTCATTGTGGTATCTGTGAGTGTCAGTTGTACACATCAGACACAACCTGCTGCTATACAGCTCATTGTGGTATCTCTGAGTGTCAGTTGTTTACACATTAGACACATTGTGGTACACTGTGAAAAGATGTGTGTTATGGGGACATGGATAAGGAGTAACACACACCTATAACACACTTTGAAATATTACACACATTATGAGCATGAACACACTTTTTTGTCAAATGCATGTAGGTATTAAAAGTGTGTACAATATACACACATTTTATTGACACCAGATGGCACCACAAGCATTGTTTTAAGGATTCCAATCACACTTCAAGATTTTGATCATGTTTAATGATTTGATATCAAATTTTAAACACAATTATTACTATGAAGTGTAACATCAATGCATGCATGAAGCTATCCCATTGAAGACTGAATATCCTGTCCTAGGGAGGTCTGAAGAATGTGGAATGAATAGGACACCTTTCCTGTGTGTTCAGCTATATTGTAAGTCAATATGTAATTGAAATCTTACAAGGCTCTGCTATGTAGGATGACTGCCACAATTTGCCACCATTGCACTAGTGGCTGTGGTTGATGAAATTTTGCCTGCTGGTACACCAGGGGTGCTCCGCTGGCAGCCAGTGCCAGGCAATGCTGAATAACACACTTAATATATCTAAACACTTTACAATGCAACACACATATATTTCACTTACACACTTTTTCCGACGCACTTTAGATTTTACACTTTTTTCTCTACACTCTTTAAAGATTAACTAACTTTTGAAAAAGTGTGTAATGTGTTTAAAAAAAGGGTGTGTAAAATAAGTATACAAAATAGGGTGTTAAAAAAGTGTGTTAAGTTAACACACATTTTTTAGAGAGTATATATGTGAGTGTCCGTTGTCGACATTAGAAACAGCCAGCTGTCATAGGCTGCAATCATGCTTATTCTGATAATATTTATTTTGTAGTCCATGTGCATTGCTTCAGGGCGAGGGACTTATGCTGTATAATTGCAACCAGTTTTTACGAAATAAGTATGAAGTCGCAGATATAAAATGTTCTGATATTGCCAGATGTGTGTACAGCTCATCAAGAGCTTTCATTTGATATATATGACAAGTGGTATATTGCCCAATATTCACTCTTAGACAATATTTTTGATGGTTTTTTGTTGATTTAAATGGAAATTAATCAAAATGAGATAATTGAAAATTAAATTAGATATTAACTATATCATACTATACAATTGTAGATCCCATGGCCATCAGTTTTGGAAAAAATGGGGGTAGAAATTTGGTTTTTAACTTAGTTTGCCAGAAGATAATTATTCATATTTTAGAAAAATGTCATAAACTCCTTTTTCAAAAATAATATTTTTTCCACACTATACTACTTAAAATGCCCATATCTAAGCTCTTAAACATGCGACTTCCAACCCATTTCGTTAAACAGGGTCACAATTAATTATAATTATCTTATCACAACATGTTATTAACATTATAATCGTTTTGCAGGTTTAGATGCACCTAACCTGGAGATCAAGGGCATTGCCTCAGACCCTGACGAGGTGAACATCCTCAGTGTGTCCTCCTTTGAGGACCTGCCCATACTAAAGGACACCTTGGTCGCAGCTACCTGTGACCGTGAGTACACGGGCTGCTGGCAATATGTCATATAATAACACTATTACACTGTAAAAGATTATCCCAAAAAGGGAAATTGTATAGTTATCATCCATGATATAGCAAAGGCTTCAATATTGATTTGTAATTTATTAGGTAATTGGACATTATTATCAGTTTAACATAATTTAGATACGTTTTGAATTGAGATCACAACAACAGTATTTGGCATTTGTAACTGAAGGGAAAGGTTGCTTTCCATAGGCAAAATGGAAAAAGATGACATGTATAATATGGAACTTGATTCCAGATAATGGATTGAATATCATACACTTGCAGGTGCCCAGGTGCCTAGGTGCCCTCTAGAAGAATCAAAACACTAACTGTCCTTAGCCAAAGCTACAAATCAACATATATGAAGAGTTTGGATGCAAAACGAAATAAGCGCCATTTCAAAAATAGGGACAAAAATCAGACAAAAATGAAGATTAGGGAGAGTGAAATATAATCCTGAAACAGTTTTTCCAAGATTTACTATTTTTCATATCATTAGGACCTACTTAGTATACACTCCGGTATCAAAGTAAAATAATTGACCCCAAGGTGTCTTTACAAAAAGCACTATATGCTTCAATTCTGGGATGGAGATATGTCATTTTGCATCCAAACTCATCATATGTACCAGGAACCCAGTCGGATGGCTGTAATAAGTTCTAACAGAAATACTTTTTTAAAAAGAATTCTATGTGTTTGACTTAACTTGCAGAGGTGAATGAGTGTGGGAGTGGACCCTGCAGAAACAATGCACGGTGCTTTAACGGCATCCAGAACTACATCTGTGACTGTAACGATGTCTACACGGGTGTCAACTGTGACAGGAGTAAGTAGTGCAGCCAACTATGGTATTATATACATATACTTATATTGAATAAATTCAGCTAATTAGATATGGATCATAGGTCATCTATATGGAATAATACACACTGTTGTATAAAATGTTGTAATGTCTTTACAAATCACTTATATGAGCATTATTAAACGTATATAACACAACATATAGATTCTGATATAAACCACCTTATTCTGATAACCCATCTTATGACACTTAAAGCTTCCAGTCATCGTATTTCTACTTAATAAAATGTTCTGCCCATGCAGGATGTAACAGGAGGTATGACCTGGTGTTCATCATAGACGGGTCGGGGTCCATAGCTGGGCTGGAGTACACCTTCGATCTGAGTCTACGGCTGGCGAAGCAGGTAGTCTACGGACTCAATTTTGCACAGGAGCGGACACGAGTTGGGGTCATGACTTTCAGGTAGGTCTTAACAATGAGTAAAAGTTCAAACCATAATGGTGTTGTTATTAAAATACATGTGGGTATTATACAAAACAAATCAGTGTAATATTTATTCACCGTACCAAAGACTTCATCACATTTTCAAGTCAGATATGTTGAACATTCACAGATGATGTCACTAAAGCTGTGACCTTCTCCTTCATCACCTCCCCCCCCCCCCCACATCAATGAGTATGTCCCATCTGTTCATTAATTTTGTGGGTTTTTTTCAGGGTTAAATCTGAAAACAATGTCAAACTTAAAAGGCCAAGGAAAAAGGCTAAAAAAAGGTCACAAACAATGCTCTGATTATGATACTGCTTGCAAAGTCTGTGTCACGTCATTCATAAACGTGCTTATCTTAAATGGATTTAATTAAATTATATGATATGTCTCCCTAGTGACGCACCCAACATCCGGTTCCATCTGAAGGACTACGTGGACCGGCAGAGCGTGCTGAACGCGCTGGCCATGCGGCCAGAGTTTGGTAAGACGGCTACGTCACTGGCCATAGACGCCGCCCAGAATGTTATGTTCACCCCCGAAAACGGGGACCGTGATGGAGTGGACAATGTCATCGTCATGATCAGTGATGGATACTCTAATGTGGATAGGGACTCAACTATACCTACGGCAGACGCAGCCCGAGCCGCTGGAACAACAGTAAGACATCCACACATCAGACCCGCTTCTCAGATAAGGACACCTCAGTTTGACAGGCTTTAAGAGTAAATAATTTGAGCGGTGGTCGGAAAAAAAAGTTGTCAAAGACAGCCCCCTGTGCACCAAAAATTCCCAGTGACCAGGGGGGAAAAAGGCAGGGAAACCTTCAGTTTCATTCTTCAGTTTCAGTATTAGGCCACTCAAATAATCTAAATGCTTTCTTATCACGGCGTATATCATAAAAATCAGGGTTTTGAGAAAAACTTCTTTTTTTGTGTGCCAACTTTTTATGAAAACCTGATGTGAATTGACAAAAATTGTCATATTTGGTATCAAATTAATGCTAATAATGCAAGCAATGCATCGGTATAGAAATAGTTTATATTTTCTCCACTTTTAAATGTAAATTAACTCTTAACCAAAGAAAAACACGTAATTTTTTTTTTTGAGTAGCCTTAACTCAGTACAGACATGAATCTATGTATAATTATACAGTATTCAAAGAGCCTGCTCACCGTTTCTGTATGTGTGCATGTTTCTCCATCAGCTTTTTCCTGATTTGATAATCAATCATGAAGTTTGCCTTTAGGCTGAAGGAATATCTGACTTGATTTAATATAATAGCTATCATTAAAACTGTTGGACCAACATATGTGTAGAGGCAAGGGAAAAGGATACTCCAAGGAAAAAGTCAACTTTAAAATTGATGTCATCAGCTTTCCAGTGATACATTACACTTGAAGATATCAATTCTAGTTTTTGTGGAATGCCTTCCTGAATATGAGTGGGCATTGCCCTATCAAAAAGCCTAATAAGCTCTAAGTCTCATATTTTCCCAGATATCCCTATCTAATTAGCATAATGATGATAATGAGAAATATATCATGCATTTTCCTTCTTTTAGTCATAAAATTTGATCTAGGAATGGTAATTTTATTCTGTTTTGACCATAGTAACTCCCATGAATCATTCTGTCAAGAGGTATCTTTAATTTTTCTATTTGGAATGAAAATCCTGTTTCCATGGCAACACATATCAACAAGGACACCCATTTAGGCCTTAAAACGTTCTTTTTACATTCCAAATATAGAGGCTTATCACCAGAAATGGAATGTTTTGTGTATTCCCATTTTATTCTACAGAAAAAATTACCCTAGAGCTATTTTTACCCTTTTTCTTTCATTTAAGGCCATAGTGGCGCCCCCCTGGTGGCAAAAATCGGAACTAATCCCGCACGGAGTATCCTTTCTGCTTGCCTGCTCACATATGTATATAAGAAGTATAAATGTGATTATTTCGCTTTCAGATATTCAGTGTGGGCGTGGGACATGAAGGCTGCTTAGATCCAGACGAAATCCGAGCAATCGGCAACACACCAGACTACCAATACACATATATCATGCCTAACGAGACTGCCATCATGCCTACTGCACAAAGTATTCTAGATGTTTTATGCCTAAGCTAGAATTATATACTCACAATGAATCATATACAATGCACTATATACAGACATGTATCAGAGAAGTTGTGCTCACTCCATGAGAATTTGGTGCTTACCAGAAAACATTCCTGTGAATTGTATGATATAATATCATTATAGTATTGGTGACAGAACAACCTGTCTGAATGAAAGACTTCCTCCATGATTGTATACTATATACAGACGCTATCCTCCCATAACTATGCTAAAACTATAAATGACCTAGCCTTGGTAAGTGGCTTAGGTAGCCTACTATTGCCTATTGCACACGTAGAGCTTAAATTAATTATTATGATGTTCAATTCAATTAAACAGCTGATATGTTTATATTTAATCCATACACATAATGATAGATATTATGCGAATTGGGTCTGGACTGCATGCCATGTTTGGGCATAGTGTGGTGAATGAGGGAATCATTGGTGTATATTTAAGCAAGATAGCCAACATTGTTGTCCGTGTGCAGTTAACAGTTTATAAGTGTGCGAAATGGTTCCCTCCATTGAACCATGAATCTCAGATATGAGTCCAAATAGTCATTCTATAATAATTTGTCAATCTCACTAAAGGATTCACAGAAAAGAAGGATTGAATTCAATCAACTGGGTTTGTACACTTTAATTAAGCACATGTTCATTCAAATTTCAACAAGTGTAACAATTAAGACTGATCTCCTATAATATATAGACGATGCTTTGGGCTATGTTGAGTTTATATACTGATTGGTGGTGCCTGATGTTTCATAAGATGGCCAGAGTTCGGAGGCAGTGCAAACTAACTGAGTATAATGCAAACACTATTATTCACTCTTAGATTGCCTATTGCTGCTTGGTTATTAATCAGTATTTGCGAGGAAATTCCTTCACCATGTCCGGTACTATACTGGTCGCAATTATTACAGTGCCTTGTATCATATTTCATAGACTATTGGAAACCCAATTTCATTTACTTTTGGCTTCTTTTTTTCTGGTCCACACTGGATTTGTTTTGAACAGAATCTTTTTAAGAGATGGCCATGGAAATGGTTGAATGACTGAATTGTTGCCATACAGTTTCCTGTGTGCTATTGACACATTTATGCTCCTCCATGATCCATTTCAGTCCTTTAACCCTTTAAGGCCGACCCAAAAAAAAGTTTGCTGGTGAAGGGGCCGGGACATTTTCATAGGGACCCTCCCAGGGCCGAGCCTTTGCTGATTCCCATAGAGTTATGATGACTATAGTCGATGCTCGGCCAGCCATGGCATCAACTATAGTCGATGCTCGGCCAGCCATGACACGGCCCTAAATGGTTAATAATGTTTTAAACAATCATGTCAATAATTTGAATCTTAAATTTGAATCATTAACAACATGCATATGGATTCTTCTTGACATGTAATATTAAATGATAATTATGTATATTATGTGTATCACATCATAAAATGAAGAGTTTGGATGCAAAACGACATAAATCCATCCCTGAATTGAAGCATATAGTGCATTTTGTAAAGCCACCCTGGGGTCAATTTTAGTAATTCGGTAACAGATTATGTACTGAGTAGACCCTAATACGATAAAAAATTGTTAATCTTGGAAAAATAGTTTGTGAGTTATATCTAAGCACCCCTAATCAATCTTTTTGCCTTATTCTTGTCTCTTTTTTGGAAATGGCGCTTATGTCCTTTTTGCATCCAAACTCTTCAAATGTTACTTAGTGTGATACACTATTAAATGGCGTAGTCTTAATGCAATGACTAAAGCTATTTTATAAGTCTATGGTACTGGTTATTTGAAGAGGTTATCGTTGCTTTTCATGTTTACCTGTGTGAGAGATTTGTTGATTTTTATCATTGGATGAGGATGCACATTGTACCTTCTGAGTCAGATCAATGGTATATTTTATATTGTAATATGGCACACTAGCCAGCGTGATATTTAACTACGCAACACTTGAGATTTGTTTATTTCCCACCTACATTGGCCACAACTTAGGGATAATTACACCATGTTATGATGTTATATATCATTTCTCTGAGGCTCTTCATTATGTAAAATGTTATTATAATTTTAAAACGTTATTTTGACGTAAAATATATAATGTGTGTTTCTCTTTAGCTGGGTGGTTAGGTTGCCTATACTACTCCTTTCCTACGTACTTCATCTCATGATTAGCATGTGCAGTCAGGGTGTACACTATGATGGCCTGTGACGGACCTGACCATGCGCCGCTCACTGCACGGGCAAATCCTGTTTGAAATTTAACAACTTAAAAGTGTAAGTATCCATAGCTCCATAGAAGAAAAGTAGAAGAACAACACTGATTATTGTTAATTGCTTGCTCTCAATTTCAAACTGCTGTGTGTAATTCGGTTACTGGCTCCTCTGGCTTTCCCACGAGAATTAACATCATTACCCCCAGTATACAACATACCCTGCTTGCATCCTACAATATAATGCACATGTATGAGTGACCAATCAGTGTGGAAGGCACAGCCAAGAAATGCACAATGTCAAAAATATATTGTATAATGTATATTATGAGGGGTAACTAATAAAATATGCTTTCAAAGTATGATTCGTGGCCTATCTAAAACAGCAACTTTATATGGCTACGTCTAACCAGATCAATTAAAGTTGATGGTTTGTGACCGGGCGACCTCTTTGACCGGGTGCTCTCTTTGACTGCATGACCTTTTTGACCGGCAAGCGTGAATATGCATATAAAAATAACCAAATTGAAATAAAATTTGTAATATATAGTGTTAAAATATCCATTAACTTTCCAAGGCATTTCTGTCTACATTGCCCCCGTTTCAGCCGTTTTGACCCTTGCCGGTCAAAGAAGTCACCTGAGCCAACTTGTAGCGTCATTGATCAGGATTGATTAATTGCGCGTCATTGGTGACCCCTGGTGTAAGCCTCATATACTACACAATATTGGGTTGTAAAACATTCCTCATTCACCCCACTTCCGGGCTTACTTCCGCCCACCTCAAATCATCCCACTCCATTCAAATCGGTCAACCGACCAACACCTATATTAACTTTGTTCTTCTTGGTCACATTTTAGCGCTCACGGCGCTAAGTCCTACAAACTATCCACATAATTCAGGCAAGCTATACCTTTATTTTTAGCCTACATACACACCATTCCTGTCGGAGTAAGGTCTTGGTAGATGTGGCTGGATTTAATTTGGGTCATTGCTTTGAGCACGTCAACATGCCTGGGCGACAGCGACCGGCAGGCAGGGCGGCGTCCCAGCTAGCCCGCGCCAGGATTGTTGACTCCATGACCAAACAACCATACAAGAGGAAGAGAATGAATGAGAGTGGTTTGAACGGACAGAGCATTGTCCCCCCTACTACGGCCCCCTCGGGCCCGCCAGACCCAAGGTCAAATGACGAGTCGGCCATGGTCGTCGACCCCACCCCGGAGCAAAGGGTAGGCAGGCTCGAGGCAGACGTCAGAGAAATGAAGGCCGCCCTGGAGTTTCTGGTACTGGCGGCCACCAAGAAGGCCACCACCGAGTCCCTGGAGGGCCCCGGCCGGGACCCCCACACCTCGACACCGGGCCCAGCCGGGCGCCGGCCCCCCGCCAGTCACACGGGCGGTGTGTCGTGGGCGGGACGACACCAGCCGACCCCCCAGTCACACTGGGACGGCGCGTACACACTGGAGGACGACGGCGGTCATGCAGGGCGACTCCCGTCCCCCGAGAGGGGCGGACGGCGTGAGGACTCACCCCCGCGACGCGGCCCTATGGCCGACTTCTACGCACCACTCGGCATGCCCTCCCCCCGCAGCATGAGGAGGGAGGCCGACATGGCGGGTTTCATACACAACAACCTACAGCGGGAGCGTTACAGCATTCAGCAATCAGATGGTAAGAACCCCTTCCTGTGTGATCCATTTGTCGACCCCATTATAAAGCCATATGTATATCTGGAGCGAGAGGGATGTAACACCCTCAAACAGAAGCTAGAGGCCCGCAGCTCTATGACATGCCTAGAATACATTAATGCTACCAGCATGCTCCTCCAGAACCCCAAAGCATATGATGTTAAGCACAGGGACGACATATTGTTTCACATGGGGCAGGTCTCGCGGGACACTAAGACAAGAACATGGGGTCCCGTCAAGAGGTGGACACAATCTGTGTGGGATAGGATCGAAAAGAAGGAGTTTAGTTGGGACCAGCATCAGCTGATACACAACCTCAAGGTAGACATGGCACTGGGGGAGGGGCACCAGTCAGACGTCAGTGTCTCACAGGGCAGAGGGCAGAACGGTGCCCCCACCCCCCACAGTGACATCCTCATATGTAGGGACTTCAATTCAGTACGGGGATGTAGCCATAGGAACCACCACCAGGGCCCTCATGGTAAGCTCTGGCACTACTGCGCGTACTGTGATGCCAAAAACCTCACCTTCACTCACAGCCTCATGGCATGTCAAAACAAATACCGGGACGCGCCGGGAGGGTACAATGTGCAGCGGGGAGGTCAGGGCGGCCCACAACACCGCCCCCAGCAGCAACCCCCACAATCCCACAGCAGCACACAGCAGCAGGGTGGCTACAGCAGTCAGCCACAGTGGCAGCAGTGGCAGCAATATCCAGGGTCAAAAAACGACGCTGGGGGTCCCCCAGCAAACCGCTAGAGAGGATCCCCCCTATACACTGTACAGAACGTTTCATAATCCCCAATGTACATAACTCACATGATGTTGACATCGACGCCGTCTCCGCATGTTTACAATCTGTAGAGACACGTGCTACACGTGCGCCCCGCGCACGTGGTGTTGTTGTTGTCACCGCAGGCCACGCCCCCACGGACGCCCCGGCGCCACGTGACCGCGAGGCAGCGGGGACGCATGACGTCACCGATTCTCGCCCAAGCTCACGCGAGATCCAAGATGGCGGCGCCCAGCTCGGTAAACACGCCCGCACCGGACTGGAAAGTGACTCTTTGTCTATTTTATCGATTGAAAATGCTTTTAATGATCAATTCACACCGCAGCCCCTTCAGCAGGCTGCGTGCACGGCTGATGGACAGGCCGCCACAACCCCTCCGGCTCCCGGAGACGCAATACACAGCCCGGACTCTGCCGAGCACACGAGCTCGGCCCCTCGGTCAACGATAGTCGACTTTGGTAAGATTCGAAATATGTGTGAATCCAACAACATAGATCCCGCTGTTAACATTGATCCAAGTCAGTTTGCCCAGCACAGGTCAAACACATGGCCCGCATGGGACCAGGGCGGCAGCCACCAAGAGTTAGGTTATATATATGAGGCCGTCATATCCACGGGCCTCCCCAATAGTCGGGGAGCCAAACTAGAGGTTCCGAGCAACCTTAATCTAGACAAATGGGATGCATACCTTACACAGTCGGGCGAAGATAGGCAGATATTTGAATTTCTGAAATATGGGTTCCCGGTAGGATATATGGGGCCGGTATCCAACACCACTGGGGTGGACAATCACACAAGCGCCACTGAATACGCCTCGCAGGTCGATGCATTCATTGAAAAGGAGATGGGCCTAGGGGGACTCCTGGGACCCTATGGGGCCCCACCATTCAGGGAATGGGCCCACATCTCCCCACTCATGACCAGGGCCAAGTCAGGGACGGATGATAGGCGAGTTATAACGGACATGACCTTCCCATACACATCATCTGTCAATGCTTATGTAGCTAAAAACACGGTCATGGGGGTAACAAGACAGCACACACTACCCACTGTCGAGGCATTCACACAGGAGCTCTTAAAGGTGGGAAAGGGGGGCTACATGTGCAGCCTGGACATAGCAAGGGCATACAAAAACCTGGTTTCTGATCCCCTGGACTGGCCTCTGTTGTGTTTAAAATGGAGAGACAAATATTTTTGTGACATTTCTGTGCCATTTGGGTCGAGGGCCTCGGCTGCACACATGCAGTCGGTGGCAGAGGCCATAGTCAGAATGCTTGAACGCCAGGGAATCTACGCCCGCATGTATTTAGACGACGTTATCATCTTGTCTGTTAACAGGGCCACTGCATGGGAAGACTACCGCAAGGCCAGACACCTCATCTCTGAGCTGGGCCTACCAGAGGCCGAAGCAAAACTACAACCGCCGGCGAAAGTCATCAAGTGGTTGGGGGTCGTCATCAACGCCACCAACATGAGTGTGTCTATACCAAAAGAAAAACTCAAAGAAATTCTACTCAAGGTGAGCACACACTCAAAGAAACGTTCTCTATCCAAGAAGCAGCTACAAAGTCTTCTGGGGTCTCTGCTACACATTTCAAAATGTATACCCCCGGGACGACTATTTGTGTCGCGCCTCCTCGAGGCCCTCCGGGGAATGAAAAAGAAACATCTCAACATTTCAGCATCTATGAGAAAGGACCTCAGGTGGTTCCTGGAGTACGGTCAGGGCTGGAACGGGGTGTGTCTCATACCACAGGGTCCCCCTGCAGCCACCATCTACGTCGACGCATGTGGATCAGGCATTGGGGCCACTGACGGCGCCACTGCCTACGCCACACAAACACACCCCACAGATGACACTGTCCCAAACATTGCTCATTTGGAGGGCATTAATGTAGGCGTGGCCATCCATTCATTTTTATCACGTGACTTTGCAGGTAAAAACATCACTGTGTACTGTGACAACGAGGCAGCAGTATCCGTCTTCACATCAGGTCGCGGCAATGATGCCACACTACTGGACTGTGCACGAGCCCTGTGGATGGCCCAAGCAGTGTTGAATGTAAACATTAAATTCCTTCACATTGCAGGCGCCTCCAACACTGTAGCAGATGCTCTCAGCAGGGCCCACCTCTCAGCGAAACATTTAAGAGAGGCCCAAGCACTTGTTAATGCACACAAACTTACAATCAAACAGTCATGTAACTACTTGTTTGACGCTGTCACCCCATCCATATCTTCCAGATCGGGCCTTCACATTGTTGCAGCACAGGGCGGCACACAGGCAGGCACAGGCAAGGGCCGCGGGAACATTCAAGAACAGACGTTCAGCTGTCGCAGCGTGGCTGGCCTTCTGTCACACAATGAGGATCAACCCATACTTACCCACGTACCAAGAGGTGTGCGGGTACCTGGAGTACCTGGCAATCAGGAAGCTCTCCCCACTGACCATAAAGAACACACTGTCGCACCTGAGACGACACCTGGTGTTGGTGGTCGGCTCAGCGGGAGACATGACCCATTCACGGGTCACACTGGCCCTGGACGCACTGGACCGGCTCAAGGATGTCCAGTCACATGCCAAGGAGGACATACCACTACAACTCTTCAAACACATCATCATGTCTCTGCCCGGGACCCCAACAGGGACAGTCCTCAGGGCGGTACTACTGGTGGGCTATCACGCCGCATTGAGGAAGTCAGAACTGGTACCCCCCTCAGTGTACACATTCAACAAGGACAAATATCTAACGAGGGCAGACCTCACATTCAAAAAGGACTCAGTCACATTCAAGGTGAAATGGGCAAAGAATCTACAAAAGCACCATCAGCACAAAATGGTGACACTCCACACATCAGACAATCCAGCGTTGTGCCCAGTCAGAGCTCTGAGACAGGTCCTCAGCCAGAACAGTCAGCAGCCCAACAGAGCCCCACTCTTCTCATTCCCCGGTACCGCCACCCCAATGCCCGCGACATATGTGGACAAAGAGTGGCGGGACGCTCTGATGGCCCGTGGCGTAAAACCCACAATGTACAGTCTCCATTCCCTCAGGTCGGCGGCAACAACAACAGCTTATGTGGCCGGGTGCACCGAGCTACAAGTCCAGAGGTACGGGGGCTGGAAGTCAAAAGCCTACCAGACATACATAAGAGCCGCAACAAACAATAAGGTCAACCGGGCTATAACCAATGCTCTCTCTAATGCATAAAATAACAATCTCTACAATTCTTGGCTGGCTTGGCTCGTAAATTCATTAATAATTGTATCACCTGTTATTTATTATATATGTCTGTATAAATGTGTATAAAATCTTAATCATAAAATTTAATAAATTTTATTACCCCAAGCCGGCCTTCTCTTGCTTCACTGGGATACAGTAATGGTAGCGTCATTGATCAGGATTGATTAATTGCACGTCATTGGTGACCCCTGGTGTAAGCCTCATATACTACACAATATTGGGTTGTAAAACATTCCTCATTCACCCCACTTCCGGGCTTACTTCCGCCCACCTCAAATCATCCCACTCCATTCAAATCGGTCAACCGACCAACACCTATATTAACTTTGTTCCCACCCACCCTCACCTATCATACAATTTTACCTTTTACAATTATTAATTTTACACTGTCTTACCTCGTAAATTCATTAATAATTGTATCACCTGTTATTTATTATATATGTCTGTATAAATGTGTATAAAATCTTAATCATAAAATTTAATAAATTTTATTACCCCAAGCCGGCCTTCTCTTGCTTCACTGGGATACAGTAATGAATAGAATATTAATGAAACAAATACACTGATACAAGTGACCAGTCAGCCTCAATCAACTTCATTTCAAATTGTAATGATAAACATTTCACAAGAAGATTGCTGAATAGAGTTACAACTGACATTAGGACCATAGTGTCATTTATTTATGAAGGTGAGATTGTTCTTTAAGCATGTAGATTTTCTCTATAAAGAGGGTGTGGGTTCATCATTGTGTGAAGACTTCATTTATTATTAGATATTCCGTCCTGGACACAACAAGTCATTCATTTTCCTGTGGAGAGTGTGTATAAGGTTGGAAAGAAGAAAACTGAAAATCCCTGCAGGCCATATCTGAAGGGAATATAACATTAAATGATATACAACTCAAATGGAATTTAGCGTTTACGAAAAGGGTGTGAAATGGTTATAATTATATTTCCATTAATAATTCAGACAATTATACCATTGGTGGCCCAAAATCATATTCATTTTAATGAATGCGGAGAAACAATGATACTATACCTCTCCATGGTGACAGCATCAAAATAATTATAAAGCCAATCTTCAGATGTCTTTTGTAAAATAATTATAATTAATCAATGAAAATTACGTGAAATTAATACAAAAATGTACAATTAACTTTATATCAAAAAGAATCCTAGTTTCTCATCCACTTATGAAGAAACTGGTCATTCGCACCGATTATTATGGTACGTTCTCTGTCTATAATATATTATTGGCCTTACCATGGCATCACCCGGTGCTAGTGCTGAGTGCCTATCCTCCATACCAGCCCCTTCTTCATGGTGGGTTAAGCCTTGTTCCTCCACCCACAGAGGATGTCTTTAAGGTCTGAGCGGAACTTGGATCCCCCCAGACAGTAGAGGAAGAAGTTTATGCTGTAGTTGATGTAGAACCACTTGCCACAAAAGTTGTACCAGAAGAAGTAGATGGCGAAGGACGTGGGATCGTTTTTGTAGTCTATGAAGAGGTAGGAGATGTAGCGGATGCACTGCGGCATGGTGAACACCAGCAGGGCTGTGGTCACCATGATGAGCATGGTCACCATCTGACGGTCACGTGCACTCATCTTCTCACTGTCCTTGCTGCCGGCGCTGTCATCTACAACATGAAGACATTCATGTTACCAACCCTTCTATACCACCTCTCCAGCATGCATGAGTCGAAGTGGAGCGTGGACTGGTAGGCCTACTTAGGGCATTATGACAAAAATACATATTCGTAGATGCAGTGTTTTATGAGCGATTAGCCACGGGTACCTTATCACCAATCATCTCCTAGATTATTTCTGGAATTGTTCCTGGTGGGCCAATTGCTATGCTTTAAATATAATTATGAAAACAGTTTCAAATAACAGATACCCTACTCACCTTCGTTACCACCAAACTGCTTGGCCCTTGCTTTGACGGTGGCCATGATAAAGCCATTCAAGACGGAGATAACAGCAAAGGGTATGAGCGAGTTAAGCGCAGTGTTAAACCACACAAACACCACCGCCCAGCTGTCACTCACTCCGAAGGCCTGACAGGTGCGGCCATTCTGTGCGAAGTATCTCAGATGGGGTAGTTGGCAGATAGAGACGAGGATTATGATGACCACACAGATCTTCCAAGCCCTAGAGTCAGGTAGGCGATATATTATTTTGAGAGGGAGAGAGAGAGAGCATGCTATTAGGAATCTTTTCATGTGTCGTATATCATAATTATCATGTGAAAGCTGTGATAATTAGAAAGAAATTGTGTAGATAGTGTAGTAGCTACAGGTATATTCTAGGTGGATCCAAGAGATCTTCTGGAGCAACGTAGAAATATTGAGTTTGGTAAAGCTTGATTTATTATTGAATCATCATTCAATATTGGGATTGCCTCAAACTGTGGCCCCTTACCTTGAGGTGGTACAATACTCCTTAGCACGGAAGGGAAACCTGACAGCAATGAACCTGTCCACGGTGACGAAGGTGACCAGCACCACACTAATCATGGAGAAGTTACCGAAGAAGTAGCCAGCGATCTTACACTGCTGGTCTGTCCACAACACCTGGGGTATAAAGACAGTGATGAGGTAGTAGTTTGCCACCTTACAATGATCTCAACACACAGATAGCGACAACAAGAACTAGTCTGCACCGTCCTCAACACAAAGAAACAACAGCATTTGCAAGTAGCCTACAACCTTACACTGTCCTCAACACACACAGACAAAAGGAACCCTGTAAACACAGATACGTAGTTGGGACGTAATTTACATTGATTTGGGGTGTGAAATACGAAATCTTGCAAGGTTTTTGAACGTCAAAACGTGAAGGTTTACTTACGTTCAATTAACGTTCAAGTTTGATTTACGTTTTTCTACGTCATTCAGACGCAAATATATGTTTATATAAAACGTGAATTGATGTAAATTATACCTGCATTCTATGTGAAATAGCCGTATTTAGTCGTACATCTGTCTCATAGGTGTATATTTACATTCACAAATGTGATCGTTAGTTATATAGGGCTGTGTCTCACGACCTTAGGTCAATATTTTTGTCTCTGACCGGGTGCCGTCTCTGACCAGGTGCCATCTCTGACCGGGTGCCGTCTCTGACCGGACGCCATTTGGGAGTTTAGTTATCTTCTACTAACAGCAGGAAGCTAATTATAGTTACATAACAACTGCCATAACGTTTTTACAAATCCTAATATATATGAGTATATGTTAAAAAATTAAAAACACTTCCTTCTGACACCAGGTCAGAGACGGCACCCGGTCAGAGACGGCACCTGGTCAGAGACGGCACCCGGATCAGAGACAAAAACATTGGCCCAAGGTCGTGGGACACAGCCATAGATAACTGGTATTGTAAGTCACCATTTCATTTTGTATTAATTTTTTAACTCTTCCTTTACCACGTCCCAAATAAAGGCACCTCTCCCAAAACCAGATTGTTTCAGATGAAATTTAAATGGAATATTAAGATGTAGGGGATGGCCTAACCTTTCAGAAACTGAAAGAATTTTGTA
This sequence comes from Harmothoe impar, assembly GCA_947462335.1. Lineage (NCBI taxonomy): Eukaryota > Metazoa > Annelida > Polychaeta > Phyllodocida > Polynoidae > Harmothoe > Harmothoe impar. The sequence continues at coordinate 11,372,001 of OX381721.1, read as the reverse complement.
AATATTCTAATTAGAAGTACATCTATGACAAAATGAACAGTATCGAATGACCAGAAAATAAGATACCCTAAATCGCTCTATGTGTTCTATTTGAAATTTAATTTAGCTTATTTTAGTGTATATGTTGCCATGGCAACTTATATTTAGGCCATAATGCATCAAAATAGACCTAAACTTTTGGTACTATCTTTTTCAGCATGAAAAATTGGGCAAAATCATTTTTCACCCAAAAAACAATATTGTTTGACATTTTTCATGATTTTTGCCTTAAATATTGCTCAAATTATATTGAAAATGAGATGAATCTCATGCAAGTTGAGGTATCTAGGATTTTTAGAATAGTTAATGTTTGTACAAACCGATTAAGATATGCAGAGACAATATGCCAAAGACCACTGTCAGAAAAAATCATGGGATTCTACCAACTTTTAAGCAAAGCATAGAGGGCCAAAAATCGGCCAAAATCGGCCAGAAAACGGCCGATTTTGTGCCTAAAGGCGCGATCGGTCTTGAGGGGTAAATTCGCCAAAAGGCGCGATCGGTAAAGGAAGAGTTAAAACGGTTAATTACCCTTTTTGAATAGTTTGATAGTATTTCTTGCCCTCCGTATACATACTAAGATGTGGCTGCAGTGAGGCTTTGTTTTAAATTCATTACCACCAATGTGGTGTTCAATCAGTAAAGTACCCTAATGCATTATATTACATGCACTTTTTCATTTACTCTCCTATTATATAAATATCTAATGATGTGAGGCTGATTTTTATAAGATTAAATCCATGAGTATTAAGAGTTTATTGCTTTAAAAATGGTAGTTTTTCCCAGGTGCTGCCTAATTCTATACATATCTGAGATTGCTGACATCTAGAGTGAGACCAGAGAAATATTGCAAGGCTTGTGCAAAGAGTTTTACCTCATTCTGACGTTGATAAACGTAGAAATATTACGTTTATTTACGTCTGAATGAGGTAAAAAAAAAAGGTAAATTAAAGATAAACGTTCATTGAACATCAATAAACCTTAACGTTTTGACGTCCACAAACCTTGCAAAAAATCCTAAATCAAACCTTCGGTTGGGAAATTACTCAATAAACCTTTCTGCTACGTTGGAAACAGGTAGCATTTTTACAGGGAAGTAGCATGTCACCTTACACTATATTCAACACACAGCGACAACAGGAAGTAATCTGCCACCACTGAACTTCAAGCATACATTCTGTTTCCTTTATCATGTATTAAGGTATACCTTAATGCCATCGGTGGTCGACCAGTAGTTGATGACGACGAGCAGGAGGCCTGTGTCGCACACAGACACCACGGCCATGTAGATGCAGCAGGAGATGCGTCTGTTAGCCGGTTGTATCATCACAGTGAAGGACAGGGTGTTACCCACCAGCCCTATAGCCACGAATATAGGCACACACACCGTCTGGATACCTCTAAAAGTATGGGTCAGTAAGGGAAGGATTAGTCAGGATGATCTTGGATAACAGAATGATGTAACTTATCTAGTAATATTTCACTCTGCTGCAACTCTGTGATGCGACACTTGTCGGTATTTTCGTGTTCAGCAGATCTCCCTCATTTTACTGGATCTACCCCTGGTAATATGTTTATGAACAGAGAAGGATGCATAGGGAAATAGGATTTCTTCATGTGATATTTGGATCCACGGAAAGATGCAACATGACCGTTATCTGATACATTACAGCTCTGGACTTCCGCAAATATGTGCATACAGTGTTAATGCAAATTACGAGTAGAATTCTAGCAGAACAAGACGGAAACAAACCATGAACAAAATACCGATACCAACAACTTAGATTTTTTCAAAGAAAAATAGTACACCTGTATGCTGGTGGAATATCATACCACTAAACATGGACAAAATTATTATTATAACAAGAGACTTAATTGTGTTTTGTTTTCTAACAATCTCAACTGGGTAAAATGTAAAGGGTTGAAACACTTACTTCCCAATCTTGTACCAAAGGTTCTCAGCTGCCATTGTCTTAATGTTGGGTGGTGGGGGCTCAGTCTGGTTCGTCATATTAACCCCCAGCTCCATACCACTGGAGGAGGTCACCATCATGCCCTCCGCCTCCTCCTGGTGGTTGGTGCCCAGCACACAGGAGCAGCTCACACAAAGGGTGAGTAAAACCAGGAGCAACTCAACAGGCCTAGCCATACTGAGTTAGTAACTGAACCAATAGGGGTAGTTACTGCATAGCATTACAAATAGGAAAGTCCTATGTGGGGTGGAAGTGTAGGGTGAGCAGAGAAAGAACTGGGTGGTATGACGTTGTGATCACTGTATTTATAGCTGTGCGGACCTTTCTGTTTATCATAATGGGACGGAGACTCTACATATTACGAGGGTTGGCGTCCAAGGTAACATCAATAATATTGATTGCTATTTGTGGTTACAGAAAGTGATACAAAAGGGAAGGGGGAGGGGGTGTCGTGCCTCTGTAGGAATGTTGCATCAGTCACAGGTGCTTTGCCCTGCCCCTTCCTTGTAATCTGATTGCAGTAACTTGATTATGAATAAGAAGGTCTAGCACTTCAACTCACTTATCACTGCTTATAGTACAATAATACGTGTTGAGGAACAGATACCCCGTAATTCCGCAGTTATAAAGGACATTAAATATCCCTCTCTGAAGGCCCTATAGTTATCTAGACAAAGGCGCTTCTCTACTATAGAGACCAAACAAGGAAAGAAGAACGTCAAGAAAAAAGAAGAAATGAAACTAGATATGTATGTCAAATGCAGCGGGGTTCAAAGGGTCATCATGTGAGTGTTGTTGCCTCGTGATCAGGAGGCTTATAGTTCTATCATCTGCAGTCAGAGATCGGGCCCCGCCCGTTCACCTCTGCCCCATGGGGGTCTCTGCTGACTCTGATCACTTGGATCCTCGGCAGAGCCTCAGGTTAGGGTATCAGGGAGGTTAGGGATCCATTCTACATGTGCTGACGTACTCTTTGACGCCCATCAGGGATGTGGGGACTGGTATAGGTATATCACTGAGACTTGTGATCAATACCATCCTTAGCGTTTACTTAGATCTAAGAGTAGTTTGAGTTTGAAAATATATTATATTGGCGTATACAAGTCCATAATACAAGCCAATATTTGGCAAAGTAAGGCCCGAGTTTTATACAATATATTATTGAGTACATGACACATTAAGAAGTTGACACAATGTTGAAAAACTTCATTGTTCTCCACACAATGAAAGATAAACAGACAGAGTGAATCGTATTATAGATTGATTGATTTTTGTTGGCCAACAAGTCATGATTATACCTGTAGTTTAGTAGTTAGTGTGTAAGCTTTTCACTGATGGCCGGGTCTAGGATGCTCAAGGAATAGTGAGTGTAATACATTATTTGTACATGATCGGAGAGTCATTTCATAGAAGAAATTACCATAATTATCGTTAACTTTGTGTGTTTCATAAGGTGCCGTTGTTTTTGTTATCTTAAAAGCTATCATTAATTCGGGTATCATTTAATACATTCGCTATCTCTAAAAAGCTAATGAAATGCATTTCATAAGGAATTATGATAACGTTTTTACAACAGCAAACTGATATTTAACATGAGCGATTTTTGTTTAAAGAGAGCGATTTGTGTCTTTCATGAACCATATTCATCTGGACCTTCACCCCTGCTGATAAGGAAAGATTATTTGAATAAGATGTATGTCAATGATAGATGATGAAAATAAATGTGTTATGAATAATGCCCTTTAGAATTCTTATTCCAATTCCATTTTACTTTAATTATATTCAAGTTTGTCACAGAATGTGGACTTTTACAATTATAGAATTGATTTTCCTGAGTAATAGCTATTTGTATTTGATGTACCGGGTAAGACTTTATGTATTAGAAGAGTTTTTTTTAAAATCTCGATATTATAGATGTAAGACTTTATGTATTGCTTCTATGGATGTGTCCAATATAGTGAAGAGCTATCTTAATCAAAACTTTCGAGATTATAGATTTACCAAAACAGAAAAAAGCTTCAAACACATTTTAGCCACATTTGGAGTTAAGATAGTAAAATTGCTGAAAATATAGAGAAGGCCGCTGTCGTTAAAATTACATCTGCTATAGTTATTCATAATATAAAGGAGATTTAACAATAACTGCTTTTGAAATGCACTCATTAATTCTTGACCACTTTAGCTACCTTAAAAACGCCAAAGTTACTTTTGGGCGCTACCGTTAAAAACACAAATCTTACGAAAAGACTCTCTGCTTGTACACTACCATCAACTGCAGTACACTGACTCCTATTTTCCAGTCTCTGAACCTATCCAACCACCAATCATCATAACCAAATCTAGTCAAATACTAATCCACCATTGAATGCTACACATATCGGTATTAAGGAAATGGGATCTGTGGGGTGTTTCACAAGGGGCATATACAATTAATTGTAGAATAAGTGTTTCTATAGGAGGACTTAATTGTATATAACCAGTAAGACCGACATTTGGTTGTATCAATTGTATACTGCTTTTAAAAAGTGTTTCACAAAGGTCTACTACCAAGATGTTAAGTCAGGGTCTTGGCCTTCAATTGAGATACAACTAATGTATAAGTGTTTCACAATGCATATTAGCGTGGAGCTCATACTATGCCCGCTAATATTTTCCTTACATATTTTTCACGTTTTTTTCATGCAATATATGTGTCATACTACACACAAGAATCCCTGCAAATATCTGTTTATTCAGGATGAAAATAAACTGGTTATAATACACATTTAAACAACACTTATGTTGATCCTATGTGGTCATTATACAAGGGGAGCGTATTTAAGATTAATGCTTTATGGTTATTAAGGTTGACTTACTTTTACCAAATGTTAGTCTTATGTTGGAATTTCACAAGCTGCATTATTATCTTCAATTGTATTTAAGTATATGTCCATACATACAATTGAAACTTGTGAAACACCAAGATAAAATTAACATTGGGTGATATTAAGTTGGTCTTAGAAAACATGTAAAATTAATTGTATATATTTTCTCCTTGTGAAACACCCCACTGATAATGGTATTTATATAGGCCAAACATGGGTTCTCTGGGGCAAGTCTATAGAATAAGCCGGCTTAAGCTAGGGAAAGTGTCATACACATTAAACACGTAATTACACATGCAACACGCTATTCACACATAGAGCTATGGTCCAGGGACCATAGTTCCACCGATAAAACATAAGACTCCTGTAGAAAAATGGCGGTCAATAGGTGTGAGCAAGCTCTGATTGCTTCACACGTCAGCCCAAAAGAATAAAGGAAGGATTAGAAGCAAACCTACACAATCAATATGGGTGATACATAACAGTGTATTTTAACCCTTTAATGACGGGATGTTGCCTTAATGCATCGATCATGCCCTTGGTGCATGAATGCAGCCCTGATAAGTTACTCGCCAGTGCTGCATTCAAGCATCATGCCAACCCTACAGGGCTGAGACACTCCTGACGGGTCGGCATGATGCACCAATGTAGAAGCAGCAAGTTACTCACCAGGGCTGAGTTAGTGCATCATGACAACAAATGTCATTGTTTAGCGACATCTGTCCTTCAAGGGTTAACTTCCAGCTAAAATAACAGTGGGACACAATTTCTATTCTGTAACAGCCAGTGATAATGTTTGCCCCATGAGCTAGATCAATACACTGGTGCAGGTTTATGTAGATGGAATCCCAACCACACTTCCTGGTGATGTCTATATTGTTATTTAAACAATGTATACCACAGTTGGCTGGGAGAATAAAAGAAACTTCTTGCCTGTATAACACATACAGACAAATCAGGGGCGGATCCAGGGGTGGGGGGTCCTGGGGGTCCGGACCCCCCCCCCCCCCCCTTTTTGGTCCGCCCATAAGGCTGTTCAATAGACTTTGCCGAGGGTGGACCCCCCCCCCCCCCCCTCCCTTTTGGCCCATCCCTGATGTCCACCCCCAAATGTGCTATAAAGTGCATCAATTGACATCAATTCTCACCCTTGAAATAGACCAGAATGCTCTAGAGTCTACCAATTGGCATCTATATTTTCAAAAATTTTGAACTTCCACAATATAAGCTCTAACCGGTTCTAAAAAAGTAACACCATGTGAAAATCTGAAAACTGAGACTTACCACACAATTTTAAGTGCTATTTTTGAATTCCCCAGGTCAAAATTCATAAGAATAATTGAGGCTGGTCCCGTGTTTTTTTTCAATTTTTGAAAAGTTGTTGCACAGTGTTATGATCAGTCTAAAGACATTTCAATGACAGTTTCCTAAAGGTGATTATAATTATCTAGGCAAACGGGCCCTGTTCACCTATTTAACAGCCTTCGACTCTGCTGGTTTCAAGACTACCGGTATATAATTATCACCTTGAGTGAATATGTAACATGGATATGTCAACGAATCATAAAAGAATGGTCTGGCCAGCCTACTTTAGTTAGTTGAAGCCAACAGTCGTATTATCCAAATAGGGTTTTAAATCTCAATAAAAATATAAATTATAGTGACTTCCATTATGACAACTTATGTGGATCAGTACACTTACTATTACCACAATTGAGCAGACAAACGCTAGAGGGTGGAAAAATAACATGCATATTTAAATATGAAAATCAATTTCAATGGGTCAAATTAGCGGTTGGTTCAAATAAACATGTCATAACAAATAATAAGTAAGCCTAAAGACTCAACAAACCAAATTCACCATTTACCGGTAATGCCACCCACAGCGAGCTGCGCTCTGAGCAGTATTACAACAAAGCACATCCTGGACTGACAAGTCCTATATGTCTAAACATGACTATAACATAAACAGTGACAGTTATATCTATTAAAGATGTCACAAAGTAGGTCAACAAAATAATCATAATACAACATTGAATTATATCAGTAAATACAAATATCAAAAGCCACTTCATGTGAAGGTACAAGATGAGGTAATATAACTATTGTAGAGGGATCACTGCTAGTATCCAGTTCGGGGCAGAGTGTCCGCAACTCAAAGTTCACACATCACATATCAAAGGGAATTGAAAGTGGAGAAGAAAATATATAAAGGAGTCGGTGGGCGGGCCTTTTAACCCTATCTGCGACACCAGCTGGGGAGGAAAGGACGACAAATCCGTACAAAAAGAAGCAAGAAAAGATCGGGGACTGACGTCACGGGGATGCGGGGTAGGGGCGCCACACCAGCGAACAGAATGGTCTACATCATAGCCCTCAGCAAAAGCAAAATTAAATCTTAAAAAAACGACTTTGTCACATTTTTATGGCCTGGTGAAACGACCTTTTAGTGGCCTTACAGACCACACCTACTGGCACCATCTCCTGGCAAAATCCGGAAGCGCTTCCCAGGGGATGTGGTTTGTCTCTTGCCACGAGGTTTCATTGGCAGAATCGCTACCCAGGCGTCTTCAGTTAGCGTCACATATCGCATATCTTAGCTAGGGGTGGTTGTGATGATACCGATGGTACTTCATCCATCGTAATAATACACATAGAGTATTGGTTTCTAACCATATCACATTGGTTTATACATGCCCTCTGGGGAGGAAAAATCATCCGCCTCATAGGCAGTAGCCTCAGCAGAAAGACAGAGCAGAGTGCCAGGAATAGTATCAATAATATCACACATAACATTATCAGAGCCAGAACAATGTTGTCTCATGTCTTGTAGATGTTCCCTGCTCTCTTCTCACGTATACCTGCAACATAATATTATATGGTGAAGGAAGGTTATTACAACAAAAATGTCTTTACCTCATAAAAAAAAGGAGATAAAAAGAATAATCTAATCTGATATCTCCCCTCACGACCCTCTACACAGCTGCCGGTCCCTGAAGATGTTACACCATACTATGACCCCCCCCCCCCCCACACACACACACAATGACACAACAGGGAGGCAGGCCTTAAGGGCCCAATTTCACACCAGACCCAGATCATACTCTTCATGTACTACTCACATCGCGAAATAGCGATAGCTCGAAGGATGATGCTTACGGAGACAGATGATATCACTGACTGCTGGATGCCATCTTCCATCCTGGTTACAGTATGACGTATTGGAACCTGAGACGTAGTAGAAGCCCTCTGCGCATGTGTAGAAGGCCATCTTATGACGTAGTTTGCTGACGTGGACGAGAACTGACGTGTTTTCAGGGGGTAAGGGTGGGATATCTGGACAATAACTGGTTATTGTATCAACGCCTGTGGTAGTGTCAATCACTGAAGTAGAAAGTGGAAAAGAATCAACATAACGCATTTTGATCAAACCTTCAATGGGAAATGTAACAAGAACTGCAAAGCGAAAGGCGTAGGAAATATTGGGAAACTCCAAAATAATGATAAAATTTAGAAACACTGGTAAGCAATTTCGGGGGCATGTCTCCCTTATCCAATGCAATGTCTTGCATCTGACTTTGCATACACCTTCAACATTTACGGACATTAAAATAGCAGTAAATGTATACTATAAACTGGGTAACAACTAGGTATCTATCAACATGCAGAGATAATACACATCAGTGAAGTCTGCGCTGTGTTTCATGGTGAGGGGTATCCTTACTTGTGTCTGGGGCAGTGTGAACTTCAGTGGCAGGGTCTATGAAACCTGTAGTAGTCTGTGTAGTTACCGCAGCAGTCATCGTAGTTTGTACCACTGAGGAATAGATAAACACTCTTGTTATCTACCTGCATGGCACCACTTTACACACTTTGGAGTAAGTAAGGGGATGCCATGCAGATATATATTATCCTTAATAAAGTAAATGATTAATATTCAATAGCAATCGATTGAAAACCAATTTACATAGAGCTTGTTTCCAAAAACAATGTCTCCAACACAATATGAATGTTGTCTCCAACACAATATGAATGTTGTTATCCGGTAGGAAACAGTTTAATCAGGGACAACAATATTAAACCGATGAAACGGAGACAGTTGAGACTTTTACAGCAAATATCTAAATACTTAACATCTTGGGAATCTTAGTCTGATGAGGCACATAGGGTAATGCCCTTCTTTTCATGAGGACGATTTTGGAGTTAGGTGTTGTGCATAGGGGTGACAAGGTAATCATGCCATATGTAGGAGTGAATAAGATAATCATAGATAGTTGAGTAACCACCCCCCCCCCTCTGCATGTAGATAAAGGATAAGTATAATAAGGGTCATCTACCTTTGCACACCAGAGTAGGCTGTGTCCACACACCATGAGCAGTAAAGTTGGAGGTTCCTGCTCCCCTCACTCTGACCGTCATACCTGTACACTGGTACACCACCTGGATGCCTTCTGGGTATGGGGGCAGACCCTCTTCTTCCAGCTGGAGCCCCTCCAGGGTGAGGGGATCACCACACACCCCTGTGTGAGGGAAGAGGGGGAACCATTATGATTATACACTAATACTATACAGGTAAGGATCAATGAGCCGGAAAAGTCACCGATTGGTTATCAATAATTATATTTAATAAACATTATAGAAAGGCTAGGACAGAAGATAATAGGGAACACCTTGAATTAATATCCTCAAAGAAAAGTGAGATTGTATATTTAAATGATAAGCATTACAATTAAGCATTGGTACCATTGTACCATGGTGGAAACCAACGCTTCATGACTACACTGATATTCTTTGGCTCCCTATACAACCAATCTCTCAGTCACTATAAATTATAGCCTAACCACCTTAGTCATTTTTGGCTCCCTATAATAATCATACTATTATCAAGACTATAGAGGGTTCTTGCTATTATGACCAACCTAGCTTAGTTGATAATATTGTCGGGTCATTCAGTACTGACCAACTCACCTTAGTCTTCTCTATTTCAATGAGTTTAGGCTAAGTCCTTTGACTAAGGCATTAGTTATTACATTGTTATGCCTCAGTCATTTTTTAATAATAGCACTTGGTCATCATACCTGGTCAATGTCCCTCAGACTAACCTGGGCTTAGCCACTTCGGATTAAGGGCTGGGGCATTTCGATTTTCTGTGTATGATTATGTGTACATACCTTGTACTGATTTCAATATAATTTCTAGATGATAGATTAAATTAGATTAACCATTTCCTTACTGTGGCAGATGAGGGTGGGTGTGGTCCAGTGTTGTTGGGGTGTACAGGTGGCGAGGGGTGAGCCCCCACGTGGTACGTAGCCCTGCTGACACCTGTACCTGACCTGGGCCCCCACCCGGTGTGTGCTGCCCGTCCCTGTGTGTACCAAGTGCTGCTCCTCCAGGGTGGAGGATGGGCTCGGACAACCTCATGTCATCAAGATACACAGATATCAATATAAATACTGACAATGGGATCTGATCCATTAACAATTTAGATTGTGGACTACACTCAAAATGTAAACTTGTCTCCAGACTCTTCCAAGTGACGATCATAAAATAAATGAGTCAAAAACTTGTCTAAGTGACAAGGAAGCGGGTCTGCTAGCTGGAGATAAAATACCCACGTGGCATGTGCCAGCCCAAAGCCCGATTCCATTTGTGGGATGGTAACCTGATAGCTTAGACAACTTTTGACTTGTTTATTTTATGATAGTCACTTTGACGAGTCTGGAGACAAGTTTACTTTTTCAGTGTAGGCAATCAGGTCCTGGAATATCAAATATGCATGGGCACAAATGTGACATTATCGATGCTTACTATGTAAAAGGATTTTGTGTGTGAGATCAGGTATACGTTTTAGTTTTAAGTTTAAACAGTCAGCTTTTCTCAACATCGCTGTAACTTTAATTGATATGATGTGAATATAATGGAATATCAAAAACTTAATATTCACCCATCAAGCATGTGATGCCCGTACATGGTCTTCTTATTGCACTTAGCCAGGCAACACGGCACAATATGACACTGTCGAAGTAAAACATTAAAGGTTAATGTGTTCTACATATCTTACCAGATGTGATTAATAGATATATGTGCTTCAATACCATGTCCATTAATGAGCACATCTCGCATGAATTTCCATATTTCCATAACTCGTATAACCCATGTATTACTACTCATGTACGTATAAAGTTTGTACCCTTCATCTCAGATATATTGTTACATACCTATAACCTATGTTCTAACTACAACTATATTCTATCTCCTACTCAGGAAAATATATCTACCAATCTATAAAACCTTACTCGTCGTGTTATCATTATCCAGCTACCAACATTTATATAAGTGTGGAGTTCCTAATTGGGGATAACGTAATTCATATAGGACTTTAAAAATATTAACAAATTTCATTGGTCAAACATCTCGATGGAGGGGTGTGTATGTTGGGAGCAGTTCCATAAAAACAGATGTACTAATTTGGTTGCCAATTAAACAAACTTGATCTGAGTCTCGATGTGATGTTACTCATAGGCGCATCATATACAGTTCACATGCATGTTGGGAAAGATCATACATAATAATAAGCAATAACCCCGGGGGCGCTCACTATATTTCCAATACTTAGTCACTGTGTGCGAACATCATCCCCTTATCATGGGGGAAATCAGCAGAAATGATCCTATTTTCAAAGGGAATTTTGCAAAAAGACATACCTTAATCATTTATGACTATGAGAATTATACCCTTATCAGGGGTTACTATGAAGATAAATAGACAAAGGTTCACGAGTTTTGGTCTGTTGGCTGGGTTATTTCACGAGTTCAACAAGTGGAATAACCCAAGTAACAGACCTAAATGAGTTTTCCTGAATGAATTTTCGATTCAAATTAAATAATTATAGGACCTAAAATAACTGAAATAACCTATTGCTATGCCATTCAAATGTAAACAAACCGCCACTTTGATGACCTCATAGGGTCATGAAATACGGGAATGGGTTATTTAACAGGGTGTGTGTAATACGACATTCTTTGGTTAAACTAATGGCACGTCCGTATTTCATTAAAAAATAATACCCTGTAGTCATAGGTGATCAATAAATATGATAGCAAAAGAAGTGCAATATTTACCGTATAAACTGTCAAATAGTTTCAAAATATACCCCTTTCCCTTGCATTTGATACTGTTAACCACTTAATATTGTTAAAGAAATTAAAATGTCTGGGCTGTGATAGAATGAGTCTTGAATGGTTTAGAAGTTACCTAACCGGTAGATCTCAAGTAACTATAGCTAATGATAACCTCTCTGAGGCAGAGTTAATTACCTGCGGCGTGCCCCAGGGGTCGGTCCTGGGGCCGCTTCTTTTTATTTGCTACATTAATGACATTGTAAACTGTATTGAAAACTGTGATTTTTTCCTATATGCTGATGACCTAGCTGTTGTAGCCCGAGGTAAAAGTTTAGATATTATGACTAACCTGTTACAGGCTGATCTAACCAGGATTAGCGCATGGTGTAACACAAATATGTTAACAGTGAACACTGGTAAAACTAAAGTATTGTGGTCATACTCCTCACGTAGTCCGATTGTCCTTGATCGGTGTGACCTCTACCTCAATAATAATAAGTTGGAGACCGTCTCTGAATTTAATTATTTGGGAGTGTTAATTGACTTCGACCTAGCCCTTGTACCACAATCCAAAAAGGTTCAAAATCTTAGTACCGCAAAATACAGTCAATTACGTTATGTTAGAAAATATGCTACTACAGATGTTGCACTGTCCATCTATAAACAAATCGTTCTTCCTGTTTTTGAGTATGGTGATATGCTGATCGAAAGTGGCCCTGAATGGGCAAGTAGGAGTACCCAGGTAACCCAGAATAAGTGTCTCCGAATATGTCATAATATACCTGACCCCAGAGATATAGGTGTAGCTGAACTACATGAACTTTCAACCATAGAGAAACTTGTTGTCAGGCGCAGGAAGCATTTACTGTGTTACATTTATAAATGGTCAAGAAACGAAAATAATACTGTGCCTGCAAGGAGAGTCCTGAGAAGTAATACTAGACTTAAGCTGAGGGTGGCTAGACCTAAGACTGAGTCGTATAGGTCTAGTCCCCTCTACAGGGGGATGCTCCTGTGGGATGAACTAGACTACAACTTACATCATTCTGGAAGTATAGCTATTTTTAAGAGTAAGACTTAATAATTGTGTTTTCTAATTACTTTAAATGCATAAAGCTAAACAAGTTAGGCCTAGAGTGATGAGCAGTATTTTCTATTGACTGATTATAAGGTATGTTGATGCATCTTGGATGCCCTGTGAATCTGTGTAAACCTGACATGATGTACTCGATGCTCGTGGAAACCATTTACATTCCACCGCTCTAAGTAATCCGTATTGATCGACTCGACTATTGATGATTGTATATATGTTATTTATGTGACTATTGCCTTAAAAACTTCTATGTCAAGATTTATGGTCAATAAACTTTACAAAACTCAAAACTCAAACTCCTCCAAAATCGCCGAAAAGCACCCATAATCAAGGGCCCCGACGGTCCGTATCCAGGCCCCAAAAAAGTACCATTTCTGTTGAAATTGTCTTCACACAGGGTTTCCAAATCTGGGCAATAATCAAGACAAAGACGTATGACATGGCATAGGGGATACATGGATACATATACATAAATATATACCCATGTCCAAGTAAGTCGATGACAACAGTTTGACATAACAACAATGTTTTTATTAGGTCAAATATCGATGCCCGATGTCGTCCGCAATTTGGTGACATTGTCATAAATGTTAAACCAACTGGCTTAAATATCTAAATAATCATATGAACTGAATGGTAAAAAATAAAAGTCATGATTTTCATCAAATCACTGAAAATAGCTCAGCCCCAGTGGGCAAACTTCAGTTGATTCAATGTTGATTCAATGTGTGTAGCGACATGATATCAACAGTTGATACAGGGTTGTCATTTTGTTGATATTGATGAGGTCATCAACGTGGATCATTCATCAGTGATTCAACATTGATATGGCCATTGTGAATCAACAACAAATAAACATAATAAAATGATTTATATTGACTTGATATTGACTGCTGATGCATAATTTGAGATTCAGTATATTAGATACTTTTTTTTAATGTAGACTCATACCTTCAATTTATATATTTTCATTACAACATCCCCCTCCCCCCATTTCTCCAAGATTAAATGCTAGTTCTAGCACCATTCAGGGTAGATGTACATGAATGACCTCTGATGATCACGCTCAGAGGCGTTCACATCCATTTCAAACTAACCTGGTCATGACTGAGGCTTTATCTATTATGCTTAGCAACATAATGGGTGTCTTACAGAAACCATGCATGTATTCTTGTCATTTAATTCAAAATGTCAACCAAATGCACACACCATATTTGTCAATGAAAATGAATGACATTTTGATCAATTGTATACATTGATGAAAAAATAAGAGCTTACAATTAGGGAAGATTGATGTGGCATGGAGATAGAAATGCTAAGAGTAGGTTGTGGAGGCACCTAGTGGGAAAGGTTGGAACCCCCATGGTTGGTTCAAGGTTGATAGCCAAACATTTATTATTGCAATTATTGCATCAATGTTGAAATAGGTGTTGGTTGACAGCGTTGAAATTGCAACATTGCATCAATGTTGAAAACAAGTTGATCTACCCTGTAACCCTATATCAACCAGTTGTCAACGTTGAATCAAGGTTTTGTGCCCACTGGGAGCCAGGCTTGTGCAATGCATCAACATACTGTATAAAGCTGGAACTTCACAACGTGATTTCCTTATCGAATCGGAGCTATTATATTCTCACAAAATCTGATGCACACATTTAGGTTGTGTGATGCTCCTCCAGCTTTCGGTTAGGTTTTCTGAGAATAGCTCTAATTCAAATTATAAAAATCGGGTAGTGGGCTTTCAGCATTGCGTGCACACATCAAACACGTGACAGATCATATTGACACGATAGACGGTTGACAGTAGAAGCGTACATCAATATCAACATTGTGTTTGAGTAGCATCGACATATACTTAACATGAATTGAAAGCTGTTCCTCTGGGTGCCGACAGTGACCATTATACCTTGAGGAAGAGGCAAGTAGTCCTGTTTACATCTGCACATATCGTAGATATGATCTATCTCATTAAAATTACAGATATAAACAAGTTCATAATAATAGAAGTACCCACTAGAAACATACTCAGCTGAAATTATATTACAAAAGTGTAATTGGTGTAGGGCCAAAACAAATATAGTTGTAAGCATGCGTGTTATAAATTACCCGATCCTACCTACCACAATAGGGCCAACCCTTGTTCTATAGGTTTTTATCCAATCTTGATATTAAATCTGTTTTTGGCGTGTTGGGACTATTTTTAAGTCAATTTGATTGTCCAAGAGTCACACTGTGGTTCGCGAATTCCTAGGTGCTTCTGAGGCCTACGTAGAAAGGAAGATTTTCTGACAATACAGTTATTTGTGACCTAGATGTAGCTGTTCGCAGTATGCAACTGTGAGTCATTGCCAATGTGGATTTGGTTTCCAGGCAACGCACTTAATCCCCGTGCCCTTTGTCCAGGTCAATATCATAAGTAAATAGAAGGCCAGATGAAGGAGGGAAGCTTGATTTTTCCTATGCTGGGAGTCTCTGCGTCCGTTTCACCATATGGAGCGGGAGGGTAACGGTAGCGCAATACGGGGGCGGCTTCCAGTCTACATTTTGCCCAGAAAGTAAATGGGTAAGACTGTTAGTTATTATACAGTAAAGATCCAACAAAATATGCTATCCCTGAGACTGGTATACATGTATATGGGTGTCAAGGCAAAATTACAAAGTCTATAAGTGTATAAGCCATGTAAATGATCATAATATTAGAAAATAAATAAGATAATGTGAACTGTGTAATATACTTTTGGATCTAAAAGGAATAATGGTACTCACTTTTTCAAATCTGGGATCCTGATGGAATTTGCAACAGTGCAAAGACATAAAAGGGTTCTTTATCAAAAATACTGAATCAACAAATACACTAAATGAGGGTAAAAAACCCACCTTTATACTTTCTAATTGAGAATTTAGAATGAAAATTGAATGTGTATGATAGCGTAGTTGGAATCAGCAGAAAGATTTGGTCTAGGGCCATTTTCTCGTAACTATTTATCTGAAATATTGTGTTTAAGTCTATTTCCTCCCCAATGTTACCATCTCCCACGTCGTATCGTCATATGTATAGACAACCTACCTTCGCAGAGACAGTGTCCCGACCCGGGGTCTCAAATTCTCAAGTAGTTCAAGTACTCATTCACTACAACTGGGGGAGGTTATATCCGTGCCGTCATTAATACTTCGCCCCTCCACTCCCCCATTCCATGATGAGGGCTCACTCTTTCCTGTTCAAATTCCGTAGGTTTCGCGCCACAATGTGTTATATCGTTAGACCGGACTGTACGTGTGGATGGTGTCTGGTCCTGAGACGAGTGGCTCGTCCAAGGGAATCCAGATCGCCACTCGTATTCGCTTACAAAACGTGACTCACGTGGGAGAGTGGCATTAAACTGTGATGACTTGTACCTTACCATACTCAAGAGACACTAACATGGATTACAGCCACTAGTGATAAATTTAACTAATCACTATAATTATAATGTAAAAGTACATCAAATTGGTAAAATCCATTTGATCAAAACTGAACACTTCCGTCCATCCTCACATATTATTGTATTTCTTTATATGTAAAAGAATAACCATCCTTTAAATGGATGGCACTGAACAATGACTACTTAGTTACCACCATGGTGTACTAATTATGAAATGACCCTATGATGGTCCAAAAAGACTACCTATACACTAAATGTGTTCTAGTAACTCAAGAACAAGTATTATGGTAATGCTCAACTTGTAATTATGTTTTTCTGAATAACTTTATCATTTGAAATCTTCAGAGGAGCGTGTATGTAACATGAGACAGTGTCAATAAACCTATTTAAAAAAAAGA
Source organism: Harmothoe impar (assembly GCA_947462335.1). Classification (NCBI taxonomy): domain Eukaryota; kingdom Metazoa; phylum Annelida; class Polychaeta; order Phyllodocida; family Polynoidae; genus Harmothoe; species Harmothoe impar. The sequence continues at coordinate 11,355,088 of OX381721.1, read as the reverse complement.
AATGTGGACCTCAGAGGGTTTGGATTTCCAGTGAGTTAAGACCAGGTCGTCAAAGCGTTAGGGCGTGATCTATGATCTAGGAATGTACGAAGCCTTTATCATGTAAATTGAATCGTTATTTGAGTACTTATTTTTCTATCCGACCACCGTGCTGTCTTTCACGCGTTGAAAAGCGTTACATCTACATTGTATCTAAACTGGAACAAACAAATGAATATCCTGAGTTTGACCTCTTTGTGTCTTAGCTTGTACCTGAGAAAGCAAACCAAACTCACCTTTAATCTGATAAATATCAGGGCGCGAGTTTTTCTTTTAAAGTATACTACAGCACTGCATTAGCAAAACAAAATAATAGTACGGTACCAGAGGACCACCATACTGGTTTCTGTGTGTCACGTAAGGTGGCAGCAGCGACTTCTATGTCTGAGAGGGGTGCACGGCCACTGGTTCACCTGGTAGCAAATGCATGATTTGAAGTCGGTTTGGCCACACATCGAAATCTAGGAAGTCTCAAGAAGCATACACAGAGGAGCGTGTTGAAACAAAGTGATTTTGAATGTTGAACTTGAGGGCTACCTTCAATGGAGAAGCTATACTTCCTTGCAGCTATCTATAACTTCCTAGACCTCTATTATAGCCATTATACCGACCACTCAATATTGAGCTCCAGTCCCTGATCTAACGTTTTCTAACATGACCAACAAAGATCAAGATTTTTGGAATTTTCCCGCTGCAAACATTTACTAAATGTTTCTGGAGATTTGAACCTTTTTTTTCTTCAATACGCATCCATGGCAGTGGGATTACAGGAGGCGTGAAAGCAGCCATGTCAAGAGCAAAGCGTATCCACGGGAGGATGGGGCAGGACCATGAAGAAATCCATCTTCCCATTCACGCATCATGGACAATCAAAGCTAAATAAAGACCCATGAATACCACATCCTTCTCACCTCTCACATCACAAACAGGCTGAATGGTCTGCCAAATACAGCCACACGCCCACAACGATCCCTGCTGGCAGGGGGAGGGGGTTGAGGGGGGGGGGGGGGGGGTGTTGCAATCCCCGAGTACCGCTCACCTTTGGCATCCACTACACTGGTATAGGGGTACCGCCCTTTATTCAGTTATTAATATTGTTAAAATGCCCCTCCATTACTGTGGTCAGACCTCTATAGTATGTATACTTATTTCAAGTGTTTACGAAAAGGCTATAATATAATATATACGATTATGGTGAGGGTATTTTAATCATAAGGCCAAAAAAAAGGTGTATTTCAGGCCATCCGACCTTAGATTCAAGAAATGGTTGACCCTAGCATTGACATCTCTTTTTTTCTTTCTTTTTGTAAAATATATCTATTTTTCGAGAAATAACAAAATTCATCTGATGCTCAAAATCATATTAATCAATCGATAACACTCAATATATCGATTCTGAGAGAAGGGCGATAGCATTTGGACGGAAGCATGTCTTTGGTTTTTGGAAAAAATATTTAGATTCTTTTCTAATGATAATATTATTTCAATCTGGCCGTGTCTTACCAAATTGATACAAGTTGAAAGTCTATGACCAGGTGCAATCTATGACCGGGTGCAATCTGTGACCGACAAGCGTGAATTAAAAAAAAAATCAGAATAAAATAAAAGTACCATCATAAAGTCTTAAAACATCCATTAACTTTTCTGACCATTTCTATGTGCATCTGCCCTTAATAAGCCGTAATTATGGCATAGAAAGGGGTATGTACATTGGTACTAAAAGTCAAACAGTATCACTAAGGGCGTGGTTCTTTACCTGCCTGTGGCCACACCCATCCCCTGTGTGTGTGTGGAGGGGGTGGGGGTGGGGGTGTTAAGGGGCATGTTACTGAGGAGCTGTGTATGTGCAGGGATTACCGTGCGGCCGGCCTGCTCAGGTCAGTGCTAATCCCTACTCCCCTCATCGCCTTGCAGGATTAGCCTTAAGGGGTATTTAGGAGTGGTCATTTTATTATTTTTAAATGAGAGGAGGTTGGTGGATTTCTGTGCAAGCCACCGAAAATCCTTGACCAACACTTGCTCCCCTTCTAGCTACATAAAATTATATAAATTTACATCTTTAAGTTGGTGCTACCCCGCCAAGAGGCGTATTCTTTTTAATACCCCCTCCTCCGCCACGAGGGGTACAGTATCGTTTGCCGCTACCCCCTCAATTCACCCCAGTCCTCTTCACCCAAGGATAAAGGAATGGTCAGTGGCTAAGAAGGTGGGGGAGATGTTAGTTTGGATCCACACACATTTTACCACCCTCCCCTTGAGTTGTTGATTTTTAGAAAGATATCTGGCTCATAAGAGAGAGCCGTTTTATTTTCTTATATTTGATGTGCTAATAAAAGAAAAGTACTATTCTACATACTATAATATAAGTATTATTGGCAAGGATCTTGTGGTACCGAAATGCTGTCTTGGGCCTGGGTAAACAAATCAGTTTCTTGTATCTCCTGTATCCATGGCAACCTAGAACTATCTATACAATACATTTGTATAACCAGAATTTCAGAGGTATAAGGAGCATGAGAGTAACAACACTTCATGTCAAACATTTCTCAAAACCAGAGAAATGATAATTGGAAGATGAAGAATAGGGTGAAAATAATAGTTATTTTTTACATCCCTCTATACTTTAAGAAATCAGTTGCCAAACCCCGGTTAGAGGAACCCAGATCCGCCAAGTGCAGCTACCCATCCCGACCCAGAAAAAGGGGTAGGCCTACCCCCGGCCTACCCTCTACCGTTAAAACATGAGCAGTCCCTCACCAAACCTGGAAGCCCTTCCCGGTGAGTGGTTTCTCCACTGTGGGTGGGTACTGTGGAGGGGTTGCTACCCCCGAAATGACTTTATCTAAGGCTTATCCCCCTCAGTGTTGACCAGTGCCTACTGAACAGGCTGTACACCCCGCCCAAGAGGAACGTGCATGGACCTGACAGGGCAGTGTATATGGGTGGGGCAGGGGGGTGCTACAATGTCAATAAATGTATCTGTGTGTCAATGGAAAAGGGGGTGTACAACTGCTAAATGTATCAATCGTGCTAACTGTAGTTACTACACTTCGCAGTTAACCATTCAACTGGTAACTGTATCAAACTATTGCTAAGTTTGTCAAGCATCCAACTGCTATGTGTATAGTAACTCATGCTATCTGTAGTAAAACCAAGAATGTCCGCTATAGGGACATCCAACTGATATCTGTACCCATAAATGCTATCTGTAGGCCCCTATCATAATAGGAATATACCTTAATATATGCTATACATATTTCTGCGGGGGTGGAATCATTTTATTTGGTTAAGATTGCAACTTAGTGGGTAATAGAATCTATTTTCAGAATAAAAGTTGCATCTTCCCCAAATCCAAAGACGGAGTCATCAACTTATACAAAATAAACACGTGGCTGGTTCACATGTAATTTTTGTCCAATATTGCACTTTTGCCAAAATCCATGATGGCTATGCGCACCATACATCTTTACTAGATAGTGCTAACTGATACACTTAGAGCTGCCTTACCAACTGCTAAGTCTATCAATTTCTTTAACTGTATCAACGGAAGTTCTTTCGGAGGCCATTTTGAACTTTCCCATATTCAAAATAATATTTAACCTAAAATGCACTAAAACACTTTCATGCATTACAGTTAAGAATTCAACACTTTTGAAAGAATTTCACTTTATAAAAGAAAGAAGGAACAGTTTTGATACAGTTGGCAAGGAAATAATTGTTGGTTTCCCTTAATACAGATAGCCTGCTTTTGATACACGTAAATTGATACAGTTAGCAGTTGGTTGGTTGTATGCTAGGTGTAGTCATTGTAAAGGGTTGTAACTGTCCTGTAACTGTTTCACTAGTTAGAGGCTTGGCCTCTTCCCTGAGACAACTGTTCCACTAGAGGCACCTTCCCTGAGACAACTGTTCCACTAGAGGCCCCTTCCATGAGATAACTGTTTCACTAGAAGCCCCTTCCCTGCGACAACTGTTCCACAAAACTCTCTCAAAACGGTTTGAGACATAGGGCCCATGTGAAGTCCCTAAGTCACAAACATTTTTAGCATGTCCCTATCTCTCAAAAAGCCACTATCCCTAAAAAGTGTCCCCTTGTCTAAATATGTGCAATAGATAGATCATTTATAGGATATTGGATAATATCCCACTACCACCCCACCCTTAGTAACATCCCCTCCCATCTCACAGGGGTCAAGACTTTTGATAATAGATTACTGCTCCCAAAGTAGGAAAGGGAGTGGTCATTTATAAATTACAGGGTGTTTAGTGGGTTCGGGAGGGGTGTAAAATATGTCCATTTTTTAACAGGAGGGGTAATTTTTTTTGATTGGGGGGGGATTGGACCCCTTAAAGGGGGGGAAACCAATAAAATTTGGACCCCTCTCAGTGGCGGATCCAGGAATTTTTTAAGGGGGGGGCCAAGATCTAGGAAAGTGATGTGAATGCTACCGACCACCGCAAGCGAAGCGCAGCGGCCAAACTAGGGGGGTTTGGGGGCATGCCCCCCCAAGAAAATTTGCAATTTCTAGCCTTGAAATGGTGCATTCTGGTGTATTTTGGCACATCATTTATCATGGCTGAGATTTGTATTTATTCTGTTTGATTGGGGCTGGAAAAAATTGTTTTCTTTGGAAAATTTTGAAGTCTAAACTTGAAATGGTGCAATCTGGTACATTTTGGCTCCTAACATATGGCTTAGATCCGTATCATTCTCTATCATTGCAGCTGGGACATTCTTTTTGGAGTGGAAAATTTTGAAAATTCTGAAAGTCTAAATTAGAAATGGTGAAATCTGGTGCATTTTAGCACATATATCATGGCTGAGAGATATTTATCCTTTATCATTGTGGCTGGGACATTATTTTTAAACTGGAAGAGATTGGAAAATGTCGAAGTGGCAGGGCTTGGTCACCAGGATTTGGGTCAGAAACGGCCAGGTTTAGGGCCCGATCCCAGGGTTAGGGAGGATCAGGTTTACAGCCCAGTTTGAGGGTTAGGAAGGGCCAGGTTAGGGGGTCAAAAGGGCCAGGCTCAGTGGTCAGAAATGGCCGAGCTCGGGCATCAAAAAGGACCAGGTTTGACGGTCAGAAAGGGCAAGGTTTAGGGCCTAATCCCAGGGCCTAGTCCCAGAAAGGGCCAGGTTTAGGGCCAGGATTCAGGGTAGAAAGGGCCAGGTTTGGACATCAGAATTGGCCAGGTTTAGGGCCTCGTTTAAAGGTCAGAAAGGGCGAGGCTAAGGGGTCAGAAAGGGCCAAAGCTTGGGCATCAGAAACGGGCCAATTTCAGGGATCAGAAGGCCGATATCTTGGCATTAAAAAGGGTCATATTTGGTTTCTAGAAAGACCAGATTTCCTTTTCTTCCCCCTCTTTCTTCCTTCTCTCCCTTCTTCTCTTTCTCCCTTTTTTTTTTTTTTTTTTGATTTCCCAAGGGGGGGGGGGCCAGGGCCCGTGTGGCCCCCCCCTAAATCCGCCACTGCGCTCTTAAGGGGGGAAGACCAAAACAATTGTATCCCTATTTACCAAAAAATGTCTGCACCTATATGGTAAAGAGGTCAGCCACACTGAATTTTAACCTGCCTGAAGGGGGACCAAAAAATTGGACCTCCATCTTTCTATTTCTTTTGGCCAAACCTTGAATGATTGTGTTCTTGTAAGGCATGATTTCTTACTGCAGAAGTATGAAATAGTCCTTAAAATTGATTACAAATGCTTTTGCTGGATAGGGATTTTGAGACTTAGGGACCGTTTGTAGGATAGGGGCCTGACATGTCCCTATGTCTCAAATGGCCCCTATCTTTCAAATTGTTGTGAGATAGGGGCTGTGTGAATGTGGTCCCTATATCTCAAATATTTGTGGGATAGGGGGCTTTATGACATTTAGGGATATAAGGTGTGCCCTTAGTCACAAAAGGCCCCTATCCCACAAATATTTGAGGGATAGGGGATTTATGAGACTTAGGGGTCTCACACCCCTTCCCTGAGACAACCGTTCCAATATAGATAGGCCCCTTCCCTAAGACAACTGTTCCACTAGAGGCCCCTTCTTGCCTCTGCATACCGTACCACTAGAGCATCTGTCCGACATGTCCATATATACTTCACTATCCCTCATCATAGGGGTTAGAATCAGTTGACATCTAGCAACCTCCTGTTCGAAACGACCAACTAACCAGCTTAGCAAGTCTCAATGTCTATTTTCATCCCTCACGGAGAGATAGCAGGTACACACTAAACACCATGGGGGCTAGAGACCACTCCTGTAAAGCCCCTCGTTGACACGCCCACCATTGTGGAGATGTAAGCTTTTGAAGTATAGCTTAACGATGATAGTCCGGTTCACATTGTTCAACAGTGCAGTATGTATATCAGTAATATCTGCTCAGTCACTGATGTAATAGATTGTTTACAATAAAATTTGCAGTAAGCAAAGCGCAGTAGGTAACAAAACCTGACTAAAATTTAATCATTAAATATCAATGGGCATCTAAATTGTATGCTTAAATTTGGCAAATGATTAGACCATTGAATTACGATGGTTCCGTAAATAATGTGTTCTCCTTAAAAAGAAATATACAATCAAGACTAATTTGTGGTCTTTGGCAAATGACAATAATATTTCTTGGCTGTAACAATGGCCCACCCGAGTAGATGCACTTTACATCCCGGATCATGTAGACTGCTTGATCAACCCAGCCTCGGCCAGCACATATCTTTTTTATACCAGTTGGATAGTCTGGGAGCGGACTGTCATCCTACCCCAATACACATCTACTGGCTACTGGTCATTTAAATTTCATTTGGTTAAATAACCTCTAAATATTTGTACTAAGAAAGAAGGCATTAGGGCACAATCACAAAAGTGACAATATCCATGCCTAGAACTCCAAAATGTGCGCGCTTTAACATATATGTGTTCAACACAGCGCCCTGGGTGCCCTAATATTCAAAACAGGATAATTCCAGCACCATATAAAGTACAGTTACATTAGCTTTCTTTCTAACAATACCAGATATAATATGTTAACAAATTATGGGACGCATGGGATGCTTGATTAGCATAAACTATGAGTTGAAAAATAGCACTAAAAGTACTAAAAATGCATGCTCGGCAATCGTAGGGTAGGCGACCGTACCGTCGCGATTAAGCGCCGGTTTCAAAAGAACGCCGGTCCTGTATAAGCGCCGGGGGTACAGGGGCCTTGAAAGATTTCTTTTATTTGTGGGTTGGGGGACATTAAAATTGTATCCATGACCATTATCAGCTCGAAAAGTGGGTTCCATGGGGTCCAACCATGGTCTTTTTCTGTGTATTTCCAATGGGGGGAACAAACTCGTGTACAATCTTATTCCAAAATGACCAATATTTTGCAATAAAATCAAACTAGAGCAAAATCTGAGGGAATAAAAAGGAATGGAGTAGATAGGGAGTTACCTTTGTTATTCATGAACATTCTGACTCATTTTTAGGGAAATTTATTTTTTGATCCCAGACAACGAATGTACTAACTGAAATAGGATCTTGAATAATCGCCTGTCTTGGGTATAAAAGCCCCTCCAAATTGAAGAGCGCCCCGGCGCTAAATCATGATGTAAAAACAAATTTTCGTCAAATAGTTCTCTGCACGAAATGGTTATTTGACCCATTAGTTGATCACCACAATTATGAAGACGTCTATGTGTGGTGGGTAACGATACTGGGTGATGTAACATACAAGACCATAATATGGTCAGTCACGCAGCCCCCATACATCTACAGCACAGGCACATTGTATACGGCCTGTCACCAGTGTCAGCCGCTCACTATTGAAGAGACGCCCCCACCCTGGACAACAGAGTGTTGGCTTAGATTTCTCCTAAGCACATTCGCTATATAATAGAGAGAAATTGGTCCCTGCGGATGTCTTTGTCACTACCTACAGATGCTATTCCAGATCCACAAAGGTGTGTTTTTCTGAGTAAGCCTACCTTTAATGGTGCATTTACACGTCTCGCAGATCTGATACAAAGGGGGGAGGTGGTATGCTGAGAATAGGATGCTATAGGACAGTTGTCTAGACTGCGCAGTTGGGAATGCTTTACAAAGTAAGATCAGTAAGATCAGTTATTTCCACCTTCCACTGGACTGAGCCATGCATCTCCTATGTAAAATAGACCGATTAGAGCCCATTTATATATATATTTTTTAATCAGTTTTATTTATCCTGGAATACAATTAGCCTTTCGCCTCTTTGCGTCACAGTTCAGCTCGGGTTTTACATAGACATACATTTTTATATGAAACTAAAAGCTAATAATATAATGTTTGAGTATCACTGTTCTAGAATATGAATAGCATGCTAACAAACATGTAAATGGACAAAAAAAAAGATATAACAATATGGCAAGATGAATACACCGTTTTCATGTAATTAATGATGTAAAGGAATTATTTGAGGTGGGGGGGGGGGGGGGTGAGTCAGGTTTAGTAACTTATCTTTCAGAACTAGGAGAGTGTCTCAAAGGATATTGTGGAGAGAACAATTCGCAAGTTTTGATAGCATTAGCCTTGAAGCTATACTTATGGATTATGAGTTAATACTGATATTTCATCCAATGTTGTTACTATTGACATCAGCATGTGCACCCTGCCTCTTGTTGGTCAGCAATCCAATTACCCTAACTCTCAGATGGTCGCTGAGAGCGCAGAGGCTTTGTGGTATAGGCATGTAGAGTGCATCAAGGATGATCTCGTCAATGCATATATAAATAGGATGAAACTGAAAGTAGGTTCAATGCGCGCAATCCACTTAAACTGGACAGGTGACCTCTGGGCCTCTTGCATGCCATATCTGCTTCTGCTTTAGTCCATTCCATAACCGTATATCTCTGGGTGAAGCCCCAAACATAACTATAAAAGCTATTTAACACAGATTACTCACACTGAAACCAATGATAAAATGATCAATGCAATAGAGATTCCAGCATCTCCTTCCATGTAGTCATCTTCTCTCCCTCCCGGGTGTAATTTGTTACACCGAGAGAACCCTATTTTACAAAATGGGTTTCAGATTCAAGTTTAACAGGTGGTTATTGCTTCTTAATTAATAACATATGAGTATCTACCTTTGACAACTCGGCTGTCGGCCAGTTCCTGTAAAAGAAAGATCGATGTTTGAATAAATAAATTCACAATAATTATGCTGATGATGTGTACAATAAGAGTTTTACACAAGCTGATGTTTCATTGTATTATTTAGAGAGACCTTTATACTAAATTTCTAATACCTATTAATAAGATTACCGTAGTCAAGAAGACCGTCTTATTAATACCACATTCTAATAGAGAATATTACAATAAAGCATACGACTTTCATCAATTGATTATTATGCACAAAAAAACGTCCATGATTCCGAGTATATATATAATTATCGACATGTTGAAGAACCCTTGTCTGAACAGTTACCAGAACTAAGTAAAGACTCTAAAAGCAAGTCTTACTCAAAACTATTGAAAGGGAGTTATGAAAGAATGAGTGACGTGCGTGTGGACATACTTAGTAGGTCCAGTATGATACTACCCACACCGACTGGGTGCAATGTCCAATGGCAATGGTCCCACGCGACCAGTACACAGCGCTACCACCGGCGGATTCAGCAACCTGGATGGCAGGTACCGGTAGTTTGGTTAAGGCTATTTCGGGGCTGGTATATAAGGGGCCTCACCACCTCCAACGGTCTGAAGTTCACAGGCAGTGGGGCAAGAGGCACACAGGGTCTCCAGACTGTCAGTACCTTTTATATAATAATTGGTTTGACCCTGTTCACTGCTAAAGGCAATCCAGTAAATCCCTTGGGTTGTACAAGGTAACACGAGACGTTAAAGGCCCAATTCTTATGTCGCCTTCAGTCAGAGTCAGAATCGGCCAATGACTTAATCTCTGGAAATTTACAAGGGAGGTGGTGCAGTTTATGCATTTCCGTTATTTTGGGAAAAGGTGTCTGGATTTCAGAGAAGGGGAATATTGGCACAGTTTTTTGTCGTTCAAACTCTGATGACACTCTGACTGTTTTTAAAACTCTAACATTTAATGTACTCACCAGTGAGCAACGAAATGTTATAATTGATCCTGGCGAAGTACAAGCAGCTAGTGTTTATGATTAGTTCCCACGTATTGAACTACATAAACTTCACTAGCAATATTCATCTGGCACATAATATTGCCGTAGTGGCGGATCTAGAATTTTGAAAGGTGGGGGCGCTGTTGGAAAAACATTCCTTGACCAATTTGGGCAAAATATTACATTCCCAATAAATGAGTCCCCCCCCCCCCCGCCTAGCAACAAACGCCCCCGCGGCTCCCCATCTAAATCCGTCAGTGAGTAGCAACCAGGAAGTTTTACTGTTAGTGCCCATGCCCATATGAAAGGTCTGTCTCTAGTTCTATGGGGCATACATACTTCTGTGTGCTCTACTTCGAATCAAATCACCGCTCTTGGACATTATAAAAGAAGCTAGTTTCACGTTGCTTAGAACACGACCAAGTCTGTGTGCAGGAATCCTTATCTTTGGTCCCAGGTACACTCAGCACTTACTGCACGACACGCAGACATGGCTATGTACATTTGACTTTACACGTTAACACCAGTCAAACAGCCGCCTGTGTGGCCGCCTGCACATTTAGTGCTGTGAAGCCTCTTCAGGGACTGCTATGTTAATTGGCTTTACGCAACTATGGGAGGTCGTTTTGGTAGAATTCCATTTAATTATAACCTTTAAGGCTAGATGGGTTTATTTCCATTTTTACGCTCATCGATTTCGCAAAGGTTTCTAGGGTATACACTCTATGCCTGGTATATCTCCTACCTCTACCGTCGCACAGCTATCTCTAAGGGAGTGCTCATTTTTTAACAACAGGGGGGGGGGCGGTGAGATTTCGCGCGGAGCACGCGAAATTTTTTCGCCCCCCCCGCCAGAGGGGTCAAAATTTTTTACCCCCCCCCCCCCGGCAGGCCGAAAACCGCGCGCGTTCGCGCCCCTTTGTAGCATAGTAACGCGCGGGCTTTTTCCCTCAAAACAGGTTGAATTTTTTTCACCCCCCCCCCCAAGAGGGGTCCAAATTGTTTACCCCCCCCCCCCGGTCAAGGGGTCCAAATTTTTTACCCCCCCCCCCCCAAATCCACCACCCCCCCCCCTGTTGTTAAAAAATGAGCACTCCCTAATGGAGAGTTATTTCATTACTCAAGTTGTGAGTAGGATTTATGATATGTTCTCATGGACAACAGTTTATTTTAAACTTTAAGTTGCAACTGCTAAACGACACATTTAAAGTCACTGTCCTATTCATTTTAGAGCGAGAGGAAATGACATTTAATGTGACTGCGGGCAGGCGGCATCAGGGCAATAGCGGACATTATACCACGATTCTGGCGTTTCCCGTGCCGAGAGTGGATATTTGCCGTTCGGTTATCTCAGGATATACGCACGCTCAGAATTTATTTTTTACACCAAGACGCTTCTATATATGTTAACAAGGTAATGAAAGATAGGCATAGCCATTTTGGCCACGAAATTTGAGAGAATCGTCCGGGATGCGAACCCCGGCCGCTGAGGCCAAACGCCAGCGCCTAACCTCATCGGCCACAGAGCCGACTGGTAGGGTGCCAACACTAACTTACCTGATCGCCATGATTCTCCCAGCGGTACCAAATACGTAGTGAATAACATCCAAATGTGGCGAAATTAGAGCATGTCACGCTTATTCCTTCAATCCAGTACATGTATAGATATCCTTCTTGGTGTTCCCGTGTAGAAATAGCCTTTTAATTGCGTAAAATCCTCATAATTCGACATTTTGCGAAGGCCGCCAACACGGTAAGAGTTGTAAACAGCGGGACGCGTCCGATCACGTGACCGACTGACCTAGTTTCCGCGGTGGCTTCGATCAGCTGATCGTCCTCCGCCCGCCCCAAATACAACCCTAACCGGCTGGCGGCCTTCACAAAATGTCGAATTATGAGGATTTTACGCAATTAAAAGGCTATTTCTACACGGGAACATCAAGAAGGAGCTCTAAACATGTACTGGATTGAAGGAATAAGCTTGACAAGGTCTAATTTCGCCACATTTGGATGTTATTCACTATGTATGTGGTACCGCTGGGAGAAGCATGGCGCTCGGCGAGTCTGCCAGTCGATCCGCGAGACAAAATGGACAATTGAAAAAGGTAGGCCTAATACGTTAAATTCTCATATATTTGAAGAAATAGTGGTATAAACGCATTAAGGACTGATTGGGAAAGCACTTGTGAGGTATATCTAGCTAATAATGAACTCGGCTTCGCCTCGTTCATTATTGCAAGATATACCTCACGCGTGCTTTCCCAATCAGTCATTATTGCGTTAGTATAACTATGCAGTCTCTGTCTACATGTATTCTATGTACAATGTGTCTCATCCGTGGTCCTGAGTGCATGGCATTCTGCAGTCGGTTTACTTGGCACGCCACATCACGCCTTGTCCCCTACAGGGAGGGTGCACACACAGACTCAGGGTGCATAGAGCGGGGTGACAAACATGGCCCCTGTTACGTCCATGTGTCCACCCCTACACACCTGGGCAGCGGGATTACACCACCTCCAACACCCATCACAGAAAAGACACATTCGCACCACACCATTGAAACATTTTTCACATTGCTAGAGGATTCTTTGCACTTTATTTGGGGGCGGTATATGAAGCAACAATAAATTGCCCCATGTAAAACTAAAGGACATAATATTGTCCGCGCAATCTAGCTGTTGCTTCTATATGTCAACTGTTAGTGTTTGATACCTGGATGACACCTTGTGTGAGTGTATGAGAGTGGTTACAGCACCTCCGGTACCTACTGCAGGTGATCACCAGCTTCTTGCACACAGGGCACACATCATGCACTAAGGACCTCCTCCGGGCCCTGTCATTAGCCACGCTTAACGCTGACAAGGTGCTGACTGATGCATTCAATCCAATTAGGTTATTACCACAAGGTTTGGGTTGGTGATCAAGTACTAGGGTAATTATAGAGGTCAATTTTGCTCGGTCAAAATTCATAATGTCGTTTGAAAATGGCCCAATTACTTGCCCAAAATGTCCCAAATGTAAGAGATGATTTATGTCTTCAAAGATTCAGAAAATGAGATACCGTTGCTGGTCCAACACCAAATAGTCTATGCTAACTATTACAAACTATATACAACTAAGGCAACCAATGAGCAAATGTCTTAGGATGGAACGGCCCTTTAAAAGATATATAGGACATGGGAACTGATCTGATCCCAAGACAGGAAGCCCAATCGGGGCCACACTTCAGCCCAGTCATCTGCCCAACATGAACCCAAAACAGGCAGCCCCCCACTTTGAAACTGATCTGAGCCCAACTGGGGCATCCCACTTTGAAACCAATCTGAACCCAAAAACGGGCAGCCCGCTTTGAAACCAATCTAAGCTCAAATCGGGCAGCCCGCTTTGAAACTGATCTGAGCCCAAATCGGCCAGCCTGGCCAGGGCCACACATCAGGCCAGCCATCTGCCCAACATGAAATCCAGCTCAGTTTTGCCCAACTTCAAACAGCCAATCCGAGCTAAAACTAAATTGGCCCCGTGCGGGCTTGCTACTAGGGACAACGAGAGTGGGGGCCTTTTTGCAAAAGGCTGGATAAAATAGAGAATATCAGGGTCAACAATGACCCATAGACGACCATAAGTATATGCCCTTCACCTACTACATGATGTCAAGTTATTTGAATTGAGATGAGACATACAACTACTCATCATGCCAGATTGAAAGCAACATCCTTCAACCGACCTGAGCACCGAGAGGCCACCGAAACATCCACATCAAGCGTTTCTGCCTAAAGAAGGATGTTTATGCAAAAGGACCACTATACACAGCTGATATAGTGGAATAGACCTCTGGGATGAGTTGGACCATGGGTTCCAACATCAGCAAACCAAAGACAGCTTCAAGCTTGTACAGAAAGCAGCAATCAACTGACTGATAACTCGAACCCAATACTACTAACTAATAATGATTTGACCTCTTTACTGGGTATACACTGAACCCCAGAATACTTTTCGAAGAATGTTAGCTGACTTGTTTGTCCGATTACTATGAAATATTTTCTTTGAACATTATTCTAGTCCCAGTACAAGCTAGTTTGATTAATTTGAATAATTATGGCCTTGATAGGAACAACTCTCTGTATTTAATGAGGACTGTAATGCGCCAATAAAATAAACGACACTCAGCTCAACTATATGTATACATGTAGTGGTTGTAGCGCACTGAAAAGGTAAACTCGTTTGCAAACTCTTTTAAGTAACAATGAAGCAGGTCTTCTAGCTGGGGTTGTCATACAGAAGACCCACCTGGTTTTTACAAGCCCAAAAACCAACGTTTGCCAGCTCCAGACTTGGCACTTCACCAGCCCTAGAATTTTCAAAGGGTCAGCTGGATGTATAAATGTACTCCTGGCAAATAGACTTACCAAGGCTACATTCATACATCATGCTGACAAAATGTATAAAGCACATTTATAGCAGTATGTGGGGTTTCTAGGATTGTGAATTTAACGACCTAAACTTGTCACTTGAAGTGGGCCACTGCCTGGGCTAACATTATCAGTCATATGAACCTAGTGTCGTCTTGTAGGATGGTAACCTGGTAGGTCCTCAGATGGATAAGAATTAACTTGTTTATTTTATGACAGCCACTAAGAATACTCCAAAGTTTTCTTATAATATGACTATTTGACAACTTTAAGGTCAAATCCCACAACGAGAAAAATGTTCCTAAAAGTGTTGCATATTGAGATAATAACAAGGGGGAACTGTTGCAGATATTATAAATCACACCACTTCTACTGCGTAACTGGGCTGCCCTAAATCCCACTGTAGCAAATCTAGACATGCAAAGTGTTGTGTATTGGGCTGTATTGCTATGATTTGGACAGGGAAAGTGTTGTGATTTGGGTCATGTAGGGAATGAAATCATAACAGAAAGGACTTTGATATTCAAATAGTAAGGGAAGCTGATGCAATTATAATATTGGCCCCTCTGGATCTAACAATTTATATATAGATACATAGCTAAACACTATAAATTGCAGAGCAAAACCCTCGAATATATGGAGCATGTGGGATTTGGGTAATGATTAATCGGTGATACGACCATTGCCATGCAGCAAGAAACCTTGACATATTCCAATAAGCAACATTTTCTAGGCCTTCTCGGGGAAAATATCTAACTCTTTCGATCCTTGTGATTTCTCAAATCACAAGACAAAGGCAACACTTTCTCACCGATTTGGGCCTGTCTAAGCCAATATGGGTCCAAAATCAGCAATAAGACCAATTCACAACATTTTCTCACCCTCTCTTGTGTTGTGGGATTTGACCTTTAGATGCTTTGATTTTATCAGTGAATGCATCTCAATTGGCTAATAACCAAAACCATTATATTGTGTAATGTGCATTATCCTATGGCTGTAGCTGAAGTAATGCAGTAAGTTTCTTACCTTGCATATCAATTGAGATCAATTGATTATAACAATAATTAATACAAAAACGACAATTGTGGTATTTACAGTACTTTCAGTTTAATTACAGCACACGGTGTACTGAAAAATAATTTTACAGCAAAAGTTGCTGGCAGTTTTCGTTTTGGTTTTGCAATCCATATACACATGTACTTTATAATTATTAAAAGTACAGAAGCAAACCCATTAACATGATTGATTCTGTGTTAAATCAGTAAACTTGTGTATAATATTATTTGACTAAAACCATGAAGGTCTGCACTACCAGACCTTACTTCATACGATACTCAATAGAGGTAATGTGTGCCCAATCCCGGAGTTGTGTTTGTACATGGAATTGGTTCCGTTGACAAACAGTAGCTTCCTATACTTTAACACGTCTGACATTTAGCAAAAAGGCCAAACTGAAATTAATTCATATTTGGACGCACCTATAAATGTTGCACACACATTATATAAAACTGTGCTTTGACTCTAAAGTTGAAGATGGACGATTACATAATAAGTAAACGTTGTATAATAAACACAGTTTAATAGATTGTCAAAGTATTAAACTCCTCTCCCCCTACCCCCTATTCTTGGATTAATAACACTATAATTAATTTTCAAAAAAGAACAAACGGAGGGGATTCTCCAATGCCTCCCCCCTCCACCATATTCATCCCTGGATATGGTTCATAACCCGCAACATATAGTGGCCCTTTTAAATCTAGAGTGAGACGGTTCAGTAGACCATCAGAATAAAAAAAGAATTGAGGCTTGATTATTCCTTGAATACTGTAGAATCCACTGGTTCGCAGTCTGACGCGATCATGCCCTTGGTCTCGGAATAATTATGTGTCTAATTAACCCTTACAGGCCCAGAACTATTTGACCAAAGTGAAATATCTGCAACATGATTAGTGCACCATAAGTGAATCTGCAACAGTTGAATATCTTGTCCTAACATGGGGTTCATGTTACATTTTCTGAAAGCTGTTGCAATAACCTTTCTCATGCTAGGCCCTATGTATGGAAAAAATGCTAATTTTGGTAACCATAGCAACCAGAAACATTCCATTTGTCAAATTTATCAAACTTTGCACTAGACTGGCTGTACTTTGAGCCATGGAGGAACCTTATATCCAGTAGCCATGGCAACAATGGAACTTTTGTATCACATGCCCAACATGGGAATGACATAAAACTTATTGAGATAAGTTACATAGTTTTTTGTACATTTCCCATATTGCATTAAAAACTATATGATGATAACTAAGATGAAAAATAATAATATCATCATGGGGGAGAATACTCAGCCTCAGCCAGTGAGCAAACTTGAAATTGCAGATATATATTATCATTTTCCTACTTAACTTGCTCTAAAATGATGAATATCTATCGGATAACAAATGCAAGCCCATGTATAAAAAGCTGAGGTCACCCCCGAGACATTGGTATGTCTTACAGTGGTGTACACCCAATATTCATATGATAGAACAGCATAGGACTTTAGTTATGGGTAAAATACGCCATTTCACGCCATTTTACGCCACTGGGCCCCTAAGGGCATTAAGCCCTCCAGTCTAATCCTAATTTATCAGAGATCTTTCTATGATGATAATGAACCAGAAATAACATCAGGGATGTTTTAGTATTGGAAATGATTTCATACGTTAGTTCCGAACGTGATTTCAAACCTGCGCATATGCGCTTAAAATTAAAAGGACCACTCTTATCCATTACTCAGTTACCATGCTATTTATATATGTAGCGAGCATCAGGAAAGACCTATTGATACTGATATATATATGAATAGAACGGAAATGAAACTAGGCTCACAATGTATACAATCCACTTAAAGCAGACAAACCACATTTTCTGCATTTTGTATGATGTACAATTATGCCTAAGCTGCGTCAACCTGCAGTACATTTCATGCCTCTAAAGGTGTGCAAACATTATACCAAGAAAAAGTATATTCTAAGAGTATGTGGTCAGCACAGTAGTTATTTCCTTCTCAATAGTAAACAAGTTAAATCCAAGACTCCGAGGTATGTTTAGGACCCTGTACTTCATTAGATTGAGATAAAGCTCTGTGGAATGAGCTAAATGCTGCGTCTAGGAGCCATAAACTCCATAAAGCAGACCAGATAAAGAAACTATAAACCACTATGAATTTCAGTAACTTAACGCTAGTCCAGGATATAAAACGCCTTTGTATGTCTTCCTGTTTTTGGCTACTGTTAAAAGCGCTCGACGATTGCGATTTTCTCAGTCAAATAAAGCAACAACACTCAAAACTCGGCACACAAAAAAGATCAACATAATTTAATCAATAGGAATTATGCCCAAGGGTGGGAGGCCTTCATAGATCTGAAAATAGACCGGTCGGGGAAGCAGTCACTAGGTCTCTCCACCCGTGTCCATTTATGAGTTCAACCTGCCGTTGCGGTCCAGCCTGGGCCAATTTCAGGACACCAATGTTCGATTTTCCTAAGCATCTACCAAGACTGACTCAATATCGGATTTGATACAAAAACTTCCTTGAAGTAGACTAGGAGGGCAAAGTACAGCACATAATAGCACAGGTGCACGTGTGCGCCGTCCTCCCTACGCGACGGTACGGTATATCCCACTACGCGTCATTGCAAATCTTCCGATAGGCCTGTGTCCACTAGTATATTACACTGTTTTGTCACCGAAAAAAAACACGTTTTGGCGTCGACAAAACCGTTTTGTCGGCGCCAAAACAGTGTAATATAAATTCCTAGTACACACAGGACTACATGTATTACCACTACCGATTCGTTATACATTCATCAAACAATACACTTTTTATTAAATGGAGGGGGGGTCACACACACAGTACCATTACTGGGCGCGGCATACACCACAGACGCCACATAACAAGCCTCACCAACCAAAACAGCTATGGTGGCCCAGGGGGCTTACGTAAAAAAAATGTTTCAAAGTGAAATTTTTTCCCCTCAAAATGGAGGTTTTCTTTTCCAACGAGAAGTGTATATTTTTCAAAGTGAAGTTTGTATTTTTTAACGTGAAAAAAATTCACTTTTAAATGTTTTCTTCCCGTGAGCCTCCTGAGTCACCATGCACCACGCGCACAAATTTACCTAAAGTTTGTCTCCAAGCAGAGTCCGAGTCCTGTCGTAAGGTAGGACAGTGTGGGCCACTCTGGCTTCTACACTGGCTACCTGTGCTACCTGTGTACAGACCCCTGTCCTCCCCTGCTCCCCCACAAGGTTGGGGGTATGCAGGCTATGTGCTTTAAGGACCGCAGCAATGTTGACACAAAGCGGAGGGGGACTTTCCTAAATGTGGGTATATTTCCAGTTTAATGCAAAATTGTGTTTTCTGCATCCCAGTAATATCATTTATTATGCAAATCCATGAGATTATGGCATTTAAATGCATCCAAATGCATGCATTTTCACCAGAATATGATGCTCAAAGCAGAGGGAGAATTTGGGGTTGACTACCCTGTTTCTGTAAACAGAAACACCTGACCTCAGTGATGGCCCGTGCCATGCACAGCTACCTATAGTCAGCAGAAATAGAAACTCCACCCTCCACCTATACCATAATGCCACCACGACCTGGAGCAGTTATCATATTGGCCTGGAGTGAAGGCATGACCGTCAATGGGCCCATGAATCATACAAATCATGGAGGCGTTACCCTGTATGTATTACTGGTATACCGGTGGGGGGGGGGGGGGGGACATTGATCAGCATGAGAACAATATCTAACACGTGGGAGGTCTAACCATGGCCCTGCAGGATGAATAAACACATGTTGCTACCTAGTGGATTCATGGACGATGTTGCAAATGGACAATGTGGCCAAAACAAGGAAGATGTGGCCAGAAATGGACTAAGTGACCAATTTGATGGACAATGTGGATTTTGGCCACATCGTCTGGGATTCCCCTTATCGAATGTATGCATGTGCATTCCTATGCATCAGCTAGAAGACGTGAATCAGGTCTACTCCCGACCGACTTCCTTCCATTATTATGGTTTCTCTCAAGGTTAATACATAAATACAGCCATTAATACATTAATTACATGGGGCGGATCCAGAGGGGGCGGGGAGGGGGGTCCTGGGGGTCCCCCCTTTTTTTTTCTTTTTTTAAAAAGTTATATTTTTAAATGTTACATTTTCGGTCCACTGCATCTCGTGGTGCAACGCTTTTCGATAGTCTATAATGTGCAGTGGACCCCCCCTTTTTTCCCCAATGATTTTAATAGTTTATCTGTCTAACAACATCCACTATTATACCCCTATAGTGTTCTAACAATAACAAGACCCGCTGACAGTACGTTTTCCGGTCCTGCCTCTTCGTGATGTGCGCCGAACCTGTGGCTATTTCCATCCCCCCCCCCCCCCCCCCCCCGCGCCCCGTGTCCCCGTCTCACTCTACGTACCAATTAGATCAATTATATAAAGAACTAGCTGCCACAGGGTTGTTCAGAGCAGTGGCAGGTTTGGAGAGCTATTCCGTGTCAAAAATCTTTTTCTTTGACAATCACTTTCTTCAATTTCCTCTCAAAATCGTGAAATTAAACTTCATGGAGCCAGAGGGGAAACTTAAGAACGTTTTTTCCATGAGGTAGAAGGGAAGGTGTGTGGGGCTCAGGGGAGGGGTTTGTATGGTCCTGTGCACCCCTGGCGAATTACCCCTTGTAGGCCTATAATTATATAATTTTATATGTTAGCGTTTTGAAGGAATAAGGATTTGTTTTCCAAGACAGGGTATATCGAAATGAACGTATATCACACGACCATTGGATGGACATCATATTGAATTGACATTTATAACATTCAGCATTTATCGCTTTGAATAAATATGTTTCAAGAGCTCCTGATGATATCAGCGGTTTCTATTATAAAAGGGTATAATTTCTGAAGATAGGGGAATATTGAGGCCCCTAAAACAACACTTTTAGTAGCAATAGTTTACCTTTATCGCTCAAAGATTCCCGGAAAGGACGTCTATTATGCATTTCAATCCCTTCAACATTGAGGCCGGCGTTTATTCACACACCCCAACTCGTCACGCATTGTCTCCAACCGTCTACCCGATGCTATTTTAAAGGGTGTTTGTTCTATTCGCTGCCCCTGTCGAGAAATATTATTTTGGGATGCGTTCTAGGTTGTAGGTGGGCGAAGGTGATGCATATCCGCGTGTGAGGGTGGGCAGCGACCAGTGCAGCATACAGGGGGTTGTATAAGGTGTGTGTGGGGGGGGGGGGGGGAGGGGGGGTCAGGAAGGGAGTCGTTCTGCACTGTACACTGTGACAATGAACTTTTATGAAAATGACCTGGGCGTGGTCGGGATAGAGGACGTAGACTGAGATGACCTTCACTATTCACAAGATGATACAAAAACCCTGAATGCTACGAAACTCTAATTATAGACATACTAGATCATTATGATGATGATAAATCATGTATGCCTATGTATTCTAGATGGAGGATGCAACACGCAAACATGTTGCTGCATTGGTAAAGGTCAAATCCCACAATGCGAAAAATTGGCCAGAAAGTGTTGATTATTGACATAAAAACAAGGGGCAACTGTTGCCAATATTGTAAATTGTAAATAATTGTCCCATGGATGATCTTATGCCTCTCCAAATCCCACAGTGGTCAATAATAGACAAGTAAAGGGTTGTGTGCAGGACGGGTCAATGGATCTGTTTGAGGCGAGTTACTTCACAGTATGATTTGTCCTCCCTATTCCCTCACAATTAGCCTAAAGATATTTGGAGTGTCCCCCTATAGAAACCAAATCGGTGACATATTCCAATAAGCAACATTTTCTAGGCCTTCTGGGGGGAAATATCTAACTCTTTTGATCCTTGTTATTTCCCAAATCACAAGACAAAGGCAACACTTTCTCACCGATGTGGACCTGTCTTAGCTAATATAAGGCCCAAAATCGGCAATAAGACCAATTCACAACATTTTCTGACCCTCTCTCGCGTTGTGGGATTTGACCTTAAGTTTGGTTGTCATACTAGTTACTATTAGTAAGAGATAGCAGCAACTAGTGATACATCTTCTTTGCGGGACCTGTGAGGACTCCGGGCGAGGACTGCGATATGCACATCGTGGAACCATCCAGCTGTAAACCATTTTGAAGAGTTTGTATGTAAAACCACAAAACCACATTTTATAATGAAACAAAAATGTAGCTTATGGATACTTAGAAATAACAATCAAACAATTTTCCCAATATTTACAATTTTTCATGTCATTTGGGCCTGCAAGCACTACACTTTATTACCAGAATACAATAATTAATCCCAAAATGAATGTGCAAATATATAATATTTTTCAATTCTGGGATAATATTTTGTCATTTGCATCTAAATTCTTCATTATTCAGCTGTTTTGCCATTCATGATATTGGCATTGCGCGATCCTGATTATGGACCGTCATCAAAACACATTTTCTTTAATTCCAAAAGTGAATACATTATTCTACCTGTACACTTATCTATTCCTAGTACATGTAACAACAATACTATTTTCCAGCACACTAACAAGCACCCACTTAGCTGAATGGGGATACACAGTGGACGATCTGATCACCTGCCTCCAGTCTAATTTCTATACAGCCACTGAGGCACTGCTTTATAATTATAACGTTAGGATCAAAGATTATCTCACATTATTCTATGTAAAGCAGGCTCAACTATTTTCTCTGTGCAGACCAGTGGGTGAAGACTAAAATTAAACCAATTTCGGTGTAAATAGGGGGATGAGGGGGAGGCGAGCAGGGGGGGGGGGGGTCTGGCTGGTACAATCTGGTTTCACCATATAGAGTCAATAGTCCAATACGCTGACAAAGCAGAGTCTGCGTCCCTCTGCTCCAGCCCTGAATGAAGGCGTCTGAAAGCGGTGGTTTGGGAGAAGGTAATGGACGGTAAGGGCCCTCTGCTGGTTAGGTCCCCACTGGAGGAGCCTCCCTGGGAAGGAAGCAAACTGGCCTCCAGGGAGTCATTAAGTTAACACGGCGTGACGGTCAGGCGGGGGGGGGGGGGGGTGAGCAGGAAGGGACATAGAGGTTGGTCGTATTGCATAATGACAACTGTGTTTTGTCGGACATGCCCAGTGAGGGCAAATTAACTTGTGCTTGCTGGGATCATTCACTTAACAGTACACTACCTTTTTTAAAATCGATTACTTCCGTTATCCATGTTTTGATATCAAACGATACCATGAGGATTGATTAACTCCTTTCATGGAGGAACCAAACCAATTATGAGCCATAATTAACGGTTTATAAAACAAAAGCTGATGATCATCATTAGTTCAAGTATACAAGTGTATTGTTGCCCATCATTGCATTAGAAAAGTGGTATCAAGTCCAGTTACCTTTGCCATGGGGTTGTTTTAAGGAGTACCTATGTACTCTGGACATTCTCTTTATACCACTATTCACTGGATAATCTCACCACCATATGCACCGTCCGCCAGTCCACACCAACACCCTTATATAGAACGTGCACACCGTCTCTATCGCCCTCAGGCCGTTTCCACAAGCCAATAAAAACCTAAAATACACAAATAGTCCCGCACAGTAGATCGCTTTTATCTGGACATTCATCTCAGTTTAAAAGGTGTAGATTAGTGCATAAAGTATGTGTGCAATAAGAGGGTTTCGTCAATATCCCCGAGCCACAGTTGAACTTCAGGGAGTTTCACGTGGGAACTGCGTGGACACATGCTATAGTGTGATTGGTCAGTTTGGGGGAGCCGCATGTTCACACACAGAAATGTGAGAGTGATTGTCGCTAAAACTACCCTCACCTGAGGGTAGTTTTGGCGACAATCACTCTCACTTTTCTGAGGGTGTTGGGTAGAAGTTAACCATCCCATGAAGTTGTTCTGTATAGTGAGATGAGAAAAAAAAAGATATAAACCATAGTGTATGATAGTATTCCGCATTAGCAAGATGATCACTGTACAGTGCCATTTTGTCTGGTACCACACAGAGGCAAATATCAGAGTCACCCAATGTCGCCAATACCACTCTCATACAAGGGTCAGGCACTGCTGGACTATAATAGATGGGTCAAGGGCCATTCTAGTGAGGGTCAGGCTAGGCTGGACATTCAATAACAGGCTGGACTTAGGCAAACTTGCTTGAAAGTCTGGCCATGCTGGATCCTCATGCCACCGTGTGACAATGCTGGACTCTTGCAGGCTGATAGAGACTCTCCCAAGAGTCCAGCATTGCCAGACTGTGGCATGAGGATCCAGCATGGCCAGACTTTCAAGCAATTTTGCCAAGGTCCAGCCTGTTATTGAATGTCCAGCCTAGCCTGACCCTCACTAGAATGGCCCTTGACCCATCTATTATAGTCCAGCAGTGCCTGACCCTTGTCTGAGAGTGGTTATGGCGACATTGGGTGACTCTGATATTTGCCTCTGTGCAGTGCTCCTTCCTCTGCTAACTATAGCAGCCAGCTGGTTAGCTGAAGCTGGTTCCTGCCATGTCCAAAATTTGAAGTTTTAGGGGCCATAAACCTTTCAGTTATAAGCCTCTATTGTGGGTCCTTATATCATGTGTTCAGATTGGGGGAGTGGTTAGGACACTGGCAATTCAATACAAAGGTCCTGACTTCGAATCCATTCCAAGGTTATTTGGTTCTCACACCATTTTAAAATGTCCTTTTGGTTAGTCAAAATTCATGATAGTATACAATTCAGTTGGAAATTTCCTTTACATAATATACAATTTTATAGGTTAGGCCTAATCCCAAATGATTTTGTATGCATCTTTAGTTTTTCTATGTGAATAGGCCTACTATAACTATTCTTGAGCAACTAGGGAAAAAAATAACCCTGTGGCCTTGGCATGGATTCAAAGTCAGGACCTTTTATTGAATTGCCAGTGTCCTAACCACTCCCCCAATCTCGACAGTTGATGTACAGGATATAACAACTATTCAAGTATCACCGATTCAATAAGTGATGACCCCTACAACTGTCCATTTTGGGCATGCTAGGAACCAGCTTCAGCTATAGGTCTCACAAAGGAGAATCACTGCAACTCGCTAGTGCGGAATAGCTGTATTGAAATGGCCAACGAACGACTGATTCAGTTTTAGTTGTATACGGGCAATGGCCCCCGGGGTCAGTTTAGTGTGTGCAACCACGGTTTATAACAATAAGTTTGGAAAATAATTTCACATCAAAACGTGAAGACAGGCTAAGGTGAAGTTTGACCCTCTTTAAACCCTCTCAAACCTCATGCTGAACCTCTATATGCACCTTTTTCTCTTTTCATAAAAATGAATTATATCATAATTATACTTCTCGTGAACCCTTTAATTCGACTGGATTTATAAAAACATTAATATGTCTCTGTGTATAAATTAGAAAGAATACCCGAGGACGAAATTGCGAAACGGCTTGGAACAAATGTTAGCCATAATTAAGGCCTAACCGATTTGTCTGTCCCTGAGACGGGTCCCCATGGAATCTACTATAGACCAGATGTAAAATTATTAATAAATCCCAATGGCTGCACCCTCTTGTGAAATAGTACTGGGGGATGATCTGAAGATGTTCTTTGGGAGTTTACCTTTACCAGTACTGCTCATCGATATTATAAATGTTACACAATAATTTTCTTTAAAGAATACTTTCGATATCAAAAGTAGTACCTCGGGACCCCCACCTCCCACCGCACCCCCTCTTATTTTCCTCTTAACGATGTATGATACGTCAGGAAATGGTGCTGAGCAAAATGTAGTCTATAAAATACTTGTGATTGATGATATGGACGCACCTTAAGACTTAGCGTTCTCCATATTGACCACTTTCACCTGCCTTGATGCTTGACCTAATTAACAAAACACCCTAAAGTTAGAGGCGCTGGCAGGGTTTATTCTGTGAGTGGCTTATGTCAGGTGGCGTTTAAATAACATTGTGTGTGTAATTGGAATTAGCGGCAGCCCTGTCTGAGGGCGGGTTTGTCTAAGGGCTCAGCCGGCACACTGGAGGAAACACGCACCGTCATGTACGGCACAGCATGGCAAGGACCTCTACCCCAGTGATTCCGGAGCTTCTGGGTGTCTGTCTCATTCACCCTCTATAGCCACCACCTCCTACGTACAATCATAGACATACAATATACCATGTTGAATTGAATTGAATTGAAATTTCTTTTATTTAACCTGGAAAATTACAGTAACCTTGGGCATGTCTTACTAATGATCCAGTTCCTGGTGTTCATTTTAGAACATACATTTTCAATCAGTATAAGTACAATAATTAGTCCTTATGGACAAGTTATGTTACATTTAATAACGAGATTTTAAAAGGGTGTGTCTGATGTTTTGACAAATGGAATTGTATATGGTACAATCTACCGCTAGACAAGCATGATTCTCCACGCTATAAACTATTCAAATGAGTGGGCTAACACCAGGACCGACCCAGTCAGGAGATGGGAGATGGATTTTAGGAACCATAGTATGAGATACATGTAGTGGGTGGACGGAGAAGGGGGGGGCAGGGGGTCTCCCATATGTTCATTTCAAAGCCGCCTCGATAATATAATTCCCTCACATATAAGAAAATATATAATGCATTTCACAAAGCAGATAGTGGGAGGAGGGGGGGCGTCAGAAAAGAAAACCGGGCAAGAATGGATCAGCAATTCATTGCAATCCCATCTAATCCACCCGTTTTCAGATTATCCTAACTGAACATTGAACTTCTCCATAGACGGCTGGTGAGGTGATCAGTGTGGGTGTACGATTAGTGTTGACGGTCAGCTCTCTCCTCCCACGCTTATTTTACCTTTTAGTCCACCCTTTCACCCCTGTACATGAGATCCTGAGTCTACATCCACGCCATGGTATAACGGTGTTAAAGGGAGGGGGGCCAGGGGTGGGGGATTTATTTGTTGGGGGTAGTACAGGGGCATGAGTGGGGGTACAGGGGGCTGAAGGTGTGGGGGGGGGGGTCAAAGGCTCATTACTTACTGCCCCTCCAGCAATAGTCGGAGTGAGCGTGGAACGGGAATTAGAGCCTTATATAGGGTGGGTGGGAGTTTAAAGGGACAGGGGGTGGGGGATTCACCTGTTCGGAGGGAGTACTGGGCAGGGCAGGGGGTGGGGGCAAAGGGGTGGCAAGGTTGGGAGGGGGCGGGGTATTAGCTCGACTTGAAGGGGCTGAGTCTTGAGCTGCGTTGGTCAACAACCACTGCCTGACCACTAGCACCCCTGGTGGCCTCCTACTACCTACTGACCACTCAGTCACTGCCCCAAAGGTAGTACACCCCCCCCCCCACCCACCCACCACCCCACCCTACACGATCCTGTCCAAGCAAAGTCCAGCACACCGTCTTGGGACCACTCTCCTTCTCACCACTTTCGTACCACCACGGTCCTCTACTCCTCAGAGGACGCCTGGATCTAACTCACAATAAGAACCCACTCAACACGTCACTTCCCCGTGATAATTTTTTCGGAACAGTACTAAAGGAGGGGGAAGTCGTTGTAATTGGTACTAAACGTACGGGTGATCAGTTTGGATTATCCGCTAGGAGCAGTTAAGTCTACAAGTGTTGTAGGCTTGGCCCCGTCCCCCGCTGTCAGCCAGCATCAGGTCGGGGGAGGCAATGAGCGGACAGGGGACCCAGCAACGCCGCTACCCAGATCATCAGTAGGCACTGGACGCCACCCCACTCACACCACTACAGGTGTTACCCCCAGGAGGATCTTAAGGTGAAGGACTGACATTAAGCTGTCATACCTTCCCAGGTGATTTCATATATTTACATATACATACAGTAGGATACCCCTACTGATTTATAAATCAGTGCTTATTGAGCACGTGGAGTATGCATAACTTATAGGTGCAGGAGGAGCACACATATGAGGATTGCTGATTTAATGCTGACTCTGCAGTCTGGGAGAGGGTAGAGGCTGTACGCTGGAGGAGGGTGGCTGCAGCAACGTGCTGCGTCCCACCCCTTGTCCCACCCTGAAGGCAGACAGAGCAGCATCCCCTGATGGCGGTACACAAGACGCCCAGGAGGAGGATTTAGAGACGTTAACATGGACCGCAGGTGACGTCATATTTAACTGGAGTACCCGTTTAGAGGCATTCACTCAGATGAACGCCAGGTAAGGAATACTTTCTAGAGTTTCACTACATAGACATGCATGATTGTTTAACTTTATTGTCTGAGAATATTAAAGCTGTATACCTTTAGATATGGTAATTACATACGAGATAAGCTAAGTAAGGTTGTCTATTTATAAAATATGTCTTACATAACGCCCAAGCAACTCTCGCTTTTATTACATGGGCACAATCTAAGATGTACACACAGCACTTTGATATGCATTTCCTTATCATTTACTTCATGATGAATGAGGTTACTCGCTTGTATGTGGGGCCTGTGGCTTGTAAAGTATAACACCACTATCGTGACCATCCAAATCCATTTTGATATAATTATCAATAAACCTTAGCTCGGTGTTCACAACTGAAGCTTTGTACAGTGTATAAGGTCGTTTAATTGTTGTTTAAGTTTGCGTGTCTGGCTGAAATTCGGTCTTATTTTTAGCTGATCCCAATTTTGACCCCACTTAATTGAGGTGTTGCATGTGCCTTCAGTTGTCACTACTGTAGTAGTGGTGTGATAACAGGGGCTTACCCTACCCATACCTCAGTGAGAGGGCCCGGGTGAGGAACTGTGACATATCACTCTCCATGCCTCATTGCCTCAGGTAAACAAATGTATATTCACTCATCAAATGATGCATGTGCGTCTGTAGGTGACCAGCAGATGCAGATCTGCACCAGAGTTGTGGTCATCACACACACAGGTAAGCCCCACGTGCTGGGGGATGGGTGAGGATTAGCAGGACAAGGTGTTAGGTCGTCCATTGCTTCCTGCTCATTGTCCTCCCATGGAAGCCCTTTTGTTGAACACTGTAGGCGATGAACAAGTTGATGTCTGCTTCTCTTAATATAATGGTTACCAGTACATGATATATATGTATACATTTATCAAAGACAATCGTTTCTCTGATCTGTACGATGTGTTTCTGTGACAAGGGTAAAATCATTACTTATGGTATTACAGGTATATACGTGGTACAACCAGCCAAATAACCATGTGGGCCAGGAGCCTCTGATCATTTCATGTAGGCCTCCTTTCCAAAAGAAATCAACTGAACTCGTATAAAAAAAACACGAATCATGCAAGTTATATACACTGCTCGCAGTATAACTAAGAGATGGGTTATGGCAAAGGAAACTTGACAGGAAAAGGGCAACGCTTCTCACAGAAGTATCAAACACGATTGGCCTATGTATCACGTTTTAAAAGACTTGTAAATTACCTTAGTCCTTACTGGTATGAAATACATGTAAAGACATTTCCCCGTCAGTGCCAGTAAATTCGGCAACAATGTTTCGCGCCACAGAGCGCTAAACTAGGTATACTGGGTCTTATGACACACTGCTGGAATGTCCAGGGTAACCTTATCTGATCATGGTACATGTACATGTGTATAGAAGAAATCTTCATGTTATAGCATTTAAGTTGATGCCAACAACTGATTCTGTATTATTTTCCTGACAAATCGAATATTTTTAATTTGCCACAATAAGAAACAGCAAGGCAGGCAGTTTAAATTGGCAGTTGACATTACGAAACCAACTGGTGATTCCGAACAAAAGTATGTCGCCTATGTCACTAGGTATTCGGGAGGGGACCCACTCCAATGACTCGCCTCAACAGACCACTCTTAAAAAGTGAGATTTATCAAATCTTCAAGGCTAAACCAAACTAAGCCCCAGCTCATCGGGTGGTGGATCCATCTTAACGGCGACTTTGCAGGAAGAGTTAGCTTACCTTAGCCGTTATTACAGAGAACAGCAGCCTTAAGTTAGGCTTGGAAGTGTTCATGCACAACTCTCAAATCTTCTCTAATCTCCAGCAATGGTTACGCCCACCCTATGATCTTACAGCACAGGGTGTTGTAAGTGTTGGGGTGGGATTACAACTGGACCTGTTGTGGGTGGGTGGGGTTGTGTAAAGTAAGAGGACAACTCAGCTCATTGGGAATGCATAGTGACAGTTATATTTATCCAAATTTAGGGTATATTTTACTAGAGTCTGACTCATACCTTGAGACGGACACTTGCATTGATGTTTATAAATTCAAGCATTATAGGCTCTTTATTTGTGAATAATCTTCAGGTTTGAGTACCACTATTTCCCAAGAAAAAGTCTTACTAAAAGTACATGAATAAGTACAAATTTCAGTGTCGGTCTCATGGTATGTGTCTGGTCCGAATCGTGATGCGTCTACCCAAGATCTGTGGTGCAGTGGGCGTGGGGCAGTTCTATGAGTAGTACATATAGTAAATACCCACCACGTGAAACGTGCGTCAGAGAGGTTGTCAATATAAATCAAATATGAAAGGTCCGATTGAATTGCTTAGTCATTGGTCTGTGCTTGACCAGGTTGATTCAGTTCAATAATGGTACAACCTCTCGCAGTTTTACCTATTGAAACCTTAAGCGTGTTACAAAATCTGCTTGTATCTAATATGATGCACTAACACAGCCCAAGCCCAAGGATGTGTAAGTGCAACATAATGTCAAATGAACGTGGGCCATGGGGCCGGGTCAATTCAGTATTTAAGTTATTGCAGATGTATCAAAAACGATTTGCCGGTGCAGCACATTTTAAAAGACATATGAATTAACTTTCAGGTATGAGATAACGATATTCCCCGCCAGTACCAGTAAACCTAGCAACAAGGTCTCGGGCTGAATGCTCTGCTGGGAGAGTGGTGCTAGATCTCTGCCTAAATCCTCAGCTACCCAGCATCAGTCTCCATTCCATCCCATCTGTTGCTGGAGGTGAAGCAAGAAGTGTGCCCTTAAAATGCTAGAAGCACTTTCAGTTTCACCCAGAGCTGCCACCGCAGTGAGTTGGATCTGCACCATGAGACATCGTTTACAGTAGTAGCTTATCTCTATTTTTCCAATGTCTATAGTAATATGTGTACAGGCAAGGGAAAAGGGTACTCCGAGGAAAAAGCCAACTTTAAAATTTATGTCATAAGCTTTCCAATGAGACATTACACTAGAAGTTGTCTATTCTAGTTTTTGAGAAATGGCTTCATGAATATGTGTGGGCGTTGCCCTGTCCAAAGTCCCAATAAGCTCCAAGTCTTATGCTTCCCAAGTTATCCCTATTTAATTAGCATAATTATGATGGTTACAAATTTATGATACATTTTCATTCTTTATGTCATAAAATTTGATCTAGAAATGATCATTTTATTCTGGTTTGACCGTAGCAATCCTCATGAATCATCCTATCAATGGGGATCTTTTTTTCTTCTATTTGGAATAAAAATCGTGTTTCCATGGCAACACATATCAACAAAGGCACCCATTTAGGCCTCAAAACGTTCTTTTTACATTCCAAATATGGAAGCTTTTTAACAAAAATGGAACGTTGTGTGTAATCTTATTGAAATCTTCAGAAAATGACTAAGTCAGTGTAGCTTTACAAAGTACTAAAGTAGATGCAGTTACACACACTACTAAATCCCTGACCATCAGCCTGGTGCATACTGATCAAAAGAGTTAATATTCACCAAGAGGGGTAAAGTTGGTAGGCGGCTTGTCGCTTAAACACTGCCTATATTTGTATGCATGGAATTATGCACACCAGCCTAGTATGTAGCCACACTGTGAGCACATTGTTACAAATACATTATAATGGTGTTGACCCCGGTCGTACTCAGCAGTAGCCTATAGCTTAAAGGCACACATAGATTCAAAGTTACACAGAGCAAAGATACACAGAGCAGGGTAACATAGACTAAAGTTACAGGGACCAGATGTTACTTCATGTACCTTAAAACATTTTTGACCAGCTGTGATTTGTTTGCCCATGCATCTATTTTCACCCTAAGAAGCAGAGCATACAGCTTAAGCCTCCCTAGGTTAGGCTGGTCATATATAACTATGAATATGATGAGAAATATGATAGAATGTCTACTTGCAGACACCACATAATGTACTCGATGGGCTAATGGCAATTTAAAGGTAACTATATTCAGCCAGACCAGATTTCTTACTCATTAAAGGGCTCATGAAGGGAGCACTAGTTCTCAAGGCTACTTTGACAACTAGTGCGATCCTGTGGGCTAGGAAAGGGCCTGAATAGTAAGTCTCATGGATTTTAGGGTCAGTGTGACAATATAAACTTACATAAGGCCCATAAACACAGACATTGCGCAAAGACGTATTTTACAGAGTGGCGGCACTGCTAAGACCCATGCAAATACCCAGACTGGATTCTGCCATTCACAGGAGGTTTAGAAATAGCATATGTAGGCACTTAAAGCATAGCCTGGAGGACAACAGGGTTACAACCTCCAGTGTATTGACAGGTTGAGGAGGTGTTGTTGTTCTACTCCTGATCCTGCCTGAAAATGTGATTTGGATTTACTCATAGCTTGGCATTGCTTGAACCCTAAGGGCAACTTCTATTGTATCGACCTTTCTATTCATACAAAAACGTTGACACTTCACAGTTTGATATAGCGTTTATATTTTGATAAAAAAAAGATTCCGTGTGAACGTGTTAAGTGTAGCCCTCACCAATGGAAGTATACATGGAAGTATGTGAGTTTGAGTTGAATATTCTAATATTGGCATACATCTATTATATGTGTATCTCTGACAGCCAATGCATGATGAAAAAAAAAGAAGAAAAAGATGACCACCATCTGTATAATATCAATTACATCTTATGTCCAATAGTGTTCATCTGTGGTATAAGCCTTGCGTATGCACATTGATAGACAATACCAATAAGTTAGCCGATGTATATTTGGCTCGAAACCATATATAAATGTATCAAATCCCAATTCACCAACATAATTATAAAACACGCAAGGTAACAAATGGATCCAGTTATGCAAGTATAAGGTGGGTCAACATTATGACAATCTCATGAATGATTGATTTACTCAAGCTAAAATGCTCGTTCCCTTCTTTATAATACTTGTCATGTTTACTACCGATGTAGTTCTCTCCTGCCTGACACTTAAGGTCTCTGTTGAGATTCTGGTCTGACGTCAGGCATCAGGTAGCCCCTTTCAAACAGAAAGTGCCGTCTTCCTGTGTCTATTCAAAAGGATTAATTTGGCCAAGACCGGGTAGGGGGACAGAAACTGTAGCTACAGTACAGGTTTTGCTGACTCGGACAGAAATAGCTAAACCACTGGTCCAGAGTAGATCTGCATCTCCATCCCAACGGCCATTTCTTCCATTGGGGGAGGTGGTGACCTTTTTAAAACAGAACTTTAGTATTGTACTCCCATCTAAACTTATTGGCCAGTATAATCCACCATGGTTGTATTTTTCTGTTCCGCTATGTTTACTGATTGAAACGTAAATCCATAAAGCCATAGATGGAGCGTTCTCTTCTCCATTGAATGTGACATGATCTGATTTTCTACATATTTCAAATTTTGGTTAAAATTAATGTGTTACAAATATGTTTGTAAGATGAGACACAATAAACCATCCTTGATGGCCAATAAAAGACAATTTAGAGGGTCCCATGAGAACAGGTATGGTCTTTTACTGTGTAATGGTTGAACTTATGGAGTGCACTCCAAACGTCTTACATTGATCATGAAAACTGATAATAATATAAGCTGAAGTCTAAACTCAATTATAAGGAACAATGTCTAATTAAGTAAATGGGACATAAAGTATAGCCATATCGAACATTCTGGATCATTTTTAGCCAAATAGTTTTTGGTCCCAATCATCGGACCACGTCACCATACTCATTATTCATTTTGCACCAGGTTAATTTTAGAACAGGGGTACTTTGACCTCAGTTTGTTAAGGTACAGCCTGCAGGGTTCGCCACTGCTGAGAGGGAAGCGTTCTGCATGATATGTAGACAAGTTACTGGAAGTTATCAATGTTCTTCCCTCCTATCACTACTCATTGTAGACCATGGTACATACCTATAGTACATAACTACACAGAAAAAAGGGGAACGTCAGCCTGAATCTTCCCATGTTGTCAGCATCATTCTCCTCCCAGAGCCAGGAATTTCAAAGAAAGGCATAGCTATAGATTCTGTAAAGAGAGTCCAGCCTTATCCGACTCTCCAGTAGTGTGGCAATGCCGGACTGTAGGTACTCTCATTCCCAAATCCTTCCGAAGGAAGGCTCTGGTAACAGCCAAATGACCTTGAACTTGGGATTTTGCTGGTTCTGGGAAACCCCTGCTGGTAGCCTGGAACCAGTGGACAGGAACAGGAAATGGAAGCAGAAAGTCTGATGGTAAAACTACCATCATACATTCTGGTTCCTGTCCACTGGTTCCAGGCTACCAGCAGGGGTTTCCCAGAACCAACAAAATCCCAAGTTCAAGGTCATTTGGCTGTTACCAGAGCCTTCCTTCGGAAGGATTTGGGAACGAGAGTAGACTGCAGGACTCTCGAATGACAGTGGTGTTGGCGATACATAGAAAGGTATAATGTATGTGTTAGATAGACTACACCTGGACACAGTTCATCCATATACCCACTGCCCCACAGGGTCAAGACGAGGTGTTATACACTGAGTCGATGACCAGTGGGCAGTGAGTATATGGAAGGACCCTGGCCAGGTGTAGTCTATCTGACTTAACCCTCGGGTATGCAATATAACCAAGGTGCCAATCCTTTGTCTTAGCGCTCCACCGTGGGTTAAAATGTCATAATAGTTCAGACAATGTAGAAGAGTAATTGTTCAGCATAGTAGGGCAATATTGTGGTCATAGAAGGATAGGTCAGACATGTATAATGTACCAGCCACCTTAGCACAGGTGTTGAAGCTTGAACTGGTCACTTCAGGCTATTCTGGAGGATGCTCCAGAGGAGGACAGAGCCTTGACCACCACCACTACTCCAGGCGCCCCTCCAGCACCCTCCCCTCCCCTCACGCTCCCCTCAGCCTCCCCATAGAGCACCCTCACCCCCATCTCAACCCCTCTTCACTGGTGTTTGCAGGCTGGCCTCAAGGGCCCTGGCTTGTTGGCCCTCCCTGCCCTCTAACGTCTATCGGCATCTCCTCCAGTCCCCGACTTGACCCTCACTCCATCCTCTTGGTAAACCCAGCTAAATGCCATCGTTTCACATGGATGGGTTCAGTATTGTCCAGTTGTTGTCCCACAGGGATGGCACTGCCTAGAGCTGGACTCAATTCTTTTGCACCCAGGATTGTACAAACTGCACTGCTAGTAGTCACCTTGGGCACCACCCTTGTACACCATTTCCTCTACCTCCCACGGAGGTGGATCCCACAGACTGTCAGTTTAGACACCGCAGAACTGGGCACTGGAGATAATGAACGTTGTATGATTTATGTTCAGTGACCTAACAGACTGAGGCCCAAATGGTATCATCATCATCATGATGCTCAGCTCCGACAACCAGGGTTCCCAGGGTTACTGGATGCAGGGGATCTAACGGAGGGCATATCTTACAGGCGAAAACAAATCACCGGTGCTGCATTCGTGCATTCATGATAGTGTATTATTAGGAGTGTATCAAGACCATAGGGTCGGCATGATGCGTTAATGTAGTAGCGGTGTATTAATGTTCATTGGCGTCGCATGTGCGCATTATATTGATAAAAGGTAGGTCGGGACCATTGGAAACGGACACACTGCACATGTTTCTGCACATATAGCTAAAATATCTTATACCATAGTCATATTGACTAATATTTATGGTATATGGACTTTTTCTACAAAGATTTATGTTTTAGACAATTTCGACCAAAATAAGTATGATTTAAGACATTTAGATTTTACCATAATAACTTTTTGTATTTTAGCTATTTTTAAGATCTTATTTTTTAACAACATAAGGTAGCATGGAACATCAATTAAGTGAATAATTTGCTTAAATATATCCAAAGATATACACTGAAATCATTTGAACCCCGATAGTCAACACCTTACCCCTAATGCAATGGGTTTAAAATTGAATTTAGTCAATTTTTGCATTACTTTTTTGTTTCAAAGGGCCAAAACCCTCAAATTATGCATGGGACCCTCTATCAAAATTACTTTTATTTGTCAGCAAATGATCTGAAGGATCTTAAGAAGATGTATTAAAAATGACAACTCTGTGACTATTGATTTTAATCAATTTTGTGTAAATCTATTGACAAATTTATTGAAATTTCCAAACAAACATCTTGTTTCATCCAGAATATCATTACAGGACCATGAAATGATTTTCTTGATTTGTGTTTATTCCCAAAAGTTTCAAATGTCTGTGGTTACTGGTTATGACAAAATAAAATCATTGAGTCAGTGTTTTTTTTCGTCATTTTAGAGTAAAATCAAAATACTTCTATTTTCCAAAATTCTGTATTGAAGAAAGGAGCTCGGGACCTCCCATTTTTCTTTTTTTTTAAATATCATTTCTATATGACCTAAAGTACATCTGGGCAGAAAGTGGAAGAATTCTAATCTATTTGATTCAATGGTCGTGACCTACCTTAAGTCAGATAGCCTACACCTGTACCCTGGTATGCCTCATAACCACTGCCCACTGGTCATCGACTCGGTGAGGCATACCAGGGTACAGGTGTAGGCTATTTAATACTTTTAACAACATAAGGTAGCATGGAACATCAATTAAGTGAATAATTTGCTTAAATATATCCAAAGATATACACTGAAATCATTTGAACCCCGATAGTCAACACCTTACCCCTAATGCAATGGGTTTAAAATTGAATTTAGTCAATTTTTGCATTACTTTTTTGTTTCAAAGGGCCAAAACCCTCAAATTATGCATGGGACCCTCTATCAAAATTACTTTTATTTGTCAGCAAATGATCTGAAGGATCTTAAGAAGATGTATTAAAAATGACAACTCTGTGACTATTGATTTTAATCAATTTTGTGTAAATCTATTGACAAATTTATTGAAATTTCCAAACAAACATCTTGTTTCATCCAGAATATCATTACAGGACCATGAAATGATTTTCTTGATTTGTGTTTATTCCCAAAAGTTTCAAATGTCTGTGGTTACTGGTTATGACAAAATAAAATCATTGAGTCAGTGTTTTTTTTCGTCATTTTAGAGTAAAATCAAAATACTTCTATTTTCCAAAATTCTGTATTGAAGAAAGGAGCTCGGGACCTCCCATTTTTCTTTTTTTTTAAATATCATTTCTATATGACCTAAAGTACATCTGGGCAGAAAGTGGAAGAATTCTAATCTATTTGATTCAATGGTCGTGACCTACCTTAAGTCAGATAGCCTACACCTGTACCCTGGTATGCCTCATAACCACTGCCCACTGGTCATCGACTCGGTGAGGCATACCAGGGTACAGGTGTAGGCTATTTAATACTTACCAATATACTGCCCTTAGAGGGTCAAATGTATCTGGGATTATAAGGGTAAACCAGGTGTGGGTCACTTTAAGACTCAAGAGGTACAGATACAGGTAGTCTTATAACCCTTTGGTGCCCAAGCGCGCCAATTGGCGCGGTTTTAAGCATTAAAACACCTATTTTGAAGTAGAGAACCATCCAGACACTTCTATTGGGTGGATTTCTAAGGTATTACCCTCATATTAAGCCCCATGACCTCACGACTTCAATGAGACCATCATTCTTGATGGGACTTGTATATATGAGGAGTGGTGCAAACTTAACTAAAGAAATAAGTGATCAGATATTTGATTCATCACTGCTACCCAAAATTCACCCAAAAAGCATAATTGTCACTAAAATGCCCTTTTATATACATGAAAAATTTGATTTTTTACACCAAGATCATCTTTTACCAAATTTTCCAGCAGATACTTATTATAGAATCAATATTTTTTAATTTTCATTCAGAAGGTTCTTATTTTAACATGTTTTCTATTCCATGAATAGCTTATTTATAGGTAAAAATACCCCTTTTCCACCCCAAAAATACAGTATATTGCTTATAACAGCTAATAGAAGGTTTCAGGTTGCCATGGTAGCCAGAGTCAACTAATTTAATAAAGTCAAAGATAAAAGTCCATTTCAGAACCCTGCAGAAAATATTTTACGACATCTATCTTAAAATAAGAGATGAAGTTGGCAGGTTAGGACAGGGCTTCCAACATAAGAAAAATCATGTCAAATAAAACAGATATTGATCAAATAGTTCCGGGCACCAAAGGGATAAAGTATTAGTATGGAGATGCAACCGTATGGAGTATTTACAGACACTATATAGCAGTATAGTGCAGAGCTGGAAATAGCATAATCTAATAATGTCCGACTTAGGGCTGTATAGGCAGCCTTTGTCACCAGATGCGGAAACAGATTAACACTTTGTAAAGGGCTTTCTTATGGACAAGTGTAATGAGTCTCAGCATCTAAGCAATCAGAGATGGCCTCGGTGGATGAGCAACTTGGTGTCAGAGGAGTTCACCACGAACATCATATGTGATGAGTGTCACCTTTCTTTGTGTAAACAATGGTTTGAATTGAAGATTTCCCCGAGATTGTCTTTTGTTGTATTTTTCCAAGAATGTAATGATAACGAGAATGATAAATAACATCCCCTTTATTAGTTGAGATCGTCATTTTATTACATTGGGGGATCATCCATGCATGCCACGAACGCCAGAATCACCATTTCCACTCGGTAAGAATAATACATGTAGTTACATTTTGATTAAGTAGCTTATATATCACATGGCCAGGAAGGATTTAAATCTTAATGTACATAAAACATACTGTAGACATTAGCCCACACCTCAACCATAGATTCAGCACCGTCATTACACCAACATTTGGTCGGGGGGGGGGGGGGTGAGGCCAGCGTCTCCACTCTCTGGCAAGGGAATGATACAAGTAGCAGCCAGCGAGTAGTGTACAATTGCTGAGAGCTAAAGTGTAGTTTAAGGTCCCACCTCACCGATAAGAAATACAATATAAATCTTTAAATTCAAATAGAAATCATATTTCGAAAAATGTTCTGTTTCAACCCTTTATTTTGAGTCTTATTTTGATATCTGGAGTCTAGGATAAGACTGTCGCATACTTCCCATGTTAAAAAAGACATGAGGCGAGAAAAAGACTAGCCTTTCTTGCAGGTAACCTGGAACGTCTGTTGGTCTGACAGGAGACAAGGTGAGGTAACACTGCTGTCCCTACGTGTGGGGCAGCAGGTGTCAGACAGGGGTGTAGAGGTGTGGTCAGGTAAAGGGCAACCTGCAGGTTGGTCATTGTAACCAGTGCTAACGTGGACGTGATTGGCTAGGGACGTGAGCAGGGGGTCTGACAGGAATAACCTGCCATGCTGACCTGAGGAGGGGGGGGGGCACTCCCTATGTTTTCTATAGTAACTATGTGTGAACATCACCTCAGGTTTAGGACCCTTACGTGGGGACCCTTATCACGGGAGGCAAATTAATGGATTAGCACTGCTTTTACGGGAAATTGAGCAGAAATCATAGCCTAATCATAGCCTAGTCTGCATGGAACATAGTTCTCTACTTCTAAGTGTGTCTGCAAGAAGCTGGATAAAGTGTCATCTGAGGTTTTCTCCAGTGATTTGGTTTACCCCTTTTCATCCAAAATTCCCTAAAAATCACCCCTTTTCAAGGGCCCTTACATAGGGCCCGAAAACATACCATATCCCTTGGAATCCTGTTCACACAATAGTGTGGCTCCAGATGGGTCAAAAGCGACCTGGCGAACTGGGCTGTTTTCCAGGCGACCTTGTACAATAATATAAGCGACCTGGCGACTTTTGGAAAAGTTTGAGTATAGCATAAAGGGTCTAAAAAAGT
Source organism: Harmothoe impar (assembly GCA_947462335.1). Taxonomy (NCBI): domain Eukaryota; kingdom Metazoa; phylum Annelida; class Polychaeta; order Phyllodocida; family Polynoidae; genus Harmothoe; species Harmothoe impar. The sequence continues at coordinate 11,315,612 of OX381721.1, read as the reverse complement.
GACTTTGTGACCTGGGGCCCTTAATTTCGGCGACTTTCCGACCTGAGGGGGGAAACCCCTCTGCACTCCCCATAGTTACCAATGCTGAGCGAGTGCCCCCCCTCCCCGGGGATGCTGACCGCCTCCCACAAACACGTCACGCCCCGCTGCACGTGCTGCTTACCTAACGGCTATTTACTGCTGACAGGTCGTGTCGGCATACCTGCGGTAATGAAAACTGCATTGGAAGTTTTGATATAGGGTAGACTGCCCATGAGATGAGTACACGGATCAGGAGCCCTGTGGACATTAGGATCTATGGCGATGGGCCCTGAGGATGATCAGCCCAATGTCTATGATAGCCATGTGGAAGATTGGCCCCATGATTAATGGCATCCTGATTGAGACATACCAGTCTACCCATGGTACCGACAGACCAGCTAGTCATCTCATGGGCGATCTACCCTATAATATCATATGCACGTTATAAGAATACCGGGTAGCACCTGGCCAATGAGATGTATTGTCATGGATCAATAAAATGGATAAGACTAAGCTGTCCTCAAATACGTGCCGGTCTCGATCATTGTTAGCATTCTACTCCTATCTGATAGTGGAGTACAGGGCATTACATATATAGTTAGTTACTCCAAGCGTCTTGAAACAAGCCCAACATGTTCTTCCTGGGTTGACACCTGAGCCAGGGTACCTGGGTGAGGACTTTGCATTGGATAATAACCAGACGTCAGATGACAGGAGGCTGGGGCGGGGATGAGAGGTGGAGGGAGGGGGGGGGGTAATACAAACGTACATACAATATTCTTTGTAAATGTCATGTCATAGGACAGAACATTTTCATTTTCATGATAAAGGTTCACATTTATATGAAAAGCTTTGGTTTCAATGTGGCTTGGTCAACCATTTTCATATTTTGTCTTTGGTATTTACCAACAATTCTAGATGACCGGTACAAAGTGTCATATGATTTCTATATGCATTTGAGATACTCAGTAATATCCTGAAGGGGTGGATGTATGCCTATTCATCATTTAGGGAGTGGTACATTTTTTTAACAACAGGGGGGGGGGGGGGGTGGTAGATTCGGGGGGACCAAAAAATGCCAACTCGCTCATCCACCGACCCCCCCTGTTGCTAAAAAATGACCACTCCCTTAGTAGTAATATTTACTTTCATCCAAAAAGAGTCCATCACACCATTATTGCTACATTGTAAATGGTGTGTGGGCCAGTTGCATCCCTGGTATTTACTGTAAGTAGTCTTTTAGCAGTGCACACCATTTCCAAAGGACGGTTGACTTGTACAACTATATAGGCGTAACCTCCCGCCTGTAGTTTACAGGCTTTAACGGTATGCATTGGATCCTAAGCCCTCTATTGTAAACCAGGCTTTGACAGTCCGAAATAGATGTCCACCGTTTAACCTACCCCCAGGCATCGCCCATTAAGCCCGTGTCCGATTTTACAACCCTTCTCATCTTACAGTTCATTTTAAAGGACATCGTTTTATTACACTAACGCCTTTATTCAATGAGAGACGGTTCAATCACTTCAATATTATTTGATGGAAAGATAGATACTAATCTAATAAATATTGTTTGTCAAAGAATACAAAATATTCAGTTGTTCCGGCAAAACCAATCATTGTGACTGAAGAAACTGCAACGTATAATAACTGCTGGCAACCGAGTCTAAGTTCATAAGTCTTGCATGAGCGTAATGCATAATAATATAAGGAACACATTTAGCATTACATGAATGTTTAGTTTAGAGGATAGCATATGCTAAGTCAGATATGGATATCTCTTTTGTAACTACCTTTTATTTCAATTTTATAATGCAGTGGGAATTCCACAGCGCTGGCATAATGATAGACTTCACATGCAACAGGTCGACTATTCCAGCTGTACCCCATACCTCATTACTGTTACTGTAAAGAGATGTGTATAACTGTGTGTGATGTGTACTGTTAATTCAAGCTTTGGTGGCATTCCCCAACACTGTCTCCCACAGTGAGATTACAGTTCACACCTGGATAAGTTTGTCGCTCGGATCCCCACTGACATAAACAGAGCTCACTCTTTTCAAAGGGTTCAATGAGCAACATCCATGTTTGGAGGGATGTTACAAAAGCTGATGTAATATTTGACTCATCCCCATACAGGTGCTCTTCCTGTATTGAGATTTAGGGAGTGGTCATTTTTTAACAACAGGGGGGGGGGGGGGTTGGTGGATTTGGGGGGGGGGACCAAAAAAAATTTGGACCCCTTGAAGGGGGGGGGCCCAAAAAAATTTGGACCCCTCTTGAGGGGGGGGGACCAAAAAAATTGCACCCCTTTTTAGTGAAAAAGCCCGCGCGTTACTATAGCTCAAAGGGGTCGGCCGCCCTCAATTTCAACTTGCCTGAGGGGGGGGACCAAAAAAATTTCGACCCCTCCCCGTGGGGGGGGACTGAAAAAATTTCGACCCGCTTGCGCGAAAATCCACCAACCCCCCCTTGTTGTTAAAAAATGACCACTCCCTTAGACCATCCCCCTACAAGACACAATAGGAGATAACCAGTCGTGGACCAACCCAGCACCTTAAAACACAATGAGGGGTGGGAGGTTGGGCGGGGGTATTGTATTTATAGTAGACGCCATTAGACTACACAGAGGTTTATATCTTATCATGTTTGGCTCTCTCTATGTTGCATACTATATATTTGTTAATTTAATGCAAGTCCAAGTGTACATTGAGTTGGGGGACATTTGGAGGGCAGCAATGAATTGCATTACTATTGAAATACACTAGCACCGGTCTCTCGTATGTCTCCACCTGTCAACTGGGGAAGGCATCATATTAATTTTGTTTGTTATTGAACCAACCAAAAACACTTAATGGGATTCTGTAAAAGGGTGTGGAATAAATAAGTAGATGTATCACACCCCCACTATATGATATATACATCGAGGTCTAAAATGTCCCAGGTTGAGTTGACCACTTGATGCGATATATGAACATGTTACCTTAACGGTCGGGAGGGACACAGCAGGCCACAGCTGTTATTCTTGGAGACTTTAATGGTGGGGGTCATAAGGGTGTATTTTTAGCTGCTGGGGTAGGTGTGAACGGGTTCCCATGCACAGGCCCAATAAGGATCAACTCTAAGGGCAAAACATTTCTGGGGAGAAAGGTCATCCACGGGGCGACATGCTCAGGTGATTATGGAGACATGAAAATTGCCTACGACAAGGTTTGAGATGCTATTTGATGACCCCGGGGGTTTCACATGTCTCCTCTGAACACGTGGAGGGAGTTATACATGTGATTCATCTGATTTAAGAGGTATATGTAATAGATAGACTATGGTTATGAAAAGGTATGTAGAATTAACCACAGCTTGCTGGTGGGGCCAGACGAGGGCGAACTCTATTGTTCTGCCCCACCGCCGTGGTTTAAGACACTATAATGACCAAACCTTTACTTGTTGATAGAATTATTAGACTTTACATAAAGCTGATGCAGTTCATTTTGATACACCGTTGCTATAAAATTATGAATTATCTAAATTGGACTGTAGCAGTAATATCGCTAAGTTGCCGGAACCTATTACATATTTTCAGATCGGAATCGATCCTAAGGTTAATTCATTTTGGAGAATGTAACAATACTTACCATATTTATAATGGGCAGACGATTTACCAATATCCCTATACCGGTAAATACAAAAGAGTTTGGAAATCAGCTTTGTTGGTTAGGATAGTTCCCTTCGAAATTGTCACCATTCAGTCATTAAGCTCACAATTGATGTACATGAGTATTTTTTTTTTTTGAATAAGTTTATTGACCATTTAATCATGTAAAGGTAAAACACGTTCTTCCACTACGGTCAGAGAAATATGTACACAATTTACAAACAATGATTGCCAATAAATTAATACGCTAAGGTTAGAGTATTCAGTTCCTTGTGTTATAGTTCGTCTGTTATTATACAGTGCCGTGTTACACTTCCCATGTAAATACAGCCAGTCCTGGTTTACATCCGCAACTCAAGACAGATTGGATGTTAGTTGCTATTTTGAATCCGATTATGGGTTTTGATTAGATCCATATAAGAGGCATTTTATCCTGATCTTGAGCTTCATCAATAATTATACATTTTCACCAAACCTTAAGCAGGATTCTATATCCAATCCATGTTGTCTGTCATATTTCATATGGATATGGCTATTTTCCTAGAAATTTATATTAATATTTATGTATCCCGTCAACGTCCACGTTTGGGTGTATATTATATTAATGAAAATAATTATATAGATGTGGGATGTCAGGAGTATATCCTTCATGTTTGATACATAATTATGTGTTACTTAGGTTGAGATATCACACAAAACCAAGACACAATCATGTACAGTGTAGTTGACTTTTTATTAGCTAAGAAATACAAGGTGTTGGAAGGTTGCTTGGTGAGCATGTATAATGAATCAACGTTTCAACCAAATTATTTCGCCTTCTTCAGGACGTCATAATCATGCTCCCCATTATGTTATGCACTAACTATAACTTTTTTTCAAGCTGCTGGAACTACTATGTATCTTAAAGGGTATATTTTATCCATTATACCATAGGAAATGGTTTAAAGAAGTTTCGTCAGTTATCTGGGTTTGGTCACTCTGTTAGAGACGCCTAAAATGACCCTGTCCCCATATAAATACAGTTTGAAAAACCTGTTTGATAAATGATTATGGGTTTATTTTGGGTGCGGAGGGGGGAAAGGAAAGTAGAGGTAACGATAGGAGTGCTTTAACAACTGTGTACTGTCCTGCGGGTAGTCAAAATGTCATTGCTAAAAGGGGTTAGGCTAATTTAGTCACATTCTTTGTCAGGATGAAGGGAAGATACATCTCATGTCGGTGTAGAGAAAGAAAAATAGGCAATCGTCTCAAATAAAAGTCTTCTAAGAAATGAACTGCCATCACTGGTCAGCTTGCCACGATTGAAAACACATTAAGGGTTCTCTATTGTATTACAAAAGGTGTATATTTGCATGGTACACTGTATGGTCTGACAATGGAGGCCCAGGCGTAGCCACACCTGTATTCATATACTGAATACTGTACCATTAAATTGGGCAGTCGTTTTCTATATCACTCTGTGGTCCCATTCATGAAACCACATGGATCACGGTGGAATGATCTGATTCCATTCAACCCTGCATTTTCTAACAGATCATTTTACAAATACGATTATGTGCTTATCATAGGTTTGGTTAAGATATGTCTTATAATTATTTACAGTGTAAAATGTTAACTAAATCGAGTTTCTAACACACTGGACATTCAAATTCAAAGTTATGAATTTTGTCTGGCCCCCGCACTTCCATGTTTATCCTGACGCCATCTATAATACAGGAAACACGGAAAAGGTGCGTTTTTCACTGACTGAGCACTGACAACAATTTGACAAAAAATCCGTGGAAAGGGGGTGCATTTGACACTAACTCATTGGAAAAGGGGTGTATTTGAGACTGACTCCACTGAAAGGGGGTATGTTTGACACCGACTCCAAAAGAGGGGGGTGTATTTGACGCTGACCCCACAGACTGGGGATTTTGTTATCAGGACTTTTGTTTTAGACATACGGGGCAGCCTAATATTTCTTATGAAAACCACACACCCTCAGAAAAGTGAGTGTCCCTGTTGCCAAAAGCACTTCACCTGAAAGCCGGGCAGTGCTTGACTTCCAGGTGAGGGTGCTTTTGACGATCACTTTTCTGGGTGTGTGTGCTTTTCAAAGGTGTTAGCGCTTTACCAAAAATGGGTACACGATTTTACCGTAAAAAGGGTAATCCATAAAAAGGGTAATAAAAAGGGTAATCCTAAATCCGCGGAAAGGGGGTGTTTTTCAAACCCCATAACGTGGATGGTGTCTTTATATGAATGTTGTTGCCACTGTCGAATTACCCAAACATTATAAACAGGTTGAGATAACAAATAGAAACAATGCAGGCAAACTATTTTCATAAAGTGGCCCTACTGTATATATCAGGGACTTGATTGTCTGGATTTAGATCTCTTTCGAGTTTGCTTCATGTAATAGTAACTGTGGACAGTCGAGGGAAAAGGGTCCTCCAAGGTAAAAACTCAATAATAAAATAGAGGTCATCAGCTTTCCAACAATCTTTTATTAGCAGGTACCACCTCTAGTTTTCGAGTACTAGCTCTCTGAATAATTATGTGTGGACACTGTCCAATCTTAAATGCCAATAGGCTCTATCTTACTTTTTAAAAGATATTACTATCTAATAAGCATCATGTTAGTTACCAAATATCTTTTTTCCCCAAAGATTTGGTCACAGCTTTTGATCTAAAAATGGTATTTATATTTAGTTTTCAGCATAAAAACTGTTGTGGGGCCTTTTATCAATCAATTTGAATTTTTCGATTTAGAATGAAAATCATGTTTCCATGGCAACCAACATGGGCAACAACACCAATTTAGGCCCAAACACGTTCTTTTCACATTCCAAATATGGAAGGTTTTCACCATGAATGGAACATTCTAAAGTAGCCTATTGTGTTCTACATCAAAAAGTAGTCTGGAACATTTTTCGTTATATTTTGATCCTGTTTAGCTATGTGGAGCCCCCTGGTGGCCAAATATGGTACTAAAAACCTCGCACAGAGGTCCCTTTTCCCTTGTTGATCCACATTAACTGTTATTCAAACAGCGTTATTGGGGGTCTTGGGTCTTTCGATTCCATCATTTGAAAAACATAACCGCGAAAATGACCTAAATTTAAAAAAAACCCGGATACCTCTATATAACTATTGCAGGGCATTATACGTCTGTTTTAGATGGTGTGTTAGAAAGGGTGTTGCAATCCTTAATATGACATGCTTTACAATGTAAACAGTTACGTTCTCACATGTTTTAATGTTATTTAACCCACGGTGGACGCCTGAGACAAAGGCTTCACACCTTGGGTATATTGCATACCGAAGGTTAAGTCAGATAGACAATGGTTATGAAAAGGTATAGGATTAACCACAGCTTTCTGGTAGGGCGACTTGGGCTTCGCCCTCGTCTGGCCCCACCAGCAAGCTGTGGTTAATTCTATATACCTTTTCATAACCATAGTCTATCTGTTACATACCGGTGGATTAGGGGTTATGGCCACGGCTGTGAAATCCAAACAAACAGTCTGTAACCGTGTTTAGGGATTAGCCCAAAGGTAGGACATGTAACCACATTAAGAGTCTGGTGATTAGAACGCTCATATCGGTCACCCAATACATGCACCCAACCCGGGGCGGGGACTCCCTCAGATTTGGATACCATGTGTGCTCACGATTTTCATTGAACGTGTGTACTTTTGGGCTATAGGCACGGACCCGCGAGGGCCCTTCATAAGGGCTGCTTTTTAGGTATTTTTCTTACTCTTCATAGTAACCCGGGATAAGGTATATTTTCCTGGGCCACCCATCATTAGGCTATGGTAATTTGCTAAATACCTGTGAAAAGGGAAAAGTTTTAGCAGATTTCTTCCCTTGAATAGGGTACCTAATCTGTGGCAATGTCCACACATTGTGACCATAGAAAACATAGGGAGTGGCACCCCCTGGGCACCCAACCCTCCACTGACCAGCCGCCTTATACCTGAAGAAGCTGCCTCCGCCCATGCACACCTTCTTTGATGTGCTAATTTCTCCCGCGTCAACCACTCCTAACTCCTTTCCCAAGTAGATTCGAAAAGACAATATTAGTTTAGTCCACAGAAGGGGTCTTGGCTCACCCCAATTAAGGAGTCAGAAAATAGCTTTAGACGAGAGGTGTGGATTGGACTGGGTGGTGCGTGGTGGGGGTGGCTATTGGTAGGGGCATGTTAACCCTTTAAGGACCGTACGATGTCTCAAGATCCATTTCATTTGCTATGATGCATCAATGCGAGTCCCTCTCAGGCGCTGCATTCGTGCATCATGCTGACCCTTCGGGAGTGTATCAGTACCATGCGGGCAAGACGCTGTATAGTGTAACAAACACTGCAGCGTTATTCACCATTCCTGTGCCCATGCATCGATCGTGAAAGTGCGATGGTCCTCTTAAAAAACGCTTTTCTAATTTGGTTGAAAGTTCACGGTCAGACAGGGTGTTCCCCAGGTTTATGGGATGTTATATAACTCTAGTTGAGTTCAGAATCCTTATAAAATATGCCAGCGGCAAATAGTTGACTCCAGTAAAGTAGGCGGGTGTGTAGGTTGTCACGTGCAATAGGGCGTGGTACCAATAACATTGGGCATAAGGTAGTTCAGCCCCCACCCCCTCTTCCCAAACACACACACACCTCTATACCTGCTTTGCTGCTTGAATACAATCTTCTTAAGACCATTAAGTATCGTGCAAGTTTACTGATCAATTCACAGCATACTGATTATGAATATATGGATATTAACCTATGAATAATTGTGACCAGGTGAGGTAAAAGACCCCTTGTGCAACCGTTATCTGCAGTAACTGACGTTATCTGCAGTACTGCAGATAACGTCAGGTCATGCAACCGTTATCTGTATCAAAACAACGTGATCTTGAATACAATCTTCTAAAGACCATTAAGTATCGTGCAAGTTTACTGATCAATTCACAGCATACTGATTATGAATATAGCTGTGCACTCGAGGGGGAAATTAGTAATTAAAGTTGGTGTCATAATCTTTAAAATGAGATATCATGAGCTGAAAAGTTCCTGGCACTTTTTTTGGAATCCCCTTTCAAACATAAGTTCATATCACTAACTGAAAATGGTAAATATAAGCTCTAAATGCATTGTATCCCACAGTAAATAATGATGATTATGAAAAATCGGTTTTATCTAGAAATAACCAAATAAAACAGGACTTATCAGTCTAGATTTGGTTCTAGAAGGAATTTTTGCCTTCTGTTTTCAGTTTTGGGTAATTTATGGGATTTTCAAAGAAATTAGGATTGTTACCTTCAATTTTGGCATCTGTGATTGTTTCCATGGCAACCAGAAGTGTCATGTGTGCTAATTATTCATAAAAACGTTCTTTTTGCATTCCAAATATAGAATGTTAGCATCAAAGATGAAATGATTTCATGAAGATTATTGTATTCTACATAAAAAATGGTTATAGAAATGTTTTTCATGTATTTAACACTCTTTTGCAAATTAAGTGCCCCCCTGGTGGCCAAAATTAGAACTAAAGATCCCGCCTGAAGGGGTCTTTTCCCTAGATGGGTCACAATTATATAATTAAACTGAAAGCCTTATGCCAATCATGGGCAGCATTTCTCATCCCTCTAGAATGTTATTTCTATGTTCCTCCCCTACACTTCTGCAAATCCCGGTTGCTGTATTCAATGGCGCTACATCGATGCAGCATGATGGCAAACAAACATGAGCGTTGGAGGCATCATGCCGCCCACAAAGGGGTAGATGCTGACCGTTCCCCCTTCCAAGGGGGATTTTTTTTTGACACGGGTGTGCGGCTGGACCTTTGGCACCCTTTACCCTTGTCATGGGGATTTTTACCTCAAAATGTTCCCTTGTTATGGCATTTTCAGCCAAAAGCTCCTAGGTTTGGGGAAAAATGTAATAAAGTAGACCATGTTTAGTAAAATCTCCTCCAGAAATTCACTCAGGTGCAAATTTTTTGTAAGAAACTGTGATGTTTTAGTGAAAAATGGAAAACTTTGGTAAAATCTCGGACATTTTCTTCAAAAGTAGACCCTTGTCATGGGGATTTTCATGAAACTGCACCCTTGTCATGGCAAATTTTCTTGAAAAGTGGACCCTTGTCATGGGGAATTTTGTAGAAAAAGTACCCTTGCCAGCCGCACACATGTGTATACAAAGTATGCTAAGTGCCCCCCCCCCCCCCCGGGGTCCAAGCCTCAGCCAACAGGATCAGGGCTGCAGCTCCTGTGGACAGGGGCATCAGCTGACATAGTAGTCTTATCGGCATGTCCCTGCATGTCTGTGATGTGTCCAATGTGCGACATCAGAGTTGGGTGTCAGGTCTAGGTGCGGCATGATCTCTGATGTGTAACATGTCTGTGATGTGTCCAAGGTGCAACATCAGCGTTGGGTGTCAGGTCTAGGTGCGGCATGATCTCTGATGTGTAACATGTCTGTTATGTGTCCAAGGTGCGACATCAGAAGTGGGTGTCAGGTCTAGGTGCGGCATGATCTCTGATGTGTAACAAGTCTGTTATGTGTCCAAGGTGCGACATCAGCGTTGGGTGTCAGGTCTAGGTGCGGCATACCCGCATGAAGTTTGATGTCTCACAGGGATGTGAAGTGGATAGTACATGGTCGCCCGTGAAATTGGAGTTTTATTTTTGAACTTCCGTTTATTATAGCTCGGGGTAATTCCCATGGGTACCCGACTACTGCTTTCCTCCCTTATAAATATGGGGGAAATTCATCATGAGGTTGATACACAATATATGCCTATTTGATGGTGTATAAACTATTGAACTGCTACATCCTTTACAACCTGTAGAGCTAACTTATAGTCTGAATTTCCGCTCACCAGAGCTGCATTTCTAACATAACTGTTGTAATATGGATTACTCAATACGTGTAGTAATAGTGACTCGTACAGGACGTTATGAGGTTCAACGTCTATTTTTACGAAACACGCACACATGCACAGACACATGTCCAGACTCACCCCCACCCCACCCACACACCCACACACCTACACACCATGTCCAATATTTACCTGGCCAATGCCACCTGGAGGTTACATACCTTTACAACTCCCAGTCAAAGCCAATAAACTTCTCCTCCTCAACCTTAAGTTGACAAGAACCTTTCTCTCTGCCCACTGTCCCCAGCCCCCAGCCTATTTACACAGGGAGTCCATGCCGGGGTCCATGCCCACTGCCTCACCACATTTGCTGGGTGGCAGCCCCTGATACCCTGAGACCCCACCTGTAGGGTAAAGGTAGGGTACCTGTACCTCGATTCGATCCCTTACTCTTCCAGTACAGGCCTACCAAGAGTCAGGCACTAATCTCTCAAATAGGCAACCAGGGAAAGAGAAATGTTGCTACATTTTCTCCCATAATTACACGAATAAGAGATTCCATAACCCCCTCAGTCAGATATGGTATTAATGTTTTAAGGCGACTGACCAGCCATCATTAACCCTAGTGACCTGGCTCTGCTACATTCCTCAGTCAGGAATGCTCTAATGGTTACACAGGATGCACTGGAATGATGGTACACCCTAGACTAATGCAGTGTACAGTGGTGTATTCAGATACCGGTTCAGATTAATTGGGAAGACTACCAGGGTACTATTCCGTACCAACAAGCTATAAATGTATCCTACCTGTCAATATACTCATAATCTCTGATGATATATTTAGTATTCTGAAATTGGCTGAGATTAGGTGCTAATTGGGTGGGTCGCCAAGACATGGTTCGGTTACCCTGCAGATATGTGGTTCCCAAACCCAGACTCATTCCATGCTCAAGTGGTCATATAAGTGTATCAATCCCTGTACTTTGAGAGCAACTGGTTCATGTAATAAGCAGGTAAGCAGTTCAGCACCCAGCTAATGAACATACTCAAGAGGTAATAAAGTTTAAGCCTGCACTTATGTCTGGTTTAATGGCTACCCTTATGGGCATGCATCCAAAAGGCATGTGCAATACTGTTTACATTGCCTTAAATCAATTGGGATTTAGCATTGTTGAGCCGTGGGGATTTACCTCATTGTTGAGGTGATTTGTGATGGGATTTACTATGGGTGTGTTAGGGGGTTCCACTGATGAGTTTATTGGATTAGCATTCAATGGCATAGTAATTACAAGATCAAACGCTGTTTCCTTTAAGTTCCCTGTAGCACCTACATATAATTGGGATATCCCGAATGTTCATAGGTCAGGGCCATTTATGATTGTTCACGTTACTGTTATGAGTGCAATTGTTACCACCCACAGTGCTGATATCCACTTACTCTCGTTCCCAAATCCTTCCGAGGGAAGGCTCTAGTAACAGCCAAATGACCTTGAACTTGGGATTTTGCTGGGTCTGGGCAACCCCTGTTGGTAGCTTGGAACCAGTGAACAGGAACAGGAAATGGAACCAGGAAGTATTCTGTAAAACATTCTGGTTCCTGTCCACTGGTTCCAGGCTACCAGCATGGGTTGCCCAGGCCAAGGAAAATCCCAAGTTCAAGGTAATTTGGCTGTTACCAGAGCCTTCCTTCGGAAGGGTTTGGGAACGAGAGTAATATCCACTAGCCGACCACACCTTTAGTACCAACATTCACAACCAACTCTATAGCACTCAGACGTCTCACGTATCCTTCACCTGCTCTCTTAGATCAAGTGGCGTTCATGAATGAGCCATTAGCTATGCTAGCATTATGGTTTTTCTAGCCGCAGATGGGTCTCATTATACATGTAGCAAGACTATACATTGCTCGCTATTTCGCACCTTGAAGGGCTCCATATACATGTACATGTATATTGTTCCTATAGCTATGCTTATGAGCGACTCAGTATTCCGCTATCTTGCTATATCTAGCTCAAAGCCGTGAAGCCACTTTAGTAGGGAAGTCGTTTCCAATTGATGTACAGACTACAGTCATTGTATTCCCAGGATAAAAAACCAAATAGAAGATGTCACATTCTCAAAATCTCATTACCGTAAAACCTCGCTTATAAGCCTAACTCGCGTATAAGCCACACCCCCAGTTGAGGCTGATCCTATTAGCCGCACTGGCGATCTGAATGTGCCGATTTTAGTACTGCACCATAGTGGCAAAAACTCGCTTATAAGCCGCACCCCGACCCTGGGCCGATCCTATAAGCCGCACTGCCGATCTGATTTACGTACTAGCCGTGGCTTATACGCAAGGTTTTACGGTACTTTTTTCATTTCATTTGCTACATGCCAGTTTCTATGGTCCATAGGTGGAATTGTAAAAAAAGCAAAAAAAAAGCCCCATCAATATGAATATATTTTATATCAGTCAAAAATGTCCCACCAAAATATCTTATACCATAAAACCTCACATATAAGCCGCGGCTAGTTCGCGGGTCAGATTGGCGGTGCCGCTAATAGGATCGGCATGTGTTTAGGGTTAGGTAAGTTTTTGGTACTATGGTAGATAGTAAAGTCACCATAATCAAATCACCATTGTGGCTTATAGGATCGGCCCCAAACTCTAGGTGTGGCTTATACGCGACGGATTTACGTGAGATCTAGCAGGGGCAGATCCAAAGGAGGAGTCCTGTACATAGACAGAGCTGCACGCTAAAGTGACCGAGTCAGTGGTTATTTCACTCGAGTTGCCTGTCCTGTATTTCACGCTGGCCGCAGGCCTAGTGAAATACAGGACAGGCAACTCGAGTGACATAACCACTGACGAGGTCACTTTTGAGTGACGCTCTGTATTTATTTCAGGGTTTTATCAAGCTAAAATAGATATGCAGTCCATATTTGTTTACTCTCACGGCATTTGTTTACTTCCGCGGCATATGTTTACTTCCGTCGGCCGCCATTTTGAATTCCGCGCAGGTCACGTGACCGTCGGTAGCCTAGTGACGCTCTGGCGACCCCATGGCAACCCCTGGCGACCCCTGGGAGCGTGCAATACGACCACAGCGTGCAATATGACAGAGGGTTATTGCACGCTCCTGTGGGGAACGGGCATCCCATTGCTTTAACCTTGACAGTCCGTATTCACCATGAAATAAAACCGTGATGTGTATCAAGTACCGGTTACTACGCATCACTTTTATTTGATACACATCATGATTGGCTGGTCAGCAGTGATGTGTAGTAACTGTGTAGTTACTATACTACACATCACGTTTTTGATACACATCACAGTTGTACTAGTCCGGACCACCCACCCTCCCCTTTAGAAAATTCTTACCAAATCGCCCTATGATGTGAGCTACGGTAGTCTAATATAGGCCTTTGGGAAAGAATATTAAAAAAAAGAAAAAAAATCCGACCGGCCGGGTCTATGCTCTGGGACCATGTTACTGAAAACAAACCTTTTCTGTTTTTTGGCCTTATTTCCTACCGATCAAAATATCCGAAACTATTGTCCGGTCAATATCAAGATGTATATTTATGCCAAACCCAATAGTGAGAACACAAAATCAAATGCTAATACGCTATTTTAACATTAAAATTTTTCATTTGTCATGCCGCAAAAAGAGCCGTAGTAAATATTCCCTGAATTCCAGCTTGGGGTCAGGAAGTAAGGTGCACTTGGGGAAGTAACCACACTTCCTGGGACCGGGCACTAATGTACGTTTTATTGACACCGACGTCAACAGCCATATTGACGTAGTGTAGCGTAATATTTACGTCATGCCTTAGAAATCTTAAAGTTAATTGGTCGCTGCTTGTTGATCCAGAAAATTGACTCATTCCCTCAGAGAGTGACTAAAGCCTGCTATTTACTTGGTGAGTGTACTAGGGCCTTGTTAAACAACCGTGCAATTAGCTTAAGTCAATGAGCAGCAACAACAAGAACGCATGCCTATAGAAAAGGTAGGTGTGGCGTTTTGCAGCCCTACCTCTTTCCAAATTCCAGTTCTGTTTGCGCACGAGCAAACACCCATTTGTTGGTTGCTGTAATCACATTTGTATTTACTATTGTTTCTACAACTTTATGGGATTTACTGGCAAGGAATGCATTATGTGTGGGTCAATGATTCTGGTCATATGTTTTGCCAGCAATATTAAAGTTGGCCTCTGCCCTCGTGGCGCCTTGTGGTCAATATAAATTCCACCGCCCCTCAATTAGTTCAACTGGCCCCAAACTGACCTTCACAGAACGAGTAAATGGTGGGAAAGTAGAGAGCTATATGATTGAGATATGCCTATGTCTAGCAATTTGTGACGCTAGTCTCGCTCGGCTCTGCTTGGTTGAACTGGCCTTAGCCGTTCTTTGCACCTTGATCATGGCAGTTTATAACCAACCCTCATTTTTAATTGAATGGGGAGTTTTAACTTGTATTGCATAGTTTAGTATACCCCACTCTACACGATTCATAATGGCTATTCAATACCCGACTTATTATAAGTCGGGTATTGAATAGCCATTATGGTAAAGGATGTCCTATTGCGTTGTGGGCTGCCCCTAGATAGATGTAGAGGGCAGGCTTATGATGGGGCCAGTAACATGTCTGGCCATGTCACTGGAGTAGCTACACAGATAAAGAGGGAAGTACCCAGTGCCTTGTTTGTACACTGCCTTGCCCACTGCCTAAACCTGTGCCTTCAAGATGTCACCAGTGAGTGCACTCCAGTGAGAGATACCCTGGGTCTCTGTAGAGAGGTGGCAGCCCTCATTGCGTGGTCTCCTAAAAGAATGGGCATTTTCAAGGAAAAGAAGGAAGAATTTTCCCCAGGAGGAAAAGGGATCAAGCCACTGTGCCCTACACGGTGGACTGTCAGAGCATCAGCCATTCAGGTTATCCTAGAAAACTTTAAGCCTCTGACAGTAACCCTTAAGCAGGTGTATAAGGAACAGAAAGATGACTATGGAGCACGAGCACATGGAGTACTGTCACTACTAGAGAAGTTCTCTACCCTGTTTGGCTTGAAGCTCAGTCACCTCATCTTCAGCACAACGGAATTTCTGTCTCTACAACTACAGAAAAAAGATGTGTGTATTGAGGATGCAATCAATAATTCACATGTCATCCTACATAAGCTACGGCAGCAGCGCACTCCCAAGAAGTATGCTCAGTTCTACTCAGAGATTACTGAGCTGGCCACTACCCTGGGCATTGGGGTACCAAGGCTACCTCGTTACAAGAAGCCCCCTGCAAGGTACAATGATGGAGCAGATCCTGTCAAATTTGACAACACTGAAGCTTACTACAGGCAACAATATTTTGAAGCCCTGGAGAAGGCAGTGGGAGAACTCAGCAGAAGGTTTGAACAGTCAGACCTTAAGGTGCCAGCTGCGATTGAGAAGTACATAAAGGCTTCACTGGTCAAGGGGAATGAGGAGATGGCAGTACCTGCTGTCATTACTCAATACTACAGCCAGGATATTGATGTGAAGGCCCTGAAACGACAGATGGGCATACTGCCTAATGTGGTAGCAGTTGCTACTAAAAGGAAAGGGGAAAAGGTGCATGGAATTCGCGATCTGTGTGCTCTCCTTGCAGAGAATCCAGACAACATGGGGATGTTGAATGAGGTAGACACCCTCTTGAGGATATTCCTCACCATCCCAGTGTCTACTGCAACAGCTGAGCGTTCCTTCTCAGCTATGAAGCTGCTGAAGAGCTACCTGAGGAACAGCATGACCCAGGAACGATTAAATCATGTGATGATGACAAGAATCCATAAGGATCTGACAGACAAGGTGGACTTGAAACAGGTTGCAAGGGAATTCATCCAGTGCAATGAGAGAAGACTGAAGTATTTTAGCCCTATCTAAACACAAATCACAATAAATGGACATCTATTGATCTAGTCACTCCTTGACTTTTTTAAGATAGTATTGAGATATACATTAGCATATGTGTCTCCTGTGTAATATAATGAACATTGATATAGGCTATAGCCTATAGCCTACAGATAACCTATAGATCTATAAAGGAGCCAAAAACGTAGTCATTGGTGTATAGAATAAATCTTCTATTTTGTTATAAACTATAAAAAAAAAAGTGCGGTCTTATTTGGTATGATTGAGATATTTATGGTTGTTTCAATTTCGAGTTTTGCATTCCAACGAGATATAACACTCTACATCTGATGCTGCCTATGTAACCCCCCCCCCTTGCTGTAAAAATTGTCAGCATATTTTGCCTGCTAGCTTGCCCCCCCAACTTAAAATAGCTTCCGCCGCCCCTGGACTGGGATATTATATTTGCAGAACAGTCAATGTGACTTTCAAAGAAGACTGGTGCTTTGTCCGTTAATGCCTCGTGTGTATGCCTGCTCATACATATATGTCATGTATGGCATATATTTTGTAACTAAACAATTATGGCCAGCACCAGGATCCATATGGTGGTTCAAGAAGCTCACAAAACGAGTAAATGGTGGGAAAGTAGAGAGCAATATGATTCAGATGTAGACGTTTTAAAGCCAAAGTAAGTAGTGTCCCCTACCACTCTAAAGGCCCTAGCTATACTGGTCCAGGGTGTGAGTGACCCATTGTGTACTCGCACCCTAAAAGTGCAAACACTCAGTGAGGGAAACCCGGGCAGTCCCTTTGATTGTCCTACTGTGGTCAGTCTAGGCGTGTCCCTGGATTAGGTTGCCCACCTCCTCCATGACCCTCAGACATTAGGCATTGAAAGCTGCATTGCAGTAGGTTCTAAAAGGCAGGGGTCACTCAAAGGTGTAAAAGGAGAATGTGGATCATCAGGGGCGGATTATAACTTATGTGTGTCCAGGAGGGTGTTTCACAAGGAATGAAAACTACAGATCAGACCAAAATACCAAGTGTTTCAAAAGAATGGACTTGTGAGAGATACATGCACCACACAATAATTATATTGATCCTCTTGTGTTTTGGTGAGGACAATTTGTATTTTGTGCACTTTATTTTCTTCATTTGGAATGAAAATCATGTTTCCATGGCAACACATGTCAACAAAGGCTCTAAAGCGTTCTTTTTACATTCCAAATAAGGAAGCTTTTCACCGTAAATGGAATGTTTTGTATAAAAATACTGAATTCTCCAAAAGAAAGTACCAAAAAGCAAATATTATACCGTTTCTTTCATTTTAGGCCACATGCTGCAGCCCCCTAGTGACTAAAATTGGTACTGATCCCGCGGGGATACCCCTTTCTGCTTGTCTGCTCACATTTTGCGGTAATACGTATGGACAAACTGTGTGTTATGGACACTTTGTGGGTAAAGGCTGCGGGCAAACTGTATTTTGTGGACACTTTGTGATGGCCAGCTGTGGACATGATGTGATGTGGACATTTTGTAGCCTATGAACAACACGGGGCACAACACCCCTCCTTTTTCTGGGCCTAATCTGATTGTAGCTATCGCATAAATATTTTTCTATATTTCACCCAACTGAAACGATGTATAATTATGTGAACTGCTAGAGGGCTGTAGTTAAAATCAAACAATTAAACATTATAAGTAAACCAATGATACACACCCTCCTTGAGATCGGCACAATTAGGTATGTCGAATTCAAAAGGAGGGTTGACAAGAACATGAGACGATAAATAAACTTAAAATATCCTCATAATCGAACCGATTTTGTCCACAGAAGGCATACATTGCTCATATCTGGCGGCTAACTATAAGTAGGAAACAATAATTAGGTTCCTCAATCGGCTATATATAGCGTTCTAACTGGTGTAGACTTGTTCCTGCGACCACAATGTTTACACTGACACCAGCGATCTCGTGAGACCTTGGTTCTGCTCTCGTATTGCAGCTTGTTCCCCGGAAGCTATGGTGTGTGTGAGTGTAGTCACTGCCTAAGTCTCACGAGAAATTGCGTGCACAGAACTTCTATGGCCGCCCATATGGAGAAACCAGAGCACCATGGATGGAGGACATGGTGCATAATTACCACTCGACCTAGGTAGAGTTGGGACCCGGGGGGGGGGGGGCACTTCATATATTTTGTATACACAGGTGTGCGGCTGGGAAGGGCACTTTTTGAGCAAAATCCCCCTCATCAAGGGTCTGCTTTTCACCAAAACCCCCCTCACCAAGGGTCAATTTTCACCAAATTCCCCCTCACCAAGGGTCACTTTTCGGAAATTTCAACAAAAATCCCCAAAAAGGATCACATTTTGCCAAAATTCTTTGCAACAAGGGTCACTTTTGACCAAAATTCTTACACCAAGGCCGACTCCTCGGGGAAAATTGCTAAAGCCTAGGCACTTTTGTCAAAAATCCCCCTCAGCAAGGGTCACCTTTGACCAAAATCCCCCTCACCAAGGGTCACTTCTGACCAAAATCCCCCTCACCAAGGGTAAGGGTTGTCAAAGGGCCAGCCACACACCCGTGTCAAAAAAAAATTGAGTACCCCCCCCGGGAGTTGGGACCATTTGCAGAGCCTGATAATAGGGGATCATGCGGGGGGGGGGGGGGTCATGAAGCATCTCTGTTTGGATGCTTTAGCGGCTTCTGATGGGTTGGGCGGGTTGAGTATATGAAACAATGTGATCATGCCTGATAATGCTGGAGAGTTCTAAGAAGGACCCAGGAACATGCCTCCAAGACAGGATTATCATAATACACAATGAACATAACAATGATCAATGTATACATACAGTTTTCATATTACTTAAATTTTCATGACACCAGAATCAAGAGGACAGATAATGTAAACCTTTTTTCAAGAAAGAGAATGTTGTTGTGCCAACTCTTTTTTTCATGAAGGAAAGCCAAGACAGGCACCATTATTCTCCGCATTCTCATCACGCATATTGCAGTCCTGGGGGCCTAGGGTCATTAAGATTTTATCTGGACATCCTAGAGCTTTTATCTTTCAGGGAGTACTACCTTTGTAGACTGCATGGAGCATCGGTAGAGCGCACAGGCTTAAACTGAGCAGGATGCTTATACTTTGAGTAAATGCCTGTATATAGCACAAGGTATGACAGAGCTAGATGCCCATTATTTCTCATCCATAGATGACCCTACTGTACCATGTCTTTGGCCATGGACAGTCGCACCATCTAGGACCCACTCTACAAACTGTCCACCATCCCGCCTCAGATGGAGCCAAAGATATGGTACAGTAGGGTCATCCAAACTAACTGCATGAGTGTTATAAGCCTTGGACAGTGGTAATTATTTGTGGCTGATGCCTTGGACAATTACCCTGTCCTTGGCTTATATCACTCATACAGCAAGTCACTTGTATCATATCTACCACATAGGGGGGGGATCTGACCAAACCTTTCGTTATGTGAGTACATGTACGATATATGTAAGGTGTGAAATGGTTTGTAATAGCCCTCCGCCATGGGTTGATTATCATCCTGTGGTTGACTGTTTTAAATGTGTATAGTCATATTCATTACAATACTTTTGATAACATTGTTAATTTCTCAAATGATATTCAGATTATTTTCAGTAGAACACATGGCAGGTAGTCCTCGATACAAACTAATAATTGTAGGAACTTTCTTTACTCCTGATGAACATCGCTTGAGTTTGATATAATTTTATTTTCATTTCCAGATGTTCCGTGCGGCATACACACGGGATGGCCCGACACAAACAAAACATGTTCGGTAACAAAAAGCCCCACCGGTAAGTACATCTCGGCATCTGGTAGTGTGTTATCTGCGCTTGTATATTGTAATTGCACGTATAATACATAGATAATTGATATGAAGGAGAAACACTTGTATACTCATACCAGGGGGAGTTCTTGATTAACGCACATTTGTTCAGATACCTTTATCCTTAAGAATCATAAGCATTTGTTTCAAATTGAGGGAAATCCTTGAAAAAAATGTAATGGTTTTCCTAACCTGATTATTTTCTACCTTTCTAATAACCCCTAGCTAGACACCCGCAGTACTTATGATTCTGTGTTTCTCGCCGATTACTCATTCCGGTACTTATTTTTACAAATAGATCTACATATTATCTGCAGTTAGCCCCCATGTATGAAACAATAATCCCCAAAAATTCGTTCTCAGGACTCCCAGATCCAATGATATGGTATGAGGGCAACAGCCACTCTACCTTAGTTTTACATAACTCAGTTCCGAGGGGGTATCTGACCTAACCCTCAGCTTTGTATTACTAGTAGATAGCCTACGCCAAAGTTCTCCAATTACATAGATTACTGACGCCCACAACTCAAGTTTAAATATGATTAAGTTACAATACTACAGATGAAAAAAAAAGTAATAACTTCCCTTTGGCCGTGCGTTGCCGGTTAAAAACAACACAAAAAACAACAACTCTAAAGAACTAAATGTCCTTTTCAGTGAACTTTATTGTCTAGTTGTATAATTTGTATACCTGTATACTACACACTGACCGTTCCGGAAGAACGTGTTTTCCATCTACATAAGTTTATGGTCAATAAACCTCTTCAAAAAAAGAAAAAAAAAAGTGGCCTGATGGTTGGTTATGACTGGACATAGTTGTGTCTGTGCTAAAGTTGTCATTGACACTGACAGCTGGCTCGAAGTGGGCTAGGTCAATAACTTGACAAACGAGTATGATGTCCCACAGCGTCACTCTTCTTTATCCACAAAGCAAAGAATGCAAATACATCACTTTACACACCACCATGTCTGAGGATTGAGGTAGGGGAATTATATGTGTCCTTTCCTTAATTACCAACTTGCAACCTCTTTGACTAGCCTCTGATTGATGATTCTTATCACAATTGAGATATAATACAGACAGGGGTAAAGTATGGGTGAGTGTATGGGATAGAAATAAAGATTATAGATCAGATGTTAAGGCTATCATAATGGTGGTCGTGTATTCAAGTGGTGACGACTAAAGTCCATATAAAAAGTTTGATGCCAAACGACGTATCTCCATGCCAGAATTGAAGCATGCAGTGCTACTTGTAAAGACAACCTGGGATCAATTATAATACTTTTGTAACAGAGTGTATACTGAGTAGGTCCTAATGATATGAAAAATAGTAAATCCTGGAAAAAATGTTTGAGGATTGTATTTCACTCTCCCTAATCTTCATTTTTGTCAGATGTTTGTCAATATTTTTGGAATGGCGCTTATGTAGTTGTGCATCCAAGCTATTCATATGGAACTGGGAAAGTAGCATATAGAAATGTTGAATATATGCTGGCTCTAGCTGCTGCTACATGTAGTAAAGTCTGCATTGCTCACGGGTACCGTTCTGTAGGTCAGTTTAGCATTGGGAGGAGTATCTTTTGGGAGGCGACTTTTTCTCTCACCCCATCATTTCTCTAAAGAAATAGACAGATGAGACATATATGTTAGATTATTATTGTGTATTTAAATAAGACGATGTTGAATAAATCCATTGACTGCCAAGGTAATAGCGTAAGAAAGGTGGGAGGGGGAGCCTGGTCTCTCCACAGAGAAGGGTGTGTGTGTGTGTGTGTGTGCTGAATATGCCCTTTCCCTTTTGAGCCTATAATAAGATATAGAAAATCTCCAAACCAGGGAAACGTTAGGACATTCACTCAAAACTCTATGCAACATATCTCAGAAACTGTCACAGATCCCCTCTTCTTTACCGAGCCTGCGACCTATATAGTATTATGACACAGCTGGCTGGCAGAATAACAGAAACTGCCTGTCTGTACAAGAAATACATACCAATCACCGGACAAAAATCAGATATGTAACTCCATGAGTAGCTGCATACATGGTAACTATCCTCAGCTGGTGCCTTCGACAATTACCCTGTCCTTGGCTTATATCACTTATGCAGCGTAACCCATCCTTTACCCAGTATAGGGATAGTATTATGGATGAGGATGGCCAATTGATCAATAAAAAAAACCAAAAAACATGACTTAACTTTCTATTTCTTATGTCCTTTCAGGTTATGGGGCCATGGCTGCTACCGATCGGTGTTATTTCTCTTCCTGCTCTGCTTCAGCGTTATATTTGATGGTACTGACGGGAGTACCACAACAGCAGGTAGGCCTCGATTTTAATTCATATACTTACATACCTCTGCAAGCTAACCCTAGCTTTATAAGTAGACATAAGATATAAAGTGCATTGCTACACACTTGTGAAATCCTTACAACTTGTCACAATTAATCTTTGAATAGCAGTAATCAGGAAATTACCCGATTTTTATTGATTTACTGAATCTTCCGTTGGCAGTAGAAGGTTAGGGAACAACTTGGCAAGTATTACAGTTTGTCTTATCGTTTAAGACGAGTGTGATCAGCAATGCACTTTGTACGTGTGTAAAGTTAACCCCCTGCATGCATAGTCTTACTTGTCAATTTGTAAATGTTTCTCTGTGTTGTCTGTGCGATGTCCTAAATGTTTTTAGAATCACAAATTATTTGCTATTAATAAAAAATGTGGAATAATTAATTCACTTACCAAAGAGAAAACGCAAATTGATGCAAATATGAACAACGCTCTGGCAGTGAGGTCCATGTCATTTGATTGCCCCTGCAGGAGTACTGCCGAATTTGTCATACAAAGTTGTTATAATCATCAAAATATTGCAATGGAATAATAGTCTCATGGATTCTATTCCTAATCAAATGGATATTATCAAATGGAAGCTTCACAGTTTCATGGCCATTGATTGTTTCAGCTTTAGCAGGGGATCTCATTCTTTTACAATTATGTTTCTGGTTTCTAGGAATTGTCGATTTCTAGCAATACGAAACTGCAAGAAGGTGTAAACAGATCATTGTAGCACCACACACAAGTTTTCAACAGTGCTAGCTAGATGGATTAGTTTGCGATAAACTTGGACAAATAATAGATATATACTACAGTATCATAACTAATTATTTTGTAGTGCTATTTTTCTGATCAAAACAACCTACAACATACCTTAGACATAGGGGTATTGCAGGGAAAGGAACCAATACTACAATTCAGCATTATCACTATCTTAATAATGGTGGCAGGACGGGATCATTCTCAAGATATGAGGTCAATGATAAAAGAACATGAGAATATCAGTATTGTAGCCCATTAAGGTCCAATTAGGTGAGCAGTATCATTTTGGTGTCCATTGTTGGTGTCCTGTGTCAGGCTGGTCTGGTGATTCAGGTTGTGTCGTTTTGCATGGATGTAATTGTTGGATTTAGTGATTCGTGGTTAATCATTTGGCGGTTGGTATGCAACTAATAAAGGGATAGCAGATCAAATAGCTGGGAGGAAATGTGCTGAAGCTGAATTCCCATCAGTTATCAAAATTAACAAAGCAAAGAAACCCCTGTTAACTATGCCATTTTATATCTGGACTATTGAATCTGAACATCATCACACTTCTTGAAAATCATATGGGATAATACTGCACTCAATGGTATTCGAGGGTTGCATCTATAAGTTTATGGGATCTAATGATTAAAGAGTCGTTTTTGGCATTATTATAAAACATAGTATTTGCAACTAATCAATTTAGAATGTGGGTACCATGATATTCTTTGCACGTTTAGGAAGGTGCACGCACTAACTGGTACACGGATTGTAGTCGGCTCAGTATGTTACATACACGTAGGTGATAGGCTTCTCTTTCAATCAAGGTTTGACAGTATCAGAGTATTACGTGCCTTTTATGGTTATAAGTCACATCAATTCAGTCTAAGATTATATCAAATATACATATTTACGAATTCTTTTATTGTAGATTCTCAATGCATAATTCTATATTGGCAAAGTACAGAAGACACAGAGAAACATCCACAAATATCAATCTAAATAATTTAGAATACTAAGTCTTGCTAGTGTACTAAAGGGGATTCCCTTTATCCTCTAATTAACTAATCATTTTGTCGAAGGAAGAGGTAAGTCTGTGTAAACACAAGGAGGGTAAGTAAAAGAATTTAAACACAATAAAGATAAGGTGAACTTTGTGGTTACAGAGAGCAGTACCTCAGAAGGATATACAGAAAGTTCGAGCACGTCAGCTCAGATTGATACAACAAAAAGTGCAATATTAGAATCTACAACAGTAGGCTTAGTTGAAAATATAACAACAACACAAGGTGAGTCAACCTCAATAGTTAATACACAAAAAGTAACAACGGAAAGAGAAACCAGCTTGGACGTATTTACAACTTCTGAGACACCAGCAAGTACACAAGAAGTTACGAGCGCAGTACCAGACACAACCACATCAATAGAGGCTACCATACACAGGGAAACAACTACAAGCATAGAGTCTGCAAGATCCCCATCTACACATTCTGAATTAACAACAATTACAGCAACTGAAACAGAAACAACAACTGCCGCTGCAACCTCCACCATGGCGGAAACAACAACACACATGGAGTCGACCACAGTTTCATTGACAACCACAGTTGCTGAGACAACCACAGTAGTTCAGACAACCACAGTGCCAGAGACAACCACTGTAGCGCAAACAACAACTGCAGTGGAAACGACAACCATGGCTGCTACAACTGTGCCGGAAACGACTACTGCTGCTGCAACCTCCACCGTGGCACAAACAACAACACACATGGAGTCGACCACAGTTCCATTGACAACCACAGTTGCTGAGACAACCACAGTAGCTCAGACAACCACAGTGCCAGAGACAACCACTGTAGCGCAAACAACAACTGCAGTGGAAACGACAACCATGGCTGCTACAACTGTGCCGGAAACGACTACTGCTGCTGCAACCTCCACCGTGGCACAAACAACAACACATATGGAGTCGACCACAGTTCCATTGACAACCACAGTTGCTGAGACAACCACAGTAGCTCAGACAACCACAGTGCCAGAGACAACCACTGTAGCCCAAACATCCACTACAGTGGAAACGACAACCATGGCTGCTACAACTGTGCCGGAAATGACTACTGCTGCTGCAACCTCCACCGTGGCACAAACAACAACACACATGGAGTCGACATCAGTTCCATTGACAACCACAGTTGCTGAGACAACCACAGCAGCTCAGACAACCACAGTGCCAGAGACAACCACTGTAGCGCAAACAACAACTGCAGTGGAAACGACAACCATGGCTGCTACAACTGTGCCGGAAATGACTACTGCTGCTGCAACCTCCACCGTGGCACAAACAACAACACACATGGAGTCGACCACAGTTCCATTGACAACATCAGTTGCTGAGTCAACCACAGCAGCTCAGACAACCACAGTGCCAGAGACAACCACTGTAGCGCAAACAACAACTGCAGTGGAAACGACAACCATGGCTGCTACAACTGTGCCGGAAACGACTACTGCTGCTGCAACCTCCACCGTGGCACAAACAACAACACACATGGAGTCAACCACAGTTCCATTGACAACCACAGTTGCTGAGACAACCACAGTAGCTCAGACAACCACAGTGCCAGAGACAACCACTGTAGCGCAAACAACAACTGCAGTGGAAACGACAACCATGGCTGCTACAACTGTGCCGGAAACGACTACTGCTGCTGCAACCTCCACCGTGGCACAAACAACAACACACATGGAGTCGACCACAGTTCCATTGACAACCACAGTTGCTGAGACAACCACAGTGCCAGAGACAACCACTGTAGCGCAAACAACAACTGAAGTGGAAACGACAACCATGGCTGCTACAACTGTGCCGGAAACGACTACTGCTGCAACCTCCACAGTGGCACAAACAACAACACACATGGAGTCGACCATAGTTCCATTGACAACCACAGTTGCTGAGACAACCACAGTAGCTCAGACAACCACAGTGCCAGAGACAACCACTGTAGCGCAAACAACCACTGCAGTGGAAACGACAACCATGGCTGCTACAACTGTGCCGGAAACGACTACTGCTGCTGCAACCTCCACCGTGGCACAAACAACAACACACATGGAGTCGACCACAGTTCCATTGACAACCACAGTTGCTGAGACAACCACAGCAGCTCAGACAACCACAGTGCCAGAGACAACCACTGTAGCGCAAACAACAACTGCAGTGGGAACGACAACCATGGCTGCTACAACTGTGCCAGAAACGACTACTGCTGCTGCAACCTCCACCGTGGCGGAAACAACAACACACATGGAGTCGACCACAGTTCCATTGACAACCACAGTTGCTGAGACAACCACAGTAGCTAAGACAACCACAGTGCCAGAGACAACCACTGTAGCGCAAACAACCACTGCAGTGGAAACGACAACCATGGCTGCTACAACTGTGCCGGAAACGACTACTGCTGCTGCAACCTCCACCGTGGCACAAACAACAACACACATGGAGTCGACCACAGTTCCATTGACAACCACAGTTGCTGAGACAACCACAGCAGCTCAGACAACCACAGTGCCAGAGACAACCACTGTAGCGCAAACAACAACTGCAGTGGAAATGACAACCATGGCTGCTACAACTGTGCCTGAAAAGACTACTGCTGCTGCAACCTCCACCGTGGCACAAACTACAACACACATGGAGTCGACCACAGTTCCATTGACAACCACAGTTGCTGAGACAACCACAGTAGCTCAGACAACCACAGTGCCAGAGACAACCACTGTAGCGCAAACAACAACTGCAGTGGAAACGACAACCATGACTGCTACAACTGTGCCGGAAACGACTACTGCTGCTGCAACCTCCACCGTGGCACAAACAACAACACACATGGAGTCGACCACAGTTCCATTGACAACCACAGTTGCTGAGACAACTACAGTAGCTCAGACAACCACAGTGCCAGAGACAACCACTGTAGCGCAAACAACAACTGCAGTGGAAACGACAACCATTGCTGCTACAACTGTGCCGGAGACGACTACTGCTGCTGCAACCTCCACCGTGGCACAAACAACAACACACATGGAGTCGACCACAGTTCCATTGACAACCACAGTTGCTGAGACAACCACAGCAGCTCAGACAACCACAGTGCCAGAGACAACCACTGTAGCGCAAACAACAACTGCAGTGGAAACGACAACCATGACTGCTACAACTGTGCCGGAAACAACTACTGCTGCTGCAACCTCCACAGTGGCACAAACAACAACACACATGGAGTCGACCACAGTTCCATTGACAACCACAGTTGCTGAGACAACCACAGTAGCTCAGACAACCACAGTGCCAGAGACAACCACTGTAGCGCAAACAACAACTGCAGTGGAAACGACAACCATGGCTGCTACAACTGTGCCGGAAACGACTACTGCTGCTGCAACCTCCACCGTGGCACAAACAACAACACACATGGATTCGACCACAGTTCCATTGACAACCACAGTTGCTGAGACAACCACAGTAGCTCAGACAACCACAGTGCCAGAGACAACCACTGTAGCGCAAACAACAACTGCAGTGGAAACGACAACCATGGCTGCTACAACTGTGCCGGAAACGACTACTGCTGCTGCAACCTCCACCGTGGCGGAAACAACAACACACATGGAGTCGACCACAGTTCCATTGACAACCACAGTTGCTGAGACAACCACAGTAGCTCAGACAACCACAGTGCCAGAGACAACCACTGTAGCGCAAACAACAACTGCAGTGGAAACGACAACCATGGCTGCTACAACTGTGCCGGAAACGACTACTGCTGCTGCAACCTCCACCGTGGCACAAACAACAACACATATGGAGTCGACCACAGTTCCGTTGACAACCACAGTTGCTGAGACAACCACAGTAGCTCAGACAACCACAGTGCCAGAGACAACCACTGTAGCGCAAACAACAACTGCAGTGGAAACGACAACCATGGCTGCTACAACTGTGCCTGAAACGACTACTGCTGCTGCAACCTCCACCGTGGCACAAACAACAACACACATGGAGTCGACCACAGTTCCATTGACAACCACAGTTGCTGAGACAACCACAGTAGCTCAGACAACCACAGTGCCAGAAACAACCACTGTAGCGCAAACTTCAACTGCAGTGGAAACGACAACCATGGCTGCTACAACTGTGCCGGAAACGACTACTGCTGCTGCAACCTTCACAGTGGCACGAACAACAACACACATGGTGTCGACCACAGTTCCATTGACAACCACAGTTGCTGAGACAACCACAGTAGCTCAGACAACCACAGTGCCAGAGACAACCACTGTAGCGCAAACAACAACTGCAGTGGAAACGACAACCATGGCTGCTACAACTGTGCCGGAAACGACTACTGCTGCTGCAACCTCCACCGTGGCACAAACAACAACACACATGGAGTCGACCACAGTTCCATTGACAACCACAGTTGCTGAGACAACCACAGTAGCTCAGACAACCACAGTGCCAGAGACAATCACTGTAGCGCAAACAACAACTGCAGTGGAATGGACAACCATGGCTGCTACAACTGTGCCGGAAACGACTACTGCTGCTGCAACCTCCACCGTGGCACAAACAACAACACACATGGAGTCGACCACAGTTCCATTGACAACCACAGTTGCTGAGACAACCACAGTAGCTCAGACAACCACAGTGCCAGAGACAACCACTGTAGCGCAAACAACAACTGCAGTGGAAACGACAACCATGGCTGCTACAACTGTGCCGGAAACGACTACTGCTGCTGCAACCTCCACCGTGGCACAAACAACAACACACATGGAGTCGACCACAGTTCCATTGACAACCACAGTTGCTGAGACAACCACAGTAGCTCAGACAACCACAGTGCCAGAGACAACCACTGTAGCGCAAACAACAACTGCAGTGGAAACGACAACCATGGCTGCTACAACTGTGCCGGAAACGACTACTGCTGCTGCAACCTCCACCGTGGCACAAACAACAACACACATGGAGTCGACCACAGTTCCATTGACAACCACAGTTGCTGAGACAACCACAGTAGCTCAGACAACCACAGTGCCAGAGACAACCACTGTAGCGCAAACAACAACTGCAGTGGAAACGACAACCATGGCTGCTACAACTGTGCCGGAAACGACTACTGCTGCTGCAACCTCCACCGTGGCACAAACAACAACACACATGGAGTCGACCACAGTTCCATTGACAACCACAGTTGCTGAGACAACCACAGTAGCTCAGACAACCACAGTGCCAGAGACAACCACTGTAGCGCAAACAACAACTGCAGTGGAAACGACAACCATGGCTGCTACAACTGTGCCGGAAACGACTACTGCTGCTGCAACCTCCACCGTGGCACAAACAACAACACACATGGAGTCGACCACAGTTCCATTGACAACCACAGTTGCTGAGACAACCACAGTAGCTCAGACAACCACAGTGCCAGAGACAACCACTGTAGCGCAAACAACAACTGCAGTGGAAACGAAAACCATGGCTGCTACAACTGTGCCGGAAACGACTACTGCTGCTGCAACCTCCACCGTGGCACAAACAACAACACACATGGAGTCGACCACAGTTCCATTGACCACCACAGTTCCTGAGACAACCACAGTAGCTCAGACAACCACAGTGCCAGAGACAACCACTGTAGCGCAAACAACAACTGCAGTGGAAACGACAACCATGGCTGCTACAACTGTGCCGGAAACGACTACTGCTGCTGCAACCTCCACCGTGGCACAAACAACAACACACATGGAGTCGACCACAGTTCCATTGACAACCACAGTTGCTGAGACAACCACAGTAGCTCAGACAACCACAGTGCCAGAGACAACCACTGTAGCGCAAACAACAACTGCAGTGGAAACGACAACCATGGCTGCTACAACTGTGCCGGAAACGACTACTGCTGCTGCAACCTCCACCGTGGCACAAACAACAACACACATGGAGTCGACCACAGTTCCATTGACAACCACAGTTGCTGAGACAACCACAGTAGCTCAGACAACCACAGTGCCAGAGACAACCACTGTAGCGCAAACAACAACTGCAGTGGAAACGACAACCATGGCTGCTACAACTGTGCCGGAAACGACTACTGCTGCTGCAACCTCCACCGTGGCACAAACAACAACACACATGGAGTCGACCACAGTTCCATTGACAACCACAGTTGCTGAGACAACCACAGTAGCTCAGACAACCACAGTGCCAGAGACAACCACTGTAGCGCAAACAACAACTGCAGTGGAAACGACAACCATGGCTGCTACAACTGTGCCGGAAACGACTACTGCTGCTGCAACCTCCACCGTGGCACAAACAACAACACACATGGAGTCGACCACAGTTCCATTGACAACCACAGTTGCTGAGACAACCACAGTAGCTCAGACAACCACAGTGCCAGAGACAACCACTGTAGCGCAAACAACAACTGCAGTGGAAACGACAACCATGGCTGCTACAACTGTGCCGGAAACGACTACTGCTGCTGCAACCTCCACCGTGGCACAAACAACAACACACATGGAGTCGACCACAGTTCCATTGACAACCACAGTTGCTGAGACAACCACAGTAGCTCAGACAACCACAGTGCCAGAGACAACCACTGTAGCGCAAACAACCACTGCAGTGGAAACGACAACCATGGCTGCTACAACTGTGCCGGAAACGACTACTGCTGCTGCAACCTCCACCGTGGCACAAACAACAACACACATGGAGTCGACCACAGTTCCATTGACAACCACAGTTGCTGAGACAACCACAGTAGCTCAGACAACCACAGTGCCAGAGACAACCACTGTAGCGCAAACAACAACTGCAGTGGAAACGACAACCATGGCTGCTACAACTGTGCCGGAAACGACTACTGCTGCTGCAACCTCCACCGTGGCACAAACAACAACACACATGGAGTCGACCACAGTTCCATTGACAACCACAGTTGCTGAGACAACCACAGTAGCTCAGACAACCACAGTGCCAGAGACAACCACTGTAGCGCAAACAACAACTGCAGTGGAAACGACAACCATGGCTGCTACAACTGTGCCGGAAACGACTACTGCTGCTGCAACCTCCACCGTGGCACAAACAACAACACACATGGAGTCGACCACAGTTCCATTGACAACCACAGTTGCTGAGACAACCACAGTAGCTCAGACAACCACAGTGCCAGAGACAACCACTGTAGCGCAAACAACCACTGCAGTGGAAACGACAACCATGGCTGCTACAAACTGTGCCGGAAACGACTACTGCTGCTGCAACCTCCACCGTGGCACAAACAACAACACACATGGAGTCGACCACAGTTCCATTGACAACCACAGTTGCTGAGACAACCACAGTAGCTCAGACAACCACAGTGCCAGAGACAACCACTGTAGCGCAAACAACAACTGCAGTGGAAACGACAACCATGGCTGCTACAACTGTGCCGGAAACGACTACTGCTGCTGCAACCTCCACCGTGGCACAAACAACAACACACATGGAGTCGACCACAGTTCCATTGACAACCACAGTTGCTGAGACAACCACAGTAGCTCAGACAACCACAGTGCCAGAGACAACCACTGTAGCGCAAACAACAACTGCAGTGGAAACGACAACCATGGCTGCTACAACTGTGCCGGAAACGACTACTGCTGCTGCAACCTCCACCGTGGCACAAACAACAACACACATGGAGTCGACCACAGTTCCATTGACAACCACAGTTGCTGAGACAACCACAGTAGCTCAGACAACCACAGTGCCAGAGACAACCACTGTAGCGCAAACAACAACTGCAGTGGAAACGACAACCATGGCTGCTACAACTGTGCCGGAAACGACTACTGCTGCTGCAACCTCCACCGTGGCACAAACAACAACACACATGGAGTCGACCACAGTTCCATTGACAACCACAGTTGCTGAGACAACCACAGTAGCTCAGACAACCACAGTGCCAGAGACAACCACTGTAGCGCAAACAACAACTGCAGTGGAAACGACAACCATGGCTGCTACAACTGTGCCGGAAACGACTACTGCTGCTGCAACCTCCACCGTGGCACAAACAACAACACACATGGAGTCGACCACAGTTCCATTGACAACCACAGTTGCTGAGACAACCACAGTAGCTCAGACAACCACAGTGCCAGAGACAACCACTGTAGCGCAAACAACAACTGCAGTGGAAACGACAACCATGGCTGCTACAACTGTGCCGGAAACGACTACTGCTGCTGCAACCTCCACCGTGGCACAAACAACAACACACATGGAGTCGACCACAGTTCCATTGACAACCACAGTTGCTGAGACAACCACAGTAGCTCAGACAACCACAGTGCCAGAGACAACCACTGTAGCGCAAACAACAACTGCAGTGGAAACGACAACCATGGCTGCTACAACTGTGCCGGAAACGACTACTGCTGCTGCAACCTCCACCGTGGCACAAACAACAACACACATGGAGTCGACCACAGTTCCATTGACAACCACAGTTGCTGAGACAACCACAGTAGCTCAGACAACCACAGTGCCAGAGACAACCACTGTAGCGCAAACAACCACTGCAGTGGAAACGACAACCATGGCTGCTACAACTGTGCCGGAAACGACTACTGCTGCTGCAACCTCCACCGTGGCACAAACAACAACACACATGGAGTCGACCACAGTTCCATTGACAACCACAGTTGCTGAGACAACCACAGTAGCTCAGACAACCACAGTGCCAGAGACAACCACTGTAGCGCAAACAACAACTGCAGTGGAAACGACAACCATGGCTGCTACAACTGTGCCGGAAACGACTACTGCTGCTGCAACCTCCACCGTGGCACAAACAACAACACACATGGAGTCGACCACAGTTCCATTGACAACCACAGTTGCTGAGACAACCACAGTAGCTCAGACAACCACAGTGCCAGAGACAACCACTGTAGCGCAAACAACAACTGCAGTGGAAACGACAACCATGGCTGCTACAACTGTGCCGGAAACGACTACTGCTGCTGCAACCTCCACCGTGGCACAAACAACAACACACATGGAGTCGACCACAGTTCCATTGACAACCACAGTTGCTGAGACAACCACAGTAGCTCAGACAACCACAGTGCCAGAGACAACCACTGTAGCGCAAACAACCACTGCAGTGGAAACGACAACCATGGCTGCTACAACTGTGCCGGAAACGACTACTGCTGCTGCAACCTCCACCGTGGCACAAACAACAACACACATGGAGTCGACCACAGTTCCATTGACAACCACAGTTGCTGAGACAACCACAGTAGCTCAGACAACCACAGTGCCAGAGACAACCACTGTAGCGCAAACAACAACTGCAGTGGAAACGACAACCATGGCTGCTACAACTGTGCCGGAAACGACTACTGCTGCTGCAACCTCCACCGTGGCACAAACAACAACACACATGGAGTCGACCACAGTTCCATTGACAACCACAGTTGCTGAGACAACCACAGTAGCTCAGACAACCACAGTGCCAGAGACAACCACTGTAGCGCAAACAACAACTGCAGTGGAAACGACAACCATGGCTGCTACAACTGTGCCGGAAACGACTACTGCTGCTGCAACCTCCACCGTGGCACAAACAACAACACACATGGAGTCGACCACAGTTCCATTGACAACCACAGTTGCTGAGACAACCACAGTAGCTCAGACAACCACAGTGCCAGAGACAACCACTGTAGCGCAAACAACAACTGCAGTGGAAACGACAACCATGGCTGCTACAACTGTGCCGGAAACGACTACTGCTGCTGCAACCTCCACCGTGGCACAAACAACAACACACATGGAGTCGACCACAGTTCCATTGACAACCACAGTTGCTGAGACAACCACAGTAGCTCAGACAACCACAGTGCCAGAGACAACCACTGTAGCGCAAACAACAACTGCAGTGGAAACGACAACCATGGCTGCTACAACTGTGCCGGAAACGACTACTGCTGCTGCAACCTCCACCGTGGCACAAACAACAACACACATGGAGTCGACCACAGTTCCATTGACAACCACAGTTGCTGAGACAACCACAGTAGCTCAGACAACCACAGTGCCAGAGACAACCACTGTAGCGCAAACAACCACTGCAGTGGAAACGACAACCATGGCTGCTACAACTGTGCCGGAAACGACTACTGCTGCTGCAACCTCCACCGTGGCACAAACAACAACACACATGGAGTCGACCACAGTTCCATTGACAACCACAGTTGCTGAGACAACCACAGTAGCTCAGACAACCACAGTGCCAGAGACAACCACTGTAGCGCAAACAACAACTGCAGTGGAAACGACAACCATGGCTGCTACAACTGTGCCGGAAACGACTACTGCTGCTGCAACCTCCACCGTGGCACAAACAACAACACACATGGAGTCGACCACAGTTCCATTGACAACCACAGTTGCTGAGACAACCACAGTAGCTCAGACAACCACAGTGCCAGAGACAACCACTGTATCCCAAACAACAACTGCAGTGGAAACGACAACCATGGCTGCTACAACTGTGCCGGAAACGACTACTGCTGCTGCAACCTCCACCGTGGCACAAACAACAACACACATGGAGTCGACCACAGTTCCATTGACAACCACAGTTGCTGAGACAACCACAGTAGCTCAGACAACCACAGTGCCAGAGACAACCACTGTAGCGCAAACAACAACTGCAGTGGAAACGACAACCATGGCTGCTACAACTGTGCCGGAAACGACTACT
The DNA here is from genome assembly GCA_947462335.1 of Harmothoe impar. Classification (NCBI taxonomy): domain Eukaryota; kingdom Metazoa; phylum Annelida; class Polychaeta; order Phyllodocida; family Polynoidae; genus Harmothoe; species Harmothoe impar. Next base: position 11,280,412 of record OX381721.1, on the reverse strand, counting down.
GCTGCTGCAACCTCCACCGTGGCACAAACAACAACACACATGGAGTCGACCACAGTTCCATTGACAACCACAGTTGCTGAGACAACCACAGTAGCTCAGACAACCACAGTGCCAGAGACAACCACTGTAGCGCAAACAACCACTGCAGTGGAAACGACAACCATGGCTGCTACAACTGTGCCGGAAACGACTACTGCTGCTGCAACCTCCACCGTGGCACAAACAACAACACACATGGAGTCGACCACAGTTCCATTGACAACCACAGTTGCTGAGACAACCACAGTAGCTCAGACAACCACAGTGCCAGAGACAACCACTGTAGCGCAAACAACAACTGCAGTGGAAACGACAACCATGGCTGCTACAACTGTGCCGGAAACGACTACTGCTGCTGCAACCTCCACCGTGGCACAAACAACAACACACATGGAGTCGACCACAGTTCCATTGACAACCACAGTTGCTGAGACAACCACAGTAGCTCAGACAACCACAGTGCCAGAGACAACCACTGTAGCGCAAACAACAACTGCAGTGGAAACGACAACCATGGCTGCTACAACTGTGCCGGAAACGACTACTGCTGCTGCAACCTCCACCGTGGCACAAACAACAACACACATGGAGTCGACCACAGTTCCATTGACAACCACAGTTGCTGAGACAACCACAGTAGCTCAGACAACCACAGTGCCAGAGACAACCACTGTAGCGCAAACAACAACTGCAGTGGAAACGACAACCATGGCTGCTACAACTGTGCCGGAAACGACTACTGCTGCTGCAACCTCCACCGTGGCACAAACAACAACACACATGGAGTCGACCACAGTTCCATTGACAACCACAGTTGCTGAGACAACCACAGTAGCTCAGACAACCACAGTGCCAGAGACAACCACTGTAGCGCAAACAACAACTGCAGTGGAAACGACAACCATGGCTGCTACAACTGTGCCGGAAACGACTACTGCTGCTGCAACCTCCACCGTGGCACAAACAACAACACACATGGAGTCGACCACAGTTCCATTGACAACCACAGTTGCTGAGACAACCACAGTAGCTCAGACAACCACAGTGCCAGAGACAACCACTGTAGCGCAAACAACAACTGCAGTGGAAACGACAACCATGGCTGCTACAACTGTGCCGGAAACGACTACTGCTGCTGCAACCTCATCCGTGGCACAAACAACAACACACATGGAGTCGACCACAGTTCCATTGACAACCACAGTTGCTGAGACAACCACAGTAGCTCAGACAACCACAGTGCCAGAGACAACCACTGTAGCGCAAACAACAACTGCAGTGGAAACGACAACCATGGCAGCTACAACTGTGCCGGAAACGACTACTGCTGCTGCAACCTCCACCGTGGCACAAACAACAACACACATGGAGTCGACCACAGTTCCATTGACAACCACAGTTGCTGAGACAACCACAGTAGCTCAGACAACCACAGAGCCAGAGACAACCACTGTAGTGCAAACAACAACTGCAGTGGAAACGACAACCATGGCTGCTACAACTGTGCCGGAAACGACTACTGCTGCTGCAACCTCCACCGTGGCACAAACAACAACACACATGGAGTCGACCACAGTTCCATTGACAACCACAGTTGCTGAGACAACCACAGTAGCTCAGACAACCACAGTGCCAGAGACAACCACTGTAGCGCAAACAACAACTGCAGTGGAAACGACAACCATGGCTGCTACAACTGTGCCGGAAACGACTACTGCTGCTGTAACCTCCACCGTGGCACAAACAACAACACACATGGAGTCGACCACAGTTCCATTGACAACCACAGTTGCTGAGACAACCACAGTAGCTCAGACAACCACAGTGCCAGAGACAACCACTGTAGCGCAAACAACAACTGCAGTGGAAACGACAACCATGGCTGCTACAACTGTGCCGGAAACGACTACTGCTGCTGCAACCTCCACCGTGGCACAAACAACAACACACATGGAGTCGACCACAGTTCCATTGACAACCACAGTTGCTGAGACAACCACAGTAGCTCAGACAACCACAGTGCCAGAGACAACCACTGTAGCGCAAACAACAACTGCAGTGGAAACGACAACCATGGCTGCTACAACTGTGCCAGAAATGACTACTGCTGCTGCAACCTCCACTGTGGCGGAAACAACAACACACATGGAGTCGACCACAGTTCCATTGACAACCACAGTTGCTGAGACAACCACAGTAGCTCAGACAACCACAGTGCCAGAGACAACCACTGTAGCGCAAACAACAACTGCAGTGGAAACGACAACCATGGCTGCTACAACTGTGCCGGATACGACTACTGCTGCTGCAACCTCCACCGTGGCACAAACAACAACACACATGGAGTCGACCACAGTTCCATTGACAACCACAGTTGCTGAGACAACCACAGTAGCTCAGACAACCACAGTGCCAGAGACAACCACTGTAGCGCAAACAACAACTGCAGTGGAAACGACAACCATGGCTGCTACAACTGTGCCGGAAACGACTACTGCTGCTGCAACCTCCACCGTGGCACAAACAACAACACACATGGAGTCGACCACAGTTCCATTGACAACCACAGTTGCTGAGACAACCACAGTAGCTCAGACAACCACAGTGCCAGAGACAACCACTGTAGCGCAAACAACAACTGCAGTGGAAACGACAACCATGGCTGCTACAACTGTGCCGGAAACGACTACTGCTGCTGCAACCTCCACCGTGGCACAAACAACAACACACATGGAGTCGACCACAGTTCCATTGACAACCACAGTTGCTGAGACAACCACAGTAGCTCAGACAACCACAGTGCCAGAGACAACCACTGTAGCGCAAACAACAACTGCAGTGGAAACGACAACCATGGCTGCTACAACTGTGCCGGAAACGACTACTGCTGCTGCAACCTCCACCGTGGCACAAACAACAACACACATGGAGTCGACCACAGTTCCATTGACAACCACAGTTGCTGAGACAACCACAGTAGCTCAGACAACCACAGTGCCAGAGACAACCACTGTAGCGCAAACAACAACTGCAGTGGAAACGACAACCATGGCTGCTACAACTGTGCCGGAAACGACTACTGCTGCTGCAACCTCCACCGTGGCACAAACAACAACACACATGGAGTCGACCACAGTTCCATTGACAACCACAGTTGCTGAGACAACCACAGTAGCTCAGACAACCACAGTGCCAGAGACAACCACTGTAGCGCAAACAACAACTGCAGTGGAAACGACAACCATGGCTGCTACAACTGTGCCGGAAACGACTACTGCTGCTGCAACCTCCACCGTGGCACAAACAACAACACACATGGAGTCGACCACAGTTCCATTGACAACCACAGTTGCTGAGACAACCACAGTAGCTCAGACAACCACAGTGCCAGAGACAACCACTGTAGCGCAAACAACAACTGCAGTGGAAACGACAACCATGGCTGCTACAACTGTGCCGGAAACGACTACTGCTGCTGCAACCTCCACCGTGGCACAAACAACAACACACATGGAGTCGACCACAGTTCCATTGACAACCACAGTTGCTGAGACAACCACAGTAGCTCAGACAACCACAGTGCCAGAGACAACCACTGTAGCGCAAACAACAACTGCAGTGGAAACGACAACCATGGCTGCTACAACTGTGCCGGAAACGACTACTGCTGCTGCAACCTCCACCGTGGCACAAACAACAACACACATGGAGTCGACCACAGTTCCATTGACAACCACAGTTGCTGAGACAACCACAGTAGCTCAGACAACCACAGTGCCAGAGACAACCACTGTAGCGCAAACAACAACTGCAGTGGAAACGACAACCATGGCTGCTACAACTGTGCCGGAAACGACTACTGCTGCTGCAACCTCCACCGTGGCACAAACAACAACACACATGGAGTCGACCACAGTTCCATTGACAACCACAGTTGCTGAGACAACCACAGTAGCTCAGACAACCACAGTGCCAGAGACAACCACTGTAGCGCAAACAACAACTGCAGTGGAAACGACAACCATGGCTGCTACAACTGTGCCGGAAACGACTACTGCTGCTGCAACCTCCACCGTGGCACAAACAACAACACACATGGAGTTGACCACAGTTCCATTGACAACCACAGTTGCTGAGACAACCACAGTAGCTCAGACAACCACAGTGCCAGAGACAACCACTGTAGCGCAAACAACAACTGCAGTGGAAACGACAACCATGGCTGCTACAACTGTGCCGGAAACGACTACTGCTGCTGCAACCTCCACCGTGGCACAAACAACAACACACATGGAGTTGACCACAGTTCCATTGACAACCACAGTTGCTGAGACAACCACAGTAGCTCAGACAACCACAGTGCCAGAGACAACCACTGTAGCGCAAACAACCACTGCAGTGGAAACGACAACTATGGCTGCTACAACTGTGCCGGAAACGACTACTGCTGCTGCAACCTCCACCGTGGCACAAACAACAACACACATGGAGTCGACCACAGTTCCATTGACAACCACAGTTGCTGAGACAACCACAGTAGCTCAGACAACCACAGTGCCAGAGACAACCACTGTAGCGCAAACAACAACTGCAGTGGAAACGACAACCATGGCTGCTACAACTGTGCCGGAAACGACTACTGCTGCTGCAACCTCCACCGTGGCACAAACAACAACACACATGGAGTCGACCACAGTTCCATTGACAACCACAGTTGCTGAGACAACCACAGTAGCTCAGACAACCACAGTGCCAGAGACAACCACTGTAGCGCAAACAACAACTGCAGTGGAAACGACAACCATGGCTGCTACAACTGTGCCAGAAACGACTACTGCTGCTGCAACCTCCACCGTGGCACAAACAACAACACACATGGAGTCGACCACAGTTCCATTGACAACCACAGTTGCTGAGACAACCACAGTAGCTCAGACAACCACAGTGCCAGAGACAACCACTGTAGCGCAAACAACAACTGCAGTGGAAACGACAACCATGGCTGCTACAACTGTGCCGGAAACGACTACTGCTGCTGCAACCTCATCCGTGGCACAAACAACAACACACATGGAGTCGACCACAGTTCCATTGACAACCACAGTTGCTGAGACAACCACAGTAGCTCAGACAACCACAGTGCCAGAGACAACCACTGTAGCGCAAACAACAACTGCAGTGGAAACGACAACCATGGCTGCTACAACTGTGCCGGAAATGACTACTGCTGCTGCAACCTCCACTGTGGCGGAAACAACAACACACATGGAGTCGACCACAGTTCCATTGACAACCACAGTTGCTGAGACAACCACAGTAGCTCAGACAACCACAGTGCCAGAGACAACCACTGTAGCGCAAACAACAACTGCAGTGGAAACGACAACCATGGCTGCTACAACTATGCCAGAAATGACTACTGCTGCTGCAACCTCCACTGTGGCGGAAACAACAACACACATGGAGTCGACCACAGTTCCATTGACCACCACAGTTCCTGAGACAACCACAGTAGCTCAGACAACCACAGTGCCAGAGACAACCACTGTAGCGCAAACAACCACTGCAGTGGAAATGACAACCATGGCTGCTACAACTGTGCCGGAAACGACTACTGCTGCTGCAACCTCCACCGTGGCACAAACAACAACACACATGGAGTCGACCACAGTTCCATTGACAACCACAGTTGCTGAGACAACCACAGTAGCTCAGACAACCACAGTGCCAGAGACAACCACTGTAGCGCAAACAACAACTGCAGTGGAAACGACAACCATGGCTGCTACAACTGTGCCGGAAACGACTACTGCTGCTGCAACCTCCACCGTGGCACAAACAACAACACACATGGAGTCGACCACAGTTCCATTGACAACCACAGTTGCTGAGACAACCACAGTAGCTCAGACAACCACAGTGCCAGAGACAACCACTGTAGTGCAAACAACAACTGCAGTGGAAACGACAACCATGGCTGCTACAACTGTGCCGGAAACGACTACTGCTGCTGCAACCTCCACCGTGGCACAAACAACAACACACATGGAGTCGACCACAGTTCCATTGACAACCACAGTTGCTGAGACAACCACAGTAGCTCAGACAACCACAGTGCCAGAGACAACCACTGTAGCGCAAACAACAACTGCAGTGGAAACGACAACCATGGCTGCTACAACTGTGCCGGAAACGACTACTGCTGCTGCAACCTCCACCGTGGCACAAACAACAACACACATGGAGTCGACCACAGTTCCATTGACAACCACAGTTGCTGAGACAACCACAGTAGCTCAGACAACCACAGTGCCAGAGACAACCACTGTAGTGCAAACAACAACTGCAGTGGAAACGACAACCATGGCTGCTACAACTGTGCCGGAAACGACTACTGCTGCTGCAACCTCCACCGTGGCACAAACAACAACACACATGGAGTCGACCACAGTTCCATTGACAACCACAGTTGCTGAGACAACCACAGTAGCTCAGACAACCACAGTGCCAGAGACAACCACTGTAGCGCAAACAACAACTGCAGTGGAAACGACAACCATGGCTGCTACAACTGTGCCGGAAACGACTACTGCTGCTGCAACCTCCACCGTGGCACAAACAACAACACACATGGAGTCGACCACAGTTCCATTGACAACCACAGTTGCTGAGACAACCACAGTAGCTCAGACAACCACAGTGCCAGAGACAACCACTGTAGCGCAGACAACAACTGCAGTGGAAACGACAACAATGGCTGCTACAACTGTGCCGGAAACGACTACTGCTGCTGCAACCTCCACCGTGGCACAAACAACAACACACATGGAGTCGACCACAGTTCCATTGATAACCACAGTTGCTGAGACAACCACAGTAGCTCAGACAACCACAGTGCCAGAGACAACCACTGTAGCGCAAACAACAACTGCAGTGGAAACGACAACCATGGCTGCTACAACTGTGCCGGAAACGACTACTGCTGCTGCAACCTCCACCGTGGCACAAACAACAACACACATGGAGTCGACCACAGTTCCATTGACAACCGCAGTTGCTGAGACAACCACAGTAGCTCAGACAACCACAGTGCCAGAGACAACCACTGTAGCGCAAACAACAACTGCAGTGGAAACGACAACCATGGCTGCTACAACTGTGCCGGAAACGACTACTGCTGCTGCAACCTCCACCGTGGCACAAACAACAACACACATGGAGTCGACCACAGTTCCATTGACAACCACAGTTGGTGAGACAACCACAGTAGCTCAGACAACCACAGTGCCAGAGACAACCACTGTAGCGCAAACAACAACTGCAGTGGAAACGACAACCATGGCTGCTACAACTGTGCCGGAAACGACTACTGCTGCTGCAACCTCCACCGTGGCACAAACAACAACACACATGGAGTCGACCACAGTTCCATTGACAACCACAGTTGCTGAGACAACCACAGTAGCTCAGACAACCACAGTGCCAGAGACAACCACTGTAGCGCAAACAACAACTGCAGTGGAAACGACAACCATGGCTGCTACAACTGTGCCGGAAATGACTACTGCTGCTGCAACCTCCACTGTGGCGGAAACAACAACACACATGGAGTCGACCACAGTTCCATTGACAACCACAGTTGCTGAGACAACCACAGTAGCTCAGACAACCACAGTGCCAGAGACAACCACTGTAGCGCAAACAACAACTGCAGTGGAAACGACAACCATGGCTGCTACAACTATGCCAGAAATGACTACTGCTGCTGCAACCTCCACTGTGGCGGAAACAACAACACACATGGAGTCGACCACAGTTCCATTGACCACCACAGTTCCTGAGACAACCACAGTAGCTCAGACAACCACAGTGCCAGAGACAACCACTGTAGCGCAAACAACAACTGCAGTGGAAACGACAACCATGGCTGCTACAACTGTGCCGGAAACGACTACTGCTGCTGCAACCTCCACCGTGGCACAAACAACAACACACATGGAGTCGACCACAGTTCCATTGACAACCACAGTTGCTGAGACAACCACAGTAGCTCAGACAACCACAGTGCCAGAGACAACCACTGTAGCGCAAACAACAACTGCAGTGGAAACGACAACCATGGCTGCTACAACTGTGCCGGAAACGACTACTGCTGCTGCAACCTCCACCGTGGCACAAACAACAACACACATGGAGTCGACCACAGTTCCATTGACAACCACAGTTGCTGAGACAACCACAGTAGCTCAGACAACCACAGTGCCAGAGACAACCACTGTAGCGCAAACAACAACTGCAGTGGAAACGACAACCATGGCTGCTACAACTGTGCCGGAAACGACTACTGCTGCTGCAACCTCCACCGTGGCACAAACAACAACACACATGGAGTCGACCACAGTTCCATTGACAACCACAGTTGCTGAGACAACCACAGTAGCTCAGACAACCACAGTGCCAGAGACAACCACTGTAGCGCAAACAACAACTGCAGTGGAAACGACAACCATGGCTGCTACAACTGTGCCGGAAACGACTACTGCTGCTGCAACCTCCACCGTGGCACAAACAACAACACACATGGAGTCGACCACAGTTCCATTGACAACCACAGTTGCTGAGACAACCACAGTAGCTCAGACAACCACAGTGCCAGAGACAACCACTGTAGCGCAAACAACCACTGCAGTGGAAACGACAACCATGGCTGCTACAACTGTGCCGGAAACGACTACTGCTGCTGCAACCTCCACCGTGGCACAAACAACAACACACATGGAGTCGACCACAGTTCCATTGACAACCACAGTTGCTGAGACAACCACAGTAGCTCAGACAACCACAGTGCCAGAGACAACCACTGTAGCGCAAACAACAACTGCAGTGGAAACGACAACCATGGCTGCTACAACTGTGCCGGAAACGACTACTGCTGCTGCAACCTCCACCGTGGCACAAACAACAACACACATGGAGTCGACCACAGTTCCATTGACAACCACAGTTGCTGAGACAACCACAGTAGCTCAGACAACCACAGTGCCAGAGACAACCACTGTAGCGCAAACAACGACTGCAGTGGAAACGACAACCATGGCTGCTACAACTGTGCCGGAAACGACTACTGCTGCTGCAACCTCCACCGTGGCACAAACAACAACACACATGGAGTCGACCACAGCTCCATTGACAACCACAGTTGCTGAGACAACCACAGTAGCTCAGACAACCACAGTGCCAGAGACAACCACTGTAGCGCAAACAACAACTGCAGTGGAAACGACAACCATGGCTGCTACAACTGTGCCGGAAACAACTACTGCTGCTGCAACCTCATCCGTGGCACAAACAACAACACACATGGAGTCGACCACAGTTCCATTGACAACCACAGTTGCTGAGACAACCACAGTAGCTCAGACAACCACAGTGCCAGAGACAACCACTGTAGCGCAAACAACAACTGCAGTGGAAACGACAACCATGGCAGCTACAACTGTGCCGGAAACGACTACTGCTGCTGCAACCTCCACCGTGGCACAAACAACAACACACATGGAGTCGACCACAGTTCCATTGACAACCACAGTTGCTGAGACAACCACAGTAGCTCAGACAACCACAGAGCCAGAGACAACCACTGTAGTGCAAACAACAACTGCAGTGGAAACGACAACCATGGCTGCTACAACTGTGCCGGAAACGACTACTGCTGCTGCAACCTCCACCGTGGCACAAACAACAACACACATGGAGTCGACCACAGTTCCATTGACAACCACAGTTGCTGAGACAACCACAGTAGCTCAGACAACCACAGTGCCAGAGACAACCACTGTAGCGCAAACAACAACTGCAGTGGAAACGACAACCATGGCTGCTACAACTGTGCCGGAAACGACTACTGCTGCTGTAACCTCCACCGTGGCACAAACAACAACACACATGGAGTCGACCACAGTTCCATTGACAACCACAGTTGCTGAGACAACCACAGTAGCTCAGACAACCACAGTGCCAGAGACAACCACTGTAGCGCAAACAACAACTGCAGTGGAAACGACAACCATGGCTGCTACAACTGTGCCGGAAACGACTACTGCTGCTGCAACCTCCACCGTGGCACAAACAACAACACACATGGAGTCGACCACAGTTCCATTGACAACCACAGTTGCTGAGACAACCACAGTAGCTCAGACAACCACAGTGCCAGAGACAACCACTGTAGCGCAAACAACAACTGCAGTGGAAACGACAACCATGGCTGCTACAACTGTGCCGGAAACGACTACTGCTGCTGCAACCTCCACCGTGGCACAAACAACAACACACATGGAGTCGACCACAGTTCCATTGACAACCACAGTTGCTGAGACAACCACAGTAGCTCAGACAACCACAGTGCCAGAGACAACCACTGTAGCGCAAACAACAACTGCAGTGGAAACGACAACCATGGCTGCTACAACTGTGCCGGAAATGACTACTGCTGCTGCAACCTCCACTGTGGCGGAAACAACAACACACATGGAGTCGACCACAGTTCCATTGACAACCACAGTTGCTGAGACAACCACAGTAGCTCAGACAACCACAGTGCCAGAGACAACCACTGTAGCGCAAACAACAACTGCAGTGGAAACGACAACCATGGCTGCTACAACTATGCCAGAAATGACTACTGCTGCTGCAACCTCCACTGTGGCGGAAACAACAACACACATGGAGTCGACCACAGTTCCATTGACCACCACAGTTGCTGAGACAACCACAGTAGCTCAGACAACCACAGTGCCAGAGACAACCACTGTAGCGCAAACAACAACTGCAGTGGAAACGACAACCATGGCTGCTACAACTGTGCCGGAAACGACTACTGCTGCTGCAACCTCCACCGTGGCACAAACAACAACACACATGGAGTCGACCACAGTTCCATTGACAACCACAGTTGCTGAGACAACCACAGTAGCTCAGACAACCACAGTGCCAGAGACAACCACTGTAGCGCAAACAACAACTGCAGTGGAAACGACAACCATGGCTGCTACAACTGTGCCGGAAACGACTACTGCTGCTGCAACCTCCACCGTGGCACAAACAACAACACACATGGAGTCGACCACAGTTCCATTGACAACCACAGTTGCTGAGACAACCACAGTAGCTCAGACAACCACAGTGCAAGAGACAACCACTGTAGTGCAAACAACAACTGCAGTGGAAACGACAACCATGGCTGCTACAACTGTGCCGGAAACGACTACTGCTGCTGCAACCTCCACCGTGGCACAAACAACAACACACATGGAGTCGACCACAGTTCCATTGACAACCACAGTTGCTGAGACAACCACAGTAGCTCAGACAACCACAGTGCCAGAGACAACCACTGTAGCGCAAACAACAACTGCAGTGGAAACGACAACCATGGCTGCTACAACTGTGCCGGAAACGACTACTGCTGCTGCAACCTCCACCGTGGCACAAACAACAACACACATGGAGTCGACCACAGTTCCATTGACAACCACAGTTGCTGAGACAACCACAGTAGCTCAGACAACCACAGTGCCAGAGACAACCACTGTAGCGCAAACAACAACTGCAGTGGAAACGACAACCATGGCTGCTACAACTGTGCCGGAAACGACTACTGCTGCTGCAACCTCCACCGTGGCACAAACAACAACACACATGGAGTCGACCACAGTTCCATTGACAACCACAGTTGCTGAGACAACCACAGTAGCTCAGACAACCACAGTGCCAGAGACAACCACTGTAGCGCAAACAACAACTGCAGTGGAAACGACAACCATGGCTGCTACAACTGTGCCGGAAACGACTACTGCTGCTGCAACCTCCACCGTGGCACAAACAACAACACACATGGAGTCGACCACAGTTCCATTGACAACCACAGTTGCTGAGACAACCACAGTAGCTCAGACAACCACAGTGCCAGAGACAACCACTGTAGCGCAAACAACAACTGCAGTGGAAACGACAACCATGGCTGCTACAACTGTGCCGGAAACGACTACTGCTGCTGCAACCTCCACCGTGGCACAAACAACAACACACATGGAGTCGACCACAGTTCCATTGACAACCACAGTTGCTGAGACAACCACAGTAGCTCAGACAACCACAGTGCCAGAGACAACCACTGTAGCGCAAACAACAACTGCAGTGGAAACGACAACCATGGCTGCTACAACTGTGCCGGAAACGACTACTGCTGCTGCAACCTCCACCGTGGCACAAACAACAACACACATGGAGTCGACCACAGTTCCATTGACAACCACAGTTGCTGAGACAACCACAGTAGCTCAGACAACCACAGTGCCAGAGACAACCACTGTAGCGCAAACAACAACTGCAGTGGAAACAGCAAGTTCTGCTGCAGATTTGCTCTCTACCACTTCAAGTACTTACAAAACCTTGTTGCTATGATTATACCAGCATTTTCATGACAAGATTAAGGCTCATCCGTCACTAACACCTAGCCTTGTAAGAAGTTTACTAATATTACTCCAACTTTATGTTAAGTTCACTAACAACTAAGATCAGTTTTAGTTTTGGTGGCGTTCACTTGGATTTTATTTCTGACTTCTGCTTTTTCCCTTATCTTGCTTCTACATTGTTTGCTTTCCAAGTCATTTGATTATCATTTTATCCAGTTCTTCACAATTATTGTTGTCTTTTCATCTAATTTAAATGAATATGCATTCCAAGATACATAAGCGGACACATATTACACATGACTAAGTGAAATTGTTACTGATATCATTTATATTCTGTTTGCAAATAATCAGTTTTCATCAGATTGTGAAACCATTTCCTTAACGTTAAATATCATACTATAAGATAATAAATCCCTTCTGGCGCAATGGGGCTCGCTTGTCAAAATTGACACCAATGCCATAGCAAACGACCATTCAACCATTGTCAAAGTTAATATAAAAATGTCTTTCACATTGTTTAATTTGCTAATGATCTTGCAATAACTGTCTGACATAATCGTGTTGTAATTGCAGGTAGTATTTCAGAGACAGGGAGAATGCTTCTTACATCAGTTACTTGGGATACAAAGTACACTGATACAGCATCTTCTGAATATAGTCAATTACAAACAGAATTTGTTGCAACTGTGAGTACCTTTCATTATTTAATATAATATTATAGCAATAATCTCCCAATGTGGATTATATTTAGATTAATGAACTATCTTGCACATGGACAAACTACCAGGTATTTAATAATCAACTTGCAAAGGTGGGATACCGCTATAGCCTTTTTTTTGTATGTAGGCGTGGTAATATACAGCAACCATGGCATCCCATACAAGCAAGATCACATAACATGTGCCAATGTGAGAGAAGGCTTTTAGACATGAAACCCAGTTAAACACTGTAACAACACATGGTGTGAGTGGTGTCATTACCGCAGCTCCCACGTCATGAGTAAACCATGATGAGCCAGGGCAGGTAGACTTAGGTGAAGTTATTACGACCTCTCCCTCATTTCCCTAGCCCCTAGTTCATATCACATCAGTTCATTTAACACAGCATATTCCGGGTTTGGACATAGTTCAGCGAGGTCCAACAGCTTTTGCAGCCTTCTTTTGAATGTAAAGTTATCTTTATATTTTGAAACCAGGGGCCTAAATTATTTCAGAGTGTCGCACCTCTGAATAGGGGTGAGCTGTGCAGTCCATTGCATCTAGCCCTAGGTAACTTAAACCGAATGTGATCCTCTTACCTAAGTCCTGGTCGTCTTTCACGTTCATCAACCCACCTGGGTTGCCGAGACAGCTTTAGCATGTAGCTCAGAAGTAATTCTTGCCTCCGCCTAGCCAGCCTTGGGACTCCTGATAGTTTGTACATGGTTTATTCCGTCATTACCTTGCCTGGGTAGCAGATTTTCAAACCTCGTCTCTGGATACGGTCTAATTTGACAACAACATCTTCATTGGCCCCATCGTGGACAAAGCTTGAGTAATCAAACTGGCTTCGAATAGTAGCTTTGTAAACCTCAGTGCATACCTCTCACTTATGTTGATTCGTAGATTGCCTAGCCTTAATAGCCTGTCATGCCTTACATGACAGTTCAGTCAGAGCCTCTTCAATGGTCACCAGTACCCCTGCCTCTATGGTATCCGATCGCAAACTGCTGATCACTTATGACCTCATCTTCCTCAAGCACTTGCTCCAAGTGTATATGCATCAGTCCCTCGGCAATTTTAGACTGTGTATACATGGATATATAATAATATATATATATATATATATATATATATATATAGAGAGAGAGAGAGAGAGAGAGACAGAGAGAGAGAGAGAGAGAGAGAGAGAGAGAGAGAGAGAGAGAGAGAGAGAGAGAGAGAGAGAGAGAGAGAGAGAGAGAGAGAGAGAGGAATACTATTTGGTCAGATCTATTGAACCTCTACATTAGTCGGCCGGTCCAACACAGCTTATTGTAACTTAAAATAGTCTCTCAAATAGAGCCATAGTTGTCGTGGTATAAATGGTGTTCTTACCTCATCATTATTGGAGATATCGGTGGATTCATTACGATTCTCTACCCTACTACAGAAGATTATCAATTCAGGAAACTCAAGAATGAACCAAATTAGATTAAAACATAATTTATTCTTTCAGATTCAACCAATATTTAGTGAAGTCGTTGGAAGCAATTTTGTAGAAATAACCAATGTGCAATTCAGGTGAGTCACAGCTATTTCGATGTTTGTTAATAGTCTTGCCCAGCAACCGTTTTCCTAAATGAATAGCAACCACACCTATTCACACTGAACCTGTAAACATTCTCACTTTATATCAAATATTTGTTATTCTCAAAATGTAGTGTGAATTCAAAGTAAGTACGACCATTAAGCATTGGCAGAATGATTACCAAGACTTAGTATCACAACGATGCATTTTCTGGAAACTATGTTATACCGGCAGAATACTGGGTTAAAGCATTATCATAGATCATGCCTGTAATCAATAATTTCAACCATGACTGTACAAAACACCAGCTTATCTCTCCTCATGGTGTTTCTTTTTTCGTTCTATTTCAGTGAAGGAGTTATAGTTATTTATACAGTCCAATTAACGGCCTCCTCACCCTCTACATATTTTAATGATTTGGAGACTGCGCTTTATAATAAAGCTTCAAGCGGGACTCTTGGAAGCTTTACAGTCGATCGGTGCTCTATTGTATTACCTTTATGTGAGTACGATGCTATACAATATCTATGATATAATTCATTCAATGGTGATCACGGTTTGTCATGTTACTAGTCAGCCTTTTCCTAAATTAGGATCCATCTAAATCACCATGAAATCCAGATCAAAGTAAGTAACTTGTAATTCCAGAGTTGTTGCAATAATGTGCATCAGTTGCCCGGTGCACCATCAAAATTAATGTTGGTCAATCCATGCTGGGGTCAGAGCACAAGATCGTTTCCCATTCCAATTTGTAATACACGAGAAACTGCATCTCAGCATAAGAATTGAAAAATTATGGTTTCAATGGATATTTACATAATTATAAAGTCAACAGGGTTATTTAAATTGACAGGTGACCCAAAGATTAATTGACAAACTATTTTTGAAACTCAAATTATTTATTCTTTATATCATATGCAATCAGTCCCAGTGCTAGTTTCTCCAGGATTGGCCACGTAAGATGGATGTCTATATCTTTGAATCATTAGGGGCTCAGCCAGTGAAAGTAGCTATTTCTGGTGTGGTTTGGTGAATAAATCACAAACTAGGCAAACAATTTCTTTCAAAAACTTCAAAAAAAAGTTAAGCTTAGAAATATATAGCAATCAAGATTATGAAATAAAATCATATTGTTGCAGGGCTACATTTTCCACAATATGGCTACAAACACAGAGAGACAGGTCCCTTAATGCTTAAGCCTATGGGGCACAACAGGGGGGAGCTTTTGTGGAAACTCTTTTATATTTCATTAAAAGACAGATTTAGATATTGAGGGCTAACTTTTGAACTAATAGTGATAGAAACTAGCTTTGCAAAATGCCAGAATCCTCTCAATGTGAATTGAGCTGCAATTCACAAAGCCACACAGCCACTAGGCACCTGTAGCTCTCACCCTTAAAAAGGCTGATCTATAATGTGGGAGTCACAAACGATGCGAAGAAAAAAATCTTCAATAACGTGGCTGAGACACATTTTTTCATGATGTGTTACTTCTGGAAGAAATCACTCTAAGGATGGCACTCATAAAGATCAAGAAATAAAAAATGGCCATGAAATAAGAAGTAGTGATTCAATAACTGACATAGAGACGTGTTGTAGTTAGTTATGTACTGTAAATGCCTTTTATTGTCATGGAAATGGATAAAATATAATCCTGTTTATTTATGCCAATTAAACAAGTACCTCTTACAGCTCGGAGATCTAACTGCCCAGTTGGTATACAAAACATGTGCATGGAAAGAACATATATATATGCTGTTATACATTGTTTCCCTCTAGTGATAATTGTGTTCACAGATCTAAGCCTCTAGTTGAAACAGAAATGAACGGAAATATTGATTCAATGTGGGCAGCCAAGCAGAAAGGACCATCCGAGGGGGATTAGTTTCAATTTTAGCCACCAGGGGGCCCCACCTAAAATGTAATAAAAAGGCAAAAAATGGCTCTGGGGTACTTTTTTCTGTAGAATACAATAGGATTATGAAAAACATTCCATTTTTTTATGAAAAGCTTCCATATTTGGAATGGAAAAAGAACGTTTTAAAGCCTAAATGGGTGTCTTTGTTGATTTGGGTTGCCATCCAAACATGACCGTCATTCCAAATAAAAGAAAAAATGAGGCGTATTGATAGAATGATTCATGAGGATTGCTATGGTCAAAACAGACTTAAATTACCATTCCTAGATCGAATTTTATGACCTAAGGAATAAAAATGTGTGATGAATTTCTTATTATCATAATTATGCAAATTAGATAGAATTATCTTGGAAACTATGAGACTGCGAGCTTATTGGGATTTTGGAAAGGGCAATACCCACACTATTGATAATCAAATAAAATGGTAGTTTTTAGTCTGCATTTGGTTCTAGAAGGAATTTTTACAGTCTGTTTTCAGTTTTGAGTAACTGGTGTGATATTTAAGAAACCGGGACAATTATCTCCCATTTTGTGTAATGGAATGGTTTCCATGGCAACCAAAAAATGTCTTATATGCTAATTTTCCATAGAAAACGTTCTTTTTGCATTCCAACTGTGGAATGTTTGCAGTAAAGGTAGAACAATTATAATAAGTATATTGAATTCTACAGAAAAAATTAGTCTAGAGCATTTTTACTTGAACTATGCACTCTCTAGCCCTTCTGGTGCCCCCTGGTGGCCAAAGCCAGTACTAAAAATCCCCCGCAGATGGGTCTTTTTGCTTGTTGGGTCACACATATTCATGAAGCCATTTCTCAAAAAGTAGAATTGATATCTCCTAGTGTAATGTATCATTGGAAAGCTTATGACATCAATTTTAAAGTTGGCCTTTTCCTTGGAGTACCCTTTTCCCTTGCCTGTACACTTGTTGTAAAAGTTGCAGATCAATTTATGATGAAAAGAATATAGCCAATTTCATATAGGGTGTAATAACGAAATTTAATATACATCAATCTTCATGTAGTTTAAACTTCTCATCTAGTAATGCATACAGCAATATCATAGTATTGATTATATTGTAGTACAAAATAGATTTGCATCTCATCGAACCTGTTAAAAGTCATTAATGAATATCATTTCTTTTTAGCAAATGATTCACCTTGTGAAACAACAAGTTCATCAGCCACAACGGCAGCCATAGAAGAAAGTACAACTCAAATAGGAAGTACTTCTTATATAGAATCAACTTTGGCAACAGATTCATCAAGCCAAGCAGACACAACCATGCATCAGGTGACATCTACCCTGGCTGCTACAACTGTGCTGGATACGACTACTGCTGCTGCAACCTCCACCGTGGCGAAAACAACAACACACATGGAGTCGACCACAGTTCCATTGACAACCACAGTTGCTGAGACAACCACAGCAGCTCAGACAACCACAGTGCCAGAGACAACCACTGTAGCGCAAACAACAACTGCAGTGGAAACGACAACCATGGCTGCTACAACTGTGCCGGAAACGACTACTGCTGCTGCAACCTCCACCGTGGCACAAACAACAACACACATGGAGTCGACCACAGTTCCATTGACAACCACAGTTGCTGAGACAACCACAGTAGCTCAGACAACCACAGTGCCAGAGACAACCACTGTAGCGCAAACAACAACTGCAGTGGAAACGACAACCATGGCTGCTACAACTGTGCCGGAAACGACTACTGCTGCTGCAACCTCCACCGTGGCACAAACAACAACACACATGGAGTCGACCACAGTTCCATTGACAACCACAGTTGCTGAGACAACCACAGTAGCTCAGACAACCACAGTGCCAGAGACAACCACTGTAGCGCAAACAACAACTGCAGTGGAAACGACAACCATGGCTGCTACAACTGTGCCGGAAACGACTACTGCTGCTGCAACCTCAACCGTGGCGGAAACAACAACACACATGGAGTCGACCACAGTTCCATTGACAACCACAGTTGCTGAGACAACCACAGTAGCTCAGACAACCACAGTGCCAGAGACAACCACTGTAGCGCAAACAACAACTGCAGTGGAAACGACAACCATGGCTGCTACAACTGTGCCGGAAACGACTACTGCTGCTGCAACCTCCACCGTGGCACAAACAACAACACACATGGAGTCGACCACAGTTCCATTGACAACCACAGTTGCTGAGACAACCACAGTAGCTCAGACAACCACAGTGCCAGAGACAACCACTGTAGCGCAAACAACAACTGCAGTGGAAACGACAACCATGGCTGCTACAACTGTGCCGGAAACGACTACTGCTGCTGCAACCTCCACCGTGGCGGAAACAACAACACACATGGAGTCGACCACAGTTCCATTGACAACCACAGTTGCTGAGACAACCACAGTAGCTCAGACAACCACAGTGCCAGAGACAACCACTGTAGCGCAAACAACAACTGCAGTGGAAACAACAACCATGGCTGCTACAACTGTGCCGGAAACGACTACTGCTGCTGCAACCTCCACCGTGGCGGAAACAACAACACACATGGAGTCGACCACAGTTCCATTGACAACCACAGTTGCTGAGACAACCACAGTAGCTCAGACAACCACAGTGCCAGAGACAACCACTGTAGCGCAAACAACAACTGCAGTGGAAACGACAACCATGGCTGCTACAACTGTGCCGGAAACGACTACTGCTGCTGCAACCTCCACCGTGGCAGAAACAACAACACACATGGAGTCGACCACAGTTCCATTGACAACCACAGTTGCTGAGACAACCACAGTAGCTCAGACAACCACAGTGCCAGAGACAACCACTGTAGCGCAAACAACAACTGCAGTGGAAACGACAACCATGGCTGCTACAACTGTGCCGGAAACGACTACTGCTGCTGCAACCTCCACCGTGGCGGAAACAACAACACACATGGAGTCGACCACAGTTCCATTGACAACCACAGTTGCTGAGACAACCACAGTAGCTCAGACAACCACAGTGCCAGAGACAACCACTGTAGCGCAAACAACAACTGCAGTGGAAACGACAACCATGGCTGCTACAACTGTGCCGGAAACGACTACTGCTGCTGCAACCTCCACCGTGGCGGAAACAACAACACACATGGAGTCGACCACAGTTCCATTGACAACCACAGTTGCTGAGACAACCACAGTAGCTCAGACAACCACAGTGCCAGAGACAACCACTGTAGCGCAAACAACAACTGCAGTGGAAACGACAACCATGGCTGCTACAACTGTGCCGGAAACGACTACTGCTGCTGCAACATCCACCGTGGCAGAAACAACAACACACATGGAGTCGACCACAGTTCCATTGACAACCACAGTTGCTGAGACAACCACAGTAGCTCAGACAACCACAGTGCCAGAGACAACCACTGTAGCGCAAACAACAACTGCAGTGGAAACGACAACCATGGCTGCTACAACTGTGCCCGAAACGACTACTGCTGCTGCAACCTCCACCGTGGCAGAAACAACAACACACATGGAGTCGACCACAGTTCCATTGACAACCACAGTTGCTGAGACAACCACAGTAGCTCAGACAACCACAGTGCCAGAGACAACCACTGTAGCGCAAACAACAACTGCAGTGGAAACGACAACCATGGCTGCTACAACTGTGCCGGAAACGACTACTGCTGCAGCAACCTCCACCGTGGCGGAAACAACAACACACATGGAGTCGACCACAGTTCCATTGACAACCACAGTTGCTGAGACAACCCCAGTAGCTCAGACAACCACAGTGCCAGAGACAACCACTGTAGCGCAAACAACAACTGCAGTGGAAACGACAACCATGGCTACTACAACTGTGCCGGAAACGACTACTGCTGCTGCCACAGTGCCAGAGACAACCACTGTAGCGCAAACAACAACTGCAGTGGAAACGACAACCATGGCTGCTTCAACTGTGCCGGAAACGACTACTGCTGCTGCAACCTCCACCGTGGCGGAAACAACAACACACATGGAGTCGACCACAAATCTTTTGACAACCACAGTTGCTGAGACAACCACAGTAGCTCAGACAACCACAGTGCCAGAGACAACCACTCTAGCACAAACAACAACTGCAGTGGAAACGACAACCATGGCTGCTACAACTGTGCCGGAAACGACTACTGCTGCTGCAACCTCCACCGTGGCGGAAACAACAACACACATGGAGTCGACCACAGTTCCATTGACAACCACAGTTGCTGAGACAACCACAGTAGCTCAGACAACCACAGTGCCAGAGACAACCACTGTAGCACAAACAACAACTGCAGTGGAAACGACAACCATGGCTGCTACAACTGTGCCGGAAACGACTACTGCTGCTGCAACCTCCACCGTGGCGGAAACAACAACACACATGGAGTCGACCACAGTTCCATTGACAACCACAGTTGCTGAGACAACCACAGTAGCTCAGACAACCACAGTGCCAGAGACAACCACTGTAGCGCAAACAACAACTGCAGTGGAAACGACAACCATGGCTGCTACAACTGTGCCGGAAACGACTACTGCTGCTGCAACCTCCACCGTGGCGGAAACAACAACACACATGGAGTCGACCACAGTTCCATTGACAACCGAAGTTGCTGGGACAACCACAGTAGCTCAGACAACCACAGTGCCAGGGACAACCACTGTAGCGCAAACAACAACTGCAGTGGAAACGACAACCATGGCTGCTACAACTGTGCCGGAAACGACTACTGCTGCTGCAACCTCCACCGTGGAACAAACAACAACACACATGGAGTCGACCACAGTTCCATTGACAACCACAGTTGCTGAGACAACCACAGTAGCTCAGACAACCACAGTGCCAGAGACAACCACTGTAGCACAAACAACAACTGCAGTGGAAACGACAACCATGGCTGCTACAACTGTGCCGGAAACGACTACTGCTGCTGCAACCTCCACCGTGGCACAAACAACAACACACATGGAGTCGACCACAGTTCAATTGACAACCACAGTTGCTGAGACAACCACAGTAGCTCAGACAACCACAGTGCCAGAGACAACCACTGTAGCGCAAACAACAACTGCAGTGGAAACGACAACCATGGCTGCTACAACTGTGCCGGAAACGACTACTGCTGCTGCAATCTCCACCGTGGCGGAAACAACAACACACATGGAGTCGACCACAGTTCCATTGACAACCACAGTTGCTGGGACAACCACAGTAGCTCAGACAACCACAGTGCCAGAGACAACCACTGTAGCGCAAACAACAACTGCAGTGGAAACGACAACCATGGCTGCTACAACTGTGCCGGAAACGACTACTGCTGCTGCAACCTCCAACGTGGCGGAAACAACAACACACATGGAGTCGACCACAGTTCCATTGACAACCACAGTTGCTGAGACAACCACAGTAGCTCAGACAACCACAGTGCCAGAGACAACCAATGTAGCACAAACAACAACTGCAGTGGAAACGACAACCATGGCTGCTACAACTGTGCTGGAAACGACTACTGCTGCTGCAACCTCCACCGTGGCGGAAACAACAACACACATGGAGTCGACCACAGTTCCATTGACAACCACAGTTGCTGAGATAACCACAGTAGCTCAGACAACCACAGTGCCAGAGACAACCACTGTAGCGCAAACAACAACTGCAGTGGAAACGACAACCATGGCTGCTACAACTGTGCCGGAAACGACTACTGCTGCTGCAACCTCCACCGTGGCGGAAACAACAACACACATGGAGTCGACCACAGTTCCATTGACAACCACAGGTGCTGAGACAACCACAGTAGCTCAGACAACCACAGTGCCAGAGACAACCACTGTAGCGCAAACAACAACTGCAGTGGAAACGACAACCATGGCTGCTACAACTGTGCCGGAAACGACTACTGCTGCTGCAACCTCCACTGTGGCGGAAACAACAACACACATGGAGTCGACCACAGTTCCATTGACAACCACAGTTGCTGAGACAACCACAGTAGCTCAGACAACCACAGTGCCAGAGACAACCACTGTAGCGCAAACAACAACTGCAGTGGAAACGACAACCATGGCTGCTACAACTGTGCCGGAAACAACTACTGCTGCTGCAACTTCCACCGTGGCGGAAACAACAACACACATGGAGTCGACCACAGTTCCATTGACAACCACAGTTGCTGAGACAACCACAGTAGCTCAGACAACCACAGTGCCAGAGACAACCACTGTAGCGCAAACAACAACTGCAGTGGAAACGACAACCATGGCTGCTACAACTGTGCCGGAAACGCCTACTGCTGCTGCAACCTCCACCGTGGCGGAAACAACAACACACATGGAGTCGACCACAGTTCCATTGACAACCACAGTTGCTGAGACAACCCCAGTAGCTCAGACAACCACAGTGCCAGAGACAACCACTGTAGCGCAAACAACAACTGCAGTGGAAACGACAACCATGGCTGCTACAACTGTGCCGGAAACGACTACTGCTGCTGCAACCTCCACCGTGGCGGAAACAACAACACACATGGAGTCGACCACAGTTCCATTGACAACCACAGTTGCTGAGACAACCACAGTAGCTCAGACAACCACAGTGCCAGAGACAACCACTGTAGCGCAAACAACAACTGCAGTGGAAACGACAACCATGGCTGCTACAACTCTGCCGGAAGCAACTACTGCTGCTGCAACCTCCACCGTGGCGGAAACAACAACACACATGGAGTCGACCACAGTTCCATTGACAACCACAGTTGCTGAGACAACCAAAGTAGCTCAGACAACCACAGTGCCAGAGACAACCACTGTAGCGCAAACAACAACTGCAGTGGAAACGACAACCATGGCTGCTACAACTGTGCCGGAAACGACTACTGCTGCTGCAACCTCCACCATGGCGGAAACAACAACACACATGGAGTCGACCACAGTTCCATTGACAACCACAGTTGCTGAGACAACCACAGTAGCTCAGACAACCACAGTGCCAGAGACAACCACTGTAGCGCAAACAACAACTGCAGTGGAAACGACAACCATGGCTGCTACAACTGTGCTGGATACGACTACTGCTGCTGCAACCTCCACCGTGGCGGAAACAACAACACACATGGAGTCGACCACAGTTCCATTGACAACCACAGTTGCTGAGACAACAACAGTAGCTCAGACAACCACAGTGCCAGAGACAACCACTGTAGCACAAACAACAACTGCAGTGGAAACGACAACCATGGCTGCTACAACTGTGCTGGAAACGACTACTGCTGCTGCAACCTCCACCGTGGCGGAAACAACAACACACATGGAGTCGACCACAGTTCCATTGACAACCACAGTTGCTGAGACAACCACAGTAGCTCAGACAACCACAGTGCCAGAGACAACCACTGTAGCGCAAACAACAACTGCAGTGGAAACGACAACCATGGCTGCTACAACTGTGCCGGAAACGACTACTGCTGCTGCAACCTCCACCGTGGCGGAAACAACAACACACATGGAGTCGACCACAGTTCCATTGACAACCACAGTTGCTGAGACAACCACAGTAGCTCAGACAACCACAGTGCCAGAGACAACCACTGTAGCGCAAACAACAACTGCAGTGGAAACGACAACCATGGCTGCTACAACTGTGCCGGAAACGACTACTGCTGCTGCAACCTCCACCGTGGCGGAAACAACAACACACATGGAGTCGACCACAGTTCCATTGACAACCACAGTTGCTGAGACAACCACAGTAGCTCAGACAACCACAGTGCCAGAGACAACCACTGTAGCGCAAACAACAACTGCAGTGGAAACGACAACCATGGCTGCTACAACTGTGCCGGAAACGACTACTGCTGCTGCAACCTCCACCGTGGCACAAACAACAACACACATGGAGTCGACCACAGTTCCATTGACAACCACAGTTGCTGAGACAACCACAGTAGCTCAGACAACCACAGTGCCAGAGACAACCACTGTAGCGCAAACAACAACTGCAGTGGAAACGACAACCATGGCTGCTACAACTGTTCCGGAAACGACTACTGCTGCTGCAACCTCCACCGTGGCGGAAACAACAACACACATGGAGTCGACCACAGTTCCATTGACAACCACAGTTGCTGAGACAACCACAGTAGCTCAGACAACCACAGTGCCAGAGACAACCACTGTAGCGCAAACAACAACTGCAGTGGAAACAACAACCATGGCTGCTACAACTGTGCCGGAAGCGATTACTGCTGCTGCAACCTCCACCGTGGCGGAAACAACAACACACATGGAGTCGACCACAGTTCCATTGACAACCACAGTTGCTGAGACAACCACAGTAGCTCAGACAACCAAAGTGCCAGAGACAACCACTGTAGCGCAAACAACAACTGCAGTGGAAACGACAACCATGGCTGCTACAACTGTGCCGGAAACGACTACTGCTGCTGCAACCTCCACCGTGGCACTAACAACAACACACATGGAGTCGACCACAGTTCCATTGACAACCACAGTTGCTGAGACAACCACAGTAGCTCAGACAACCACAGTGCCAGAGACAACCACTGTAGCGCAAACAACAACTGCAGTGGAAACGACAACCATGGCTGCTACAACTGTGCCGGAAACGACTACTGCTGCTGCAACCTCCACCGTGGCGGAAACAACAACACACATGGAGTTGATCACAGTTCCATTGACAACCACAGTTGCTGAGACAACCACAGTAGCTCAGACAACCACAGTGCCAGAGACAACCACTGTAGCGCAAACAACAACTGCAGTGGAAACGACAACCATGGCTGCTACAACTGTGCCGGAAACGACTACTGCTGCTGCAACCTCCACCGTGGCACAAACAACAACACACATGGAGTCGACCACAGATCCATTGACAACCACAGTTGCTGAGACAACCACAGTAGCTCAGACAACCACAGTGCCAGAGACAACCACTGTAGCGCAAACAACAACTGCAGTGGAAACGACAACCATGGCTGCTACAACTGTGCCGGAAGCGACTACTGCTGCTGCAACCTCCACCGTGGCACAAACAACAACACACATGGAGTCGACCACAGTTCCATTGACAACCACAGTTGCTGAGACAACCACAGTAGCTCAGACAACCACAGTGCCAGAGACAACCACTGTAGCGCAAACAACAACTGCAGTGGAAACGACAACCATGGATGCTACAACTGTGCAGGAAACGACTACTGCTGCTGCAACCTCCACCGTGGCACAAACAACAACACACATGGAGTCGATTACAGTTCCATTGACAACCACAGTTGCTGAGACAACCACAGTAGCTCAGACAACCACAGTGCCAGAGACAACCACTGTAGCGCAAACAACAACTGCAGTGGAAACGACAACCATGGCTGCTACAACTGTGCTGGAAACGACTACTGCTGCTGCAACCTCCACCGTGGCACAAACAACAACACACATGGAGTCGACCACAGTTCCATTGACAACCACAGTTGCTGAGACAACCACAGTAGCTCAGACAACCACAGTGCCAGAGACAACCACTGTAGCGCAAACAACAACTGCAGTGGAAACGACAACCATGGCTGCTACAACTGTGCCGGAAACGACTACTGCTGCTGCAACCTCCAACGTGGCGGAAACAACAACACACATGGAGTCGACCACAGTTCCATTGACAACCACAGTTGCTGAGACAACCACAGTAGCTCAGACAACCACAGTGCCAGAGACAACCAATGTAGCACAAACAACAACTGCAGTGGAAACGACAACCATGGCTGCTACAACTGTGCCGGAAACGACTACTGCTGCTGCAACCTCCACCGTGGCGGAAACAACAACACACATGGAGTCGACCACAGTTCCATTGACAACCACAGTTGCTGAGATAACCACAGTAGCTCAGACAACCACAGTGCCAGAGACAACCACTGTAGCGCAAACAACAACTGCAGTGGAAACGACAACCATGGCTGCTACAACTGTGCCGGAAACGACTACTGCTGCTGCAACCTCCACCGTGGCGGAAACAACAACACACATGGAGTCGACCACAGTTCCATTGACAACCACAGTTGCTGAGACAACCACAGTAGCTCAGACAACCACAGTGCCAGAGACAACCACTGTAGCGCAAACAACAACTGCAGTGGAAACGACAACCATGGCTGCTACAACTGTGCCGGAAACGACTACTGCTGCTGCAACCTCCACTGTGGCGGAAACAACAACACACATGGAGTCGACCACAGTTCCATTGACAACCACAGTTGCTGAGACAACCACAGTAGCTCAGACAACCACAGTGCCAGAGACAACCACTGTAGCGCAAACAACAACTGCAGTGGAAACGACAACCATGGCTGCTACAACTGTGCCGGAAGCGACTACTGCTGCTGCAACCTCCACCGTGGCACAAACAACAACACACATGGAGTCGACCACAGTTCCATTGACAACCACAGTTGCTGAGACAACCCCAGTAGCTCAGACAACCACAGTGCCAGAGACAACCGCTGTAGCGCAAACAACAACTGCAGTGGAAACGACAACCATGGCTGCTACAACTGTGCCGGAAACGACTACTGCTGCTGCAACCTCCACCGTGGCACAAACAACAACACACATGGAGTCGACCACAGTTCCATTGACAACCACAGTTGCTGAGACAACCACAGTAGCTCAGACAACCACAGTGCCAGAGACAACCACTGTAGCGCAAACAACAACTGCAGTGGAAACGACAACCATGGCTGCTACAACTGTGCCGGAAGCAACTACTGCTGCTGCAACCTCCACCGTGGCGGAAACAACAACACACATGGAGTCGACCACAGTTCCATTGACAACCACAGTTGCTGAGACAACCAAAGTAGCTCAGACAACCACAGTGCCAGAGACAACCACTGTAGCGCAAACAACAACTGCAGTGGAAACGACAACCATGGCTGCTACAACTGTGCCGGAAACGACTACTGCTGCTGCAACCTCCACCGTGGCGGAAACAACAACACACATGGAGTCGACCACAGTTCCATTGACAACCACAGTTGCTGAGACAACCACAGTAGCTCAGACAACCACAGTGCCAGAGACAACCACTGTAGCGCAAACAACAACTGCAGTGGAAACGACAACCATGGCTGCTACAACTGTGCTGGATACGACTACTGCTGCTGCAACCTCCACCGTGGCGGAAACAACAACACACATGGAGTCGACCACAGTTCCATTGACAACCACAGTTGCTGAGACAACAACAGTAGCTCAGACAACCACAGTGCCAGAGACAACCACTGTAGCACAAACAACAACTGCAGTGGAAACAACAACCATGGCTGCTACAACTGTGCTGGAAACGACTACTGCTGCTGCAACCTCCACCGTGGCGGAAACAACAACACACATGGAGTCGACCACAGTTCCATTGACAACCACAGTTGCTGAGACAACCACAGTAGCTCAGACAACCACAGTGCCAGAGACAACCACTGTAGCGCAAACAACAACTGCAGTGGAAACGACAACCATGGCTGCTACAACTGTGCCAGAAACGACTACTGCTGCTGCAACCTCCACCATGGCACTAACAACAACACACATGGAGTCGACCACAGTTCCATTGACAACCACAGTTGCTGAGACAACCACAGTAGCTCAGACAACCACAGTGCCAGAGACAACCACTGTAGCGCAAACAACAACTGCAGTGGAAACGACAACCATGGCTGCTACAACTGTGCCGGAAACGACTACTGCTGCTGCAACCTCCACCGTGGCGGAAACAACAACACACATGGAGTCGACCACAGTTCCATTGACAACCACAGTTGCTGAGACAACCACAGTAGCTCAGACAACCACAGTGCCAGAGACAACCACTGTAGCGCAAACAACAACTGCAGTGGAAACGACAACCATGGCTGCTACAACTGTGCCGGAAACGACTACTGCTGCTGCAACCTCCACCGTGGCGGAAACAACAACACACATGGAGTCGACCACAGTTCCATTGACAACCACAGTTGCTGAGACAACCACAGTAGCTCAGACAACCACAGTGCCAGAGACAACCACTGTAGCGCAAACAACAACTGCAGTGGAAACGACAACCATGGCTGCTACAACTGTGCCGGAAATGACTACTGCTGCTGCAACCTCCACCGTGGCGGAAACAACAACACACATGGAGTCGACCACAGTTCCATTGACAACCACAGTTGCTGAGACAACCACAGTAGCTCAGACAACCACAGTGCCAGAGACAACCACTGTAGCGCAAACAACAACTGCAGTGGAAACGACAACCATGGCTGCTACAACTGTGCCGGAAACGACTACTGCTGCTGCAACCTCCACCGTGGAACAAACAACAACACACATGGAGTCGACCACAGTTCCATTGACAACCACAGTTGCTGAGACAACCACAGTAGCTCAGACAACCACAGTGCCAGAGACAACCACTGTAGCGCAAACAACAACTGCAGTGGAAACGACAACCATGGCTGCTACAACTGTGCCGGAAACGACTACTGCTGCTGCAACCTCCACCGTGGCAGAAATAACAACACACATGGAGTCTACCACAGTTCCATTGACAACCACAGTTGCTGAGACAACCACAGTAGCTCAGACAACCACAGTGCCAGAGACAACCACTGTAGCGCAAACAACAACTGCAGTGGAAACGACAACCATGGCTGCTACAACTGTGCCGGAAACGACTACTGCTGCTGCAACCTCCACCGTGGCACAAACAACAACACACATGGAGTCGACCACAGTTCCATTGACAACCACAGTTGCTGAGACAACCACAGTAGCTCAGACAACCACAGTGCCAGAGACAACCACTGTAGCGCAAACAACAACTGCAGTGGAAACGACAACCATGGCTGCTACAACTGTGCCGGAAACGACTACTGCTGCTGCAACCTCCACCGTGGCGGAAACAACAACACACATGGAGTTGATCACAGTTCCATTGACAACCACAGTTGCTGAGACAACCACAGTAGCTCAGACAACCACAGTGCCAGAGACAACCACTGTAGCGCAAACAACAACTGCAGTGGAAACGACAACCATGGCTGCTACAACTGTGCCGGAAACGACTACTGCTGCTGCAACCTCCACCGTGGCACAAACAACAACACACATGGAGTCGACCACAGATCCATTGACAACCACAGTTGCTGAGACAACCACAGTAGCTCAGACAACCACAGTGCCAGAGACAACCACTGTAGCGCAAACAACAACTGCAGTGGAAACGACAACCATGGCTGCTACAACTGTGCCGGAAGCGACTACTGCTGCTGCAACCTCCACCGTGGCACAAACAACAACACACATGGAGTCGACCACAGTTCCATTGACAACCACAGTTGCTGAGACAACCACAGTAGCTCAGACAACCACAGTGCCAGAGACAACCACTGTAGCGCAAACAACAACTGCAGTGGAAACGACAACCATGGATGCTACAACTGTGCAGGAAACGACTACTGCTGCTGCAACCTCCACCGTGGCACAAACAACAACACACATGGAGTCGATTACAGTTCCATTGACAACCACAGTTGCTGAGACAACCACAGTAGCTCAGACAACCACAGTGCCAGAGACAACCACTGTAGCGCAAACAACAACTGCAGTGGAAACGACAACCATGGCTGCTACAACTGTGCCGGAAACGACTACTGCTGCTGCAACCTCCACCGTGGCGGAAACAACAACACACATGGAGTCGACCACAGTTCCATTGACAACCACAGTTGCTGAGACAACCACAGTAGCTCAGACAACCACAGTGCCAGAGACAACCACTGTAGCGCAAACAACAACTGCAGTGGAAACGACAACCATGGCTGCTACAACTGTGCCGGAAACGACTACTGCTGCTGCAACCTCCACCGTGGCAGAAACAACAACACACATGGAGTCGACCACAGTTCCATTGACAACCACAGTTGCTGAGACAACCACAGTAGCTCAGACAACCACAGTGCCAGAGACAACCACTGTAGCGCAAACAACAACTGCAGTGGAAACGACAACCATGGCTGCTACAACTGTGCCGGAAACGACTACTGCTGCTGCAACCTCCACCGTGGCGGAAACAACAACACACATGGAGTCGACCACAGTTCCATTGACAACCACAGTTGCTGAGACAACCACAGTAGCTCAGACAACCACAGTGCCAGAGACAACCACTGTAGCGCAAACAACAACTGCAGTGGAAACGACAACCATGGCTGCTACAACTGTGCCGGAAACGACTACTGCTGCTGCAACCTCCACCGTGGCGGAAACAACAACACACATGGAGTCGACCACAGTTCCATTGACAACCACAGTTGCTGAGACAACCACAGTAGCTCAGACAACCACAGTGCCAGAGACAACCACTGTAGCGCAAACAACAACTGCAGTGGAAATGACAACCATGGCTGCTACAACTGTGCCGGAAACGACTACTGCTGCTGCAACCTCCACCGTGGCGGAAACAACAACACACATGGAGTCGACCACAGTTCCATTGACAACCACAGTTGCTGAGACAACCACAGTAGCTCAGACAACCACAGTGCCAGAGACAACCACTGTAGCGCAAACAACAACTGCAGTGGAAACGACAACCATGGCTGCTACAACTGTGCCGGAAACGACTACTGCTGCTGCAACCTCCACCGTGGCGGAAACAACAACACACATGGAGTCGACCACAGTTCCATTGACAACCACAGTTGCTGAGACAACCACAGTAGCTCAGACAACCACAGTGCCAGAGACAACCACTGTAGCGCAAACAACAACTGCAGTGGAAACGACAACCATGGCTGCTACAACTGTGCCGGAAACGACTACTGCTGCTGCAACCTCCACCGTGGCGGAAACAACAACACACATGGAGTCGAACACAGTTCCATTGACAACCACAGTTGCTGAGACAACCACAGTAGCTCAGACAACCACAGTGCCAGAGACAACCACTGTAGCGCAAACAACAACTGCAGTGGAAACGACAACCATGGCTGCTACAACTGTGCCGGAAACGACTACTGCTGCTGCAACCTCCACCGTGGCGGAAACAACAACACACATGGAGTCGACCACAGTTCCATTGACAACCACAGTTGCTGAGACAACCACAGTAGCTCAGACAACCACAGTGCCAGAGACAACCACTGTAGCGCAAACAACAACTGCAGTGGAAACGACAACCATGGCTGCTACAACTGTGCCGGAAACGACTACTGCTGCTGCAACCTCCACCGTGGCGGAAACAACAACACACATGGAGTCGACCACAGTTCCATTGACAACCACAGTTGCTGAGACAACCACAGTAGCTCAGACAACTACAGTGCCAGAGACAACCACTGTAGCGCAAACAACAACTGCAGTAGAAACGACAACCATGGCTGCTACAACTGTGCCGGAAACGACTACTGCTGCTGCAACCTCCACCGTGGCGGAAACAACAACACACATGGAGTCGACCACAGTTCCATTGATAACCACAGTTGCTGAGACAACCACAGTAGCTCAGACAACCACAGTGCCAGAGACAACCACTGTAGCGCAAACAACAACTGCAGTGGAAACGACAACCATGGCTGCTACAACTGTGCCGGAAACGACTACTGCTGCTGCAACCTCCACCGTGGTGGAAACAACAACACACATGGAGTCGACCACAGTTCCATTGACAACCACAGTTGCTGAGACAACCACAGTAGCTCAGACAACCACAGTGCCAGAGACAACCACTGTAGCGCAAACAACAACTGCAGTGGAAACGACAACCATGGCTGCTACAACTGTGCCGGAAACGACTACTGCTGCTGCAACCTCCATCGTGGCGGAAACAACAACACACATGGAGTCCACCACAGTTCCATTGACAACCACAGTTGCTGAGACAACCACAGTAGCTCAGACAACCACAGTGCCAGAGACAACCACTGTAGCGCAAACAACAACTGCAGTGGAAACGACAACCATGGCTGCTACAACTGTGCCGGAAACGACTACTGCTGCTGCCACAGTGCCAGAAACAACCACTGTAGCGCAAACAACAACTGCAGTGGAAACGACAACCATGGCTGCTACAACTGTGCCAGAAACGACTACTGCTGCTGCAACCTCCACCGTGGCAGAAACAACAACACACATGGAGTCGACCACAGTTCCATTGACAACCACAGTTGCTGAGACAACCACAGTAGCTCAGACAACCACAGTGCCAGAGACAACCACTGTAGCGCAAACAACAACTGCAGTGGAAACGACAACCATGGCTGCTACAACTGTGCCGGAAACGACTACTGCTGCTGCAACCTCCACCGTGGCGGAAACAACAACACACATGGAGTCGACCACAGTTCCATTGACAACCACAGTTGCTGAGACAACCACAGTAGCTCAGACAACCACAGTGCCAGAGACAACCACTGTAGCGCAAACAACAACTGCAGTGGAAACGACAACCATGGCTGCTACAACTGTGCCGGAAACGACTACTGCTGCTGCAACCTCCACCGTGGCGGAAACAACAACACACATGGAGTCGACCACAGTTCCATTGACAACCACAGTTGCTGAGACAACCAAAGTAGCTCAGACAACCACAGTGCCAGAGACAACCACTGTAGCGCAAACAACAACTGCAGTGGAAACGACAACCATGGCTGCTACAACTGTGCCGGAAACGACTACTGCTGCTGCAACCTCCACCGTGGCGGAAACAACAACACACATGGAGTCGACCACAGTTCCATTGACAACCACAGTTGCTGAGACAACCACAGTAGCTCAGACAACCACAGTGCCAGAGACAACCACTGTAGCGCAAACAACAACTGCAGTGCAAACGACAACCATGGCTGCTACAACTGTGCCGGAAACGACTACTGCTGCTGCAACCTCCACCGTGGCGGAAACAACAACACACATGGAGTCGACCACAGTTCCATTGACAACCACAGTTGCTGAGACAACCACAGTAGCTCAGACAACCACAGTGCCAGAGACAACCACTGTAGCGCAAACAACAACTGCAGTGGAAACGACAACCATGGCTGCTACAACTGTGCCGGAAACGACTACTGCTGCTGCCACAGTGCCAGAAACAACCACTGTAGCGCAAACAACAACTGCAGTGGAAACGACAACCATGGCTGCTACAACTGTGCCGGAAACGACTACTGCTGCTGCAACCTCCACCGTGGCACAAACAACAACACACATGGAGTCGACCACAGTTCCATTGACAACCACAGTTGCTGAGACAACCACAGTAGCTCAGACAACCACAGTGCCAGAGACAACCACTGTAGCGCAAACAACAACTGCAGTGGAAACGACAACCATGGCTGCTACAACTGTGCCGGAAACGACTACTGCTGCTGCAACCTCCACCGTGGCGGAAACAACAACACACATGGAGTCGACCACAGTTCCATTGACAACCACAGTTGCTGAGACAACCACAGTAGCTCAGACAACCACAGTGCCAGAGACAACCACTGTAGCGCAAACAACAACTGCAGTGGAAACGACAACCATGGCTGCTACAACTGTGCCGGAAACGACTACTGCTGCTGCAACCTCCACCGTGGCGGAAACAACAACACACATGGAGTCGACCACAGTTCCATTGACAACCACAGTTGCTGAGACAACCAAAGTAGCTCAGACAACCACAGTGCCAGAGACAACCACTGTAGCGCAAACAACAACTGCAGTGGAAACGACAACCATGGCTGCTACAACTGTTCCGGAAACGACTACTGCTGCTGCAACCTCCACCGTGGCGGAAACAACAACACACATGGAGTCGACCACAGTTCCATTGACAACCACAGTTGCTGAGACAACCACAGTAGCTCAGACAACCACAGTGCCAGAGACAACCACTGTAGCGCAAACAACAACTGCAGTGGAAACGACAACCATGGCTGCTACAACTGTGCCGGAAACGACTACTGCTGCTGCAACCTCCACCGTGGCGGAAACAACAACACACATGGAGTCGACCACAGTTCCATTGACAACCACAGTTGCTGAGACAACCACAGTAGCTCAGACAACCACAGTGCCAGAGACAACCACTGTAGCGCAAACAACAACTGCAGTGGAAACGACAACCATGGCTGCTACAACTGTGCCGGAAACGACTACTGCTGCTGCCACAGTGCCAGAAACAACCACTGTAGCGCAAACAACAACTGCAGTGGAAACGACAACCATGGCTGCTACAACTGTGCCGGAAACGACTACTGCTGCTGCAACCTCGACCGTGGCAGAAACAACAACACACATGGAGTCGACCACAGTTCCATTGACAACCACAGTTGCTGAGACAACCACAGTAGCTCAGACAACCACAGTGCCAGAGACAACCACTGTAGCGCAAACAACAACTGCAGTGGAAACGACAACCATGGCTGCTACAACTGTGCCGGAAACGACTACTGCTGCTGCAACCTCCACCGTGGCGGAAACAACAACACACATGGAGTCGACCACAGTTCCATTGACAACCACAGTTGCTGAGACAACCACAGTAGCTCAGACAACCACAGTGCCAGAGACAACCACTGTAGCGCAAACAACAACTGCAGTGGAAACGACAACCATGGCTGCTACAACTGTGCCGGAAACGACTACCGCTGCTGCAACCTCCACCGTGGCGGAAACAACAACACACATGGAGTCGACCACAGTTCCATTGACAACCACAGTTGCTGAGACAACCACAGTAGCTCAGACAACCACAGTGCCAGAGACAACCACTGTAGCGCAAACAACAACTGCAGTGGAAACGACAACCATGGCTGCTACAACTGTGCCGGAAACGACTACTGCTGCTGCAACCTCCACCGTGGCACAAACAACAACACACATGGAGTCGACCACAGTTCCATTGACAACCACAGTTGCTGAGACAACCACAGTAGCTCAGACAACCACAGTGCCAGAGACAACCACTGTAGCGCAAACAACAACTGCAGTGGAAACGACAACCATGGCTGCTACAACTGTGCCGGAAACGACTGCTGCTGCTGCAACCTCCACCGTGGCACAAACAACAACACACATGGAGTCGACCACAGTTCCATTGACAACCACAGTTGCTGAGACAACCACAGTAGCTCAGACAACCACAGTGCCAGAGACAACCACTGTAGCGCAAACAACAACTGCAGTGGAAACGACAACCATGGCTGCTAATACTGTGCCGGAAACGACTACTGCTGCTGCAACCTCCACCGTGGCGGAAACAACAACACACATGGAGTCGACCACAGTTCCATTGACAACCACAGTTGCTGAGACAACCACAGTAGCTCAGACAACCACAGTGCCAGAGACAACCACTGTAGCGCAAACAACAACTGCAGTGGAAACGACAACCATGGCTGCTACAACTGTGCCGGAAACGACTACTGCTGCTAGAACCTCCACCGTGGCGGAAACAACAACACACATGGAGTCGACCACAGTTCCATTGACAACCACAGTTGCTGAGACAACCACAGTAGCTCAGACAACCACAGTGCCAGAGACAACCACTGTAGCGCAAACAACAACTGCAGTGGAAACGACAACCATGGCTGCTACAACTGTGCCGGAAACGACTTCTGCTGCTGCAACCTCCACCGTGGCGGAAACAACAACACACATGGAGTTGACCACAGTTCCATTGACAACCACAGTTGCTGAGACAACCACAGTAGCTCAGACAACCACAGTGCCAGAGACAACCACTGTAGCGCAAACAACAACTGCAGTGGAAACGACAACCGTGGCTGCTACAACTGTGCCGGAAACGACTACTGCTGCTGCAACCTCCACCGTGGCGGAAACAACAACACACATGGAGTCGACCACAGTTCCATTGACAACCACAGTTGCTGAGACAACCACAGTAGCTCAGACAACCACAGTGCCAGAGACAACCACTGTAGCGCAAACAACAACTGCAGTGGAAACGACAACCATGGCTGCTACAACTGTGCCGGAAACGACTACTGCTGCTGCAACCTCCACCGTGGCGGAAACAACAACACACATGGAGTCGACCACAGTTCCATTGACAACCACAGTTGCTGAGACAACCACAGTAGCTCAGACAACCACAGTGCCAGAGACAACCACTGTAGCGCAAACAACAACTGCAGTGGAAACGACAACCATGGCTGCTACAACTGTGCCGGAAACGACTACTGCTGCTGCAACCTCCACCGTGGCGGAAACAACAACACACATGGAGTCGACCACAGTTCCATTGACAACCACAGTTGCTGAGACAACCACAGTAGCTCAGACAACCACAGTGCCAGAGACAACCACTGTAGCGCAAACAACAACTGCAGTGGAAACGACAACCATGGCTGCTACAACTGTGCCGGAAACGACTACTGCTGCTGCAACCTCCACCGTGGCGGAAACAACAACACACATGGAGTCGACCACAGTTCCATTGACAACCACAGTTGCTGAGATAACCACAGTAGCTCAGACAACCACAGTGCCAGAGACAACCACTGTAGTGCAAACAACAACGACAGTGGAAACGACAACCATGGCTGCTACAACTGTGCCGGAAACGACTACTGCTGCTGCAACCTCCACCGTGGCGGAAACAACAACACACATGGAGTCGACCACAGTTCCATTGACAACCACAGTTGCTGAGACAACCACAGTAGCTCAGACAACCACAGTGCCAGAGACAACCACTGTAGCGCAAACAACAACTGCAGTGGAAACGACAAACATGGCTGCTACAACTGTGCCGGAAACGACTACTGCTGCTGCAACCTCCACCGTGGCGGAAACAACAACACACATGGAGTCCACCACAGTTCCATTGACAACCACAGTTGCTGAGACAACCACAGTAGCTCAGACAACCACAGTGCCAGAGACAACCACTGTAGCGCAAACAACAACTGCAGTGGAAACGACAACCATGGCTGCTACAACTGTGCCGGAAACGACTACTGCTGCTGCAACCTCCACCGTGGCACAAACAACAACACACATGGAGTCGAGCACAGTTCCATTGACAACCACAGTTGCTGAGACAACCACAGTAGCTCGGACAACCACAGTGCCAGAGACAACCACTGTAGCGCAAACAACAACTGCAGTGGAAACGACAACCATGGCTGCTACAACTGTGCCGGAAACGACTACTGCTGCTGCAACCTCCACCGTGGCGGAAACAACAACACACATGGAGTCGACCACAGTTCCATTGACAACCACAGTTGCTGAGACAACCACAGTAGCTCAGACAACCACAGTGCCAGAGACAACCACTGTAGCGCAAACAACAACTGCAGTGGAAACGACAACCATGGCTGCTACAACTGTGCCGGAAACGACTACTGCTGCTGCAACCTCCACCGTGGCACAAACAACAACACACATGGAGTCGAGCACAGTTCCATTGACAACCACAGTTGCTGAGACAACCACAGTAGCTTGGACAACCACAGTGCCAGAGACAACCACTGTAGCGCAAACAACAACTGCAGTGGAAACGACAACCATGGCTGCTACAACTGTGCCGGAAACGACTACTGCTGCTGCAACCTCCACCGTGGCGGAAACAACAACACACATGGAGTCGACCACAGTTCCATTGACAACCACAGTTGCTGAGACAACCACAGTAGCTCAGACAACCACAGTGCCAGAGACAACCACTGTAGCGCAAACAACAACTGCAGTGGAAACGACAACCATGGCTGCTACAACTGTGCCGGAAACGACTACTGCTGCTGCAACCTCCACCGTGGCGGAAACAACAACACACATGGAGTCGACCACAGTTCCATTGACAACCACAGTTGCTGAGACAACCACAGTAGCTCAGACAACCACAGTGCCAGAGACAACCACTGTAGCGCAAACAACAACTGCAGTGGAAACGACAACCATGGCTGCTACAACTGTGCCGGAAACGACTACTGCTGCTGCAACCTCCACCGTGGCGGAAACAACAACACACATGGAGTCGACCACAGTTCCATTGACAACCACAGTTGCTGAGACAACCACAGTAGCTCAGACAACCACAGTGCCAGAGACAACCACTGTAGCGCAAACAACAACTGCAGTGGAAACGACAACCATGGCTGCTACAACTGTGCCGGAAACGACTACTGCTGCTGCAACCTCCACCGTGGCGGAAACAACAACACACATGGAGTGGACCACAGTTCCATTGACAACCACAGTTGCTGAGACAACCACAGTAGCTCAGACAACCACAGTGCCAGAGACAACCACTGTAGCGCAAACAACAACTGCAGTGGAAACGACAACCATGGCTGCTACAACTGTGCCGGAAACGACTACTGCTGCTGCAACCTCCACCGTGGCGGAAACAACAACACACATGGAGTCGACCACAGTTCCATTGACAACCACAGTTGCTGAGACAACCACAGTTTTTGAGACAACCACAGTTTTTGAGACTACAACTTTTGCCCCTACAACAAACCCAGAAACAACAACCTCTTCGCCAACAACATCTACAAGTGGTAATTCCTAATATTTCGATACCTTTTTATAGTTCCATGCAAATATTTTGCATGTAAAACTCTTGTCATTGTTAAATATCTTCTTACCTTGAAGAAATAACGGAATATGTTTCATGCCACTTATATGATGTCATGGCATGTTTTAATTATTTTTGAAGCCAACATCTTTGATGGGTAGCAGTGGGGGAGTGGGTAGGTAACTAACAACACCCACCAATTAATTAGAGGCCCAGTTGTCGCACCACTTTGCATGATAACGACGAAGTCTTAGTCCTGTTATATTGAAAAGCACATTAATAAAGTAAGCATGTGAATTATTTTCTATATTCTAGGTACCATAATTGAAACAGGAACTATCCGCTTCCAATCTGTCGAATGGGATCCTGCACTGACAGATACATCTTCGGCTGAATATGCACAATTGAGCGCAGAAATCAAGACTACGGTAAGGCTGCTAAACTGAAATAACCTTTGTTTACTTTTCTGTGTTCATGTGTACCAAATAAGGTGTGTGTGTTTCAGTCTGAATTGTATGTTTTATTCTGTGTGTGGATGGTATACATGTTCCTGGATGTCATGCTGCTTGACTTGTGTGTATGTATGTATACATGAGTCAAAGCCGTTGAAATGT
This sequence comes from Harmothoe impar, assembly GCA_947462335.1. Lineage (NCBI taxonomy): Eukaryota > Metazoa > Annelida > Polychaeta > Phyllodocida > Polynoidae > Harmothoe > Harmothoe impar. The sequence continues at coordinate 11,240,492 of OX381721.1, read as the reverse complement.
ATCACTGTGAATTGTGTCCAGTTGAATGGTGTTTGTTTCTGTTGTGTATGAGACGGAAGTACTGCAATGATGGTTATATTTCTAAAAGTGTGCTTATATTGAAAGATGAAAGATGGTCTGTCATATAGTTTTGATGAACATGTTCCAGGCTAGTAGCATGCCACCATTCTGCAGATTCACTGATATCACAAATACTTTTAAGACAGTTTATATAATATGAGCATCTTTTATATCCAATATGATATTGGCAATCCATTCAAGTCACCACAAACTACCACTGGCTAATAGCTGCTGCTGATAGAGAAGTAAAATCAGTGTCCACGACTAGGAATATGGGTGTTTCTCAGTATAGATAGGACTCATCATCCCAGTCAGTGTCACAGTACCCCAGCATAGAGGACAGTTTATCCAGTCAGATGGGGAAAACCTGTATTAAGTGGGTCGGCCTTTCAAGCACTGACAGACCACAGGGCTCCGTAAAATGTACTGACAATCTGATATCAGTTTGATGTCTACCGTATTTCCCCATTTATAAACCCAGGCTTATATTGATTTCCAGTAGGAAATTGACCCGGCTTATAAATGGGGCAGGCTTGTATCTGAGGCAGGCTTATGTTGTTTTCATCTCCTCTAGTTCTTAGACTTAGAGAGCCTCCTTGGCAGTCTGTTTGAAATTTCCGGACATAATATTATTCATAATCTTTACACATTTTTCTGGATATGTTTAATGCTATAATGACAAATTTAAACGTTTTCTTTCTCTAATGTTCCCAAATTAAGAGGTGGTACGTTAGCTTCATATACAAGAAAGACATCAATTTTGAAATACTCTGAGTAGAAGCGAAGTTATCCTCCTATGAAGGAATTGTATTGGAGCTGCCTTCATTGACCAGGCTTATTATTCGGGGCCCAGCTTATATAAGAGCAAGAAGGCTCTCACATCCGGCTTATAAACGGGGCAGGCTTATATCCAAGCCCTGGCTTATCAACGGGATAATACAGTACACAATAAAGACCTGGTTGAGTGGTAGCAAAGGTCAGATTTAGAATATGTGCAGCCATGTAATATAATGGCTAAATAGACAGGTCTGGCGTGCTCTGCGACCAGCTCCTACAATTCCCCACCAACTAGAAGAACAACAGAAAATCTCTGACTATTGAAGTATGACCAGCGAGCGGTCAATATGAACCACTTAAGTGAATCAAGTATTTGCTTTGGGACTAAAGGAACAATAAGGATCCCAATGGGCACAGACCACTTATTAAGTGCTTATTGAGCCCTGCATAATTTCTTTGTATGGCGTAAAAAGCGCTAATAATACTGTACCCACTGGGATATGGCATAGTGGCTATGTACTGTATGATTTATATCGTACAATATTATAGTTTAAACATGTAGGTTGTTTATCCAATACTTATTAGACTACACGATTACACGTGTAAATATTACACAATTCCTACTGATCTAAATGAGTCTAAAGAATCCCACACTAGATTTAAGTTTAAGCTATAGTTCTACCCATTCATAACATTCTAAAGAATCCCACACTAGATTAAAGTTTTAGCATTGCACAAAGAATATATCGACACCCTTGAAATGAAAATCCATTTTGGATTTGATCTAAGACTCATTTTTGGGTTGCTACTTTTGGACGTTGTGGACAACGGAAACTACCAGATGCAAGCTATGACTTTTTCTGCCAGGATTCTACACTTCCTCAGCATCCCGCACCCATGGATATCAAGATAGAGACAATACTGTTGTCTTAAGCGATTTATAAGTGCCAGAAATATCGAGCAAACTCTTAAATAAGCAACATTAATGTGGAAAATGCTTTGTGTACATGTAGTTGTGCGGTATTTATACATTACACTATAAAAATCGAAATGTAATTTCAGTGCTTCCATTTAACCTCTACTTGTGTGTCCTGTCTGTGAACCGTAGTTTATGTCTCTGTAAATATGTACTAGAGGCTGTAGAATGTCTATTATAACTAATGGCACGATATGAACATAAGGAAATGATAGAAAAATAGTCACAAGATACACTGAAGGATCCTCTGTCAGTCAAGCTTCACCTGGACCTACAGGAAAAGTAAATACCTTTTATGTTTTCCATTCTATTAGAAAATACATTACCTTTGTCAAGTTATGGGGTAACCATTATTCCTGAGTTAGGTCTCTTTAGTCTAAATGTTTATGTGTCAATGAAAATTATGTGTTTTATGTTCAATGTTGTAACATCTGATTATCCGTATAGAGAACTGTGTTTGTTATCTGTATGTCCAGTATGTCGTGATAGAATTGGATTTGGAACATTAGTTACTCACAACATTCTGTATAATGATATAATTATATAATTATAATACGTAGTTGAATAGGATGATGTAATGTAATGAACGCGGTTTCTTTCTCTTTAGATTGAACCAATTCTTAGTGAAGTGGCTGGAGCGGATTTTATTGGAATAACTAATCTAAAGTTTAGGTATGTATCCTTTATCTATGTTTCTGATTTACCTGATCGAAAAGAAACCCTTAAATATTTATGAATGATTCGAGGATTAAAGTACAAACACCTTCTAACATTATGTTCTGTTTTATGCCCAAACAGAAAGCCATATACTGTAAACGTATATTATTTCGTGCTGTACATATTTTCGCGATTTTCGCGGATTTTCAAATTCGCGAAAATAGGTACAGCGCAAATATTTATCCAATATAGTCCTCTAACTAACATATGCCAAAATCCGTGAATTCAAATACAAGTGAAAGTGTACTTTCTAGGCAAATGGCGAAAATATACATGCGCGAAAATATATATATATATATATACGTTTACAGTAAGAGAGCATTCCTGAAGATTTCTAAACTGCAACATTATTTTAACCATCTGTTTGCGAAGGGATGCCTTGTCAACATAATATATATAATGTGTTAAGCAGGCTGAAGACAAAGTCATAGTAAATTAACACAAATAATTATACTAAATGATTCCCTGAATCCACACGTTGTGCCACCCCCAACAGGTTTACAATCTCTATTCATTTGAGAAACGATAACTTTCCATGCTAAATGCTCGAATCCAATGTTTGAGCCCTCCAGGTGTCGTCTGAACGGTGATTATAAACTTATTTATTGTCCTCTTTCAGTGAAGGAAGTGTCATAGTGACATATGATGTAGTGATGTCAGCAAGTACTTCTTCATCAGTTATAGATGAGATGTTTGTTGCTCTAAGCAATGAAACTTCTGATGGATCTCTAGGAAACTTTACTGTGGATGGCTGCTCTATAGAATTAGGTAATTTGACCATGTTGTATGGAATATTGTACAGCATATAACAAATACCAGCTCACGTAGATCTGGGTTGCTGGAGCTACTGAAAAACTGAGTATAATTATGTCTAATTCAGTTGTTTTACATTAAAGCAGTAATATTAAACATTGTTATGCTGGTATAACTTAGAGTTCCTTCATCCAATTTGTTGAGTTTTGAGTAAGATGGAAGTAGGTGTTCTCTATTAGCTTAGAGGAATATTCTCAGATAGGAATTTGATGAGTGGAATATGAATGAAACGGGAGGGGGAGATTCTCTGCTACTATTCCACTCAGGCCAGTCCTCAATGATTTGAACTGACAGTTATGTTCTGTAACTATTCTAGGGGACTGATCAGATTAAACAAGTCAAAGTGGTTGCATGCATCCTCACAAAAGCAACTTTGATCATATTTTCATCATTAGGATAATCGAAGAACTCACTCTTTCATAGATTTTGAAGTAAGTAAATTCTTCTTTGTAGGTAGTAAGTCAGGCTGCAGCTCAACAACAGAACAAGAAACAACACAGCTTGAGTCAACGACATTTCCATTGACAACCCCAGGTGGTGAAACAACCACAGTATCTCAAACAACTACTGCAGTGGAAACGACAACCATGGCTGCTACAACTGTGCCGGAAACGACTACTGCTGCTGCAACCTCCACCGTGGCACAAACAACAACACACATGGAGTTGACCACAGTTCCATTGACAACCACAGTTGCTGAGACAACCACAGTAGCTCAGACAACCACAGTGCCAGAGACAACCACTGTAGCGCAAACAACAACTGCAGTGGAAACGACAACCATGGCTGCTACAACTGTGCCGGAAACGACTACTGCTGCTGCAACCTCCACCGTGGCGGAAACAATAACACACATGGAGTCGACCACAGTTCCATTGACAACCACAGTTGCTGAGACAACCACAGTAGCTCAGACAACCACAGTGCCAGAGACAACCACTGTGGCTCAAACAACATCTGCAGTGGAAACGACAACCATGGCTGCTACAACTGTGCCGGAAACGACTACTGCTGCTGCAACCTCCACCGTGGCGGAAACAACAACACACATGGAGTCCACCACAGTTCCATTGACAACCACAGTTGCTGAGACAACCACAGTAGCTCAGACAACCACAGTGCCAGAGACAACCACTGTAGCGCAAACAACAACTGCAGTGGAAACGACAACTATGGCTACTACAACTGTGCCGGAAACGACTACTGCTGCTGCAACCTCCACCGTGGCGGAAACAACAACACACATGGAGTCGACCACAGTTCCATTGACAACCACAGTTGCTGAGACAACCACAGTAGCTCAGACAACCACAGTGCCAGAGACAACCACTGTAGCGCAAACAACAACTGCAGTGGAAACGACAACCATGGCTGCTACAACTGTGCCGGAAACGACTACTGCTGCTGCAACCTCCACCGTGGCACAAACAACAACACACATGGAGTCGACCACAGTTCCATTGACAACCACAGTTGCTGAGACAACCACAGTAGCTCAGACAACCACAGTGCCAGAGACAACCACTGTAGCGCAAACAACAACTGCAGTGGAAACGACAACCATGGCTGCTACAACTGTGCCGGAAACGACTACTGCTGCTGCAACCTCCACCGTGGCGGAAACAACAACACACATGGAGTCCACCACAGTTCCATTGACAACCACAGTTGCTGAGACAACCACAGTAGCTCAGACAACCACAGTGCCAGAGACAACCACTGTAGCGCAAACAACAACTGCAGTGAAAACGACAACCATGGCTGCTACAACTGTGCCGGAAACGACTACTGCTGCTGCAACCTCCACCGTGGCGGAAACAACAACACACATGGAGTCCACCACAGTTCCATTGACAACCACAGTTGCTGAGACAACCACAGTAGCTCAGACAACCACAGTGCCAGAGACAACCACTGTAGCGCAAACAACAACTGCAGTGGAAACGACAACTATGGCTACTACAACTGTGCCGGAAACGACTACTGCTGCTGCAACCTCCACCGTGGCGGAAACAACAACACACATGGAGTCGACCACAGTTCCATTGACAACCACAGTTGCTGAGACAACCACAGTAGCTCAGACAACCACAGTGCCAGAGACAACCACTGTAGCGCAAACAACAACTGCAGTGGAAACGACAACCATGGCTGCTACAACTGTGCCGGAAACGACTACTGCTGCTGCAACCTCCACCGTGGCACAAACAACAACACACATGGAGTCGACCACAGTTCCATTGACAACCACAGTTGCTGAGACAACCACAGTAGCTCAGACAACCACAGTGCCAGAGACAACCACTGTAGCGCAAACAACAACTGCAGTGGAAACGACAACCATGGCTGCTACAACTGTGCCGGAAACGACTACTGCTGCTGCAACCTCCACCGTGGCGGAAACAACAACACACATGGAGTCCACCACAGTTCCATTGACAACCACAGTTGCTGAGACAACCACAGTAGCTCAGACAACCACAGTGCCAGAGACAACCACTGTAGCGCAAACAACAACTGCAGTGAAAACGACAACCATGGCTGCTACAACTGTGCCGGAAACGACTACTGCTGCTGCAACCTCCACCGTGGCGGAAACAACAACACACATGGAGTCCACCACAGTTCCATTGACAACCACAGTTGCTGAGACAACCACAGTAGCTCAGACAACCACAGTGCCAGAGACAACCACTGTAGCGCAAACAACAACTGCAGTGGAAACGACAACTATGGCTGCTACAACTGTGCCGGAAACGACTACTGCTGCTGCAACCTCCACCGTGGCGGAAACAACAACACACATGGAGTCGACCACAGTTCCATTGACAACCACAGTTGCTGAGACAACCACAGTAGCTCAGACAAGCACAGTGCCAGAGACAACCACTGTAGCGCAAACAACAACTGCAGTGGAAACGACAACCATGGCTGCTACAACTGTGCCGGAAACGACTACTGCTGCTGCAACCTCCACCGTGGCAGAAACAACAACACACATGGAGTCGACCACAGTTCCATTGACAACCACAGTTGCTGAGACAACCACAGTAGCTCAGACAACCACAGTGCCAGAGACAACCACTGCAGCTCAAACAACAACTGCAGTGGAAACGACAACTATGGCTGCTACAACTGTGGCGGAAACGACTACTGCTGCTGCAACCTCCACCGTGGCGGAAACAACAACACACATGGAGTCGACCACAGTTCCATTGACAACCACAGTTGCTGAGACAACCACAGTAGCTCAGACAACCACAGTGCCAGAGACAACCACTGTAGCGCAAACAACAACTGCAGTGGAAACGACAACCATGGCTGCTACAACTGTGCCGGAAATGACTACTGCTGCCGCAACCTCCGACGTGGCGGAAACAACAACACACATGGAGTCGACCACAGTTCCATTGACAACCACAGTTGCTGAGACAACCACAGTAGCTCAGACAACCACAGTGCCAGAGACAACCACTGCAGCTCAAACAACAACTGCAGTGGAAACGACAGCTATGGCTGCTACAACTGTGGCGGAAACGACTACTGCTGCTGCAACCTCCACCGTGGCAGAAACAACAAGACACATGGAGTCGACCACAGTTCCATTGACAACCACAGTTGCTGAGACAACCACAGTAGCTCAGACAACCACAGTGCCAGAGACAACCACTGTAGCGCAAACAACAACTGCAGTGGAAACGACAACCATGGCTGCTACAACTGTGCCGGAAATGACTACTGCTGCCGCAACCTCCGACGTGGCGGAAACAACAACACACATGGAGTCGACCACAGTTCCATTGACAACCACAGTTGCTGAGACAACCACAGTAGCTCAGACAACCACAGTGCCAGAGACAACCACTGCAGCTCAAACAACAACTGCAGTGGAAACGACAGCTATGGCTGCTACAACTGTGGCGGAAACGACTACTGCTGCTGCAACCTCCACCGTGGCAGAAACAACAAGACACATGGAGTCGACCACAGTTCCATTGACAACCACAGTTGCTGAGACAACCACAGTAGCTCAGACAACCACAGTGCCAGAGACAACCACTGTAGCGCAAACAACAACTGCAGTGGAAACGACAACCATGGCTGCTACAACTGTGCCGGAAACGACTACTGCTGCTGCAACCTCCACAGTGGCGGAAACAACAACACACATGGAGTCGACCACAGTTCCATTGACAACCACAGTTGCTGAGACAACCACAGTAGCTCAGACAACCACAGTGCCAGAGACAACCACTGCAGCTCAAACAACAACTGCAGTGGAAACGACAACTATGGCTGCTACAACTGTGGCGGAAACGACTACTGCTGCTGCAACCTCCACCGTGGCAGAAACAACAACACACATGGAGTCGACCACAGTTCCATTGACAACCACAGTTGCTGAGACAACCACAGTAGCTCAGACAACCACAGTGCCAGAGACAACCACTGTAGCGCAAACAACAACTGCAGTGGAAACGACAACCATGGCTGCTACAACTGTGCCGGAAACGACTACTGCTGCTGCAACCTCCACCGTGGCGGAAACAACAACACACATGGAGTCCACCACAGTTCCATTGACAACCACAGTTGCTGAGACAACCACAGTAGCTCAGACAACCACAGTGCCTGAGACAACCACTGCAGCTCAAACAACAACTGCAGTGGAAACGACAACTATGGCTGCTACAACTGTGCCGGAAACGACTACTGTTGCTGCAACCTCCACCGTGGCGGAAACAACAACACACATGGAGTCCACCACAGTTCCATTGACAACCACAGTTGCTGAGACAACCACAGTAGCTCAGACAACCACAGTGCCAGAGACAACCACTGCAGCTCAAACAACAACTGCAGTGGAAACCACAACCATGGCTGCTACAACTGTGCCAGAAACGACTACTGCTGCTGCAACCTCAACCTTGGCGGAAACAACAACACACATGGAGTCGACCACAGTTCCATTGACAACCACAGTTGCTGAGACAACCACAGTAGCTCAGACAAACACAGTGCCAGAGACAACCACTGTAGCTCAAACAACAACTGCAGTTGAAACGACAACTATGGCTGCTACAACTGTGCCGGAAACGACTACTGTTGCTGCAACCTCCACCGTGGCGGAAACAACAACACACATGGAGTCCACCACAGTTCCATTGACAACCACAGTTGCTGAGACAACCACAGTAGCTCAGACAACCACAGTGCCAGAGACAACCACTGTAGCGCAAACAACAACTGCAGTGGAAACGACAACCATGGCTGCTACAACTGTGCCGGAAACGACTACTGCTGCTGCAACCTCCACCGTGGCAGAAACAACAACACATATGGAGTCGACCACAGTTCCATTGACAACCACAGTTGCTGAGACAACCACAGTAGCTCAGACAACCACAGTGCCAGAGACAACCACTGCAGCTCAAACAACAACTGCAGTGGAAACGACAACTATGGCTGCTACAACTGTGGCGGAAACGACTACTGCTGCTGCAACCTCCACCGTGGCAGAAACAACAACACACATGGAGTCGACCACAGTTCCATTGACAACCACAGTTGCTGAGACAACCACAGTAGCTCAGACAACCACAGTGCCAGAGACAACCACTGTAGCGCAAACAACAATTGCAGTGGAAACGACAACCATGGCTGCTACAACTGTGCCGGAAATGACTACTGCTGCCTCAACCTCCGACGTGGCGGAAACAACAACACACATTGAGTCGACCACAGTTCCATTGACAACCACAGTTGCTGAGACAACCACAGTAGCTCAGACAACCACAGTGCCAGAGACAACCACTGCAGCTCAAACAACAACTGCAGTGGAAACGACAACTATGGCTGCTACAACTGTGGCGGAAACGACTACTGCTGCTGCAACCTCCACCGTGGCGGAAACAACAACACACATGGAGTCGACCACAGTTCCATTGACAACCACAGTTGCTGAGACAACCACAGTAGCTCAGACAACCACAGTGCCAGAGACAACCACTGTAGCGCAAACAACAATTGCAGTGGAAACGACAACCATGGCTGCTACAACTGTGCCGGAAATGACTACTGCTGCCGCAACCTCCGACGTGGCGGAAACAACAACACACATGGAGTCGACCACAGTTCCATTGACAACCACAGTTGCTGAGACAACCACAGTAGCTCAGACAACCACAGTGCCAGAGACAACCACTGCAGCTCAAACAACAACTGCAGTGGAAACGACAGCTATAGCTGCTACAACTGTGCCGGAAACGACTACTGCTGCTGCAACCTCCACCGTGGCGGAAACAACAAGACACATGGAGTCGACCACAGTTCCATTGACAACCACAGTTGCTGAGACAACCACAGTAGCTCAGACAACCACAGTGCCAGAGACAACCACTGTAGCGCAAACAACAACTGCAGTGGAAACGACAACCATGGCTGCTACAACTGTGCCGGAAACGACTACTGCTGCTGCAACCTCCACAGTGGCGGAAACAACAACACACATGGAGTCGACCACAGTTCCATTGACAACCACAGTTGCTGAGACAACCACAGTAGCTCAGACAACCACAGTGCCAGAGACAACCACTGCAGCTCAAACAACAACTGCAGTGGAAACGACAACTATGGCTGCTACAACTGTGGCGGAAACGACTACTGCTGCTGCAACCTCCACCGTGGCAGAAACAACAACACACATGGAGTCGACCACAGTTCCATTGACAACCACAGTTGCTGAGACAACCACAGTAGCTCAGACAACCACAGTGCCAGAGACAACCACTGTAGCGCAAACAACAACTGCAGTGGAAACGACAACCATGGCTGCTACAACTGTGCCGGAAACGACTACTGCTGCTGCAACCTCCACCGTGGCGGAAACAACAACACACATGGAGTCGACCACAGTTCCATTGACAACCACAGTTGCTGAGACAACCACAGTAGCTCAGACAACCACAGTGCCTGAGACAACCACTGCAGCTCAAACAACAACTGCAGTGGAAACGACAACTATGGCTGCTACAACTGTGCCGGAAACGACTACTGTTGCTGCAACCTCCACCGTGGCGGAAACAACAAGACACATGGAGTCCACCACAGTTCCATTGACAACCACAGTTGCTGAGACAACCACAGTAGCTCAGACAACCACAGTGCCAGAGACAACCACTGCAGCTCAAACAACAACTGCAGTGGAAACCACAACCATGGCTGCTACAACTGTGCCGGAAAAGACTACTGCTGCTGCAACCTCAACTTTGGCGGAAACAACAACACACATGGAGTCGACCACAGTTCCATTGACAACCACAGTTGCTGAGACAACCACAGTAGCTCAGACAAACACAGTGCCAGAGACAACCACTGTAGCTCAAACAACAACTGCAGTTGAAACGACAACTATGGCTGCTACAACTGTGCCGGAAACGACTACTGTTGCTGCAACCTCCACCGTGGCGGAAACAACAACACACATGGAGTCGACCACAGTTCCATTGACAACCACAGTTGCTGAGACAACCACAGTAGCTCAGACAACCACAGTGCCAGAGACAACCACTGCAGCTCAAACAACAACTGCAGTGGAAACGACAACTATGGCTGCTACAACTGTAACGGAAACGACTACTGCTGCTGCAACCTCCACTGTGGCGGAAACAACAACACACATGGAGTCCACCACAGTTCCGCTGATAACCACAGTTGCTGAGACAACCACAGTAGCTCAGACAACCACAGTGCCAGAGACAACCACTGGAGCGCAAACAACAACCGCAGTGGAAACGACAACCATGGCTGCTACAACTGTGCCGGAAACGACTACTGCTGCTGCAACCTCCACTGTGGCGGAAACAACAACACACATGGAGTCGACCACAGTTCCAGTGACAACCACAGTTGCTGAGACAACCACAGTAGCTCAGACAACCACAGTGCCAGAGACAACCACTGTAGCGCAAACAACAACTGCAGTGGAAACGACAACCATGGCTGCTACAACTGTGCCGGAAACGACTACTGCTGCTGCAACCTCGACCGTGGCGGAAACAACAACACACATGGAGTCGACCACAGTTCCATTGACAACCACAGTTGCTGAGACAACCACAGTAGCTCAGACAACCACAGTGCCAGAGACAACCACTGCAGCGCAAACAACAACTGCAGTTGAAAAGACAACTATGGCTGCTACAACTGTGCCGGAAACGACTACTGTTGCTGCAACCTCCACCGTGGCGGAAACAACAACACACATGGAGTCCACATCAGTTCCATTGACAACCACAGTTGCTGAGACAACAACAGTAGCTCAGACAACCACAGTGCCAGAGACCACCACTGCAGCGCAAACAACTGCAGTGGAAACGACAACCATGGCTGCTACAACTGTGCCGGAAACGACTACTGCTGCTGCAACCTCCACCGTGGCGGAAACAACAACACACATGGAGTCGACCACAGTTCCATTGACAACCACAGTTGCTGAGACAACCACAGTAGCTCAGACAACCACAGTGCCAGAGACAACCACTGCAGCTCAAACAACAACTGCAGTGGAAACGACAACTATGGCTGCTACAACTGTGCCGGAAACGACTACTGCTGCTGCAACCTCCACTGTGGCGGAAACAACAACACACATGGAGTCGACCACAGTTCCAGTGACAACCACAGTTGCTAAGACAACCATAGTAGCTCAGACAACCACAGTGCCAGAGACAACCACTGCAGCTCAAACAACTGCAGTGGAAACGACAACCATGGCTGCTACAACTGTGCCGGAAACGACTACTGCTGCTGCAACCTCCACCGTGGCGGAAACAACAACACACATGGAGTCGACCACAGTTCCATTGACAACCACAGTTGCTGAGACAACCACAGTAGCTCAGACAACCACAGTGCCAGAGACAACCACTGCAGCTCAAACAACAACTGCAGTGGAAACCACAACCATGGCTGCTACAACTGTGCCGGAAACGACTACTGCTGCTGCAACCTCAACCTTGGCGGAAACAACAACACACATGGAGTCGACCACAGTTCCATTGACAACCACAGTTGCTGAGACAACCACAGTAGCTCAGACAAACACAGTGCCAGAGACAACCACTGTAGCTCAAACAACAACTGCAGTTGAAACGACAACTATGGCTGCTACAACTGTGCCGGAAACGACTACTGTTGCTGCAACCTCCACCGTGGCGGAAACAACAACACACATGGAGTCGACCACAGTTCCATTGACAACCACAGTTGCTGAGACAACCACAGTAGCTCAGACAACCACAGTGCCAGAGACAACCACTGCAGCTCAAACAACAACTGCAGTGGAAACGACAACTATGGCTGCTACAACTGTAACGGAAACGACTACTGCTGCTGCAACCTCCACTGTGGCGGAAACAACAACACACATGGAGTCCACCACAGTTCCGCTGACAACCACAGTTGCTGAGACAACCACAGTAGCTCAGACAACCACAGTGCCAGAGACAACCACTGGAGCGCAAACAACAACTGCAGTGGAAACGACAACCATGGCTGCTACAACTGTGCCGGAAACAACTACTGCTGCTGCAACCTCCACCATGGCGGAAACAACAACACACATTGAGTCCACCACAGTTCCATTGACAACCACAGTTGCTGAGACAACCACAGTAGCTCAGACAACCACAGTGCCAGAGACAACCACTGTAGCGCAAACAACAACTGCAGTGGAAACGACAACTATGGCTGCTACAACTGTGCCGGAAACGACTACTGCTGCTGCAACCTCCACCGTGGCGGAAACAACAACACACATGGAGTCCACCACAGTTCCATTGACAACCACAGTTGCAGAGACAACCACAGTAGCTCAGACAACCACAGTGCCAGAGACAACCACTGCAGCTGAAACAACAACTGCAGTGGAAACGACAACTATGGCTGCTACAACTGTGCCGGAAACGACTACTCCTGCTGCAACCTCCACTGTGGCGGAAACAACAACACACATGGAGTCGACCACAGTTCCAGTGACAACCACAGTTGCTGAGACAACCACAGTAGCTCAGACAACCACAGTGCCAGAGACAACCACTGTAGCGCAAACAACAACTGCAGTGGAAACGACAACCATGGCTGCTACAACTGTGCCGGAAACGACTACTGCTGCTGCAACCTCCACCGTGGCGGAAACAACAACACACATGGAGTCGACCACAGTTCCATTGACAACCACAGTTGCTGAGACAACCACAGTAGCTCAGACAACCACAGTGCCAGAGACAACCACTGCAGCTGAAACAACAACTGCAGTGGAAACGACAACTATGGCTGCTACAACTGTGCCGGAAACGACTACTGCTGCTGCAACCTCCACCGTGGCGGAAACAACAACACACATGGAGTCGACCACAGTTCCAGTGACAACCACAGTTGCTGAGACAACCACAGTAGCTCAGACAACCACAGTGCCAGAGACAATCACTGTAGCGCAAACAACAACTGCAGTGGAAACAACAACCATGGCTGCTACAACTGTGCCGGAAACGACTACTGCTGCTGCAACCTCAACTTTGGCGGAAACAACAACACACATGGAGTCCACATCAGTTCCATTGACAACCACAGTTGCTGAGACAACCACAGTAGCTCAGACAAACACAGTGCCAGAGACAACCACTGTAGCTCAAACAACAACTGCAGTTGAAACGACAACTATGGCTGCTACAACTGTGCCGGAAACGACTACTGTTGCTGCAACCTCCACCGTGGCGGAAACAACAACACACATGGAGTCGACCACAGTTCCATTGACAACCACAGTTGCTGAGACAACCACAGTAGCTCAGACAACCACAGTGCCAGAGACAACCACTGCAGCTCAAACAACAACTGCAGTGGAAACGACAACTATGGCTGCTACAACTGTAACGGAAACGACTACTGCTGCTGCAACCTCCACTGTGGCGGAAACAACAACACACATGGAGTCCACCACAGTTCCGCTGATAACCACAGTTGCTGAGACAACCACAGTAGCTCAGACAACCACAGTGCCAGAGACAACCACTGGAGCGCAAACAACAACCGCAGTGGAAACGACAACCATGGCTGCTACAACTGCGCCGGAAACGACTACTGCTGCTGCAACCTCCACTGTGGCGGAAACAACAACACACATGGAGTCGACCACAGTTCCAGTGACAACCACAGTTGCTGAGACAACCACAGTAGCTCAGACAACCACAGTGCCAGAGACAACCACTGTAGCGCAAACAACAACTGCAGTGGAAACGACAACCATGGCTGCTACAACTGTGCCGGAAACGACTACTGCTGCTGCAACCTCGACCGTGGCGGAAACAACAACACACATGGAGTCGACCACAGTTCCATTGACAACCACAGTTGCTGAGACAACCACAGTAGCTCAGACAACCACAGTGCCAGAGACAACCACTGCAGCGCAAACAACAACTGCAGTTGAAAAGACAACTATGGCTGCTACAACTGTGCCGGAAACGACTACTGTTGCTGCAACCTCCACCGTGGCGGAAACAACAACACACATGGAGTCGACCACAGTTCCATTGACAACCACAGTTGCTGAGACAACAACAGTAGCTCAGACAACCACAGTGCCAGAGACCACCACTGCAGCGCAAACAACTGCAGTGGAAACGACAACCATGGCTGCTACAACTGTGCCGGAAACGACTACTGCTGCTGCAACCTCCACCGTGGCGGAAACAACAACACACATGGAGTCGACCACAGTTCCATTGACAACCACAGTTGCTGAGACAACCACAGTAGCTCAGACAACCACAGTGCCAGAGACAACCACTGCAGCTCAAACAACAACTGCAGTGGAAACGACAACTATGGCTGCTACAACTGTGCCGGAAACGACTACTGCTGCTGCAACCTCCACTGTGGCGGAAACAACAACACACATGGAGTCGACCACAGTTCCAGTGACAACCACAGTTGCTAAGACAACCATAGTAGCTCAGACAACCACAGTGCCAGAGACAACCACTGCAGCTCAAACAACTGCAGTGGAAACGACAACCATGGCTGCTACAACTGTGCCGGAAACGACTACTGCTGCTGCAACCTCCACCGTGGCGGAAACAACAACACACATGGAGTCGACCACAGTTCCATTGACAACCACAGTTGCTGAGACAACCACAGTAGCTCAGACAACCACAGTGCCAGAGACAACCACTGCAGCTCAAACAACAACTGCAGTGGAAACCACAACCATGGCTGCTACAACTGTGCCGGGAACGACTACTGCTGCTGCAACCTCAACCTTGGCGGAAACAACAACACACATGGAGTCGACCACAGTTCCATTGACAACCACAGTTGCTGAGACAACCACAGTAGCTCAGACAAACACAGTGCCAGAGACAACCACTGTAGCTCAAACAACAACTGCAGTTGAAACGACAACTATGGCTGCTACAACTGTGCCGGAAACGACTACTGTTGCTGCAACCTCCACCGTGGCGGAAACAACAACACACATGGAGTCGACCACAGTTCCATTGACAACCACAGTTGCTGAGACAACCACAGTAGCTCAGACAACCACAGTGCCAGAGACAACCACTGCAGCTCAAACAACAACTGCAGTGGAAACGACAACTATGGCTGCTACAACTGTAACGGAAACGACTACTGCTGCTGCAACCTCCACTGTGGCGGAAACAACAACACACATGGAGTCCACCACAGTTCCGCTGACAACCACAGTTGCTGAGACAACCACAGTAGCTCAGACAACCACAGTGCCAGAGACAACCACTGGAGCGCAAACAACAACTGCAGTGGAAACGACAACCATGGCTGCTACAACTGTGCCGGAAACAACTACTGCTGCTGCAACCTCCACCATGGCGGAAACAACAACACACATTGAGTCCACCACAGTTCCATTGACAACCACAGTTGCTGAGACAACCACAGTAGCTCAGACAACCACAGTGCCAGAGACAACCACTGTAGCGCAAACAACAACTGCAGTGGAAACGACAACTATGGCTGCTACAACTGTGCCGGAAACGACTACTGCTGCTGCAACCTCCACCGTGGCGGAAACAACAACACACATGGAGTCCACCACAGTTCCATTGACAACCACAGTTGCAGAGACAACCACAGTAGCTCAGACAACCACAGTGCCAGAGACAACCACTGCAGCTGAAACAACAACTGCAGTGGAAACGACAACTATGGCTGCTACAACTGTGCCGGAAACGACTACTCCTGCTGCAACCTCCACTGTGGCGGAAACAACAACACACATGGAGTCGACCACAGTTCCAGTGACAACCACAGTTGCTGAGACAACCACAGTAGCTCAGACAACCACAGTGCCAGAGACAACCACTGTAGCGCAAACAACAACTGCAGTGGAAACGACAACCATGGCTGCTACAACTGTGCCGGAAACGACTACTGCTGCTGCAACCTCCACCGTGGCGGAAACAACAACACACATGGAGTCGACCACAGTTCCATTGACAACCACAGTTGCTGAGACAACCACAGTAGCTCAGACAACCACAGTGCCAGAGACAACCACTGCAGCTGAAACAACAACTGCAGTGGAAACGACAACTATGGCTGCTACAACTGTGCCGGAAACGACTACTGCTGCTGCAACCTCCACCGTGGCGGAAACAACAACACACATGGAGTCGACCACAGTTCCAGTGACAACCACAGTTGCTGAGACAACCACAGTAGCTCAGACAACCACAGTGCCAGAGACAATCACTGTAGCGCAAACAACAACTGCAGTGGAAACAACAACCATGGCTGCTACAACTGTGCCGGAAACGACTACTGCTGCTGCAACCTCCACCGTGGCGGAAACAACAACACACATGGAGTCGACCACAGTTCCATTGACAACCACAGTTGCTGAGACAACCACAGTAGCTCAGACAACCACAGTGCCAGAGACAACCACTGTAGCTCAAACAACAACTGCAGTGGAAACGACAACTATGGCTGCTACAACTGTGCCGGAAACGACTACTGCTGCTGCAACCTCCACTGTGGCGGAAACAACAACACACATGGAGTCGACCACAGTTCCAGTGACAACCACAGTTGCTGAGACAACCACAGTAGCTCAGACAACCACGGTGCCAGAGACAACCACTGCAGCTCAAACAACAACTGCAGTGGAAACGACAACTATGGCTGCTACAACTGTGCCGGAAACGACTACTGTTGCTGCAACCTCCACCGTGGCGGAAACAACAACACACATGGAGTCCACCACAGTTTCATTGACAACCACAGTTGCTGAGACAACCACAGTAGCTCAGACAACCACAGTGCCAGAGACAACCACTGTAGCGCAAACAACAACTGCAGTGGAAACGACAACCATGGCTGCTACAACTGTGCCGGAAACGACTACTGCTGCTGCAACCTCGACCGTGGCGGAAACAACAACACACATGGAGTCCACCACAGTTCCATTGACAACCACAGTTGCTGAGACAACCACAGTAGCTCAGACAACCACAGTGCCAGAGACAACCACTGCAGCGCAAACAACAACTGCAGTTGAAAAGACAACTAAGGCTGCTACAACTGTGCCGGAAACGACTACTGTTGCTGCAACCTCCACCGTGGCGGAAACAACAACACACATGGAGTCCACATCAGTTCCATTGACAACCACAGTTGCTGAGACAACCACAGTAGCTCAGACAACCACAGTGCCAGAGACAACCACTGCAGCGCAAACAACTGCAGTGGAAACGACAACCATGGCTGCTACAACTGTGCCGGAAACGACTACTGCTGCTGCAACCTCCACCGTGGCGGAAACAACAACACACATGGAGTCAACCACAGTTCCATTGACAACCACAGTTGCTGAGACAACCACAGTAGCTCAGACAACCACAGTGCCAGAGACAACCACTGCAGCTCAAACAACAACTGCAGTGGAAACGACAACTATGGCTGCTACAACTTTGCCGGAAACGACTACTGCTGCTGCAACCTCCACCGTGGCGGAAACAACAACACACATGGAGTCCACCACAGTTCCATTGACAACCACAGTTGCTGAGACAACCACAGTAGCTCAGACAACCACAGTGCCAGAGACAACCACTGTAGCGCAAACAACAACTGCAGTGGAAACAACAACCATGGCTGCTACAACTGTGCCGGAAACGACTACTGCTGCTGCAACCTCCACCGTGGCGGAAACAACAACACACATGGAGTCGACCACAGTTCCATTGACAACCACAGTTGCTGAGACAACCACAGTAGCTCAGACAACCACAGTGCCAGAGACAACCACTGTAGCTCAAACAACAACTGCAGTGGAAACGACAACTATGGCTGCTACAACTGTGCCGGAAACGACTACTGCTGCTTCAACCTCCACCGTGGCGGAAACAACAACACACATGGAGTCCACCACAGTTCCATTGACAACCACAGTTGCTGAGACAACCACAGTAGCTCAGACAACCACAGTGCCAGAGACAACCACTGTAGCGCAAACAACAACTGCAGTGGAAACAACAACCATGGCTGCTACAACTGTGCCGGAAACGACTACTGCTGCTTCAACCTCCACCGTGGCGGAAACAACAACACACATGGAGTCGACCACAGTTCCATTGACAACCACAGTTGCTGAGACAACCACAGTAGCTCAGACAACCACAGTGCCAGAGACAACCACTGTAGCTCAAACAACAACTGCAGTGGAAACGACAACTATGGCTGCTACAACTGTGCCGGAAACGACTACTGCTGCTGCAACCTCCACCGTGGCGGAAACAACAACACACATGGAGTCCACCACAGTTCCATTGACAACCACAGTTGCTGAGACAACCACAGTAGCTCAGACAACCACAGTGCCAGAGACAACCACTGCAGCTCAAACAACAACTGCAGTGGAAACGACAACTATGGCTGCTACAACTGTGCCGGAAACGACTACTGCTGCTGCAACCTCCACTGTGGCTGAAAAAACAACACACATGGAGTCGACCACAGTTCCAGTGACAACCACAGTTGCTAAGACAACCATAGTAGCTCAGACAACCACAGTGCCAGAGACAACCACTGTAGCGCAAACAACAACTGCAGTGGAAACGAGAACCATGGCTGCTACAACTGTGCCGGAAACGACTACTGCTGCTGCAACCTCGACCGTGGCGGAAACAACAACACACATGGAGTCGACCACAGTTCCATTGACAACCACAGTTGCTGAGACAACCACAGTAGCTCAGACAACCACAGTGCCAGAGACAACCACTGCAGCGCAAACAACAACTGCAGTGGAAACGACAACTATGGCTGCTACAACTGTGCCGGAAACGACTACTGTTGCTGCAACCTCCACCGTGGCGGAAACAACAACACACATGGAGTCCACCACAGTTCCATTGACAACCACAGTTGCTGAGACAACCACAGTAGCTCAGACAACCACAGTGCCAGAGACAACCACTGCAGCTGAAACAACAACTGCAGTGGAAACGACAACTATGGCTGCTACAACTGTGCCGGAAACCACTACTGCTGCTGCAACCTCCACCGTGGCGGAAACAACAACACACATGGAGTCGACCACAGTTCCAGTGACAACCACAGTCGCTGAGACAACCACAGTAGCTCAGACAACCACAGTGCCAGAGACAACCACTGTAGCGCAAACAACAACTGCAGTGGAAACAACAAGCATGGCTGCTACAACTGTGCCGGAAACGACTACTGCTGCTGCAACCTCCACCGTGGCGGAAACAACAACACACATGGAGTCGACCACAGTTCCATTGACAACCACAGTTGCTGAGACAACCACAGTAGCTCAGACAACCACAGTGCCAGAGACAACCACTGTAGCTCAAACAACAACTGCAGTGGAAACAACAACTATGGCTGCTACAACTGTGCCGGAAACGACTACTGCTGCTGCAACCTCCACTGTGGCGGAAACAACAACACACATGGAGTCGACCACAGTTCCAGTGACAACCACAGTTGCTGAGACAACCACAGTAGCTCAGACAACCACAGTGCCAGAGACAACCACTGCAGCTCAAACAACAACTGCAGTGGAAACGACAACTATGGCTGCTACAACTGTGCCGGAAACGACTACTGTTGCTGCAACCTCCACCGTGGCGGAAACAACAACACACATGGAGTCCACCACAGTTTCATTGACAACCACAGTTGCTGAGACAACCACAGTAGCTCAGACAACCACAGTGCCAGAGACAACCACTGTAGCGCAAACAACAACTGCAGTGGAAACGACAACCATGGCTGCTACAACTGTGCCGGAAACGACTACTGCTGCTGCAACCTCGACCGTGGCGGAAACAACAACACACATGGAGTCGACCACAGTTCCATTGACAACCACAGTTGCTGAGACAACCACAGTAGCTCAGACAACCACAGTGCCAGAGACAACCACTGCAGCGCAAACAACAACTGCAGTTGAAAAGACAACTAAGGCTGCTACAACTGTGCCGGAAACGACTACTGTTGCTGCAACCTCCACCGTGGCGGAAACAACAACACACATGGAGTCCACATCAGTTCCATTGACAACCACAGTTGCTGAGACAACAACAGTAGCTCAGACAACCACAGTGCCAGAGACAACCACTGCAGCGCAAACAACTGCAGTGGAAACGACAACCATGGCTGCTACAACTGTGCCGGAAATGACTACTGCTGCTGCAACCTCCACCGTGGCGGAAACAACAACACACATGGAGTCGACCACAGTTCCATTGACAACCACAGTTGCTGAGACAACCACAGTAGCTCAGACAACCACAGTGTCAGAGACAACCACTGGAGCGCAAACAACAACTGCAGTTGAATTGACAACTATGGCTGCTACAACTGTGCCGGAAACGACTACTGTTGCTGCAACCTCCACCGTGGCGGAAACAACAACACACATGGAGTTAACCACAGTTCCATTGACAACCACAGTTGCTGAGACAACCACAGTAGCTCAGACAACCACAGTGCCAGAGACAACCACTGCAGCTGAAACAACAACTGCAGTGGAAACGACAACTATGGCTGCTACAACTGTGCCGGAAACGACTCCTGCTGCTGCAACCTCCACTGTGGCGGAAACAACAACACACATGGAGTCGACCACAGTTCCATTGACAACCACAGTTGCTGAGACAACCACAGTAGCTCAGACAACCACAGTGCCAGAGACAACCACTGGAGCGCAAACAACAACTGCAGTGGAAACGACAACCATGGCTGCTACAACTGTGCCGGAAACGACTACTGCTGCTGCAACCTCCACCATGGCGGAAACAACAACACACATGGAGTCAACCACAGTTCCATTGACAACCACAGTTGCTGAGACAACCACAGTAGCTCAGACAACCACAGTGCCAGAGACAACCACTGTAGCGCAAACAACAACTGCAGTGGAAACGACAACCATGGCTGCTACAACTGTGCCGGAAACGACTACTGCTGCTGCAACCTCCACCGTGGCGGAAACAACAACACACATGGAGTCGACCACAGTTCCATTGACAACCACAGTTGCTGAGACAACCACAGTAGCTCAGACAACCACAGTGCCAGAGACAACCACTGTAGCGCAAACAACAACTGCAGTGGAAACGACAACCATGGCTGCTACAACTGTGCCGGAAACGACTACTGCTGCTGCAACCTCCACTGTGGCGGAAACAACAACACACATGGAGTCGACCACAGTTCCATTGACAACCACAGTTGCTGAGACAACCACAGTAGCTCAGACAACCACAGTGCCAGAGACAACCACTGTAGCGCAAACAACAACTGCAGTTGAAACGACAACTATGGCTGCTACAACTGTGCCGGAAACGACTACTGTTGCTGCAACCTCCACCGTGGCGGAAACAACAACACACATGGAGTCCACCACAGTTCCATTGACAACCACAGTTGCTGAGACAACCACAGTAGCTCAGACAACCACAGTGCCAGAGACAACCACTGCAGCTCAAACAACAACTGCAGTGGAAACGACAACTATGGCTGCTACAACTGTGCCGGAAACGACTACTGCTGCTGCAACCTCCACTGTGGCGGAAACAACAACACACATGGAGTCGACCACAGTTCCATTGACAACCACAGTTGCTGAGACAACCACAGTAGCTCAGACAACCACAGTGCCAGAGACAACCACTGTAGCGCAAACAACAACTGCAGTTGAAACGACAACTATGGCTGCTACAACTGTGCCGGAAACGACTACTGTTGCTGCAACCTCCACCGTGGCGGAAACAACAACACACATGGAGTCCACCACAGTTCCATTGACAACCACAGTTGCTGAGACAACCACAGTAGCTCAGACAACCACAGTGCCAGAGACAACCACTGCAGCTCAAACAACAACTGCAGTGGAAACGACAACTATGGCTGCTACAACTGTGCCGGAAACGACTACTGCTGCTGCAACCTCCACTGTGGCGGAAACAACAACACACATGGAGTCGACCACAGTTCCATTGACAACCACAGTTGCTGAGACAACCACAGTAGCTCAGACAACCACAGTGCCAGAGACAACCACTGGAGCGCAAAAAACAACTGCAGTTGAAACGACAACTATGGCTGCTACAACTGTGCCGGAAACGACTACTGTTGCTGCAACCTCCACCGTGGCGGAAACAACAACACACATGGAGTCAACCACAGTTCCATTGACAACCACAGTTGCTGAGACAACCACAGTAGCTCAGACAACCACAGTGCCAGAGACAACCACTGCAGCTCAAACAACAACTGCAGTGGAAACGACAACTATGGCTGCTACAACTGTGCCGGAAACGACTACTGCTGCTGCAACCTCCATCGCGGCGGAAACAACAACACACTCGGAGTCGACCACAGTTCCAGTGACAACCACAGTTGCTGAGACAACCACAGTAGCTCAGACAACCACAGTGCCAGAGACAACCACTGTAGCGCAAACAACAACTGCAGTGGAAACAACAACCATGGCTGCTACAACTGTGCCGGAAATGACTACTGCTGCTGCAACCTCCACCGTGATGGAAACAACAACACACATGGAGTCGACCACAGTTCCATTGACAACCACAGTTGCTGAGACAACCACAGTAGCTCAGACAACCACAGTGCCAGAGACAACCACTGGAGCGCAAACAACAACTGCAGTTCAAACGACAACTATGGCTGCTACAACTGTGCCGGAAACGACTACTGTTGCTGCAACTTCCACCGTGGCGGAAACAACAACACACATGGAGTCAACCACAGTTCCATTGACAACCACAGTTGCTGAGACAACCACAGTAGCTCAGACAACCACAGTGCCAGAGACAACCACTGCAGCTCAAACAACAACTGCAGTGGAAACGACAACTATGGCTGCTACAACTGTGCCGGAAACGACTCCTGCTGCTGCAACCTCCACTGTGGCGGAAACAACAACACACATGGAGTCGACCACAGTTCCATTGACAACCACAGTTGCTGAGACAACCACAGTAGCTCAGACAACCACAGTGCCAGAGACAACCACTGGAGCGCAAAAACCAACTGCAGTTGAAACGACAACTATGGCTGCTACAACTGTGCCGGAAACGACTACTGTTGCTGCAACCTCCACCGTGGCGGAAACAACAACACACATGGAGTCAACCACAGTTCCATTGACAACCACAGTTGCTGAGACAACCACAGTAGCTCAGACAACCACAGTGCCAGAGACAACCACTGCAGCTCAAACAACAACTGCAGTGGAAACGACAACCATGGCTGCTACAACTGTGCCGGAAACGACTCCTGCTGCTGCAACCTCCACTGTGGCGGAAACAACAACACACATGGAGTCGACCACAGTTCCATTGACAACCACAGTTGCTGAGACAACCACAGTAGCTCAGACAACCACAGTGCCAGAGACAACCACTGAAGCGCAAACAACAACTGCAGTGGAAACGACAACCATGGCTGCTACAACTGTGCCGGAAACGACTACTGCTGCTGCAACCAACACCGTGGCGGAAACAACAACACACATGGAGTCAACCACAGTTCCATTGACAACCACAGTTGCTGAGACAACCACAGAAGCTCAGACAACCACAGTGCCAGAGACAACCACTGTAGCGCAAACAACATCTGCAGTGGAAACGACAATCATGGCTGCTACAACTGTGCCGGAAACGACTACTGCTGCTGCAACCTCCACCGTGGCGGAAACAACAACACACATGGAGTCCACCACAGTTCCATTGACAACCACAGTTGCTGAGACAACCAGCGTAGCTCAGACAACCACAGTGCCAGAGACAACCACTGTAGCGCAAACAACATCTGCAGTGGAAACGACAATCATGGCTGCTACAACTGTGCCGGAAACGACTACTGCTGCTGCAACCTCCACCGTGGCGGAAACAACAACACACATGGAGTCCACCACAGTTCCATTGACAACCACAGTTGCTGAGACAACCAGCGTAGCTCAGACAACCACAGTGCCAGAGACAACCACTGCAGCTCAAACAACAACTGCAGTGGAAACGACAACTATGGCTGCCACAACTGTGCCGGAAACGACTACTGCTGCTGCAACCTCCACTGTGGCGGAAACAACAACACACATGGAGTCGACCACAGTTCCATTGACAACCACAGTTGCTGAGACAACCACAGTAGCTCAGACAACCACAGTGCCAGAGACAACCACTGCAGCTCAAACAACAACTGCAGTGGAAACGACAACTATGGCTGCTACAACTGTGCCGGAAACGACTACTGCTGCTGCAACCTCCACCGTGGCAGAAACAACAACAGACATGGAGTCGACCACAGTTCCATTGACAACCACAGTTGCTGAGACAACCACAGTAGCTCAGACAACCACAGTGCCAGAGACAACCACTGTAGCGCAAACAACAACTGGCATGGAAACGACAACTATGGCTGCTACAACTGTGCCGGAAACGACTACTGTTGCTGCAACCTCCACCGTGGCGGAAACAACAACACACATGGAGTCAACCACAGTTCCATTGACAACCACAGTTGCTGAGACAACCACAGTAGCTCAGACAACCACAGTGCAAGAGACAACCACTGCAGCTCAAACAACAACTGCAGTGGAAACGACAACCATGGCTGCTACAACTGTGCCGGAAACGACTCCTGCTGCTGCAACCTCCACTGTGGCGGAAACAACAACACACATGGAGTCGACCACAGTTCCATTGACAACCACAGTTGCTGAGACAACCACAGTAGCTCAGACAACCACAGTGCCAGAGACAACCACTGAAGCACAAACAACAACTGCAGTGGAAACGACAACCATGGCTGCTACAACTGTGCCGGAAACGACTACTGCTGCTGCAACCAACACCGTGGCGGAAACAACAACACACATGGAGTCAACCACAGTTCCATTGACAACCACAGTTGCTGAGACAACCACAGAAGCTCAGACAACCACAGTGCCAGAGACAACCACTGTAGCGCAAACAACATCTGCAGTGGAAACGACAATCATGGCTGCTACAACTGTGCCGGAAACGACTACTGCTGCTGCAACCTCCACCGTGGCGGAAACAACAACACACATGGAGTCAACCACAGTTCCATTGACAACCACAGTTGCTGAGACAACCAGCGTAGCTCAGACAACCACAGTGCCAGAGACAACCACTGTAGCGCAAACAACATCTGCAGTGGAAACGACAATCATGGCTGCTACAACTGTGCCGGAAACGACTACTGCTGCTGCAACCTCCACCGTGGCGGAAACAACAACACACATGGAGTCCACCACAGTTCCATTGACAACCACAGTTGCTGAGACAACCAGCGTAGCTCAGACAACCACAGTGCCAGAGACAACCACTGCAGCTCAAACAACAACTGCAGTGGAAACGACAACTATGGCTGCCACAACTGTGCCGGAAACGACTACTGCTGCTGCAACCTCCACTGTGGCGGAAACAACAACACACATGGAGTCGACCACAGTTCCATTGACAACCACAGTTGCTGAGACAACCACAGTAGCTCAGACAACCACAGTGCCAGAGACAACCACTGCAGCTCAAACAACAACTGCAGTGGAAACGACAACTATGGCTGCTACAACTGTGCCGGAAACGACTACTGCTGCTGCAACCTCCACCGTGGCAGAAACAACAACAGACATGGAGTCGACCACAGTTCCATTGACAACCACAGTTGCTGAGACAACCACAGTAGCTCAGACAACCACAGTGCCAGAGACAACCACTGTAGCGCAAACAACAACTGGCATGGAAACGACAACTATGGCTGCTACAACTGTGCCGGAAACGACTACTGCTGCTGCAACCTCCACCGTGGTGGAAACAACAACACACATGGAGTCCACCACAGTTCCATTGACAACCACAGTTGCTGAGACAACCACAGTAGCTCAGACAACCACAGTGCCAGAGACAACCACTGTAGCGCAAACAACAACTGCAGTGGAAACAACAACCATGGCTGCTACAACTTTGCCGGAAACGACTACTGCTGCTGCAACCTCCACCGTGGCGGAAACAACAACACACATGGAGTCGACCACAGTTCCATTGACAACCACAGTTGCTGAGACAACCACAGTAGCTCAGACAACCACAGTGCCAGAGACAACCACTGCAGCTCAAACAACAACTGCAGTGGAAACGACAACTATGGCTGCAACAACTGTGCCGGAAACGACTACTGCTGCTGCAACCTCCACTGTGGCGGAAACAACAACACGCATTGAGTCGACCACAGTTCCAGTGACAACCACAGTTGCTGAGACAACCACAGTAGCTCAGACAACCACAGTGCCAGAGACAACCACTGTAGCGCAAACAACATCTGCAGTGGAAACGACAACCATGGCTGCTACAACTGTGCCGGAAACGACTACTGCTGCTGCAACCTCCACCGTGGTGGAAACAACAACACACATGGAGTCGACCACAGTTCCATTGACAACCACAGTTGCTGAGACAACCACAGTAGCTCAGACAACCACAGTGCCAGAGACAACCACTGTAGCGCAAACAACATCTGCAGTGGAAACGACAACTATGGCTGCTACAACTGTGCCGGAAACGAATACTGCTGCTGCAACCTCCACCGTGGTAGAAACAACAACACACATGGAGTCAACCACAGTTCCATTGACAACCACAGTTGCTGAGACAACCACAGTAGCTCAGACAACCACAGTGCCAGAGACAACCACTGGAGCGCAAACAACAACTGCAGTTGAAACGACAACTATGGCTGCTACAACTGTGCCGGAAACGACTACTGTTGCTGCAACCTCCACCGTGGCGGAAACAACAACACACATGGAGTCAACCACAGTTCCATTGACAACCACAGTTGCTGAGACAACCACAGTAGCTCAGACAACCACAGTGCCAGAGACAACCACTGCAGCTCAAACAACAACTGCAGTGGAAACGACAACTATGGCTGCTACAACTGTGCCGGAAACGACTCCTGCTGCTGCAACCTCCACTGTGGCGGAAACAACAACACACATGGAGTCGACCACAGTTCCATTGACAACCACAGTTGCTGAGACAACCACAGTAGCTCAGACAACCACAGTGCCAGAGACAACCACTGGAGCGCAAACAACAACTGCAGTGGAAACGACAACCTTGGCTGCTACAACTGTGCCGGAAACGACTACTGCTGCTGCAACCTCCACCATGGCGGAAACAACAACACACATGGAGTCAACCACAGTTCCATTGACAACCACAGTTGCTGAGACAACCACAGTAGCTCAGACAACCACAGTGCCAGAGACAACCACTGTAGCGCAAACAACAACTGCAGTGGAAACGACAACCATGGCTGCTACAACTGTGCCGGAAACGACTACTGCTGCTGCAACCTCCACCGTGGCGGAAACAACAACACACATGGAGTCGACCACAGTTCCATTGACAACCACAGTTGCTGAGACAACCACAGTAGCTCAGACAACCACAGTGCCAGAGACAACCACTGCAGCTCAAACAACAACTGCAGTGGAAACGACAACCATGGCTGCTACAACTGTGCCGGAAACGACTACTGCTGCTCCAACCTCCACTGTGGCGGAAACAACAACACACATGGAGTCGACCACAGTTCCATTGACAACCACAGTTGCTGAGACAACCACAGTAGCTCAGACAACCACAGTGCCAGAGACAACCACTGTAGCGCAAACAACAACTGCAGTTGAAACGACAACTATGGCTGCTACAACTGTGCCGGAAACGACTACTGTTGCTGCAACCTCCACCGTGGCGGAAACAACAACACACATGGAGTCCACCACAGTTCCATTGACAACCACAGTTGCTGAGACAACCACAGTAGCTCAGACAACCACAGTGCCAGAGACAACCACTGCAGCTCAAACAACAACTGCAGTGGAAACGACAACTATGGCTGCTACAACTGTGCCGGAAACGACTACTGCTGCTGCAATCTCCACTGTGGCGGAAACAACAACACACATGGAGTCGACCACAGTTCCATTGACAACCACAGTTGCTGAGACAACCACAGTAGCTCAGACAACCACAGTGCCAGAGACAACCACTGGAGCGCAAAAAACAACTGCAGTTGAAACGACAACTTTGGCTGCTACAACTGTGCCGGAAACGACTACTGCTGCTGCAACCTCCACCGTGGCGGAAACAACAACACACATGGAGTCAACCACAGTTCCATTGACAACCACAGTTGCTGAGACAACCACAGTAGCTCAGACAACCACAGTGCCAGAGACAACCACTGCAGCTCAAACAACAACTGCAGTGGAAACGACAACCATGGCTGCTACAACTGTGCCGGAAACGACTCCTGCTGCTGCAACCTCCACTGTGGCGGAAACAACAACATACATGGAGTTGACCACAGTTCCATTGACAACCACAGTTGCTGAGACAACCACAGTAGCTCAGACAACCACAGTGCCAGAGACAACCACTGCAGCGCAAACAACAACTGCAGTGGAAACGACAACTATGGCTGCTACAACTGTGCCAGAAACGACTACTGTTGCTGCAACCTCCACCGTGGCGGAAACAACAACACACATGGAGTCGACCACAGTTCCATTGACAACCACAGTTGCTGAGACAACCACAGTAGCTCAGACAACCACAGTGCCAGAGACAACCACTGTAGCGCAAACAACAACTGCAGTGGAAACGACAACCATGGCTGCTACAACTGTGCCGGAAACGACTACTGCTGCTGCAACCTCCACCGTGGCACAAACAACAACACACATGGAGTCGACCACAGTTCCATTGACAACCACAGTTGCTGAGACAACCACAGTAGCTCAGACAACCACAGTGCCAGAGACAACCACTGCAGCTCAAACAACAACTGCAGTGGAAACGACAACCATGGCTGCTACAACTGTGCCGGAAACGACTACTGCTGCTGCAACCTCCACTGTGGCGGAAACAACAACACACATGGAGTCGACCACAGTTCCATTGACAACCACAGTTGCTGAGACAACCACAGTAGCTCAGACAACCACAGTGCCAGAGACAACCACTGTAGCGCAAACAACAACTGCAGTTGAAACGACAACTATGGCTGCTACAACTGTGCCGGAAACGACTACTGTTGCTGCAACCTCCACCGTGGCGGAAACAACAACACACATGGAGTCAACCACAGTTCCATTGACAACCACAGTTGCTGAGACAACCACAGTAGCTCAGACAACCACAGTGCCAGAGACAACCACTGCAGCTCAAACAACAACTGCAGTGGAAACGACAACTATGGCTGCTACAACTGTGCCGGAAACGACTACTGCTGCTGCAACCTCCACTGTGGCGGAAACAACAACACACATGGAGTCGACCACAGTTCCATTGACAACCACAGTTGCTGAGACAACCACAGTAGCTCAGACAACCACAGTGCCAGAGACAACCACTGGAGCGCAAACAACAACTGCAGTGGAAACGACAACCATGGCTGCTACAACTGTGCCGGAAACGACTACTGCTGCTGCAACCTCCACCGTGGCGGAAACAACAACACACATGGAGTCAACCACAGTTCCATTGACAACCACAGTTGCTGAGACAACCACAGTAGCTCAGACAACCACAGTGCCAGAGACAACCACTGTAGCGCAAACAACAACTGCAGTGGAAACGACAACCATGGCTGCTGTAGAAATAAGCACACCCATTGCTGGCACCAGCAGCATGGCGGAATCAAGCACGCTGATTGAGACAACATCTGCACTGGCTACATTAAATATCATTGAAACAACATCTGCCGTCATCACATCATCAGAAAACCCTACTACTACTATGTTTCCAACCTCCACAGGAGGTAAGCTTCCACCTGTTCTGATACAGCTATTCATCAGATTTGAATTGTTTCATACATTCTTCTACAGAAGCTATATCTGGTACATAATTTTTAATAATTTAATTTTTCAGCAGGTACAATATCAGAGACTGGAACGTTTCGATTACCTGGAATACCTTGGGATCCCAGCTTTGAAAATTCAGCTTCTTTGGAATACAAAGCTTTGAGTTCTGAAATCTTGAATACGGTGAGCATTCCCAAAAAAATAACTTTGTTTACTTGGTCTTCATGTCAAAAGGGCAACACCTATTTTAGTTGGTTGCTGTGCCCAGTGCAGTAACGTTGGATTCTGAGTATGTTTTTGAATAAAACTTGAATGGCATAACAGACTAAAATCAGTACGATATTAGCACCATTTTCTGAGAAACAAGCTGCTGAAGCGTGACTTGATGAACTGCGATGCGTTTATGAAAATAAAGATATCAGCACCAAGCTATATACATGTTTACAATCATTCTTAAACCAGCTGTTACCAACAAATATATTACTATTGTATAACCATAATCACATTCAAAACAACCAATTATCAACAACAATATACATGACATATGCATAGGGGTACATCATCATTTGGAGGATGGGGCTGATTGTATAGATGTGGGAGTTAAAAAGAGTTCAGGGACGGAGCAGGAGGGACATGTTATTCCATGGCATGGGGAGTCCCAATGCAAATGGACAGAGATTGGGCTGTCATGAAAACCTCTATAACATCTACATCATATTGATAGTATTAGCCATGAAACATGGCACTCTATGATATCCTTAGAAGAATAGGGAGACAAAATAAGTTTCTCTGTGAAGCTGAAGCTTCTTTCGCGGAGCAATAAAAGGGAGCTAAGGCCAATAGGACACGGATGTTTATTGCAATGTATGAAGGTATGCAAGCAGTTAGACATGTATGGTAGTCGCTGTATGCCAATTTGTGGGCATATGTGTGTGTGTGCAGTGCATTTGTCATAGCAATGTCTGAACATCTATGCAATTTATGAATTATTTATGGCAATTCACAACTGTATCTAAGTGTGTGTATGGAACTTAAATGACCGCGTGTGAATGTTTATGGATTGTGACAAACTTGTTTAACATAACATAAAGATTTATCGATGTTATTTTTCCCAATCATCAGGGGAACCTCTTTTTAAAGTTGTGCATGTGTTTGTACTTCTGCATATAGACCAGCTTGCCTGCATGTTTCTCTCTTATTTTTTGATAATCCTTGTTTATATTGCCATGTTATAAATCTGTACTTTGATATGTTGTATTTATGTCTAGTTGTTGCGATCTGTGTTTTGTAGTCATATCTCATCCTGTGTTGTTTAAGTGAATGTAGGTTGAGATATCATGTCTGTTTTAAATCAATGTACTGTCTTTACTTGCCTGTGTTAAATATAAAGCAATACAATATAACCACCAAAAGTGTATTATGATGCCCGAAATATATCTATCCCCAGCGATATCTGATTCTATTGAAAGTAAGTCTGTATTAGCCATAGTAATTATATGCATGTGTATATAGTCATGTGGTTGCTGTGGAGACCTCTTTGTCAAGTCATGTATGTCACGTCCTGTACCTCACGTCCTGTACCTCATGTCCTATATCTCACGTCCTGTACCTCACGTCCTGTACCTCACGTCATGCGTCACCACATATGTGCTGTGGTGATGCCAACTGCTGTCTGTGTCAAGGGGTCCAAAACTGTGTTCTTAACCAATATACAAAGGTGTAACCACACAGCATGTCTATCATCCTTAGATTGAACCAATCGTTGAAGCAGCTGCTGGAGATTATTTCATAGGAGTATCCAATATAAAGTTCAGGTATGTAGTCTTTCCATTATTTCATACTTTTAATTTTCAGTAACGTTTCTATATAAACCATAGCATTTTTCGTGTTTGATTACCCATTACGATAATTCAAATTTATGATAGACCTATGCAAGGTTTCCATGGGTAATTACTTGAGTCCATCGCCAAAAGCAGATTCGATGTAACATGTATGCTGACAATCTTATATTTGTAGTGAAGGAAGTGTCATCGTTGAATATGATGTTGAACTGTCATCTCAAGCATCATCTTCAACATTTGATGACATCCATGCTGCATTTCTGAATGCAACTTCAGAGGGCTCTCTAGGCAACTTTACAATCGATCCATGCGCAATTTCAATACCCATAGGTAAGTTAAAACAATGATAATAACAGAATGTATGTTTGTGTTACTGTCAATAAATCTAAGCAAATAAGATTGTTCATCAATATGTGAAGGATGTACAACAAAGGTACAGATATATGTCACAGAAGCTTGTATTTAATGAAAATCGAGACATAGGTTGTTAGTCTAATGAGGTGGCATCAACATGGATCAACAACACTGCAATAAAAAAGGATCATAGGACTACACTTGAGGTGACAAACACACACTTAACATTTCCATCTTAAATTTTCCAGGCAGCCCATCTCACTGTGAAACAAGTACTGAAGAACAAACAACTAGGGAAATGACAACACAGATGGAGTCCACAACAGTTCCATTGACAACCATAGTAGCTCAGACAACCACAGTAGCTCAGACAACCACAGTGCCAGAGACAACCACTGCAGCGCAAACAACAACTGCAGTGGAAACGACAACCATGGCTGCTACAACTGTGCCGGAAACGACTACTGCTGCTGCAACCTCCACCGTGGCAGAAACAACAACACATATGGAGTCGACCACAGTTCCATTGACAACCACAGTTGCTGAGACAACCACAGTAGCTCAGACAACCACAGTGCCAGAGACAACCACTGTAGCGCAAACAACATCTGCAGTGGAAACGACAACCATGGCTGCTACAACTGTGCCGGAAACGACTACTGCTGCTGCAACCTCCACCGTGGCGGAAACAACAACACACATGGAGTCTACCACAGTTCCATTGAATACCACAGTAGCTGAGACAACCACTGCAGCGCAAACAACAACTGCAGTGGAAACGACAACCATGGCTGCTACAACTGTGCCGGAAACCACTACTGCTGCTGCAACCTCCACCGTGGCGGAAACAACAACACACATGGAGTCGACCACAGTTCCATTGACAACCACAGTTGCTGAGACAACCACAGTAGCTCAGACAACCACAGTGCCAGAGACAACCACTGCAGATCAAACAACAACTGCAGTGGAAACGACAACTATGGCTGCTAGAACTTTGCCGGAAACGACTACTGCTGCTGCAACCTCCACCGTGGCGGATACAACAACACATATGGAGTCGACCAGAGTTCCATTGACAACAACAGTTGCTGAGACAACCACAGTAGCTCAGACAACCACCGTGCCAGAGACAACCACTGTAGCGCAAACAACAACTGCAGTGGAAACGACAACCATGGCTGCCACAACTGTGCCGGAAACGACTACTGCTGCTGCAACCTCCACCGTGGCGGAAACAACAACACACATGGAGTCGACCACAGTTCCATTGACAACCACAGTTGCTGAGACAACCACAGTAGCTCAGACAACCACAGTGCCAGAGACAACCACTGTAGCGCAAACAACAACTGCAGTGGAAACGACAACCATGGCTGCTACAACTGTGCCGGAAACGACTACTGCTGCTGCAACCTCCACCGTGGCGGAAACAACAACAAACATGGAGTCCACCACAGTTCTATTGACAACCACAGTTGCTGAGACAACCACAGTAGCTCAGACAACCACAGTGCCAGAGACAACCACTGTAGCGCAAACAACAACTGCAGTGGAAACGACAACCATGGCTGCTACAACTGTGCCGGAGACGACTACTGCTGCTGCAACCTCCACCGTGGCTGATACAACAACACACATGGAGTTGACCACGGTTCCATTGACAACCACAGTTGCTGAAACAACCACAGTAGCTGAGACAACTACAGTGCCAGAAACAACCACTGCAGGGCAAACAACAACTGCAGTGGAAACGACAACCATGGCTGCTACAACTGTGCTGGAAACCACTACTGCTGCTGCAACCTCCACCATGGCAGAAACAACAACACACATGGAGTCGACCACGGTTCCATTGACAACCACAGTTGCTGAGACAACCACAGTAGCTGAGACAACTACAGTGCCAGAAACAACCACTGCAGGGCAAACAACAACTGCAGTGGAAACGACAACCATGGCTGCTACAACTGTGCCTGAAACGACTTCTGCTGCTGCAACCTCCACCGTGGCGGAAACAACAACACACATGGAGTCGACCACGGTTCCATTGACAACCACAGTTGCTGAAACAACCACAGTAGCTGAGACAACTACAGTGCCAGAAACAACCACTGCAGGGCAAACAACAACTGCAGTGGAAACGACAACCATGGCTGCTACAACTGTGCCGGAAAGAACTACTGCTGCTGCAACCTCCACCGTGGCGGATACAACAACATTCGAGGAGTCGACCACGGTTTCATTGACAACCACAGTTGCTGAAACAACCACAGTAGCTGAGACAACTTCAGTGCCAGAAACAACCACTGCAGGGCAAACAACAACTGCAGTGGAAACGACAACCATGGCTGCTACAACTGTGCCGGAAACGACTACTGCTGCTGCAACCTCCACCGCGGCGGAAACAACAACACACATGGAGTCGACCACAGTTCCATTGACAACCACAGTTGCTGAGACAACCACAGTAGCTCAGACAACCACAGTGCCACAGACAACCACTGCAGCGCAAACAACAACTGCAGTGGAAACGACAACTATGGCTGCTACAACTGTGCCGGAAACGACTACTGCTGCTGCAACCTCCACCGTGGCGGAAACAACAACACACATGGAGTCCACCACAGTTCCATTGACAACCACAGTTGCTGAGACAACCACAGTACCTCAGACAACCACAGTGCCAGAAACAACCACTGCAGGGCAAGCAACAACTGTAGTGGAAACGACAACCATGGCTGCTACAACTGTGCCGGAAACGACTACTGCTGCTGCAACCTCCACCCTGGCTGATACAGCAACATTCGAGGAGTCGACCACGGTTCCAATGACAACCCAAGTTGCTGAAACAACCACAGTAGCTGAGACAACTACAGTGCCAGAAACAACCACTGCAGGGCAAACAACAACTGCAGTGGAAACGACAACCATGGCTGCTACAACTGTGCCAGAAACGACTACTGCTGCTGCAACCTCCACCATGGCGGAATCAACAACACACATGGAGTCGACCACGGTTCCATTGACAACCACAGTTGCTGAAACAACAACAGTAGCTGAGACAACTACAGTGCCAGAAACAACCACTGCAGGGCAAACAACAACTGTAGTGGAAACGACAACCATGGCTGCTACAACTGTGCTGGAAACGACTACTGCTGCTGCAACCTCCAGTGTGGCAGAATCAACAACACACATGGAGTCGACCAGTGTTCCATTGACAACCACAGTTGCTGAAACAACCACAGTAGCTGAGACAACTACAGTGCCAGAAACAACCACTGAAGGGCAAACAACAACTGCAGTGGAAACGACAACCATGGCTGCTACAACTGTGCCGGAAACGACTACTGCTGCTGCAACCTCCACCGTGGCAGAAACAACAACACACATGGAGTCCACCACGGTTCCATTGACAACCACAGTTGCTGAAACAACCACAGTTGCTGAGACAACTACAGTGCCAGAAACAACCACTGCAGGGCAAACAACAACTGCAGTGGAAACGACAACCATGGCTGCTACAACTGTGCCGGAAACGACTGCTGCTGCTGCAACCTCCATCATGGCGGAATCAACAACACACTTGGAGTCGACCACAGTTCCATTGACAACCACAGTTGCTGAAACAACAACAGTAGCTGAGACAACTACAGTGCCAGAATCAACTACTGGAGAGCAAACAACAACTGCAGTGGAAACGACAACCATGGCTGCTACAACTGTGCCGAAAACGACTACTGCTGCTGCAACCTCAACCGTGGCTGATACAACAACATTCGAGGAGTCGACCACGGTTCCATTGACAACCACAGTTGCTGAAACAACCACAGTAGCTGAGACAACTACAGTGCCAGAAACAACCACTGAAGGGCAAACAACAACTGCAGTGGAAACGACAACCATGGCTGCTACAACTGTGCCGGAAACGACTACTGCTGCTGCAACCTCCACCGTGGCAGAATCAACAACACACATGGAGTCGACCAGTGTTCCATTGACAACCAAAGTTGCTGAAACAACCACAGTAGCTGAGACAACTACAGTGCCAGAAACAACCACTGCAGGGCAAGCAACAACTGCAGTGGAAACGACAACCATGGCTGCTACAACTGTGCCGGAAACGACTACTGCTGCTGCAACCTCCACCGTGGCAGAATCAACAACACACATGGAGTCGACCACGGTTCCATTGACAACCAGAGTTGCTGAAACAACCACAGTAGCTGAGACAACTACAGTGCCAGAAACAACCACTGCAGGGCAAGCAACAACTGTAGTGGAAACGACAACTATGGCTGCTACAACTGTGCCGGAAACGACTACTGCTGCTGCAACCTCCACCGTGGCGGATACAACAACACATATGGAGTCGACCAGAGTTCCATTGACAACAACAGTTGCTGAGACAACCACAGTAGCTCAGACAACCACCGTGCCAGAGACAACCACTGTAGCGCAAACAACAACTGCAGTGGAAACGACAACCATGGCTGCCACAACTGTGCCGGAAACGACTACTGCTGCTGCAACCTCCACCGTGGCGGAAACAACAACACACATGGAGTCGACCACAGTTCCATTGACAACCACAGTTGCTGAGACAACCACAGTAGCTCAGACAACCACAGTGCCAGAGACAACCACTGTAGCGCAAACAACAACTGCAGTGGAAACGACAACCATGGCTGCTACAACTGTGCCGGAAACGACTACTGCTGCTGCAACCTCCACCGTGGCGGAAACAACAACAAACATGGAGTCCACCACAGTTCTATTGACAACCACAGTTGCTGAGACAACCACAGTAGCTCAGACAACCACAGTGCCAGAGACAACCACTGTAGCGCAAACAACAACTGCAGTGGAAACGACAACCATGGCTGCTACAACTGTGCCGGAGACGACTACTGCTGCTGCAACCTCCACCGTGGCTGATACAACAACACACATGGAGTTGACCACGGTTCCATTGACAACCACAGTTGCTGAAACAACCACAGTAGCTGAGACAACTACAGTGCCAGAAACAACCACTGCAGGGCAAACAACAACTGCAGTGGAAACGACAACCATGGCTGCTACAACTGTGCTGGAAACCACTACTGCTGCTGCAACCTCCACCATGGCAGAAACAACAACACACATGGAGTCGACCACGGTTCCATTGACAACCACAGTTGCTGAGACAACCACAGTAGCTGAGACAACTACAGTGCCAGAAACAACCACTGCAGGGCAAACAACAACTGCAGTGGAAACGACAACCATGGCTGCTACAACTGTGCCTGAAACGACTTCTGCTGCTGCAACCTCCACCGTGGCGGAAACAACAACACACATGGAGTCGACCACGGTTCCATTGACAACCACAGTTGCTGAAACAACCACAGTAGCTGAGACAACTACAGTGCCAGAAACAACCACTGCAGGGCAAACAACAACTGCAGTGGAAACGACAACCATGGCTGCTACAACTGTGCCGGAAAGAACTACTGCTGCTGCAACCTCCACCGTGGCGGATACAACAACATTCGAGGAGTCGACCACGGTTTCATTGACAACCACAGTTGCTGAAACAACCACAGTAGCTGAGACAACTTCAGTGCCAGAAACAACCACTGCAGGGCAAACAACAACTGCAGTGGAAACGACAACCATGGCTGCTACAACTGTGCCGGAAACGACTACTGCTGCTGCAACCTCCACCGCGGCGGAAACAACAACACACATGGAGTCGACCACAGTTCCATTGACAACCACAGTTGCTGAGACAACCACAGTAGCTCAGACAACCACAGTGCCACAGACAACCACTGCAGCGCAAACAACAACTGCAGTGGAAACGACAACTATGGCTGCTACAACTGTGCCGGAAACGACTACTGCTGCTGCAACCTCCACCGTGGCGGAAACAACAACACACATGGAGTCCACCACAGTTCCATTGACAACCACAGTTGCTGAGACAACCACAGTACCTCAGACAACCACAGTGCCAGAAACAACCACTGCAGGGCAAGCAACAACTGTAGTGGAAACGACAACCATGGCTGCTACAACTGTGCCGGAAACGACTACTGCTGCTGCAACCTCCACCCTGGCTGATACAGCAACATTCGAGGAGTCGACCACGGTTCCAATGACAACCCAAGTTGCTGAAACAACCACAGTAGCTGAGACAACTACAGTGCCAGAAACAAGCACTGCAGGGCAAACAACAACTGCAGTGGAAACGACAACCATGGCTGCTACAACTGTGCCAGAAACGACTACTGCTGCTGCAACCTCCACCATGGCGGAATCAACAACACACATGGAGTCGACCACGGTTCCATTGACAACCACAGTTGCTGAAACAACAACAGTAGCTGAGACAACTACAGTGCCAGAAACAACCACTGCAGGGCAAACAACAACTGTAGTGGAAACGACAACCATGGCTGCTACAACTGTGCTGGAAACGACTACTGCTGCTGCAACCTCCAGTGTGGCAGAATCAACAACACACATGGAGTCGACCAGTGTTCCATTGACAACCACAGTTGCTGAAACAACCACAGTAGCTGAGACAACTACAGTGCCAGAAACAACCACTGAAGGGCAAACAACAACTGCAGTGGAAACGACAACCATGGCTGCTACAACTGTGCCGGAAACGACTACTGCTGCTGCAACCTCCACCGTGGCAGAAACAACAACACACATGGAGTCCACCACGGTTCCATTGACAACCACAGTTGCTGAAACAACCACAGTTGCTGAGACAACTACAGTGCCAGAAACAACCACTGCAGGGCAAACAACAACTGCAGTGGAAACGACAACCATGGCTGCTACAACTGTGCCGGAAACGACTGCTGCTGCTGCAACCTCCATCATGGCGGAATCAACAACACACTTGGAGTCGACCACAGTTCCATTGACAACCACAGTTGCTGAAACAACAACAGTAGCTGAGACAACTACAGTGCCAGAATCAACTACTGGAGAGCAAACAACAACTGCAGTGGAAACGACAACCATGGCTGCTACAACTGTGCCGAAAACGACTACTGCTGCTGCAACCTCAACCGTGGCTGATACAACAACATTCGAGGAGTCGACCACGGTTCCATTGACAACCACAGTTGCTGAAACAACCACAGTAGCTGAGACAACTACAGTGCCAGAAACAACCACTGAAGGGCAAACAACAACTGCAGTGGAAACGACAACCATGGCTGCTACAACTGTGCCGGAAACGACTACTGCTGCTGCAACCTCCACCGTGGCAGAATCAACAACACACATGGAGTCGACCAGTGTTCCATTGACAACCAAAGTTGCTGAAACAACCACAGTAGCTGAGACAACTACAGTGCCAGAAACAACCACTGCAGGGCAAGCAACAACTGCAGTGGAAACGACAACCATGGCTGCTACAACTGTGCCGGAAACGACTACTGCTGCTGCAACCTCCACCGTGGCAGAATCAACAACACACATGGAGTCGACCACGGTTCCATTGACAACCAGAGTTGCTGAAACAACCACAGTAGCTGAGACAACTACAGTGCCAGAAACAACCACTGCAGGGCAAGCAACAACTGTAGTGGAAACGACAACTATGGCTGCTACAACTGTGCCGGAAAAGACTACTGCTGCTGCAACCTCTACCGTGGCTGATACAAGAACATTCGAGGAGTCAACCACGGTTCCATTGACAACCACAGTTGCTGAAACAACCACAGTAGCTGAGACAACTACAGTGCCAGAAACAACCACTGCAGGGCAAACAACAACTGCAGTGGAAACGACAACCATGGCTGCTACAACTGTGCTGGAAACCACTACTGCTGCTGCAACCTCCACCATGGCAGAAACAACAACACACATGGAGTCGACCACGGTTCCATTGACAACCACAGTTGCTGAGACAACCACAGTAGCTGAGACAACTACAGTGCCAGAAACAACCACTGCAGGGCAAACAACAACTGCAGTGGAAACGACAACCATGGCTGCTACAACTGTGCCTGAAACGACTTCTGCTGCTGCAACCTCCACCGTGGCGGAAACAACAACACACATGGAGTCGACCACGGTTCCATTGACAACCACAGTTGCTGAAACAACCACAGTAGCTGAGACAACTACAGTGCCAGAAACAACCACTGCAGGGCAAACAACAACTGCAGTGGAAACGACAACTATGGCTGCTACAACTGTGCCGGAAAGAACTACTACTGCTGCAACCTCCACCGTGGCGGATACAACAACATTCGAGGAGTCGACCACGGTTTCATTGACAACCACAGTTGCTGAAACAACCACAGTAGCTGAGACAACTACAGTGCCAGAAACAACGACTGCAGGGCAAACAACAACTGCAGTGGAAACGACAACCATGGCTGCTACAACTGTGCCGGAAACGACTACTGCTGCTGCAACCTCCACCGTGGCGGAAACAACAACACACATGGAGTCGACCACAGTTCCATTGACAACCACAGTTGCTGAGACAACCACAGTAGCTCAGACAACCACAGTGCCAGAGACAACCACTGCAGCGCAAACAACAACTGCAGTGGAAACGACAACTATGGCTGCTACAACTGTGCCGGAAACGACTACTGCTGCTGCAACCTCCACCGTGGCGGAAACAACAACACACATGGAGTCCACCACAGTTCCATTGACAACCACAGTTGCTGAGACAACCACAGTACCTCAGACAACCACAGTGCCAGAAACAACCACTGCAGGGCAAGCAACAACTGTAGTGGAAACGACAACCATGGCTGCTACAACTGTGCCGGAAACGACTACTGCTGCTGCAACCTCCACCGTGGCAGAATCAACAACACACATGGAGTCGACCACGGTTCCATTGACAACCAGAGTTGCTGAAACAACCACAGTAGCTGAGACAACTACAGTGCCAGAAACAACCACTGCAGGGCAAGCAACAACTGTAGTGGAAACGACAACTATGGCTGCTACAACTGTGCCGGAAAAGACTACTGCTGCTGCAACCTCTACCGTGGCTGATACAAGAACATTCGAGGAGTCAACCACGGTTCCATTGACAACCACAGTTGCTGAAACAACCACAGTAGCTGAGACAACTACAGTGCCAGAAACAACCACTGCAGGGCAAACAACAACTGCAGTGGAAACGACAACCATGGCTGCTACAACTGTGCTGGAAACCACTACTGCTGCTGCAACCTCCACCATGGCAGAAACAACAACACACATGGAGTCGACCACGGTTCCATTGACAACCACAGTTGCTGAGACAACCACAGTAGCTGAGACAACTACAGTGCCAGAAACAACCACTGCAGGGCAAACAACAACTGCAGTGGAAACGACAACCATGGCTGCTACAACTGTGCCTGAAACGACTTCTGCTGCTGCAACCTCCACCGTGGCGGAAACAACAACACACATGGAGTCGACCACGGTTCCATTGACAACCACAGTTGCTGAAACAACCACAGTAGCTGAGACAACTACAGTGCCAGAAACAACCACTGCAGGGCAAACAACAACTGCAGTGGAAACGACAACTATGGCTGCTACAACTGTGCCGGAAAGAACTACTACTGCTGCAACCTCCACCGTGGCGGATACAACAACATTCGAGGAGTCGACCACGGTTTCATTGACAACCACAGTTGCTGAAACAACCACAGTAGCTGAGACAACTACAGTGCCAGAAACAACGACTGCAGGGCAAACAACAACTGCAGTGGAAACGACAACCATGGCTGCTACAACTGTGCCGGAAACGACTACTGCTGCTGCAACCTCCACCGTGGCGGAAACAACAACACACATGGAGTCGACCACAGTTCCATTGACAACAACAGTTGCTGAGACAACCACAGTAGCTCAGACAACCACAGTGCCAGAGACAACCACTGCAGCGCAAACAACAACTGCAGTGGAAACGACAACTATGGCTGCTACAACTGTGCCGGAAACGACTACTGCTGCTGCAACCTCCACCGTGGCGGAAACAACAACACACATGGAGTCCACCACAGTTCCATTGACAACCACAGTTGCTGAGACAACCACAGTACCTCAGACAACCACAGTGCCAGAAACAACCACTGCAGGGCAAGCAACAACTGTAGTGGAAACGACAACCATGGCTGCTACAACTGTGCCGGAAACGACTACTGCTGCTGCAACCTCCACCCTGGCTGATACAGCAACATTCGAGGAGTCGACCACGGTTCCAATGACAACCCAAGTTGCTGAAACAACCACAGTAGCTGAGACAACTACAGTGCCAGAAACAACCACTGCAGGGCAAACAACAACTGCAGTGGAAACGACAACCATGGCTGCTACAACTGTGCCAGAAACGACTACTGCTGCTGCAACCTCCACCATGGCGGAATCAACAACACACATGGAGTCGACCACGGTTCCATTGACAACCACAGTTGCTGAAACAACAACAGTAGCTGAGACAACTACAGTGCCAGAAACAACCACTGCAGGGCAAACAACAACTGTAGTGGAAACGACAACCATGGCTGCTACAACTGTGCTGGAAACGACTACTGCTGCTGCAACCTCCAGTGTGGCAGAATCAACAACACACATGGAGTCGACCAGTGTTCCATTGACAACCACAGTTGCTGAAACAACCACAGTAGCTGAGACAACTACAGTGCCAGAAACAACCACTGAAGGGCAAACAACAACTGCAGTGGAAACGACAACCATGGCTGCTACAACTGTGCCGGAAACGACTACTGCTACTGCAACCTCCACCGTGGCAGAAACAACAACACACATGGAGTCCACCACGGTTCCATTGACAACCACAGTTGCTGAAACAACCACAGTAGCTGAGACAACTACAGTGCCAGAAACAACCACTGCAGGGCAAACAACAACTGCAGTGGAAACGACAACCATGGCTGCTACAACTGTGCCGGAAACGACTACTGCTGCTGCAACCTCCACCGTGGCAGAATCAACAACACACATGGAGTCGACCAGTGTTCCATTGACAACCAAAGTTGCTGAAACAACCACAGTAGCTGAGACAACTACAGTGCCAGAAACAACCACTGCAGGGCAAGCAACAACTGCAGTGGAAACGACAACCATGGCTGCTACAACTGTGCCGGAAACGACTACTGCTGCTGCAACCTCCACCGTGGCAGAATCAACAACACACATGGAGTCGACCACGGTTCCATTGACAACCAGAGTTGCTGAAACAACCACAGTAGCTGAGACAACTACAGTGCCAGAAACAACCACTGCAGGGCAAGCAACAACTGTAGTGGAAACGACAACTATGGCTGCTACAACTGTGCCGGAAACGACTACTGCT
Source organism: Harmothoe impar (assembly GCA_947462335.1). NCBI lineage: Eukaryota > Metazoa > Annelida > Polychaeta > Phyllodocida > Polynoidae > Harmothoe > Harmothoe impar. The sequence continues at coordinate 11,196,099 of OX381721.1, read as the reverse complement.
GCTGCAACCTCTACCGTGGCTGATACAAGAACATTCGAGGAGTCAACCACGGTTCCATTGACAACCACAGTTGCTGAAACAACCACAGTAGCTGAGACAACTACAGTGCCAGAAACAACCACTGCAGGGCAAACAACAACTGCAGTGGAAACGACAACCATGGCTGCTACAACTTTGCTGGAAACCACTACTGCTGCTGCAACCTCCACCATGGCAGAAACAACAACACACATGGAGTCGACCACGGTTCCATTGACAACCACAGTTGCTGAGACAACCACAGTAGCTGAGACAACTACAGTGCCAGAAACAACCACTGCAGGGCAAACAACAACTGCAGTGGAAACGACAACCATGGCTGCTACAACTGTGCCTGAAACGACTTCTGCCGCTGCAACCTCCACCGTGGCGGAAACAACAACACACATGGAGTCGACCACGGTTCCATTGACAACCACAGTTGCTGAAACAACCAGAGTAGCTGAGACAACTACAGTGCCAGAAACAACCACTGCAGGGCAAACAACAACTGCAGTGGAAACGACAACTATGGCTGCTACAACTGTGCCGGAAAGAACTACTACTGCTGCAACCTCCACCGTGGCGGATACAACAACATTCGAGGAGTCGACCACGGTTTCATTGACAACCACAGTTGCTGAAACAACCACAGTAGCTGAGACAACTACAGTGCCAGAAACAACCACTGCAGGGCAAACAACAACTGCAGTGGAAACGACAACCATGGCTGCTACAACTGTGCCGGAAACGACTACTGCTGCTGCAACCTCCACCGTGGCGGAAACAACAACACACATGGAGTCGACCACGGTTCCATTGACAACCACAGTTGCTGAGACAACCACAGTAGCTCAGACAACCACAGTGCCAGAGACAACCACTGCAGCGCAAACAACAACTGCAGTGGAAACGACAACTATGGCTGCTACAACTGTGCCGGAAACGACTACTGCTGCTGCAACCTCCACCATGGCGGAAACAACAACACACATGGAGTCCACCACAGTTCCATTGACAACCACAGTTGCTGAGACAACCACAGTACCTCAGACAACCACAGTGCCAGAAACAACCACTGCAGGGCAAGCAACAACTGTAGTGGAAACGACAACCATGGCTGCTACAACTGTGCCGGAAACGACTACTGCTGCTGCAACCTCCACCCTGGCTGATACAGCAACATTCGAGGAGTCGACCACGGTTCCAATGACAAAACAAGTTGCTGAAACAACCACAGTAGCTGAGACAACTACAGTGCCAGAAACAACCACTGCAGGGCAAACAACAACTGCAGTGGAAACGACAACCATGGCTGCTACAACTGTGCCAGAAACGACTACTGCTGCTGCAACCTCCACCATGGCGGAATCAAAAACACACATGGAGTCGACCACGGTTCCATTGACAACCACAGTTGCTGAAACAACCACAGTAGCTGAGACAACTACAGTGCCAGAAACAACCACTGCAGGGCAAACAACAACTGTAGTGGAAACGACAACCATGGCTGCTACAACTGTGCTGGAAACGACTACTGCTGCTGCAACCTCCAGTGTGGCAGAATCAACAACACACATGGAGTCGACCAGTGTTCCATTGACAACCACAGTTGCTGAAACAACCACAGTAGCTGAGACAACTACAGTGCCAGAAACAACCACTGAAGGGCAAACAACAACTGCAGTGGAAACGACAACCATGGCTGCTACAACTGTGCCGGAAACGACTACTGCTACTGCAACCTCCACCGTGGCAGAAACAACAACACACATGGAGTCCACCACGGTTCCATTGACAACCACAGTTGCTGAAACAACCACAGTAGCTGAGACAACTACAGTGCCAGAAACAACCACTGCAGGGCAAACAACAACTGCAGTGGAAACGACAACCATGGCTGCTACAACTGTGCCGGAAACGACTGCTGCTGCTGCAACCTCCATCATGGCTGATACAACAACATTCGAGGAGTCGACCACGGTTCCATTGACAACCAAAGTTGCTGAAACAACCACAGTAGCTGAGACAACTACAGTGCCAGAAACAACCACTGAAGGGCAAACAACAACTGCAGTGGAAACGACAACCATGGCTGCTACAACTGTGCCGGAAACGACTACTGCTGCTGCAACCTCCACCGTGGCAGAATCAACAACACACATGGAGTCGACCAGTGTTCCATTGACAACCAAAGTTGCTGAAACAACCACAGTAGCTGAGACAACTACAGTGCCAGAAACAACCACTGCAGGGCAAGCAACAACTGCAGTGGAAACGACAACCATGGCTGCTACAACTGTGCCGGAAACGACTGCTGCTGCTGCAACCTCCATCATGGCGGAATCAACAACACACATGGAGTCGACCACAGTTCCATTGACAACCACAGTTGCTGAAACAACAACAGTAGCTGAGACAACTACAGTGCCAGAAACAACCACTGCAGGGCAAACAACAACTGTAGTGGAAACGACAACCATGGCTGCAACAACTGTGCTGGAAACGACTACTGCTGCTGCAACCTCCACCGTGGCAGAATCAACAACACACATGGAGTCGACCAGTGTTCCATTGACAACCACAGTTGCTGAAACAACCACAGTAGCTGAGACAACTACAGTGCCAGAAACAACCACTGCAGGGCAAACAACAACTGTAGTGGAAACGACAACCATGGCTGCTACAACTGTGCCGGAAACGACTACTGCTGCTGCAACCTCCACCCTGGCTGATACAGCAACATTCGAGGAGTCGACTACGGTTCCAATGACAACCCAAGTTGCTGAAACAACCACGGTAGCTGAGACAACTACAGTGCCAGAAACAAGCACTGCAGGGCAAACAACAACTGCAGTGGAAACGACAACCATGGCTGCTACAACTGTGCCAGAAATGACTACTGCTGCTGCAACCTCCACCATGGCGGAATCAACAACACACATGGAGTCGACCACGGTTCCATTGACAACCACAGTTGCTGAAACAACAACAGTAGCTGAGACAACTACAGTGCCAGAAACAACCACTGCAGGGCAAACAACAACTGTAGTGGAAACGACAACCATGGCTGCTACAACTGTGCTGGAAACGACTACTGCTGCTGCAACCTCCAGTGTGGCAGAATCAACAACACACATGGAGTCGACCAGTGTTCCATTGACAACCACAGTTGCTGAAACAACCACAGTAGCTGAGACAACTACAGTGCCAGAAACAACCACTGCAGGGCAAGCAACAACTGTAGTGGAAACGACAACCATGGCTGCTACAACTGTGCCGGAAACGACTACTGCTGCTGCAACCTCCACCCTGGCTGATACAGCAACATTCGAGGAGTCGACCACGGTTCCAATGACAACCCAAGTTGCTGAAACAACCACAGTAGCTGAGACAACTACAGTGCCAGAAACAACCACTGCAGGGCAAACAACAACTGCAGTGGAAACGACAACCATGGCTGCTACAACTGTGCCAGAAACGACTACTGCTGCTGCAACCTCCACCATGGCGGAATCAACAACACACATGGAGTCGACCACGGTTCCATTGACAACCACAGTTGCTGAGACAACCACAATAGCTGAGACAACTACAGTGCCAGAAACAACCACTGGAGAGCAAACAACAACTGCAGTGGAAACGACAACCATGGCTGCTACAACTGTGCCGAAAACGACTACTGCTGCTGCAACCTCCACCGTGGCTGATACAACAACATTCGAGGAGTCGACCACGGTTCCATTGACAACCACAGTTGCTGAAACAACCACAGTAGCTGATACAACTACAGTGCCAGAAACAACCACTGAAGGGCAAACAACAACTGCAGTGGAAACGACAACCATGGCCGCTACAACTGTGCCGGAAACGACTACTGCTGCTGCAACCTCCACCGTGGCAGAAACAACAACACACATGGAGTCCACCACGGTTCCATTGACAACCACAGTTGCTGAAACAACCACAGTAGCTGAGACAACTACAGTGCCAGAAACAACCACTGCAGGGCAAACAACAACTGTAGTGGAAACGACAACCATGGCTGCTACAACTGTGCCGGAAACGACTACTGCTGCTGCAACCTCCACCCTGGCTGATACAGCAACATTCGAGGAGTCGACCACGGTTCCAATGACAACCCAAGTTGCTGAAACAACCACAGTAGCTGAGACAACTACAGTGCCAGAAACAACCACTGCAGGGCAAACAACAACTGCAGTGGAAACGACAACCATGGCTGCTACAACTGTGCCAGAAACGACTACTGCTGCTGCAACCTCCACCATGGCGGAATCAACAACACACATGGAGTCGACCACGGTTCCATTGACAACCACAGTTGCTGAGACAACCACAATAGCTGAGACAACTACAGTGCCAGAAACAACCACTGGAGAGCAAACAACAACTGCAGTGGAAACGACAACCATGGCTGCTACAACTGTGCCGAAAACGACTACTGCTGCTGCAACCTCCACCGTGGCTGATACAACAACATTCGAGGAGTCGACCACGGTTCCATTGACAACCACAGTTGCTGAAACAACCACAGTAGCTGATACAACTACAGTGCCAGAAACAACCACTGAAGGGCAAACAACAACTGCAGTGGAAACGACAACCATGGCCGCTACAACTGTGCCGGAAACGACTACTGCTGCTGCAACCTCCACCGTGGCAGAAACAACAACACACATGGAGTCCACCACGGTTCCATTGACAACCACAGTTGCTGAAACAACCACAGTAGCTGAGACAACTACAGTGCCAGAAACAACCACTGCAGGGCAAACAACAACTGCAGTGGAAACGACAACCATGGCTGCTACAACTGTGCCGGAAACGACTGCTGCTGCTGCAACCTCCATCATGGCGGAATCAACAACACACATGGAGTCGACCACAGTTCCATTGACAACCACAGTTGCTGAAACAACAACAGTAGCTGAGACAACTACAGTGCCAGAAACAACCACTGCAGGGCAAACAACAACTGTAGTGGAAACGACAACCATGGCTGCAACAACTGTGCTGGAAACGACTTCTGCTGCTGCAACCTCCACCGTGGCAGAATCAACAACACACATGGAGTCGACCAGTGTTCCATTGACAACCACAGTTGCTGAGACAACCACAGTAGCTGAGACAACTACAGTGCCAGAAACAACCACTGCAGGGCAAGCAACAACTGTAGTGGAAACGACAACCATGGCTGCTACAACTGTGCCGGAAACGACTACTGCTGCTGCAACCTCCACCCTGGCTGATACAGCAACATTCGAGGAGTCGACCACGGTTCCAATGACAACCCAAGTTGCTGAAACAACCACAGTAGCTGAGACAACTACAGTGCCAGAAACAACCACTGCAGGGCAAACAACAACTGCAGTGGTAACGACAACCATGGCTGCTACAACTGTGACAGAAACGACTACTGCTGCTGCAACCTCCACCATGGCGGAATCAACAACACACATGGAGTCGACCACGGTTCCATTGACAACCACAGTTGCTGAAACAACAACAGTAGCTGAGACAACTACAGTGCCAGAAACAACCACTGAAGGGCAAACAACAACTGCAGTGGAAACGACAACCATGGCTGCTACAACTGTGCCGGAAACGACTACTGCTGCTGCAACCTCCACCGTGGCAGAATCAACAACACACATGGAGTCGACCAGTGTTCCATTGACAACCAAAGTTGCTGAAACAACCACAGTAGCTGAGACAACTACAGTGCCAGAAACAACCACTGCAGGGCAAGCAACAACTGCAGTGGAAACGACAACCATGGCTGCTACAACTGTGCCGGAAACGACTGCTGCTGCTGCAACCTCCATCATGGCGGAATCAACAACACACATGGAGTCGACCACAGTTCCATTGACAACCACAGTTGCTGAAACAACAACAGTAGCTGAGACAACTACAGTGCCAGAAACAACCACTGCAGGGCAAACAACAACTGTAGTGGAAACGACAACCATGGCTGCAACAACTGTGCTGGAAACGACTACTGCTGCTGCAACCTCCACCGTGGCAGAATCAACAACACACATGGAGTCGACCAGTGTTCCATTGACAACCACAGTTGCTGAAACAACCACAGTAGCTGAGACAACTACAGTGCCAGAAACAACCATTGCAGGGCAAACAACAACTGTAGTGGAAACGACAACCATGGCTGCTACAACTGTGCCGGAAACGACTACTGCTGCTGCAACCTCCACCCTGGCTGATACAGCAACATTCGAGGAGTCGACCACGGTTCCAATGACAACCCAAGTTGCTGAAACAACCACGGTAGCTGAGACAACTACAGTGCCAGAAACAAGCACTGCAGGGCAAACAACAACTGCAGTGGAAACGACAACCATGGCTGCTACAACTGTGCCAGAAATGACTACTGCTGCTGCAACCTCCACCATGGCGGAATCAACAACACACATGGAGTCGACCACGGTTCCATTGACAACCACAGTTGCTGAAACAACAACAGTAGCTGAGACAACTACAGTGCCAGAAACAACCACTGCAGGGCAAACAACAACTGTAGTGGAAACGACAACCATGGCTGCTACAACTGTGCTGGAAACGACTACTGCTGCTGCAACCTCCAGTGTGGCAGAATCAACAACACACATGGAGTCGACCAGTGTTCCATTGACAACCACAGTTGCTGAAACAACCACAGTAGCTGAGACAACTACAGTGCCAGAAACAACCACTGCAGGGCAAGCAACAACTGTAGTGGAAACGACAACCATGGCTGCTACAACTGTGCCGGAAACGACTACTGCTGCTGCAACCTCCACCCTGGCTGATACAGCAACATTCGAGGAGTCGACCACGGTTCCAATGACAACCCAAGTTGCTGAAACAACCACAGTAGCTGAGACAACTACAGTGCCAGAAACAAGCACTGCAGGGCAAACAACAACTGCAGTGGAAACGACAACCATGGCTGCTACAACTGTGCCAGAAACGACTACTGCTGCTGCAACCTCCACCATGGCGGAATCAACAACACACATGGAGTCGACCACAGTTCCATTGACAACCACAGTTGCTGAGACAACCACAATAGCTGAGACAACTACAGTGCCAGAAACAACCACTGGAGAGCAAACAACAACTGCAGTGGAAACGACAACCATGGCTGCTACAACTGTGCCGAAAACGACTACTGCTGCTGCAACCTCCACCGTGGCTGATACAACAACATTCGAGGAGTCGACCACGGTTCCATTGACAACCACAGTTGCTGAAACAACCACAGTAGCTGATACAACTACAGTGCCAGAAACAACCACTGAAGGGCAAACAACAACTGCAGTGGAAACGCCAACCATGGCTGCTACAACTGTGCCGGAAACGACTACTGCTGCTGCAACCTCCACCGTGGCAGAAACAACAACACACATGGAGTCCACCACGGTTCCATTGACAACCACAGTTGCTGAAACAACCACAGTAGCTGAGACAACTACAGTGCCAGAAACAACCACTGCAGGGCAAACAACAACTGTAGTGGAAACGACAACCATGGCTGCAACAACTGTGCTGGAAACGACTTCTGCTGCTGCAACCTCCACCGTGGCAGAATCAACAACACACATGGAGTCGACCAGTGTTCCATTGACAACCACAGTTGCTGAGACAACCACAGTAGCTGAGACAACTACAGTGCCAGAAACAACCACTGCAGGGCAAGCAACAACTGTAGCGGAAACGACAACCATGGCTGCTACAACTGTGCCGGAAACGACTACTGCTGCTGCAACCTCCACCCTGGCTGATACAGCAACATTCGAGGAGTCGACCACGGTTCCAATGACAACCCAAGTTGCTGAAACAACCACAGTAGCTGAGACAACTACAGTGCCAGAAACAACCACTGCAGGGCAAACAACAACTGCAGTGGTAACGACAACCATGGCTGCTACAACTGTGCCAGAAACGACTACTGCTGCTGCAACCTCCACCATGGCGGAATCAACAACACACATGGAGTCGACCACGGTTCCATTGACAACCACAGTTGCTGAAACAACAACAGTAGCTGAGACAACTACAGTGCCAGAAACAACCACTGCAGGGCAAACAACAACTGTAGTGGAAACGACAACCATGGCTGCTACAACTGTGCTGGAAACGACTACTGCTGCTGCAACCTCCAGTGTGGCAGAATCAACAACACACATGGAGTCGACCAGTGTTCCATTGACAACCACAGTTGCTGAAACAACCACAGTAGCTGAGACAACTACAGTGCCAGAAACAACCACTGCAGGGCAAGCAACAACTGTAGTGGAAACGACAACCATGGCTGCTACAACTGTGCCGGAAACGACTACTGCTGCTGCAACCTCCACCCTGGCTGATACAGCAACATTCGAGGAGTCGACCACGGTTCCAATGACAACCCAAGTTGCTGAAACAACCACAGTAGCTGAGACAACTACAGTGCCAGAAACAAGCACTGCAGGGCAAACAACAACTGCAGTGGAAACGACAACCATGGCTGCTACAACTGTGCCAGAAACGACTACTGCTGCTGCAACCTCCACCATGGCGGAATCAACAACACACATGGAGTCGACCACGGTTCCATTGACAACCACAGTTGCTGAGACAACCACAATAGCTGAGACAACTACAGTGCCAGAAACAACCACTGGAGAGCAAACAACAACTGCAGTGGAAACGACAACCATGGCTGCTACAACTGTGCCGAAAACGACTACTGCTGCTGCAACCTCCACCGTGGCTGATACAACAACATTCGAGGAGTCGACCAGTGTTCCATTGACAACCACAGTTGCTGAAACAACCACAGTAGCTGAGACAACTACAGTGCCAGAAACAACCACTGCAGGGCAAACAACAACTGCAGTGGAAACGACAACCATGGCTGCTACAACTGTGCAGGAAACGACTACTGCTGCTGCAACCTCCACCGTGGCGGAAACAACAACACAAATGGAGTCGACCACGGTTCCATTGACAACCACAGTTGCTGAAACAACCACAGTAGCTGAGACAACTACATTGCCAGAAACAACCACTGCAGGGCAAACAACAACTGCAGTGGAAACGACAACCATGGCTGCTACAACTGTGCAGGAAACGACTACTGCTGCTGCAACCTCCACCGTGGCGGAAACAACAACACACATGGAGTCGACCACAGTTCCATTGACAACCACAGTTGCTGAGACAACCACAGTAGCTCAGACAACCACAGTGCCAGAAACAACCACTGGAGAGCAAACAACAACTGCAGTGGAAACGACAACCATGGCTGCTACAACTGTGCCGGAAACGACTACAGCTGCTGCAACCTCCACCGTGGCTGATACAACAACATTCGAGGAGTTGACCACGGTTCCGTTGACAACCACAGTTGCTGAAACAACCACAGTAGCTGAGACAACTACAGTGCCAGAAACAAGCACTGCAGGGCAAACAACAACTGCAGTGGAAACGACAACCATGGCTGCTACAACTGTGCCAGAAACGACTACTGCTGCTGCAACCTCCACCGTGGCGGAAACAACAACACACATGGAGTCGACCACGGTTCCATTGACAACCACAGTTGCTGAAACAACCACAGTAGCTGAGACAACTACAGTGCCAGAAACAACCACTGCAGGGCAAACAACAACTGCAGTGGAAACGACAACCATGGCTGCTACAACTGTGCAGGAAACGACTACTGCTGCTGCAACCTCCACCGTGGCGGAAACAACAACACAAATGGAGTCGACCACGGTTCCATTGACAACCACAGTTGCTGAAACAACCACAGTAGCTGAGACAACTACATTGCCAGAAACAACCACTGCAGGGCAAACAACAACTGTAGTGGAAACGACAACTATGGCTGCTACAACTGTGCCGGAAACGACTACTGCTGCTGGAACGTCCACCGTGCCTGATACAACAACACACGAGGAGTCGACCAGGGTTCCATTGACAACCACAGTTGCTGAAACAACCACAGTAGCTGAGACAACTACAGTGCCAGAAACAAATAGCTTGGAAACAACATCTGCCGTCATCACATCATCAGAAAACCCTACTACTACTATGTTTCCAACCTCCACAGGAGGTAAGCTTCCACCTGTTCTGACACTGCTAATCATCAGATTAGAATTGTGAATACATTCTTCTACAGAAGCTTTATATCTGGTACATAATTTTTCAATATTTTGATTCTTCAGCAGGTACATTATCAGAGACTGGAATGTTTCGATTACCTGGAATACCTTGGGATCCCAGCTATGAAAATTCAACTTCTTTGGAATACAAAGCTTTGAGTTTTGAAATCGTGAATACGGTGAGCATTCCCCAAAAATATACTTTATTTAGTTAGTCTTCTTATCAAAAGGGACAACACCTATATTAGTTGGTTGCTTTGCCCAGTGCAGTAATGTTGGATTCTGATTACGTTTTTGAATAAAACTTGAATGGCACAATAAACTAAAGTCAGTACGATATTAGCACCACTTAATGAGAAACGAGCAGCTGAAGCATGACTTGACAAACCGCGATGCGTTAATGAAAAATAAATATATTGGCACCAAGCCATATACATGTTTACAATCATTCTTAAGCCAGCTGTTACTATCACATATTGCTATTAAATAAACCATAACCACATTCAAGACAACTAATCTTAACAACAACAATATACTTGATGCATGCATAAGGATACATTATCATTTCCAGGATGGGGCTGATTGTATAGGTGTGGGAGTTAATAAGAGTTCAGGGACGGAGCAGGAGGGACATGTTATTCTATTGCATGGGGAGTCCCAATGCAAATGGACAGAGATCGGACTGTCATGAAAACCGCTATATTATCTACTTCATATTGATAAGCCATGAAACATGACACTCTATGATATCCTTAAAGTAATAGGGAAACGAAATGAGCTTCTCTATGAAGCTGAAGCTACTTTCGCGGAGCAATGATAGGGAGCTATAGCCAGAAGGACAGGGACTTTTATTGCTGTGTATGAAGGTATGCGAGCAGTTAGACATGTATGGTAGTGGCTGTGTGCCAATTTGTGGGCATGTGTGTGTGTGCAGTGTATTCATCATGGCAATGTCTGAACATCTATGCAATTTATGAATTATGTATGGTAATTCACAAGTGTGTCTACATGTGTGTATGGAACTGAAATGACCTTGTGTGAATGTTTATGGGATATGACAAACTTGTTTAAAATAGCATATAGATTTTTCGATGTTTTTTTTCATCAGGGGAACCTCTTTTTAAAGTTGTGCATATGTTTGTGTTAATGCATATACACCACCCTGTCTGCATGTTTCTTTCTTGTTAATTTTCATAATCCTTGTTTTTATTGCTATGTTATCTGTACATTGATATGTTGTTTTTAGGTCTGGTTGTTGTGATCTATGTTTTGTAGTCATCTCTCGTCCTGTGTTGTTAAAGTGAATGTATGTTGAAATATCATGTCTGTTTTAAATCGATGTACTGTCTTTACTTGCCTGTGTTAAGAATAAAGGAATATAACCAGCGTATTATGATGCTTGAAATATATCTATGTCTGATCTAATGAAAGTAAGTTTGCATTAGCCATTGTTAATATATGCATGTGTATATAGTCCTGTGGTTGCTGTGGAGACCTCTTTGTCAAGTCATGTATGTCACGTCCTGTACCTCCCGTCCTGTACCTCACGTCCTGTACCTCACGTCCTGTACCTCACGTCCTGTACCTCAAGTCATGCGTCACCACATGTGTGCTGTGGGGATGCCAACTGCTGTCTGTGTCAAGGGGTCCAAATCAGTGTTCTTAACTAATTCACAAAGGTGTAACCACACAGCATGTCTATCATCCTTAGATTGAACCAATCATTGAAGGAGCTGCTGGAGATTACTTCATAGGAGTATCCAATATAAAGTTCAGGTATGTCAGCATTCCATTATTTCATAATTTCAATTTTCAAAGAGGTTTCTATATTAAGCATACCATTTTTCATGTTTGATTACCCATATGATAATTCAAATTCATGATAAACCTATACAAGGTCTCCATGGGTAATTACTGGAGTCCATCGCCAATTGCAGATTTGATGTAACATGTATGCTGACATTCTTATATTTGTAGTGAAGGAAGTGTCATCGTTGAATATGATGTTGAACTGTCATCTCAAGCATCATCTTCAACATTTGATGACATCCATGCTGCACTTCTAAATGCAACTTCAGAGGGCTCTCTAGGGAACTTTACAATCGATCCATGCGCAATTTCAATACCCAAAGGTAAGTTAAAACAATGACAATAGCAGAATGTATGTTTGTGTTACTATCAATAATTCTAAGCAAATAAGGTTGTTCATGAATATGTAAAGGATGTACAACAAAAGTATGGATATATGTCATGGAAGCTTGTATTTAATGTAAATCAAGATATAGGTTGTTACTCTGATGAGGTGGCATCAACATGGATCAACATCACTGCAATCAAACGCTCATACAACTACATGTGAGGTGGCAAACAGACACTTAACATCTCCATCTTAAATTTTCCAGGCAGCGCATCTCACTGTGAAACAAGTACTGAAGAACAAACAACTAGAGAAATGACAACACAGATGGAGTCCACCACAGTTCCATTGACAACCACAGTAGGTCAGGCAACCACAGTAGGTCAGACAACCACAGTGCCAGAGACAACCACTGTAGCGCAAACAACAACTGTAGTGGAAACGACAACCATGGCTGCTACGACTGTGCCAGAAACAACTAGTGATGTTGCCACCTCCACAGTGGAAGAAACAACACACATTGAGTCGACCACAATTCCATTGACAACTACAGATGGGGAGACAACCACTATTTCTGGGACAACAACTGTTGAAAAAACAACATCAGCAGTGGTATCAACAACCATGGCTCAAACAACTGTTCCAGAAACAACAACTGGTCTTGAAACTTCAACCTTGGCTGAGACAACAACACAGATGGAGTCAACCAAAGTTCCATTGACGACTACAGATGGGGAGACAACCACAGTTTCTGAGACAACAACTGTTGAAAAAACAACATCAGCAGTGGAATCAACAACCATGTCTGAAACAACTGTGCCAGGAACAACAACTGGTCTTGAAACTTCTACCTTGGCTGAGACAACGACACAGAGGGAGTCAACCACAGTTCCATTGACAACCACAGATGGTGAGACAACCACAGAGGCTCAGACAACCACAGGCCCAGAGACAACCACTATAGCGCAAACAACAACTGCTGTGGAAACGACAACCATGGCTGCTACGACTCTGCCAGAAACAACTAGTGATGTTGCCACCTCCACACTGGAAGAAACAACAACACACATTGAGTCAACCACAGTTCCATTGACGACTACAGATGGGGAGACAACCACAGTTTCTGAGACAACAACTGTTGAAAAAACAACATCAGCAGTGGAATCAACAACCATGTCTGAAACAACTGTTCCAGGAACAACAACTGGTCTTGAAACTTCTACCTTGGCTGAGACAACGACACAGAGGGAGTCAACCACAGTTCCATTGACAACCACAGATGGTGAGACAACCACAGTGGCTCAGACAACCACAGTGCCAGAGACAACCACTATAGCGCAAACAACAACTGCTGTGGAAACGACAACCATGGCTGCTACGACTGTGCCAGAAACAACTAGTGATGTTGCCACCTCCACAGTGGAAGACAGAACAACACACATTGAGTCGACCACAGTTCCATTGACAACTACAGATGGGGAGACAACCAGAGTTTTTGGGACAACAACTCTTGAAAAAACAACATCAGCAGTGGAATCAACAACCATGTCTGAAACAACTGTTCCAGGAACAACAACTGGTCTTGAAACTTCAACCTTGGCTGAGACAACAACACAGATGGAGTCAACCACAGTTCCATTGACAACCACAGATGGTGAGACAACCACAGTGGCTCAGAAAACCACAGGCCCAGAGACAACCACTATAGCGCAAACAACAACTGCTGTGGAAATGACAACCATGGCTGCTACGACTGTGCCAGAAACAGCTAGTGATGTTGCTACCTCCACAGTGGAAGAAACAACAACACACATTGAGTCGACCACAGTTCCATTGACAACTACAGATGGGGAGACAACCACAGTTTTTGGGACAACAACTGTTGAAAAAACAACATCAGCAGTGGAATCAACAACCATGTCTGAAACAACTGTTCCAGGAACAACAACTGGTCTTGAAACTTCTACCTTGGCTGAGACAAGGACACAGAGGGAGTCAACCACAGCTCCATTGACAACCACAAATGGTGAGACAACCACAGTGGCTCAGACAACCACAGGCCCAGAGACAACCACTGTAGCGCAAACAACAACTGCTGTGGAAATGACAACCATGGCTGCTACGACTGTGCCAGAAACAACTAGTGATGTTGCCACCTCCACACTGGAAGAAACAACAACACACATTGAGTCAACCACAGTTCCATTGACAACTACAGATGGAGAGACAACCACAGTTTCTGAGACAACAACTGTTGAAAAAACAACATCAGCAGTGGAATCAACAACCATGTCTGAAACAACTGTGCCAGGAACAACAACTGGTCTTGAAACTTCAACCTTGGCTGAGACAACAACACGTATTGAGTCAAGCACAGTTCCATTGACAACCACAGATGGTGAGACAACCACAGTAGGTCAGACAACCACAGTGCCAGAGACAACCACTGTAGCGCAAACAACAACTGTAGTGGGAACGACAACCATGGCTGCTACGACTGTGCCAGAAACAACTAGTGATGTTGCCACCTCCACACTGGAAGAAACAACAACACACATTGAGTCGACCACAGTTCCATTGACAACTACAGATGGGGAGACAACCACAGTTTCTGAGACAACAACTGTTGAAAAAACAACATCAGCAGTGGAATCAACAACCATGGCTCAAACAACTGTTCCAGGAACAACAACTGGTCTTGAAACTTCAACCTTGGCTGAGACAAGAACACAGATGGAGTCAACCACAGCTCCATTGACAACCACAGATGGTGAGACAACCACAGTGGCTCAGACAACCACAGGCCCAGAGACAACCACTATAGCGCAAACAACAACTGCTGTGGAAATGACAACCATGGCTGCTACGACTGTGCCAGAAACAACTAGTGATGTTGCCACCTCCACACTGGAAGAAACAACAACACACATTGAGTCAACCACAGTTCCATTGGCAACTACAGATGGGGAGACAACCACAGTTTCTGAGACAACAACTGTTGAAAAAACAACATCAGCAGTGGAATCAACAACCATGTCTGAAACAACTGTGCCAGGAACAACAACCGATCTTGAAACTTCAACCTTGGCTGAGACAACAACAGAGATTGAGTCAAGCACAGTTCCATTGACAACCACAGATGGTGAGACAACCACAGTAGGTCAGACAACCACAGTGCCAGAGACAACCACTATAGCGCAAACAACAACTGTAGTGGAAACGACAACCTTGGCTGCTACGACTGTGCCAGAAACAACTAGTGATGTTGCAACCTCCACAGTGGAAGAAACAACAACACACATGGAGTCGACCACAGTTCCGTTGACAACTACAGATGGGGAGACAACCACAGTTTCTGAGACAACAACTCTTGAAAAAACAACATCAGCAGTGGAATCAACAACCATGTCTGAAACAACTGTTCCAGGAACAACAACTGGTCTTGAAACTTCAACCTTGGCTGAGACAACAACACAGATGGAGTCAACCACAGCTCCATGGACAACCACAGATGGTGAGACAACCACAGTGGCTCAGACAACCACAGTGCCAGAGACAACCACTTTAGCGCAAACAACAACTGTAGTGGAAACGACAACCATGGCTGCTACGACTGTGCCAGAAACAACTAGTGATGTTGCCACCTCCACACTGGAAGAAACAACAACACACATTGAGTCGACCACAGTTCCATTGACAACTACAGATGGAGAGACAACCACAGTTTTTGGGACAACAACTCTTGAAAAAACAACATCAGCAGTGGAATCAACAACCATGTCTGAAACAACTGTTCCAGGAACAACAACTGGTCTTGAAACTTCAACCTTGGCTGAGACAACAACACAGATGGAGTCAAGCACAGTTCCATTGACAACCACAGATGGTGAGACAACCACAGTAGGTCAGACAACCACAGTGCCAGAGACAACCACTGTAGCGCAAACAACAACTGTAGTGGGAACGACAACCATGGCTGCTACGACTGTGCCAGAAACAACTAGTGATGTTGCCACCTCCACACTGGAAGAAACAACAACACACATTGAGTCGACCACAGTTCCATTGACAACTACAGATGGGGAGACAACCACAGTTTCTGAGACAACAACTCTTGAAAAAACAACATCAGCAGTGGAATCAACAACCATGGCTCAAACAACTGTTCCAGGAACAACAACTGGTCTTGAAACTTCAACCTTGGCTGAGACAAGAACACAGATGGAGTCAACCACAGCTCCATTGACAACCACAGATGGTGAGACAACCACAGTGGCTCAGACAACCACAGGCCCAGAGACAACCACTATAGCGCAAACAACAACTGCTGTGGAAATGACAACCATGGCTGCTACGACTGTGCCAGAAACAACTAGTGATGTTGCCACCTCCACACTGGAAGAAACAACAACACACATTGAGTCAACCACAGTTCCATTGGCAACTACAGATGGGGAGACAACCACAGTTTCTGAGACAACAACTGTTGAAAAAACAACATCAGCAGTGGAATCAACAACCATGTCTGAAACAACTGTGCCAGGAACAACAACCGATCTTGAAACTTCAACCTTGGCTGAGACAACAACACAGATTGAGTCAAGCACAGTTCCATTGACAACCACAGATGGTGAGACAACCACAGTAGGTCAGGCAACCACAGTGCCAGAGACAACCACTATAGCGCAAACAACAACTGTAGTGGAAACGACAACCTTGGCTGCTACGACTGTGCCAGAAACAACTAGTGATGTTGCAACCTCCACAGTGGAAGAAACAACAACACACATGGAGTCGACCAAAGTTCCGTTGACAACTACAGATGGGGAGACAACCACAGTTTCTGAGACAACAACTCTTGAAAAAACAACATCAGCAGTGGAATCAACAACCATGTCTGAAACAACTGTTCCAGGAACAACAACTGGTCTTGAAACTTCAACCTTGGCTGAGACAACAACACAGATGGAGTCAACCACAGCTCCATGGACAACCACAGATGGTGAGACAACCACAGTGGCTCAGACAACCACAGTGCCAGAGACAACCACTTTAGCGCAAACAACTACTGTAGTGGAAACGACAACCATGGCTGCTACGACTGTGCCAGAAACAACTAGTGATGTTGCCACCTCCACAGTGGAAGAAACAACAACACACATTGAGTCGACCACAGTTCCATTGACAACTACAGATGGAGAGACAACCACAGTTTTTGGGACAACAACTCTTGAAAAAACAACATCAGCAGTGGAATCAACAACCATGTCTGAAACAACTGTTCCAGGAACAACAACTGGTCTTGAAACTTCAACCTTGGCTGAGACAACAACACAGATGGAGTCAAGCACAGTTCCATTGACAACCACAGATGGTGAGACAACCACAGTAGGTCAGACAACCACAGTGCCAGAGACAACCACTGTAGCGCAAACAACAACTGTAGTGGGAACGACAACCATGGCTGCTACGACTGTGCCAGAAACAACTAGTGATGTTGCCACCTCCACACTGGAAGAAACAACAACACACATTGAGTCGACCACAGTTCCATTGACAACTACAGATGGGGAGACAACCACAGTTTCTGAGACAACAACTCTTGAAAAAACAACATCAGCAGTGGAATCAACAACCATGGCTCAAACAACTGTTCCAGGAACAACAACTGGTCTTGAAACTTCAACCTTGGCTGAGACAAGAACACAGATGGAGTCAACCACAGCTCCATTGACAACCACAGATGGTGAGACAACCACAGTGGCTCAGACAACCACAGGCCCAGAGACAACCACTATAGCGCAAACAACAACTGCTGTGGAAATGACAACCATGGCTGCTACGACTGTGCCAGAAACAACTAGTGATGTTGCCACCTCCACACTGGAAGAAACAACAACACACATTGAGTCAACCACAGTTCCATTGGCAACTACAGATGGGGAGACAACCACAGTTTCTGAGACAACAACTGTTGAAAAAACAACATCAGCAGTGGAATCAACAACCATGTCTGAAACAACTGTGCCAGGAACAACAACCGATCTTGAAACTTCAACCTTGGCTGAGACAACAACACAGATTGAGTCAAGCACAGTTCCATTGACAACCACAGATGGTGAGACAACCACAGTAGGTCAGACAACCACAGTGCCAGAGACAACCACTATAGCGCAAACAACAACTGTAGTGGAAACGACAACCTTGGCTGCTACGACTGTGCCAGAAACAACTAGTGATGTTGCAACCTCCACAGTGGAAGAAACAACAACACACATGGAGTCGACCACAGTTCCGTTGACAACTACAGATGGGGAGACAACCACAGTTTCTGAGACAACAACTCTTGAAAAAACAACATCAGCAGTGGAATCAACAACCATGTCTGAAACAACTGTTCCAGGAACAACAACTGGTCTTGAAACTTCAACCTTGGCTGAGACAACAACACAGATGGAGTCAACCACAGCTCCATGGACAACCACAGATGGTGAGACAACCACAGTGGCTCAGACAACCACAGTGCCAGAGACAACCACTTTAGCGCAAACAACAACTGTAGTGGAAACGACAACCATGGCTGCTACGACTGTGCCAGAAACAACTAGTGATGTTGCCACCTCCACAGTGGAAGAAACAACAACACACATTGAGTCGACCACAGTTCCATTGAAAACTACAGATGGAGAGACAACCACAGTTTTTGGGACAACAACTCTTGAAAAAACAACATCAGCAGTGGAATCAACAACCATGTCTGAAACAACTGTTCCAGGAACAACAACTGGTCTTGAAACTTCAACCTTGGCTGAGACAACAACACAGATGGAGTCAAGCACAGTTCCATTGACAACCACAGATGGTGAGACAACCACAGTGGCTCAGACAACCACAGGCCCAGAGACAACCACTATAGCGCAAACAACAACTGTAGTGGAAACGACAACCATGGCTGCTACGACTGTGCCAGAAACAACTAGTGATGTTGCCACCTCCACAGTGGAAGAAACAACAACACACATTGAGTTGACCACAGTTCCATTGACAACTACAGATGGGGAGACAACCACAGTTTCTGAGACAACAACTGTTGAAAATACAACATCAGCAGTGGAATCAACAACCATGTCTGAAACAACTGTGCCAGGAACAACAACTGGTCTTGAGACTTCAACCTTGGCTGAGACAACAATACAGATTGAGTCAAGCACAGTTCCATTGACAACCACAGATGGTGAGACAACCACAGTAGCTCAGACAACCACAGTGCCAGAGACAACCACTGTAGCGCAAACAACAACTGTAGTGGAAACGACAGCCATGGCTGCTACGACTGTGCCAGAAACAACTAGTGATGTTGCCACCTCCACAGTGGAAGAAACAACAACACACATTGAGTCGACCACAGTTTCATTGACAACTACAGATGGGGAGACAACCACAGTTTCTGAGACAACAACTGTTGAAAAAATAACATCAGCAGTGGAATCAACAACCATGTCTGAAACAACTGTTCCAGGAAGAACAACTGGTCTTGAAACTTCAACCTTGGCTGAGACAACGAAACAGATGGAGTCAACCACAGTTCCATTGACAACCACAGATGGTGAGACAACCATTGCTTCTGAGTCAACAACTCTGGAGGAAACAACATCAGCAGCGGAATCAACAACCAAGGCTGAAACATCTGCTCCAGAAACAACGACCGGTATAGAAAATTTAACCGGAGCAGAAACAACTGTTGAAAAAACAACATCAGCAGCGGAATCAACAACCATGTCTGAAACAACTGTTCCAGGAACAACAACTGGTCTTGAAACTTCAACCCTGGCTGAGACAACAACACAGATGGAGTCAACCACAGTTCAATTGACAACCACAGTTGCTGAGACAACCACAGTAGGTCAGACAACCACAGGCCCAGAGACAACCACTATAGCGCAAACAACAACTGCTGTGGAAACGACAACCATGGCTGCTACGACTGTGCCAGAAACAACTAGTGATGCTGCTACCTCCACAGTGGAAGAAACAACATCACACATTGAGTCGACCACAGTTCCATTGACAACTACAGATGGGGAGACAACCACAGTTTCTGAGACAACAACTCTTGAAAAAACAACATCAGCAGTGGAATCAACAACCATGGCTGAAACAACTGTTCCAGAAACAACAACCGGTATAGAAACTTCAACCGGAGCAGAAACAACAACACAGATGGAATCAACCACAGTTCAATTGACAACCACAAACGTTGAGACAACCACTGCTGGTAATTATTTCTCCCTTTTCTACATAACGCCCATCATAGCCTACATTTTTTCATTACTTCCAGGTTCTATGTAAATCATTGTTTCTATTCGGTGCTCTATTATTAATTGTATTATCCAACTTCTATGTTATCTTTTAGGTATCCTGGTTGAAACTGGAAGTATGCGTTTGACCTCTTTAAGTTGGGATAAGAAGTTATCTGATCCTAACTCAAACGAATACAAAGAACTGGAGTCAGACTTCCTGAATATGGTGAGCTTACTCTGGCCATTCCCCTTTTCTCATCCTAATGGTAGCTTTTTGTATAGTCTAATCGCAATTTAGTGTCATATCAGTTGTCTGTGTTTCGAAACACTCACTGCATATATTTCATTATTTTCAATTTTATTGTAGGTGAGTTAGATACAACAGCTTACAGTGCTCATCTCAGCAAATTCCTGGAAAATTAGAATCTGCTTTCCTGTCACCAATATTCGCTACATATTCAGTTCAAAGTTATATCATATGTGCATAGTCTATGGTACCGTTCCCTATAAGAGATGTTGTTAGGCGAGGTAGTCTCAAAATTGCAAGATAGTCTCAAAATACTATGGTTTTGTGACAACCTTGCAACCCTCAGGCTAGATAGTCTCAAAATTGCGAGATAGTCTCAAAACACTTGTCAGGCTAGAAAGTCTCAAAATTGCAAGATAGTCTCAAAATACTATAGTTTTGTTAGTATCTTGCAACCCTCGTTTGTTGTGAATTTAGTGTTCATTCCATGCTACTGTTTATAATTATTGCCACTAGAAGACTGTATTGTGTTAGTTTTGAGATTGTGTCTTTGTCCACTTGTATCTGTGAATATGTGTGTTGAACTGAGTGTAAAAATACGCTCTGTTAGTACATATGTTGTGTTTTGTTTTGTGCTGTTAGTAAATAAAATATGTTGTGTTTTGTTTTGTGCGTCACTTCTTTTTCCAATGTAAAAGGAATTCTTTGTTGTGCGTGTATGTGTATGTATGTGTATGTGTACGTTTATGTGTGTATTTGTGTGATGTGTTGTTGTATCTATGTTAATGAATTCATCGAATTTGTTGATTGTACTGTGTGTATCACTGTCCTATTACAAAGTATGTGTGTAAGAGAGTCTTTGTAAGAGAGACTTTGTATCAATGATCATGCTATGTCTTGCGATCTATATAATATTATCTGTTTCATAGATTGGACTAATTAGCATTTTTGACGGTGATGTTATCAGATCTAGTCTTAGGATAGTACTACATTATGAATGTATCAGGCTTGGTATAGCCATTTGAGACTTAATGACATTTCTGATAGTTGATCTGGTAAGTGTCAACAATTACAATCTTTGTTTTGTGTCTGTGGTTTATTATGTTTTCCGTTGTACTGAATCGTTTGCCATATGTAAGTGAACAAAAATACAGCGTATTTGCTTGAGTGAGAAAACGTAAAACATATTGGTTATCCATTTCAGGTTGGCCCCATCATTGAAGCAGTCGCCAGTAATTATTATATTAGGATATCCAGTGTGACATTTAGGTAGGTCTGTTAATTTTAAAAAGAATCAAATCATAAATTTGTTCTACCTTAATCAGTGACTGATAATAATTCATTTGTTTTATCTTTTACAACATAACCTGTCGTAGTGGACTAGTATACACAGACTTAATGAGACACCATTAATTCCAAATGAATATTTAATGAGGATCTTATGGTTAATCATTATTGAGTCTGTGCAAATAATGGAATAATTTGATATTAACGACCATATTTGACAGCCATATAGATTGATTGTGGTTGATTGTTATTCTAGATCATGTAGTTATGATTTATACCATTTTGTATTTACAGTGAAGATAGTGGTGTCATCGTTATTTTCAACATAGAAGTATCATCAGAGGCTCCTTCATCAATATTTGATGACATGGACACAGCACTAAATGATGAGACGGCTAGTGGATATCTTGGAAACTTTACCATCGATACATGTTCAGTGAAGATACCTGCAGGTAAATCTTAATGTGACATTTCCTCTGATCACGCTAGACATTGTTCAAACTGCCCAGATCGGAATAAATGGCATTGTTATTCATGAAATGTAATTGGGTAAAACTTTAATATTAAACTGCAGGTTTTATCTGTATGCACATGCTTTGAATAAAAAGAAACCTTTGAAAAGCAAACCAAAAAGAAAAGCATTGAGATGTAAACGTTAAAACTCCTTCCAGATAAACCTTCACCCTGCGATGCTACAACCACTACTGTAGCTGAGACTACGATCGGAGAGGAAACATCGATGATGCAAGAAACCACAGAAGGGCAGACAACCACAGTGTTAGAAACCACCTCCCTACCTGATACAACAACAGCTACGGAGGTGACCACAGTGTTTGAAACCACCTCAATACTTGATGGAACAACAGATGGGGACACTACCACAGTGTTAAAAACCAGCTCTGTACCTGAGACAACAACAGCAGCGGAGACAACCACACTGTTAGAATCCACCTCTCTACCTGAGACAACAACAGAAGGGGAGACAACCAGAGTCATAGGAACTACCTCGTTACCTGGCACAACAACAGAAGAGCAGACGACCAGAGTGTTAGAAACCACCTCAATACTTGATGGAACAACAGATGGGGGCACTACCGCAGTGTTAGAAACCACCTCTCTACCTGAGACAACAACAGCAGGGGAGACAACCACAGTGCTAGAAACGACCTCCCTACCTGACACCACAGCCGTGTTAGAAGCCAGCTCTGTACCTGAGACAACAACAGCAGGGCAGACAACCACATTGTTAGATTCCACCTCTCTACCTGAGACAACAACAGAAGGGCAGACAACCACAGTGCTAGAAACAACTTCCCCACCTGACACAACAACAGAAGGGCAGACGACCACAGTATTAGAGAGCACCTCTCTACCTGGCACAACAACAGAAGGGCAGACAACCACAGTGCTAGAAATAACTTCCCCACCTGACACAACAACAGAAGGGCAGACGACCACAGTATTAGAGAGCACCTCTCTACCTGGCACAACAACAGAAGGGGAGACAACCACAGTGTTAGAAACCAGCTCTGAATCTAAGATAACAACAGAAGGGAAGACAACCACATTGTTAGATTCCACCTCTCTACCTGAGACAACAAAAGAAGGGCAGACGACTTCAATGCTAGAAACGACCTCCCTACCTGACACAACAACAGAAGGGCAGAAGACCACAGTGTTAGAAACCACCTCTGTACCTGAGACAACAACAGCAGGGGAGACAACCACAGTGCTAGAAACGACCTCCCTACCTGACACCACAACCGTGTTAGAAACCAGCTCTGTACCTGAGACAACAACAGCAGGGCAGACAACCACATTGTTAGATTCCACCTCTCTACCTGAGACAACAACAGAAGGGGAGACAACCACAGTGTCAAAAACAACCTCCCTACCTGACTCAACGGCAGAAGGGCAGACGACCACAGTCTTAGGAACTACCTCCCTACCTAGCACAACAACAGCTATGGAGACAACCGCAGTGTTAGAAACCAGCTCTGTACCTGAGACCACAACAGCAGCGGAGACAACCACACTGTTAGAATCCACCTCTCTACCTGAGACAACAACAGCAGGGGAGACAACCACATTGTTAGATTCAACCTCTCTACCTGAGACAACAACAGAAGGGCAGACGACTACAGTGCTAGAAACTACCTCCCTACTTGGCACCACAACAGTATTAGAAACCAGCTCTGTACCTGAGACAACAACAGCAGGGCAGACAACGACATTGTTAGATTCCACCTCTCTACCTGAGACAACAACAGAAGGGGAGACAACCACAGTGTCAGAAACAACCTCCATACCTGACTCAACGACAGAGGGGCAGACGACCACAGTGTTAGAAACGACCTCCCTACCTGATACAACAACAGCTCCGGAGACAACTACAGCATTAGAAACCAGCTCTGTACCTGAGACAACAACAGGAGGGGAGACAACCACAGTGTTAGAAACGACCTCCCTACCTGGCACAACAACAGAAGGACAGACGACCACAGTGTTAGAAACGACCTCCCTACCTGACTCAACAACAGAAGGACAGACCACCACAGTGTTAGAAGCCACCTCCCTACCCCAAGCAACAACAACTACAGAGACAACCACAGTGTTAAAAACCAGCTCTGTACCTGAGACAACAACAGCAGGGGAGACAACCACATTGTCAGATTCCACCTCTCTACCTGAGACAACAACAGAAGGGCAGACGACTACAGTGCTAGAAACGACCTCCCTACCTGACACAACAACAGAAGGGCAGACGACCACAGTATTAGAGAGCACCTCTCTACCTCAGACAACAACAGCAGGGGAGACAACCACAGTGCTAGAAACGACCTCCCTACCTGACACCACAACAGTGTTAGAAACCAGCTCTGTACCTGAGACAACAACAGCAGGGCAGACAACCACATTGTTAGATTCCACCTCTTTACCTGAGACAACAACAGAAGGGGAGACAACCACAGTGTCAGAAACAACCTCCCTACCTGAATCTACGACAGAACGGCAGACGACCACAGTCTTAGGAACTACCTCCCTACCTGGCACAACAACAGCTATGGAGACAACTACAGCATTAGAAACCAGCTCTGTACCTGAGACAACACCAGCAGCGGAGACAACCAAACTGTTAGAATCCACCTCTCTACCTGACACAACAACAGAAGGGGAGACAACCACAGTATTAGAGAGCACTTCTCTACCTGAGACAAAAACAGAAGGGCAGACGACCACAGTGTTAGAAACGACCTCCCTACCTGATACAACAACAGCTCCGGAGACAACCACAGTTTTAGAAAGCAGCTCTGTACCTGAAACAACAACAGGAGGGGAGACAACCACAGTGTTAGAAACGACCTCCCTACCTGGCACAACAACAGAAGGACAGACGACCACAGTGTTAGAAGCCACCTCCCTACTCGAAACAACAACAGCTACAGAGACAACCACAGTGTTAAAAACCAGCTCTGTACCTGAGACAACAACAGGAGGGGAGACAACCACATTGTCAGATTCCACCTCTCTACTTGAGACAACAACAGAAGGGCAGACGACAACAGTGTTAGAAACGACCTCCGTACTTGGCACAACAACAGATGGGCAGACGACTACATTGTTAGATTCCACCTCTCTAGCTGAGACAACAACAGAAGGGCAGACGACCACAGTCTTAGAAACCACCTCCCTACCTGATACAACAACATCTATGGAGACAACCACAGTTTTAGAAACCAGCTCTGTACCTGAGACAACAACAGCAGGGGAGACAACCACAGTGTCAGATGCCACTTCTGTACCAGACACAACAACAGAACGGGAGACAACCACCCTGTTAGAAACCACCTCTCTACCTGAAACAACAACAGCAAGGGAGACAACCACCCTGTTAGAAACCACCTCCCTCCCTGAGACTGGAACAGAAGGGCAGACAACCACAGTGTTAGAAACCACCTCCCTACCTGAGACAACAACAGCTATGGAGACAACCACGGTGATAGATACCACTTCTGTAGCTGAGACAACAACAGCAGGGGAGACAACAACATTGTTAGATACCACTTCTGTACCAGACACAACAACAGAAGGGCAGACAACCACCCTGTTAGAAACCACCTCCCAACTTGATACAACAACAGCTATGGAGACAACCACAGTCTTAAAAACCAGCTCTGTACCTGAGACAACAACAGCAGGGGAGACAACTACATTGTTAGAAACCACCTCCGTACCTGAGACAACAACAGAAGGGGAGACAACCACAGTCTTAGATACCACTTCTGTACCAGACACAACAACAGAAGGGGAGACAACCACCCTGTTAGAAACCACCTCCCTACCTGACACAGCAACAGAAGGGCAGACGACCACAGTATTAGAGAGCACCTCTCTACCTGAGACAACAACAGAAGGGCAGACAACCACAGTGTTAGAAACCACCTCCCTACCTGAGACGACAACATCTATGGAGACAGCCACACTGTTAGAAACCAGCTCTGTACCTGAAACAACAACAGAAGGGGAGACAACCACAGTATTAGAAGCCAACTCCCTACCCGACACAACAACAGAAGGGCAGACAACCACAGTGTTAGAGAGCACCTCTCTACCTGAGACAACAACAGAAGGGCAGATGACCACAGTGTTAGAAACGACCTCCCTACCTGATAAAACAACAGAAGGGCAGACAACCACAGTATTAGAGAGCACCTCCCTACCTGGCACAACAACAGAAGGACAGACGACCACAGTGTTAGAAGCCACCTCCCTACTCGAAACAACAACAGCTACAGAGACAACCACAGTGTTAGAAACCAGCTCTGTACCTGAGACAACAACAGCAGGGGAGACAACCACAGTGTCAGAATCCACCTCTCTACCTGAGAAAACAACAGAAGGGCAGACGACCACAGTCTTAGAAACCACCTCCCTACCTGATACAACAACAGCTATGGAGGCAACCACAGTGCTAGAATCCACCTCTCTACCTGAGACAACAACAGAAGGTCAGACGACTTCAGTGTTAGAAACTACTTCCACACTTGATGGAACAACAGATGGGGACACTACCACAGTGTTAGAAACCACCTCTCTAGCTGAGACAACAACAGCAGGGGAGACAACCACAGTGTTTGAATCCACCTCTTTACCTGAAACAACAACAGAAGGTCAGACGACTACAGTGTTAGAAACGACCTCCCTACCTGGCACAACAACGGAAGGGCAGACTACCACAGTCTTAGAAACCAGCTCTGTACCTGAGACAACAACAGCAGGGCAGACAACCACAGTCTTAGGAACCACCTCCCTAGCTGATACAACGACAGAAGGGCAGACTACCACAGTCTTAGAAACCAGTTCTGTACCTGAGACAACAACAGAAAAGGAGACAACTACTGTAATAGACACCACTTCTGTAGCTGACACAACAACAGAAGCAGAGACAACCACAGTGTTAGAAACCACCTCCGTACCTGAGACAACAACAGAAGGGGAGCCAACCACAGTGTTAGATACCACTTCTGTACCAGACACAACAACAGAAGGGGAGACAACCACAGTGTTAGAAACCACCTCTATACCTAAGACGACAGCAGAAGGGGAGACGACCACAAAGTCACAGACAACTTCTGTACCTGACACAACAACAGAAGGAGAAACGACCACAGTGTTAGAAACCACTGCAGAAACTAATACTGTTTCTGAGATAACAACAGAAGAGGAAACATCAACAATGTCTGCCACCACTTCTGTAGCTGAAACAACAACGGAACTTGATACTTCAACTGCAGGTATGGCTTAGTTAATTTGTCCAAGTCATTTTGCTTACTGAGGCTGCATAAGAGAATAGGTTTAATATCCCTTCCTCAATAAGAAAAATCTTGAATTATGATTCATGTTTATCTTTAAGAAATGCACATTGCAGGAGATAGATACTCTTTCTCTGGAAGTGTAAACAGCACTTCTCTGGTTTTGTCTGAGATTGACAAAAAAATAGATCTGCTACTGCTGTACACAATTTTCATTTCAAAGGCTTTTGAATATGATAACTGTATCTCTATTAACATTGCATCTGTATAGTGTTTTCTGATTAAACTAATGGACAGGTTACTGATGCAATGTTGAAATGCTTATTGTTGTATTCCTTGTTTGATCTAGGACCAGTTACCTTTGAGGGATCATTCAAGGTCACATCATTGACCTGGGATAGTAACCTTGAAGACAAGAACTCAACCGAATACTGGGATCTTCGGGACTCACTCATACCTTTGGTAATATTATTTAACTGTATTTTTCTCTGTGCACATACAATGTTACACTATATCAGATTAGTTTGAATAATGGTTCCATGAATATGCTATTTATTGCATGTAATACCGTATATTACAGGTATTACAGGACAAGAGGGCCTATAATGATGGTATAGAATGTGTATGCCATGAATGTCTGGCTCACCTTAATGTAACTATGCTACATATGAAAACAAGGCAACGGAAATAAGTGCTAGCAGTGGTATGGAAGTAAGGAAAACATAAATGAGACATAGCTTAATTCTGCTACTTTCCTTTTTCAGATTGAGAATGTTGGATCAACCATAGGAGGAAGCCTATTCAAAGCAGTCACTGATGTTACATTCTCGTAAGTTCTCACTTCATGAAGTCCCTTTGTAAAAGAATACATTAACTCTCATTAGTGGGCTAGTGCATTAATGCACTACCCGGTCAATAACGACCAGTGCAATAGTACACTTTGAGGAGGGCATTCTTCATATTTTATTATCCTGAGCACCACAAAAAAATATATTGAACAGACATGTCCTGTAATTATGGTACCCTATGAAAGCAAATCACGTACAGATTGCAGATCAAACATTTGGAAACATGTATCTCAAAATTTAATATTGATTCTCATATTTACCTCATCGTAACCCTTTATCTCAATACTACTTGGTCTGGGGCATCAATGTGCCGTATTCTAGGGAGTTTGGACAATCATAGACCCGGTAGGAAAGAGTTGACCCATTGTGGGCGAATATACTCTACCTCCACCCCAGGTCGAATGTAGATTATTTACTACACCCTGCAGGGCCGAATGTTGACTATAATTGACATAACAATATCGGTTTTAAGAAACCCTCAGTCCCACGGAAAAAGATCTGGCCCCTGGCTGGAATTAATTTTGTTAGGCCGGCCTCGATGGGTTAAATCCTGAAACAGTTGCCATCCAGTTAGGAAATTAGTTTCTATTTGAATTGCTTCAATTGTAAAATTCACCTTGTGCTTCTCTGTTGGTCCTAGACTGCATTACTATCTGATCACTGGCTGAGTAGCTGGCAGGGGGAAAAGAAGAAGAATGATAATAATCTACATGATCTAGATGAGACCGAAACAAGTTGTTTATTTGTCCACATGTTTTTCTATTTCAGGCAGGGGAGTGTGGTCGTTGATTTCGTAGTTGAATTGGATAGTACAGCATCTGATACGTTGGTCACTTCGATAGAGACAGCCCTGTATGATGCAGCAGTTGCTGAAGAGTTTGGGATCTACACAGTGGACACATGCAGCGTTGTCCTTCCTATCAGTGAGTACAGTTAGATCGACTATTCAAGTTCAAGTTCAAGTATCTTTTATTGAGAACCGATCATTACATGTTTTTCGGGTGCAATATTGGGTCGACAGCCCTCTTTGATATATTATTTTGCTTATTATATTTCATCGAATCTCCAATGTACTGACCAAAATCAATTCAATTGCAGCGTTCTGGACATGAATATGACCATAGCTGTCGTAATGATATCAATTAAACAACTATTACTCACTTACTAACTCCATTATGATCCATTAGAGCATGACTCTTTCATAATAATTCTCACCAAATGATGAGCGATCCAGTATCAGTGAAGAATGAGACTGGTGTTAAGGAGTAAATACCATTAGACGTGTAAAGCTTGCAAATTGGATTTGATTATAGTAAGAAGCGATGTATACGATTGAATAATGAAAGGAATGATGTACTAATAAGTTTTTTTTATCATTTGCAATTTCCAGCTAATATATCACCTTGTTTGAGAACTACTGAAGGTGACACTACAACAGGAGAGGATACAACCACAGTGTTAGAAACCACTTCTGCTCCTGAGACAACTACAGAAGGGATGACAACCACAGTGTTAGACACATCTTCTGTACCTGACATAACAGAAGGAGAGACAACCACAGTCATAGAAAGCACTTCTGTAGCTGAAACAACAGCAGCAGAGGAGACAACCACAGTGTTAGACACCACTTCTGTACCTGACACAACAACAGCTACAGAGACAACCACAGTGTTAGAGACAACAACAGAAGGGGAGACAACCACAGTGTTAGACACCACTTCTGTACCAGACACAACAACAGAAGGGGAGACAACCACCATGTTCGAAACCACTTCTGTACCTGAGACAACAACAGGAGAGGAGACAACCACTATAATAGACACCACTTCTGTACCAGACACAACAGAAGCAGAGACAACCACAGGGTTAGATACGACTTCTGTACCTGACACAACAACAGAAGGGGAGACAACCACAATGTCGGAAACCACCTCCGTACCTGGGACAACAACAGAAGGGGAGACAACCACAGTGTCAGAAACCACCTACGTAACTGAGACAACAACAGAAGGGGAGACAACCACAATGTCAGAAACTACCTCCATACCTGAGACAACAACAGGAGAGGAGACAACCACAGGGTTAGAAACCACTTCTGCTCCTGAGACAACTACAGAAGGGATGACAACCACAGTGTTAGACACATCTTCTGTACCTGACATAATAGAAGGAGAGACAACCACAGTCATAGAAAGCACTTCTGTAGCTGAAACAACAGCAGCAGAGGAGACAACCACAGTGTTAGACACCACTTCTGTACCTGACACAACAACAGCTACAGAGACAACCACAGTGTTAGAGACAACAACAGAAGGGGAGACAACCACAGTGTTAGACACCACTTCTGTACCAGACACAACAACAGAAGGGGAGACAACCACCATGTTCGAAACCACTTCTGTACCTGAGACAACAACAGGAGAGGAGACAACCACTGTAATAGACACCACTTCTGTACCGGACACAACAGAAGCAGAGACAACCACAGGGTTAGATACGACTTCTGTACCTGACACAACAACAGAAGGGGAGACAACCACCATGTTTGAAACCACTTCTGTACCTGAGACAACAACAGGAGAGGAGACAACCACAGTGTTAGATACCACTTCTGTACCTGACACAACAACAGAGGAGGAGACGACAACAACAGAAGGGGAGACAACCACCATGTTTGAAACCACTTCTGTACCTGAGACAACAACAGGAGAGGAGACAACCACAGTGTTAGACACCACTTCTGTACCAGACACAACAACAGAAGGGGAGACAACAACCATGTTTGAAACCACTTCTGTACCTGTGACAACAACAGAAGAAGAGAAAACCACAGTGTTAGACACCACTTCTGTAGCTGACACAACAACAGAAGCAGAGACAACCACAGTGTTAGATACCACTTATGTACCTGAGACAACAACAGAGGAGGAGACAACCACTGTAAAAGACACCACTTCTGTAGCTGACACAACCACAATGTCAGAAACCACCTCTGTACCTGAGACAACAACAGAAGCAGAGACAATAACAGTGTTAGATACCACTTCTGTACCTGAGACAACAACAGAGGAGGAGACAACCACTGGAATAGACACCACTTCTGTGCCTGACACAACAACAGAAGGGGAGACAACCACAGTGTTAGAAACCACCTCTGTACCTGATACAACGACAGAAGTGGAGACAACCACAATGTCAGAAACCACCTCCGTACCTGAGACAGCAACAGAAGAGGAGACAACCACAGTGTTAGACACCACTTCTGTAGCTGACACAACAACAGAAGCAGAGACAACCATGGTGTTAGAAACCACCTCTGTACCTGATACAACGTCAGAAGTGGAGACAACTACGATGTCAGAAACCACTTCTGTGCCTGACACAACAACAGAAGGGGAGACAACCACAGTGTTAGATACCACTTCTGTACCTGACACAGCAACAGAAGGGGAGACAACCACCATGTTTGAAATGACTTCTGTACCTGAGACAACAACAGGAGAGGAGACAACCACAGGGTCAGAAACCACTTCTGTACCTGAGACAACAACAGAGGAGGAGACAACCACTGGAATAGACACCACTTCTGTAGCTGACACAACAACAGAAACAGAGACAACCACAGTGTTAGACACCACTTCTGTAGCTGACACAACAACAGAAACAGAGACAACCACAGTGTCAGAAACCACCTCTGTACCTGATACAACAACAGAAGTGGAGACGACCACAATGTCAGAAACCACCTCCGTACCTGAGACAACAACAAAAGAGGAGACAACCACTGTAATAGACACTACTTCTGTAGCTGACACAACAACAGAAGCAGAGACAACCATGGTGTTAGAAACCACCTCTGTACCTGATACAACAACAGAAGTGGAGACAACTACGATGTCAGAAACCACTTCTGTGCCTGACACAACAACAGAAGGGGAGACAACCACAGTGTTAGAAACCACTTCTGTACCAGACACAACAACAGAAGCAGAGACAACTACAGCGTCAGAAACCACCTCTGTACCTGAGACAACAACAGGAGAGGAGACAACCACACGGTTAGAAACCACTTCTGTACCTGACACAACAACAGAGGTGGAGACAACCACTGTAATAGACACCACTTCTGTAGCTGACACAACAACAGAAGTAGAGACAACCACAGTGTTTGAAACCACCTCTGTACCTGATACAACGACAGAAGTGGAGACAACCACAGTGTTAGAAACCACCTCTGTACCTGAAACTACGACAGAAGTTGAGACAACTACGATGTCAGAAACCACTTCTGTGCCTGACACAACAACAGAAGGGGAGATAACCACAGTGTTAGATACCACTTCCATACCAGACACAACAACAGAAGCAGAGACAACCACAATGTTTGAAACCACTTCTGTACTTGAAACAACCACAGAAGAGGAGACAACCACAATGTCAGAAACCACCTCCATACCTGAGACAACAACAGAAGGGGAGACAACCACAGTGATAGATACCACGTCTGTACCAGACACAACAACAGAAGGGGAGACAACCACCCTGTTAGTCACCACCTCTGTACCTGCCACAACAACAGGGGAGGAGACAACCACAGGGTTAGAAACCACCTCTGTACCTGAGACAACAACAGAGGAGGAGACAACCACTGTTATAGACACCACTTCTGTAGCTGACACAACAACAGAAGCAGAGACAACCACAGTGTTAGAAACAACCTCTGTACCTGATACAACGATAGAAGCAGAGACGACCACAGTGTTAGAAACGACTTCCGTACCTGAGACAACAGCAGGAGAGGAGACAACCACAGGGTTAGAAACCACCTCTGTACCTGAGACGACAACAGAAGAGGAGACAACCACTGTAATACACACCACAACAGAAGCAGAGACAACCACAGTGTTAGAAACCACTTCTGTTCCTGATACGACGGCAGGAGTGGAGACAACTACAATGTCAGAAACCACCTCCGTACTTGAGACAACAACAGAAAGGGAGACAACCACAGGGTTAGAAACCACTTATGTACCTGAGACAACAACAGAGGAGGAGACAACCACTGTAATAGACACCACTTCTTTGCCTGACACAACAACAGAAGGGGAGACAACCACAATGTTTGATACCACTTCTGTACCAGACACAACAACAGAAGCAGAGACAACCACAGTGTTAGAAACCACCTCTGTACCTGATACAACGACAGAAGTGGAGACAACTACGATGTCAGAAACCACTTCTGTGCCTGACACAATAACAGAAGGGGAGACAACCACAGTGTTAGATACCACTTCCGTACCAGACACAACAACAGAAGCAGAGACAACCACAGTGTTTGAAACCACTTCTCTACTTGAAACAACCACAGAAGAGGAGACAACCACAATGTCAGAAACCACCTCCATACCTGAGACAACAACAGAAGGGGAGACAACCACAGGGTTAGAAACCACTTCTGTACCTGAGACAACAACAGAAGAGGAGACAACGACAGTGTTAGACACCACTTCTGTAGCTGACACAACAACAGAAGCAGAGACAACCACAGTGTTAGATACAACTTCTGTATCTTACACAACAACAGAAGGGGAGACAACCACCATGTTCGAAACCACTTCTGTACCTGAGACAACAACAGAAGAGGAGACAACCACTGTTATAGACACCACTTCTGTAGCTGACACAACAACAGAAGCAGAGACAACCACAGTGTTAGAAACCACCTCTGTACCTGGGACAACAACAGAAGCAGAGACAACCACAGTGTTCGATGCAACTTCTGCCCCTGATACAACAACAGAAGGGGAAACAACCACCACTGTGTCAGAAACCACTTCTGTACTTGAAATGACGACAAAAGCAGAAACAACCACAGTGTTAGATACCACTTCTGTACCTGAGACAACAGAAGAGGAGACAACCACAGTGTTAGACACCACTTCTATTCCATACACTACAACAGAAGTAGAGACAACCACAGCGTTAGACACCACTCTCTTGCCTGACACAACAACAGAGGCAGGGACAACCACATTATTGGATACAACTTCTCTCCCAGACACAACAACAGAAGCAGATACAACCACAGTGTTAGGAACTACTTCTGTACCTGACACAATGACAGAAGGGGAGACAACCACTGCGTTAGAAACCTCTTCTGTACCTAAAAGAACAACAGAAGGGGAGACAACCACAGTGTTTGTAACCACCTCCACACCTGAGATAACAACAGAAAGGGTGACAAGCACAGTGTTAGAAACCACTTCCGTACCTCAAACTACAACAGAAGTAAAGATGACCACAGGGTTAGAAACTACTTCTGTACCGGAGACAACATCAGAAGGGGAGACAACCACAGTCCCAGAGACAACTACTGTAGAGCAAAAATCAACCGCAGTGGAAGCGACAACTGTGGAACAGACAACTGTCCAGCCTCCAAGTAAGTTATTAGTATGTCTAATAACGATTTAGATACAACTGCCAATATCTATACAAATCAGTAAATATTTTGTGATGAATTCCTGATGTATAATTATGCACATATTTTCCCCCACCAATTTATCATCAATTGTGTACAGGCAAGGAGAAAGGGATATCTGATGAAAATGTCAACTTTAAAATTGATATCATAAGCTTTCCATTGGTATATTACACAAGAGGATATCATTTCTAGTTATTGAGAAATGGCTATATGAATATGGGTGGGCATGGCCCTGTCCAAACCCCCAATTAGCTCTAAGTCTTATAGTTTCCAAGATATCTCTATCTAATTAGCATAATTAGAATAAATAGAAAATGATCATACATTTTCCTCCTATAGGCCATAGCTTTTGATCTAGAAATGATAATTTTATTCTGTTTTGACTATAGTAATCTGTGTGAATCATTTTATCAATGGGCTTCTTTATTTTCTGTTTTTGGAATGAAAATCATGTTTCCATGGCAACACATATTAACAAAGACACTCATTTAGGCTCTAAAACGTTCCTTTTGCATTCCAAATAAGGAAGCTTTTCACAAAGAATGGAATGTTTTGTATAAAACTACTGAATTCTCCAGAAAAAGTACCAAAAAATAAATATTAGTCTGTTTCTTCCAATTTAGGCCATGGTGGAGCCCCCTGGTGGCAAAAATTGGTATTAATCCCGCGGGGATACCCCTTTCTGCTTGCCTGCTCACAATTATTCTGAAGTATACCGTATTGGATGGAAATCAAATGCTTTTTTACTTCAGCAAATATTATGATCATTCAGTGCCCTTAGGAATTCATATCCACCTTTTATTTTAGTTCCGGATAACCGCCTCTATCCCTATGGCACTGGTTATGGTGACACACTGCTGGATCCTCAGGGAGCAAAATCTGCGATGTCAAGTGAAATCAAACTCACTTCTTCCTTTGTGTTATTTGGCACTTGTTTCAAAGCCTTCAAGGTTAGTACCTGCATGTTTTATTGGGCAACAACATACAATGGTTATTCATGTAACATGAAATAGTTATTATATTGCTTATTATTATATAGACAATTCCAAAATGACCTTTGATGAAAACCTGGCTTCAGTTATTCTTCAAGCATGAGAAATTCATATTGATCATTCCTTACAGGTCCATACAAATGGCTATGCGGTGTTTGACAACTACCCTGATAGGAGAAGCCCTGCGACCTTGCCACTGAAGATTCAGGGCATTGATACCAGTCGGATAGCTATGCTTGCCCCGTTGTTCACCGATAACGATGCAGCATATGGACAAGTACATTATCAGGTAAACCCTAATTTCTATTAATATGTTACTTAGCATTTTGCATCACGATTATTATTAATCTTTATAAAATGATTCCAAACAGCTAAGATACTACAATACCGTCGGTATAAGGTTCCAGGTTTTGATAGAGTACTGATCTTATTATAAAGGCTGGATATCTCTCTAGGGGTCTGAAAATTGTTCTTAAGCACTAAGCAGGACTCTGAATCAGCACCTGGGTATCAGCACTGCCAAATTGAAGAGCACCCTGGTGCATTATCGTGACGGTACGGTAATTCAAATAGATACAATATTTCTGCAACCATGAAGACATCACGTGAATGGTCCTCATCAAGTTTTTGACTATCTATAAGTGAACAAAGCTGAATGAACTACGCTCAACTTAGTTATCAAATGGATCTTATGTACATATTTTCTGTAATTCCTTGAACGTTGGCTCCTTGTTAATTAGGTTATGAAATTTCAACTGCTTTTTCCTCATCCAGGTGTATAACAGCAACACGGCGAGCTCACAGGCTAAGACCTATGTGCTGAACCGTGCCAGTATCGATGCGGTGAAGTATGGTGGTGTGTCCTCCTTCACTGCCTCCCAGGTGTTGCTGGCCACGTGGACCGGCATGAAGCCACGCGTGGACTATGTGAGCACCCTCACCTCGTACAGCAACAACTTCCAGCTAGTTCTGATGACAGAGGACAGCAGTCAACGCACCCTGGTGCTCTTCATCTATGACAGCCTTACCTGGGACTCGGCCATTGGCTGGGAGAGCACTGTGGGCTGGTACACACAGGTGAAGACTGCAGTGGAACTCAATGAGAACAGCTTCTCCAACACTGGCCAGGTCTTCAACCTAGACACCATACAGGGCAACACAGGTAGGTCAAGGCTCTCTGAATCTGTTATCATACCTTTCATTCAAATAATGATAAAATCATGTAACCTACAGTTCAAATATATGATGGATACTACTATAGTCCTAGTTTTACCTTGCTGTTGATTCATATAATATTATAAACAGTAAATCTAGGTTTCATGTGTGCCTGTTCCACACATACATGAAGAAGAAAGATTGAAATTTGGAATTCAGCCCCTGTTGCTCCCTAGTTGGTAAATGTTATGCTAATAAATAAATCAAAACCATGTCATGGAGACAGTTTATTGACTATATGCATTTTCTGATCCAATTTTCAGGCACAAATGGTATCTGGGTTTACCAGCTATTCTCGTCGGGCCCGAAGACCATTGACTACGGCGCGCTGTGTGAAAACTGGGTTACAGCACAACCAGGTATAGCTGACATTCAGCTCATGCTGCAGTATGGTGCCAAGCCCTGTCCATGTGACCTGAACCTCGCCAAGGCTGATCTTGGTTGGACGGCATATTCCCAGATAGGTATCGATAGTGACAGTGTGTGCTATGTGCAGACTGTGTCATCAACGTATGGCATCCAGGTGAGTGTATTGAACATGCATCCCAGCTAACAAAAAAACGTTATTTTACGTCAAAATAACGTTTTAAACTTTACATGACGTTATGCCATAATAAAGAGCCTTAGAAAAACGTTGACATATAACGTTATATAACGTTATGAAATGGTGTATAACGTTATTTGTTTACTGGGATGGATTTAGATGCTGCACATGTGTTACACCTTCTAATGCTGTACTTATCTTTCTGTTGCTTTAATGGACCACTATTTTTGAATATCTAGACTTATTTCACACTGAAGTTTTGAATTGTCTCTGTCTCATTTTGAGATTATGATTATTATGTTGTAAAGTATATGAACGGAGAACTGTGTGAAATGTGCAGAGTTGGGTGACCCATACCTCAGACCAGTCATTAAGCCTTCAACTGTCATGAGACATGGCAGGAAGCCCTGTTCTAGTCTCTGTCCAGGTGATCATTAACCATACCATTAAATGTATGACTGTTTGACTTGAATACCTGGTTGTGTTGTAGACGTGTTGTTACGACCAGACAAAAGGCGTTCTGCAACTGGCGGCGGACGGTACAGCCGGCAGTATCTACCCGGCGCATCCTCTCTACGAAAGTAATGTAAGTATCATTATGTCATTATAGATCATACTGGGAAGATTAGGCATGAAAGTGTCCTTTATCTATTGATCGTCATTAGAGCTCATTATCCAGCCCTTAGAGGATTAAGTATTAAGACATAGAACTCTGGAAGATGAACATTCATAATTTTAGAGATGTGTGAGTGTTTCTGTAAAAGCAGGTGACAACCAAACTGAATTAACTCACTATTTAAGCAGATATTAGATATGCAGCATAGTAGTGGCAGAGACAACACATTCCTTGTCTCGAGCCATTTTTATGAGGTGTAACGATGTCTTACCCGCGCCATCGATTGAATGAAACAACTTTTTCATACAATAATCTTGCATACTGTTTTGATATTTGAATTTTTTTATGATTTCCTTAATCACTTGATTTAATTACTAGACATGGGCCACGTCGCAGAAGAGTCCCCGTGAATGGTGCTGTTCGCTGTCCGCCAAGTGCGTCCTTTACTACACCGTGCGACCCATGGACAACTGCCGCAACTACGAACCTGCCCTCATAGGTAGGACGCCGAGCAAGCATAATGCTCAGGCGTGGAGTCCAGGCTCTCATAATAGACCTTCTTTTAGTGACTGATTTGGTTTTGCTGTAAAGCCACTCAAAAAAAAAGTTTCTCATCACCCGGCAGTGAAAAATATGACGAGGGCGTTTTTTAATTTTTTTTTACTGAGGGGTAAAACGTATAGGAAAATCAAGACTTTCCGTGAATGATTTTCACATTTTAGTAGTTAAGAGTTTATCAATCAAAAATTTGTATAAAACGTGTTATATTGTAAGCTGTTCCTAACGTACTGTATTATAGATAGCATAAGCTTTAATTTGATACCAAATATAACAATATTTGACCATTCCTTTCTTCTTTTTTTTTTATTAAAAATCTTCAAATAAAAAGAGTTTTCCCCAAATCATGATTTTTATGATGCACGCTGTGATGAGAAACCAGTTCATCTTTTTGAGTGGCCTAACGTATAGATTTTATTTGTGCCAGAGAGAGCTAATTCCATCCCATTTGGACCTTGCTACTAGCAATACCTCTACTAGTGGCAGTGGTAACTAGCTAATATATGTAAGTAACTATTGAATGCTAAATTTTGGGGTATTTGGATGCAGAGTATCAATAACTGTCTGGACATCCGTGTTTGCCATACATTGTTACATGTATATCTTAACCAACTTCACGCTGTGTCTTGCACTTTGCAGCCTGGGGGTACGGAGACCCGCACGTGAAGACTATTGACGGCCTGGACTATACGTTTAACGGGCTGGGTGAGTACTGGCTCGTCAAGACCAACCAGTCCCAGTTCACCCTGCAGGGCAGGACTGTGCGCGCGCAGAATGACCAGGGCATGGAGACATCCGACGCCACCGTGTGGGGCGCCTTTGTCGGCAAGGACGTGGGTATGGCCGCCGAGGTACAAGTGGAGATGGACGCCGACCGCACAGGTGAAACTTATGTTCCATTTTTATTTGTGAATCTTTTCTTTTTTCTCTCTGTTATTTTTTTTTCTTTGGGGGGGGGGTACTTATGGCTTTTATGGTTTTTGGTTTAGTCCCTTTGTCATTATGTGCTGAGCACTAGAGAGACAGGCAGTAGGTAGAGTTTTACGTTTTACTTAATTTAAACGCCATGGGGTACAAATCCATTCACAGTGCATCGACCCCTCAATACGTGACAGGCATAGTATACGTGATATGTGGCCCGTTAATGGGTAAATCGCAGAGCGTGTACTTTATTACATAGTCAATTTTAACTGATTAACAAATTCAACATGTCTTATCGCCTAATGAAGAGTGATCAACTAGACCAAAACGTCGCAACAATTATTCCCTCCACCACGTCCATGTAAGAATATCCCCTCAACTGTATGCAACTTCTCTGGCCTTGTTTGATAATACCTCTACTAAAACACACATCTTACTGTTCCCCCAACAGGTCTAGAAATCCATGTAGACGGCAGGAATGAGACGGTAGAATTTGAAGCCCTCGCCATAGACGCCTTTTTCTCTGGAAAGAACTTTGTGTTACAACGAAAGGCTGACTTAAGCCTGTCCATCTCATTC
The DNA here is from genome assembly GCA_947462335.1 of Harmothoe impar. Taxonomy (NCBI): domain Eukaryota; kingdom Metazoa; phylum Annelida; class Polychaeta; order Phyllodocida; family Polynoidae; genus Harmothoe; species Harmothoe impar. The sequence goes on along the minus strand of OX381721.1, from coordinate 11,155,368 downwards.
ACTTCAGGTATGTCTCATTTGTGTTATCATCTATTTTCACATGAAGCTACACTGTTATCAAAAGGTGTACCATATTTTTTTTAATCAAATCGGTGAATTGGCAAGCATGTAAATACACCATTAGATTGGCACTTTATATCACGTGGAATATGAAGATCACCATGGATTTAGGCCCTGCATGAGGCACTAATGCATCGCCTGCAAATTATTCACTGGTGCTGTATTGGTGCATCATTATGACAACTGAGCAAGAATATCGAGGTGTTATCCTGCCATCAATTAAAGGGTTATAAAGAGTACAATACCCTGGTTACATTAAGACTGTGATGGCTTGCAGGCTTCACCATTTCGGTGACCTTGAATCTGGGTGCCCTTGACCTGGTGATGGCTACACCCACCTCGTACCGCGACCAGACCCTCGGCCTGCTCGGGGTCTACAACGGCGACCCCGCCGACGACCTCACAGCGCCAGATGGTACCGTCCTCCCCAGCAACTCAACCACCAAGGACATCTTCAACAACTTTGGTGAAAAGTGTAAGTATGAATTATATAAATGTGTGACAGGAATGATCATTATATGTTAGTAGTATCATAAGATAACGGGAGTTCTGCATTATATATTTTTATCATGGAAATATTGCTTTGCTTATCTATATCGCGCCGAGAACTTTCATCAGCGTGGATAACTGTGGTAGTGCTGAGTTTGTGGCCTTTTTTTCACAGGCACCTTTTAACATCTCATGACCATTACCTGCCAGTTTCAGTATCCACAATATCAAACAGAAAAGCACTAACAAACTAAAAGTGCTAAATTTAAGCATCTTATTGACTCTACAAGATTGACACACTCCTAAAGGGTGGCATGGCGTATAGATGTAGCCCTGGCAAGTAGGCACGCCGAGGCTGTACGTTAAACGGTTAATACACTAATTAAAACAGAACTACTATGGTGGTTTGTATGTACAGAAAACCTGACACAGTCAAGTAGAATTATGTGGAATCTATTGCTGAGAATAATGTACAAGGCAGTGGTAGAAACATTTTGAGAAACATGTTGCGAGAATGATATCGACGTTTCGACTAAATTTATCAGTCTTTTTGAGGAAACTGAACTAAGTAGACCAGTGGTACCAGTGTCAAACACTAACCGTTAAGTATCTCTCCTCCAGGGCGCGTGACACAGCAGGAGTCCATCTTCCACTACTGGGGTACCCAGACGTACGCCAACCTCAACCCCAGCTCCTTCACGCCCCTGTTTGAGGCCACCTTCTCCAGCCCTGCGGCTGAGGCCATGGCAATGAGTGTGTGTAACAACGACACCAGCTGTCTGTTCGACATCGCCTCCACCGGCATCGTAGCTGTGGGACAGGCCACCCTACAGGTTAACGCCAAGAACATCATCACCAACGAAGTGCTAGGTAAGTCAATTAAGTCTTGGCACCAAGGGGTTTGTGGATTTCTGTTGGAGCTCTAGGTGGAGGGCAAAATTGTGTCATAATGAAATACAAAGTGGGTGTGAGGATGACCATTATTTTAATGGTTGCTGGTGGGGGGCGAAATTGTGTTGAGATTTGCTACAACCCAAGGCAATCTATAATAGCAAGAGAGGCATACGTCACCCGTCCCTGATATTTCAGTTTTCTCCATGGAGAAAGGGAAGTATTATCGAATATACCAATGACAGCCTCCATTGATACATTGATGAGTTCATCTTAACATGTGCACAACTTTGAATCATTATTAATTTTATTATAAAGGCCCTTGATAACGGTTTATAGATATAATGAAATATACCCACATTGTGTTAAAGGGGCAATCTCACCACTCGCACTTAACTACATAGTAGACTAGCCCAGTACTAGAATTGTGAGTGGGATACGCTTGGTGATTATGCCACTTTAACTCCTGTGCCTGGCAGTGTAAATGGTGATGCATGTGCACGTCTTCTTCCACAGAAAACACGGCCCCGGTGATTGACGGTGATTCTGTGTTCAACGTGACCTTCGGTGTGGAGAACACGTTCAAGGTCAAGGCCACGGACGTGGACGGAGACAAGGTCACGCTGTCAGTGAGCACCATGCTCCCAGATGGCGCCACTTACACCGCCATTACCACCGACACAGGAACCTTCACCTGGACCCCAGAGAACCTGAACGCCGTCAACATCACGTGAGTACAAGATATTGTTTACTGTATGCAGTATACAGCTTTTGAATAAAAAAAAGTCCCAAGGAGAGGAGCCAGAAGAAATGGTGTTGAATAATTATAAGCACTTATCAAGGGACATAAGTATCATAAGTATCGTAGTAAGCTAAGCAAGGTATGGAGAAAAAATGAAAATGGTGTGATATTTTCTTACATAATGTTAGGGTGCTTAAGCTATTAAATCTGGGCAACCTAGATGTCTATCAGGGTAATTTGACGTTCTCAGATATCATCACCAACCCTATATAAATTATACGGAGGTTCTCTCACTGTTCAAATCTATGGTTCCTACGTTGCAGATTTAACGCCATCGATGACCGTGGAGCAAGTGCCGCTGAACTGATCGTCAAGGTGAACCTGTGTAACTGCGCCAAGAATAACGGCGAGTGTATGTTCCTGGTACCCCAGGGTGGCGCTGATGAGACTTACGACTTCCACATCGCCGCCTGCGACTGTGTCACAGGCTATGGAGGTAAGGGTTCTGAACAACATGGGGCTTAGATATTTTGTCATTGTATTCAGACGCCGCTTTTATTGTGCTTTCCTGGTGCTATTTTGAGGTGATTTGTCGGTCGAGTCAGCCCTGCATTTTCATGTTTATCCAGGCAGGCTACTTGTAGAAGTAGTATTGGCATTTGCATTTGTATACATGTACACATTTGTACTTAGTATAGCCATGGGTGTAGGCAGGGTTACTTGTGAGTAGTATACAGACATTTTCATACGTACCGTGTACAAGCAGGGCTTTTGGTGAGTAGTATAGGAATTTTCATTTCTATCCAGGCATGGCTACTTGTAAGTAGTATAGACATTTTCATTTCTATCCAGGCAGGGCTACTTATAGATAATATACTCATTTTTTTACGTTTACCTAGTTACCAGCCACTCGGACTAGTACTCTATTCAATTCAATTCAATTTGACAAAGTATGTATACAACCCTGCTGTTATCCCACTGCTGACCCTCCATTCTGGCGTGTGTGTTCTAGGTGACTATTGTGAGTATGAGCTTGACGGCTGTGAAGACGAGCCATGCTACCAGGGCGCTAACTGCACCGACCTGAGCCCGGAGCAGGAGGTCCTACAGGGACTCACTCACATCTGCTCAGACTGCCCGACAGGCCTCATCGAGATGGACAACAACTGTCAGGGTAAGAACAACCGAGACTCGCTCAACCAGTACCTTTTTCTGCCACAAGAGCTGCAAATGGGACTGGTGGAACTGCTATATTTAGATTGTTACTTCCTGTCAGGCTGTGCACAGGAATTGGTGTACAGGATTTGATTGGTCAACTCCTGAGGGCAAGTTAGGGAAACAAGTTTTTTATATGAGTTTGCCCAGACTCTTCTATTTAGAGTCGGGGCCTGAGACTGGAACAACCAGGAGTTACTTTTCTCTCTGTGCGTATGGGTGTTTGCAGTTTAGAGAGACACCTGGTGGGTTGTATTCTAACTACAGGGCTGCACGCCTGGAGTGCCCCCTGTAGGTAGGAGACGTAACTAACTCAGAGGCGTGAAGCTTTCAACGCAGGTGCAGCTTCAATCCGGATTAAGATTAGACAGCCAGTACCTGTTTGTGGGAAGATGGTTTGTCTCTAGCAGTCAGTGGAAGGGCGGGGTCTCATTCATTTATTGAATATCATGAAAACCTTTCTTTTTAAAATCTAATTGCTGTAAAACCAATAATGCTCTACGTGAAATAGCAAAAGAAAACCCAGAGAAATACTCTACCCTCATAAATGCTTTAGGTTCAAACTAAACATTCTCCCGGTCAGTCCCATTGACTATTGCAATCCGCTGCTCTAACATGTACCATCACATTCATGTAGTATAATGATAGGAACTTGTCATTGAAAGGTTTTTAATACAAATTGTAATACCCATTTTCATTTATGTACATATAGATATCAATGAGTGTCTGAATGACGCGGATAACCAGTGTGCCCAGACATGCTCCAACCGGGTTGGAAGCTATGTGTGCGGTTGTCGGGATGGCTACAAACTCAATGGACTATACAACTGTGATGGTAAGATCCAATTAGAGCTCTATTAAATACAATTTAATACCCATTTTTCTCTATCACGGTGTTTTGACCTCAGACATCATGCCACCTAATAGGTTCCACTTGGCATCACTTTGCGCATTACTTTGCCTAATACCCTTGCTTCAAAATTGTCTTAGGCATCTTATCTGTATAGTATGTATTCCACCAACGTCGGTCGGCCAAGATTTCTTCATCCGATAAAAGTCTATAATGTTAAACTTATGGATGAATCTCGGCCGACAGACAAATTCATGGCCGATTCCGTCAGCGGAATACTCCCTTCTGCTGGCGGTGTTATGTGAACGTAGTATACAATGTTATGTGTCAAATACAGTATCTATACACAGGCAGGGTTACTCGTAAGTAGTACAGACATTTCCACATGTATCCAGGCAATGCTCTTTGCAATTTGTATGGACATTAACTCTTACCTATGGTAGGGATCTGCTCAAGAAAACTCGGAGCTCTTTAATTAAATGAGCACCTGTATTGTATTATAAAAGCACTTTGGCTAAAGGGCGCGTAAATTGAAGAGCAGCCCAGTGCCACATCTCAAGGTGACCTGTTAATAGTGTTCGACCTAACCTGTTAACTGAAGTGTATGGCCACCCATATAGCCAAACAGCTGAGCAATGTTTCCTTATATTTTTCAGACTGCGATGAGTGCGCGTCAATGACCTCCGGGTGTGAGCAGATCTGTGAAAACACCCCAGGCAGCTTCAGCTGCTCCTGTTACCCTGGTTACGAACTACAGTCTGACAACAAAACATGTATCCAAGGTAACCTAACCCTCTGAGCAGTTCAATGTTGTATCTAGCTGGATTTGCGTTTAAAATGTGCATTACACTGAGAGGTAAAATAATTTGTGATAGAGCCTCTTATAGATTTAAGTATGTAAATCACCCTTTCTGATCTTCCTAATATCATAACCATTAAATAGACTTTTCGATCTATTATCAAACCCCATGTTGTGATAAAAATGTATTTTACTTTAATAATGTATATTATCTTCATGATGGTCTTCTCACACTGTGAAGCAATCATTTATGATATGAATCTACGCCAATATGTTGCTACGGAATGAAAAGTTATCATAAGAAATAATGTGAGATTACTCGTGGTACTACAAGCCTATCCCCATTGATTGATGCTATCAATACTATTGATTCTCTAACAATACGAACATCACTATTTTCAGTGTTTGATTTCTGCTCCGCGAACAACCTAACGTGTTCCTACGCCTGTGCCAACATCTCAAACAGTATAGAGTGCATCTGTCCCCCAGGCTATTCATTCACCAATGAGACTTATTGTGGAGGTAAGTTCTAGTTGATTTAAGTTAGTTAAATTCATAGACAATCTAATCTCTAACTAGCTTGAGATAAGTAGACTAGTAATAAGCCATTTTCCTCGATGGAAACAATGGATTCAATGTTAGTCCAACTTGATGTCAGGTCCCCAAAAAAGCTAGTTTTTCATTGCTTTAAATTCTATTCCGGCAGATATGGATTGGTCACAATGTGACACAAATTATAGCAGAAACGTTTATCCAGGTGATTTTAACTGGAATTTAGGTCTTATTTATACTGGTTATTTGGTGTTAGAGGTATTGTCTTAATTCCCCCTCCCTTGCTCTATAAACTAATGCTCTACACGTGTTATTGCAGATGTAAATGAGTGTGACAACTCGACCACCAATGAGTGTGGCACAAACAGCGTGTGTAACAACACTGAGGGTGGCTACACATGCTCATGTAACGACGGATTCCTGCTCAACGCTGATCAACGCTCATGTGATGGTGAGTCTTAACGTATATTTGTGACATGTACTGGGACAAGGGACCTTAGTGCACCCTGCACTAAGGGCCTTTTTGCAGATCATATCACATATGTATCAAACGGTGTATATCATACCATCACCATAGATGGAAGAATCTGACTAACTCTGAGTGAAAGATAATTATCATACCCAATTTCTGCAAGAATTAACAATCTAAGAGTCGATATTCAATGATAGCCAATTCAATCATATTAATCTTTGTCATCATATGGGAAGCCGTATGATAATTTTATTTCTTAACTATTCACGCCCATTATCCTCTGTGTTCTATATTATCTCCAAGTGGCACCCTTATTTAAAAAAACAATAATTTTTAACCATTATTTTACACCCATGATTCATAAACCACACTGTATTCACACCCGTTCTCCATGATTCAGCCTGCCCTGAACGTACCTGGGGCTACCAGTGTGGGAACCAGTGTCGGTGTAGGAATTCCAGTACTGTGTGTTCCCCCGATACCGGCTGCGCTGAATGCCCAGATGGGTGGAGCGGTGGAAGCTGTGACGTGAACATAGATGAGTGCCTGGCCTCTCCATGTGGGGATAACGCCAACTGTACAGACACCCTGGGTACCTTCAGGTGTGTCTGTGAAGAGGGATATACCCTGGAGACGACCACATCATGTATTGGTAAGCTGCAGTAGTATGCAATCTCTCATATTTGACATCCAATCTGTCATGTATGTAAAATCCAATGTCTCTTTGCTTCCTTTTCTTCTTTCCTTTTCAAGATGAGTTCAATATCCATGTTTGTAAATGTTACACTGGTTGGAAGCCACTATACTGCTACGTTTAAATTGTGATATGCTAGAAAAAGAAACATAGGCAGATAGTCCTGAGAGCTTATAATGTTGAATTTAGTTTATCTTTGATTAAAAGACTTTTATATTTATTTAGACAATATTCTTTTGTGTTTCAGCAATTGATGAGTGCGAAAGCAGCCCATGTCAGAATAATGGCATGTGTAATGACTTCATCAACTTCTACAACTGTACCTGTGAGCCTGGCTACACAGGCGTCAACTGTGAGACTGGTAAGGGACATTTCTGGTTCAGTACTGTATTTCTATATTGGGGGTGCAGACGGGTCCCCCCACATGTCGGAAAGTCGCTGAGATTGAGGCAAAAGTCGCCAGGTTGCTTAAATTATTGTACCAGGTCGCCAGGTCGCATGGAAAACAGCCAAGGTCGCCAGGTCGCTCTTGACCCATCTGCAGTTACTATATTGACTCTTAACAGTTGGTCCTATGTAATGACATTATGTAAATAGTCCAAGCGTCCAATATACATACTGGAGAGTATCATTAAATACGTTTTCTTTCTGGTTATCATACTATGTGGGGATTCTAGCAACCTAATGAAGTAAATTTTAAGGGATCACATCTACCGTTACAAAATATCCAAGAATGTAACCGTATCTAATACTACGAGACTGGGTGCACTCTGAAAATCATGAAAATGTATAAATGTAGTTACCAATTCAAACAAACAAGTGTAACAGATGACCTTTCTCGGCAGATATCAACGAATGTGACCCTAACCCGTGCCTGAACAACGGCACATGTCGCGACAACGTCGGCGTGTTTGTGTGTGACTGTCAACCGGGGTACACAGGCCTTAACTGTGAATCAGGTTTGTACTTAACTTTGATTATTATGACATTTAGTACTTGATAATTATCATCAGATTATAACACACTCAGTATGTATTGGGTATGAAAATTTTAAGGAGGGGAATGGTACATGATGTGCCACCGTCAGGGTGTGGTGGATTGATTCATGCATGTGAATCTGAGTTGAAATATTCTGCTACTGGCAAAGTGTAATTTTCAACTAGTTCCTGCATAATTATTATAATTATTTGCCATGTGCTCTTGAAAATCAAACAAAGATACCCTTTGGAAGTTTAAAGTAGCCATAGAAACTATAGTAGACTATCCACACTGCTTCATGAATGTTCCATAAGTTATTTCGTCACGACATAACCTATTTCATCATCTCATCACATCTCATTTTTAATCAAAATAAATAACTGCATAAGCATCAATTTATTTTTTTGTAACTTCATTACAAGAGGCAAAATGTATGTAAATTTAGGACGACATAGCTTTAAATATAAGAAGACCGTCATATCATTGTTACTGGACATCGATTCTCTCTCTTTGTAGCTCTATAGTGATCGATGCCCAGTTTTATACTTCAGACCAGTGGCTCATTTTGGCTGTTTTTTGCCTCACAGATTGCTTCTAGGGCAAAATCCTGACTAGGTGCCAATATATTCTCTATGCCAATGTGTAATATGAGGGTAGAAAACACTGGAACCTCAGTTAGAAAAAATCCTACTGAACAGTTTTTGAGAAAATTAGGGTTTTGTTGCATATTTTTGGTGTTTTTAGTACATTTCCTACATAAACCGTGAACGCCAGCATTTCTCACTTTTCAGGTGTTTAGAATCAGAATTTGACTTTTTTTAATTCGCAGTAGGATTTCTGAGTATCGAGCCATTCTAGAAAAGCTATTCTTTGGAAAAAATACTTAGCATTTCTTGATGATTTTCGTTGCACAAATTTAGGGTTGTAATATAAAAACTGCATTGTCATCCAATCAAAGTGTTTATGCACTGTTGATGGTCACCCCCTCCCACCCTCTTCACTCTGCATTGAAGGAGAACAGGCAGGGGAGGTACACTTGTCCGTATATAGCTGTTGACCTGGGTGCTGGGTGCATTTTCAATTTATGGGGTGCCAACTGTTCATGAAAGAAAAATCAAATAGAATATTTATTTATATTTAGTATCAGATTAATGCAACTACAATTCGTGATAGCACTTAAAGCATTGTATTTGCATTAACATGAATGGTAGCCACCTTATGGGGTGCCAACTATTCATGAAAGAAAAATCGATAAGAATTTGTTTTTTATTAGCATTAAATTGATGCAACTACAATTCGGGATTGCATTTCAAGCATCAGGGCATTCACTGAATGGTAGTCATCTTAAATATATGGGGTGCCAACTGTTCATGAATTTAAAAAAAAAAGAATAGAATTAGATTTTTATTATTTATTAGTATCAGATTAATGCAACTACAATTCGTGATTGCACTTAAAGCATTGTGGCATGCAATGAACGGTAACCACCTTGAATGTATGGGGTGCCAACTGTTCATGAAAGAAAGAAAAAAAGGATTTTTTTTTAGAATCAAATTAATTCAACTGCAATTCAAGATTGCATTTAAGCAGTATGGCATTCAATGACTGTTGGCCTTCTTGAACCTATGGGGTGCCAACTCTTCATGAAAAAAACAACTAAATTGGATTTTTTTAACAGTATAAAATTAATGCAACTACATTTCAAGATTGCATTTAAAGCATTGTGGCATTCAATGAATGGTGGCCATCCTAAACCTATGAGGTGCCAACTGTGTTTGAAAAAGGTATCAAATAGAAATTTTCTTACAATAGATATCAAATTAATGCAACTACAATTCTTCATTGCACTGAAAGCATTGTGGCATTTAGTAAATGGTTGCCATCTTGAATGGGTTGAATGAAGGAAAAATCAAATAGGATTTGTTTTTTTTATCAAATTAATGCAACTACAAGTAAAGATTGCATTTCAAGCATCGGGACATTCAATGAGTGATAGCCATCTTGAATCTATGGGATGCCAACTGTTCATGAAAGAAAAATAGAATAGATTTGTTTTTATTAGTATCAAATTACTGCAACTGCAATTCGAGATTACATTGGAAGCATGGTGGCATTCAATGAATGGTTGCAATCTTGAATTTTGAAATGAACATACACACAGACATATTCATAGGCATGAACATGGTGTTCTCCTTCATATAGATATTCATGGATTTCTACTTCTACTAAATATAGCTTTATGTTAGAAGGATTCTGTTACATGGATGTCGATGTCCAGTTTTAGATATATATCCATATAGTGCATTGGAGTGCTATAATGTTGGACTGCTGTATATTTGTATAGGTAGGGGTGCTGGCGGCAGAAGGGCAATGCGCCCAAGCTACTTTTCATCCGCAAGGATGATTAAATCCAATAAATCCACGTAAAAAAAAAAGAGGAGTTATTTTAAGTAGATGGTTCCGCTCCTTACCTGATTACGTATCCACTTAGTGATGCATATGAATATACTAGTACATGTAGTATATCCAAAACTTCTCATAAAATGTCAAAGGGATTTCAAGACAAAATCCAGTAATCCATTGCAAATCCCCACAGAATACCAATGACAAAGTACAACAAATGGTAGCATGGTATTTTATTCCTGTTATTTATCATGATGTTTATGATGTGTTTGTACAGATCTGGATGAATGCATGTCCTCCCCCTGCCAGAACAATGCGACATGCGTCGATGCCGTTAACATGTACTCCTGTACATGCGGGGATGGTTTTACTGGGGTCTTCTGTGAAACTGGTAAGTTATTCCGACAGATCACTATAAAGAAAAGTACCTCCTAATTATTCAGAGTCTACAACTCCTCGTCAATTATTCCATAATTATTCTGTATCAGAAATTGTCCATACAAATACGAAATTTCCCCCAAAAAATGGGAGCGTTAAAATTAGGGTTGGCGTTGTCATGCTTGGGTCGGTCCCAGGTCCTTACACATTCAAAATGACACTACACTACGCAATGTCCATACACACCTTATAATAATGTATCATTTTACTTTTGCCCATGCATGCCACATCTTTTAATTAACCTTGGCAGCCTACTCTTGCCATGTGCTGTACTTGACTTTTCTCTACTTTGCCACACAGACCTGAGTCCCCCTGTGACAGCGGGGCAGGTGTATGGCGAGGCGAGGATCACCAATTTGGAATACACTGACGACCTGTCCAACACATCTTCCCAAGGCTATATAGACCTCAGACAGTCCTTTATAGACGTGGTATGTTAAGCGTATTTTACATGTGGTATTTGAAAGAGAAACACATAATGTTGATGGACTCATGTTAAAACTGAACCCTGCGACTACAGGCGGAAACCAGCATGAATGGCTGTTTTTGCATTGTTTTAGCATTCATACTAGAAACGTTGGGTCGTAGGACTCATACACATGGAACACATTTCTATGACTTACAAGTGCCTCTGACATCCTTCCACATATTACCGTCTACCCATAATGCTAAAATTGATCATAAACATGAATTCCAGATTATGTAAACCACACACTATTAGCACAGGTCATATTTTCACTTAACATGAATCGTTGGATTTTAAATGCATATTAAGCCAAATCACCTTGAATAATTCCAGGTGTCACCCCAGCTACAGAGCTCTCTACCTGCCAGCTTTGTTGGCATTGACAATGTCGTCTTTACCAATGGAAGCATCTTGGTGTCGTTTTCGGTTAACGTCACAAGTGGAGCTCCTGGTAACACGTCAGAGATTTTAAATGCAGCCGTCGCTAACCGAGTGCTCAGCAATTTGAGTTTCTCCTACATCAAGTTCCTTGGTAAGCTATATCATGGATCTCCATTTCATGGAATCATAATACCGTAGTTAGTATTGAATGAACACATTTTCATCATAAAACTTACCCGGGTATATACTCTGGTCCCTGAGACTTGAAAGTGTTAAGAAACCCATGTGGTTTTAAACTCATGAAAATTCATGAATTTGGGAGTCCACCGGTCGCAGTGCTTTCTATTGTAAACATATCCAAAGCGAGCCCTAATTTATTTATGAATAAAACTTTATAAAATGAATAAATGTATTCCCATTGTAGATACACCACCCTCCTTGACGATGACCACCGACTCACCGATCACAGTAGGAGTACCGAGAACGACAACAGAAACGCCAACGACAACAGAAACGCCAACGACAACAGCAGAAATAACCACCACCACAACCCAGGAGGTGGCCCTACCAGAGCAGGGCACCGTGGTGGCCATCTCGGTGAGCTCGGTGCTCGGCCTGATCCTCCTGGTCATGTCGGTCATGCTGACCGTCTACCTATGCAGACTGAAGCGTCGTGACGCCAAGAGGCGCCACAAGAAGTACGCTGCAGCCGCTGGCGCTTCTACAGACACCGACTCCTCCAGTGACCTCTCCTCCTCCACGGGGACCTTCGCGTCGTCCACCTTCCCGCGGCCGGGTAGGATGCACTGGAGCACGCGTCACACGGCCATCATGCCTCCAGGGCCTGTGGCTGCCGTGCACCAACCTGCTGTACCTCGTACTACCAACATGAGGCAGATCACCAGGGCTGTAGACAGGGCGCCCAATATAGTAAGTAATAGACATAGATACACTGCTAACCCTTAAACCTGCAGATCATACTGCACGTCCAGTAACAGTCAGAGTGCAGTCGGGACAGGTACTCAGCTCTATATATAGGGGCGCTTGGCCTTTAAAGGGCAGCATCGTGCTTTGCTGTGCATCCAGACGATTCATGAATCTGAAGCTTTAAATCGCCGTGCCGTCCATGGTATTTCACCTAATTTCTAGTAAATTTCTGCTACCACAATATGCACATTATCAAGGTAATATTCTACCTGTATGGGGTATCTCTAAATCGATGGGAATGGGATCAAATCCACCATGGGGCAGGGGTACCAGCCCCAAAGGCAATCACCCGTGCAGAGGTTATCAGTAGTATAGTATGTATCGGAACGGGACTATAGTTAACTACTGTTTATTACTCAATCGACATGCAGCCAATCAGAGGCCTCCATTTGGTCACGTGACCCGTTGCCATGGTAACGTGACCTACTTAGGGCTCTCAGCCAATCAGAAGCCAGCATTCTGGTGACCTACTGACCTACTTAGAAGCTCTCAGCCAATCAGAGGCCGGCATTCTGGTAACCATGGTAACGTGACCTACTTACGTCACGTGACCTACTTAGGCTCAGCCAATCAGAAGCCGGCATTCTGGTAACTAGGGTAACGTGACCTACTTAGGGTTTGTTTGTAAACAACACCACGTGGCTCTCTTGTTTGTAAACAACACCACGTGACACGTGACTGTTTGTAAACAAACAAAGTTATATAACTTATATATAGAAATATCACTAGGCGGCAGAGTGGTCAAAAGGCAATCTCGTAGTAGTAGGTCTACTTGGATCTTGAGTAGCCACCCTTGTGGTTAAAATTACCTAGACTAGTTGGCTCTGCCAGCCTGGTCAAGTGAAAATTGGTAAGGAGACTATGAACTAGGCTAAGCTTGGATTTTAAAATAGCCTATAAAAGTATAATAAACTATAGTACCCTCTTAGATTTGATGATTAGACATTGCCTACTAGGTATACACATTTGTACAATGGTATCATTGTGTATAAATGTTCTTTTGGTACATCATGCCGACTCTACACGAGCACCATTTGCAACGACAGATAGTGCTAAACCTAAGACCTACCCACTCCGTAGAAAAAAATAGGGGTGACGTTTGTGAACGGTCCCTTAGTCTTTCTATTCTTTGTTTATTGTGTGGCCCCTAAAGAGGGGCCGACTAACATCGGTGTTATTAATTACACCTCATGTTAGGCAGCATAGGATCAAACCTCAAAAGCATCAAAGCTCAAAGTCCTAATGGACAGAGAGCCCTGTGTGGCTTTTGAGGACGAGTGGGAGTGATCCGTTGCAGAATACCGATCCGTGAGAGGTTCTGACTATATATATCTTTTATATCGCTTTAGATATGGTGTAGTATTTTTCATCTCGCTATAGTTTAGTTGATAGTTTAAAGAAACTGCCTCATTCTATCAGAAATACACAACATTGACATGTTTTTTATATTCAATATATTAGAAGTGTGCTTTGTTGCTTATATAGTTCATTATGCGTTTAAAATGTTCGCGAGTATCGTAGAAATGTACAAAAATCCTATTGTGGCGCCATCTGACGAAAAGAGCGGAGAACTATACTAGGGTATGGCGAGCTAGACTAGAGCATGTAATCACCAGGCGGCAGAGTGGTCAAAAGACAATCTCGTAGTAGTAGGTCTACTTGGATCTTGAGTAGCCACCCTTGTGGTTGCAATTACCTAGACTAGTTGACCCTGCCAGCCTGGTCAAGTGAAATTAGTAAGGAGACCGCACATTAACGCGCTCCACAGTCTTTAGACAGTTAAGACTATAGTACCGTAGATTCTACTGTGTACTCACACTAACTATTTACAGTGCTACATATTCATACCCGAGTTCTAAGTGGTTTTTTTAGAAAAAAGCGATCTACTCACCCATTTTTTTTAGACAAACTCCTATTAGCAGGTAACCCCTGTATAAACCATACTGCAAAGATCTGCTACTTCGAGCGTCTGCCTCGTGACTGATAGTGTACAACAAGACGAAGTGGGCAGAGGTGAAGTACTGTTCCAAGAAAAATTGAGGCTCTTTATATAGCTGAGAGAGCGGCTAATCCGGATGTTCTAAGCTTGTTTTCACCTAGAGCCCCACCCTCTTCCAGAGAGGAATCAAATTGCTTTTCACCTGGACCCTTCCACCCCTAATCCATCAGCATGAAAAGAGGGATAACAAGTGTAACGTGCGCTACATGTATATGGGATTATAGCTGGTGAAGAGATAAAGCCAGGTCAACTGTGTATACAAAGACTACAGGAGGTGATTAACGACAGGTGTGACGCGCCAGCCCGTGGACGGATTATCTTCTAAGCTGACGCTTATTCAACTAGCCAGCTGCCGTCCGCTCCACTCACCACGGCAAGAGGAGGTGCTTTTGTTTTACACTTAAGTCGCTTACCACATGTACTCGTCTCTACCTCACAGTCAGACACCCTCTCGCTTGCTTCACGACCCCTGTAGCTTTTTTTGTATACACACTCTAATCTCATAACCCCCTGATCCGTTATACAGGTAACGGGTATTCTCTTTTAAATAGCTGCCAGTCAGCCTGCGGCAGCTGAAAACGACGGTAAGTAGCTTAGCTCTAGAAGCAAGAAGGCGTATATAAGGAGGCTGACACGTGTATAGGCGCCTTATAAGTCGGCAGGGGGTAAATACTAGTGAAAAAGGAAGGCAGGTGTGCAGGTAGCTTTCTAACAGACACGTGTGTGCACTAAGCTGCTTAAGTCTAAACCCACCTGCAGTAGTCAGGTAGCATGTGAAAACTTACTTAACAGATCTCTTAATTGAGTAGAGACTCTGTACTGAGAGAGTCTTTTCAGCCGTTTAAGAGGATTATCTAGGACAGGGTACATAAGGAGTGAAACGACGCTCTCACCCATCACACTTTCTCGACCCGCCCTTCATCATCGTAGCATCGTCCACTCTACGCTCGCTCAGAATGTTATGATGGTTAGTTCTGCTATTTTCAGCTACTTTTCTTATCGAAGTGTTGACGCTACAGAGCATCGAAACTCTCTCCAAATGAGTCCAAGAAAGAAAAAGCAACTTCCACTTGAAGCAGGAAGAGAAACAGTGCCCTATGATGCATGTGAGGTAAAGAAACATTGGAAGGACGTCACCAAGGAGCAATGGATAGAAGCATGCTTCAACTTCATCGGAACGGAAGTAGTTTCATTTGGACAGAGGGAGAAGATTTTGTTGGAGCTATTTTTCTTAGCTCCGTATACTTGGCCTGACTGTGGTGAAATTCCTTCAGGTATTTGTTCAGTCTTCGCCATAGAAGTTATCAGGTCTTTGAAGGAGCTTCGATATATGCAAGGCACTCACGAGGAGATTGTTCAGAAAATGACGGAATTCGAAACAGGAGAAGACACAATATGGTGCGAGGAGACGACATATACGGACGATGATCTGGAGTACATCATTTGTAGCCCGTTGGAACATTATGTTAAAGACTTTGAGGACATGCTAGACAGCACTGAGATGAACCCGAAAGAGAGATCCCTTACTGCACAGAAAGAGGCCAAAGCTGTGTTGGAAAAGCTCAAGTTTGGTCAAGGATTCACTCTTCAAAGCAGCTGTGTGAGTGTGATAAAAGGCCTTGTGTTGAAACATCCAGACATGAAGTTTTCGCGTGCTGTCGACACACTTCCTTTGCCTGAACTGATGATGAACATGATCGATCCCATCGTACCAACATGTTTCGACTCTGCCAATTGTCCCATGTATAAAATGGTTTCAAGTTTTGCCCGTGGCCGATGGCTAAACGATCCACTGAAGTCAGAAAACCTCCTTGATTTAATCAACTGACTAAATGTATTTTCTCATACTAGTATTAGTAGCATTAGTAATAGCAGCTACTCAGTCTCGTGCAGCACAAGCAGCAGCATCTGTGAGCAGCATCCGTGACATCGTCAGCAGCAGCAGCAGCTGCACGAGCAGCACAAGCAGCAGCATCTGTCAGCAGTATCCGTGACATCGTCAGCAGCAGCAGCAGCTGCACGAGCAGCACAAGCAGCAGCATCTGTCAAGCAGCAGCTGACACTAGTGTCAGCTGCAGCAGCTGCACGAGCTGCTTGTGCTGCTTGTGCAGCGGCTATTTGTAAACTAATTAATACGACTTCCTCATTAAATTTGTCATCTACAACTGTTTCAATCTTAAGGCATTTTTTTTGAGTTTATTCTTTTTTTAAATTTGGTCCCACCTCAAAAGAGGAATAGGACTCTGTAACAATGTAGCTCTCTTGATCAATTAACAGCCCCATTTTTCTTAGATGTCATCTGACAGCTTCTTGCTAGGCCAGGATATTGTTAAATAAACAACTTGGAAAGCTAATTACAGTTTTCTGGGCTTGAAATATGAGTATCTTGACTGTAACAGCAGCCTTTTTACCGTATAGTCCTTCAACGGACTCTTGCTGGCCAGACTTTCAAGCAAGTTTGCCAAAGTCCAGCCTGTTATTGAATGTCCAGCCTAGCCTGACCCTCAGTAGAATGGTCCTTGACCCATCTATTATAGTCCAGCAGTGCCTGACCCTTGTATGAGAGTAGTATTGGCGACATTGGCTGACTCTGATATTTACCTGTGTGTACGGGGGGAGTAGAGGGTTCACAGCCACAGCTCTCTTAAGGCAAAGCTTGCGCTTATAGAGCACTACTAGTGGGGGTTTGAATAAGGAATCTATGGCGTTTGTCTTAAAAAAAAATAGCCATGGCACATGTCGATGTCGCTTAATTATGCTCATATCTCATGTCGATTTTAAGAATTGCTCATGTCACCTGTCACTATGTTTTTCAAGCTTCATGTCAAATGTCACTAGGCCTCATGTCGAATGTCGATTCTAAGAAACAGACAGGTCGCCATCTCGAATTTAGTGGTCCACACCGCCGCTGCTGCTGCTGATTTGCTGTTGCTGCTGCTGTTGGTGCTGCTGCTTGTGCTGCTCGTGCAGCTGCTGCAGCTGCTGACAGCTGCTGCTGCTTGTGCTGCTCGTGCAGCTGCTGCAGTTGCTGACGATGTCACGGATGCTGTTGACAGATGCTGCTGCTTGTGCTGCTCGTGCAGCTGCTGCTGCTGCTGACGATGTCACGGATACTGCTGACAGATGCTGCTGCTTGTGCTGCTCGTGCAGCTGCTGCTGCTGCTGACGATGTCACGGATGCTGCTCACAGATGCTGCTGCTTGTGCTGCACGAGACTGAGTAGCTGCTATTACTAATACTACTAATACTAGTATGAGAAAATACATTTAGTCAGTTGATTAAATCAAGGAGGTTTTCTGACTTCAGTGGATCGTTTAGCCATCGGCCACGGGCAAAACTTGAAACCATTTTATACATGGGACAATTGGCAGAGTCGAAACATGTTGGTACGATGGGATCGATCATGTTCATCATCAGTTCAGGCAAAGGAAGTGTGTCGACAGCACGCGAAAACTTCATGTCTGGATGTTTCAACACAAGGCCTTTTATCACACTCACACAGCTGCTTTGAAGAGTGAATCCTTGACCAAACTTGAGCTTTTCCAACACAGCTTTGGCCTCTTTCTGTGCAGTAAGGGATCTCTCTTTCGGGTTCATCTCAGTGCTGTCTAGCATGTCCTCAAAGTCTTTAATATAATGTTCCAACGGGCTACAAATGATGTACTCCAGATCATCGTCCGTATATGTCGTCTCCTCGCACCATATTGTGTCTTCTCCTGTTTCGAATTCCGTCATTTTCTGAACAATCTCCTCGTGAGTGCCTTGCATATATCGAAGCTCCTTCAAAGACCTGATAACTTCTATGGCGAAGACTGAACAAATACCTGAAGGAATTTCACCACAGTCAGGCCAAGTATACGGAGCTAAGAAAAATAGCTCCAACAAAATCTTCTCCCTCTGTCCAAATGAAACTACTTCCGTTCCGATGAAGTTGAAGCATGCTTCTATCCATTGCTCCTTGGTGACGTCCTTCCAATGTTTCTTTACCTCACATGCATCATAGGGCACTGTTTCTCTTCCTGCTTCAAGTGGAAGTTGCTTTTTCTTTCTTGGACTCATTTGGAGAGAGTTTCGATGCTCTGTAGCGTCAACACTTCGATAAGAAAAGTAGCTGAAAATAGCAGAACTAACCATCATAACATTCTGAGCGAGCGTAGAGTGGACGATGCTACGATGATGAAGGGCGGGTCGAGAAAGTGTGATGGGTGAGAGCGTCGTTTCACTCCTTATGTACCCTGTCCTAGATAATCCTCTTAAACGGCTGAAAAGACTCTCTCAGTACAGAGTCTCTACTCAATTAAGAGATCTGTTAAGTAAGTTTTCACATGCTACCTGACTACTGCAGGTGGGTTTAGACTTAAGCAGCTTAGTGCACACACGTGTCTGTTAGAAAGCTACCTGCACACCTGCCTTCCTTTTTCACTAGTATTTACCCCCTGCCGACTTATAAGGCGCCTATACACGTGTCAGCCTCCTTATATACGCCTTCTTGCTTCTAGAGCTAAGCTACTTACCGTCGTTTTCAGCTGCCGCAGGCTGACTGGCAGCTATTTAAAAGAGAATACCCGTTACCTGTATAACGGATCAGGGGGTTATGAGATTAGAGTGTGTATACAAAAAAAGCTACAGGGGTCGTGAAGCAAGCGAGAGGGTGTCTGACTGTGAGGTAGAGACGAGTACATGTGGTAAGCGACTTAAGTGTAAAACAAAAGCACCTCCTCTTGCCGTGGTGAGTGGAGCGGACGGCAGCTGGCTAGTTGAATAAGCGTCAGCTTAGAAGATAATCCGTCCACGGGCTGGCGCGTCACACCTGTCGTTAATCACCTCCTGTAGTCTTTGTATACACAGTTGACCTGGCTTTATCTCTTCACCAGCTATAATCCCATATACATGTAGCGCACGTTACACTTGTTATCCCTCTTTTCATGCTGATGGATTAGGGGTGGAAGGGTCCAGGTGAAAAGCAATTTGATTCCTCTCTGGAAGAGGGTGGGGCTCTAGGTGAAAACAAGCTTAGAACATCCGGATTAGCCGCTCTCTCAGCTATATAAAGAGCCTCAATTTTTCTTGGAACAGTACTTCACCTCTGCCCACTTCGTCTTGTTGTACACTATCAGTCACGAGGCAGACGCTCGAAGTAGCAGATCTTTGCAGTATGGTTTATACAGGGGTTACCTGCTAATAGGAGTTTGTCTAAAAAAAATGGGTGAGTAGATCGCTTTTTTCTAAAAAAAACACTTAGAACTCGGGTATGAATATGTAGCACTGTAAATAGTTAGTGTGAGTACACAGTAGAATCTACGGTACTATAGTCTTAACTGTCTAAAGACTGTGGAGCGCGTTAATGTGCGGTCTCCTTACTAATTTCACTTGACCAGGCTGGCAGGGTCAACTAGTCTAGGTAATTGCAACCACAAGGGTGGCTACTCAAGATCCAAGTAGACCTACTACTACGAGATTGTCTTTTGACCACTCTGCCGCCTGGTGATTACATGCTCTAGTCTAGCTCGCCATACCCTAGTATAGTTCTCCGCTCTTTTCGTCAGATGGCGCCACAATAGGATTTTTGTACATTTCTACGATACTCGCGAACATTTTAAACGCATAATGAACTATATAAGCAACAAAGCACACTTCTAATATATTGAATATAAAAAACATGTCAATGTTGTGTATTTCTGATAGAATGAGGCAGTTTCTTTAAACTATCAACTAAACTATAGCGAGATGAAAAATACTACACCATATCTAAAGCGATATAAAAGATATATATAGTCAGAACCTCTCACGGATCGGTATTCTGCAACGGATCACTCCCACTCGTCCTCAAAAGCCACACAGGGCTCTCTGTCCATTAGGACTTTGAGCTTTGATGCTTTTGAGGTTTGATCCTATGCTGCCTAACATGAGGTGTAATTAATAACACCGATGTTAGTCGGCCCCTCTTTAGGGGCCACACAATAAACAAAGAATAGAAAGACTAAGGGACCGTTCACAAACGTCACCCCTATTTTTTTCTACGGAGTGGGTAGGTCTTAGGTTTAGCACTATCTGTCGTTGCAAATGGTGCTCGTGTAGAGTCGGCATGATGTACCAAAAGAACATTTATACACAATGATACCATTGTACAAATGTGTATACCTAGTAGGCAATGTCTAATCATCAAATCTAAGAGGGTACTATAGTTTATTATACTTTTATAGGCTATTTTAAAATCCAAGCTTAGCCTAGTTCATAGTCTCCTTACCAATTTTCACTTGACCAGGCTGGCAGAGCCAACTAGTCTAGGTAATTTTAACCACAAGGGTGGCTACTCAAGATCCAAGTAGACCTACTACTACGAGATTGCCTTTTGACCACTCTGCCGCCTAGTGATATTTCTATATATAAGTTATATAACTTTGTTTGTTTACAAACAGTCACGTGTCACGTGGTGTTGTTTACAAACAAGAGAGCCACGTGGTGTTGTTTACAAACAAACCCTAAGTAGGTCACGTTACCCTAGTTACCAGAATGCCGGCTTCTGATTGGCTGAGCCTAAGTAGGTCACGTGACGTAAGTAGGTCACGTTACCATGGTTACCAGAATGCCGGCCTCTGATTGGCTGAGAGCTTCTAAGTAGGTCAGTAGGTCACCCAGAATGCTGGCTTCTGATTGGCTGAGAGCCCTAAGTAGGTCACGTTACCATGGCAACGGGTCACGTGACCAAATGGAGGCCTCTGATTGGCTGCATGTCGATTGAGTAATAAACAGTAGTTAACTATAGTCCCGTTCCGATACATACTATACTACTGTTATCAAAACAGATTAGTAATAGTGCAGATTCGAGTTTCCACTGCTCCTACATCACAGGGCCGGCTATTGCGGGCACACAAGGCTGTCACGTGGTTAGGTACCTGCACCATGATGGTACCGTTACTCCGCACTGTATGAACCTAGGTTGTACCAGTTTGTAGTTTTCACTATAATATTGCATGGTGCATGTAAAGGGCAGAATCGATCTCGATCAGAAATATATGTCTATATTCATGAGTGCAGTAATTGCAACTGGGTGAAATATGGTTCATATACCCTATAAAGTATCACAGTATGCATGGCTAGGAGGTTTACCCCGGTACACAAAGGCAATCATATATAAATGATTCTGAAACGGCATTTGATAGCCTGTTGAATATTACTCTTAGCTACATTGAGTTGGCTGACCTTACATGTGTACACTTCAGTCATATAGGCTGATCTAGACTGGGTGCCTTTACCGTTTTGCTTTCCCATTACATGTTTACAGTATTAAGTTGATACCCTACAATATGCCATAAATGTAGATCACTTTTAAAATTCAATCAGGTTCATATTATATTTAATAAGGTTTTGATAATAGTTATGTGTGAACAACTGCACGATTCTCTGTGCTTGATTCACTTTACAACAATTAAACCCACATTATGTAAAATACAGTCAGACCATTTCGTTTGTTCTCTCTGCCATCTGTGGTGTAAAGTGTACATAAGGCCAACATATTTTTTCTTTCTTTTCACCTTTTTAGGGCCTGGTTCTAGAGTTTTTGCCGCAAAATGCTTAATAATTGTCCGATTTATAAACCGTAAAAACTGGAAAATAGCAAAAATTTCTAGACATAACAAATAAATAGGGGGACCCGGCTCTGTTTTGCTAGACCCGGGCGGGTGACGGGAAACAAACGTGTTTTTTTAATTTGGCCTAATAATAACACTATGTATCCTCTGTTCCTCTCAGGACTGGCGTGTGCTGCGCGCCTTCTCTGACCGGACGTCCAACCTGCGCGGTATCCAGCTGCACAGGAACGCGCGTTCACCCTTCCTGCCTCAAGTGTTCACGTCGTCAGCCGAGACGTCCGGTGCCACAGCACCCACCGCACCCCCCTACCCCTCACAGTTCACACAGCCCAAGAAGGTAAGCCTCCTGCTGATACGGTTAGATAAAGTAAAGAGGTTTAGAGAAAAACTCAGTTAATTCGTAAGGGCATACCTTTATTAGTACTTAAATGCTTTAAGCCAAAAAAAAAAATTAAGTTTTCGGTCAATTTTAGGTTCATAAATTTTTTGAAAAAGTCTTCCCATTTTTACACGTTTTTGGTCAATTTTAGGGTATGTAGAGGGGCTGTAAAAAATCCGACCTACCGACCCTAGAGTTTCTTCCCAGGTTACCCGAAACAAACCTTTTTTTATTTGGCCTTGTGCTGATGGTCGTTATCATGAGTGAATGCAGCCTTATGGGTAACTTGACAGTACTGTATCCAAGCATGATGACGATTCAGCACATGTATATCCATGTGGCACTATATGCGACCGTTAACGTTGGCATATTATCCCCCAACATAGAGATTCTCAGACTATAGTATTTGATATTTATGTTACGACGTAATATGGTACATGTATTTATAAGTGTACACAGTGTAACACAGGATATTAGACTCTGAGTCAAATCCCAATCCTGCTAGAATATAGTGTCCTAGTATCAAGGTTATAGCGAAGTAAACAATGTAGAGAAATATGAGAACATTAACCCAAACCAATAGATTAAGCTCAACATGCATGACATATAGGATGAATGTCCTTAAATCTAACCATTATTCTCTCTCTTTTCCCCGACAGCTGGATCCGTCGGACTGGGAGTGGTCGTGGGATCACACCAGTATACAGGAGTAAAGGCAGCCCTGTTTACAAATCATCTACATCCATAACCATTACCATTGATGTACAATACGGCACCTAGCTACTAGTTCACACTCACCTTATGTGAGGGTGTTAGGTCCCCATGAGCTCAAATCATTACATATGTCTCACACCATTACTTGTATTAGTATAAATGTCTACTGTCCAAGCATGCTACCATCTTGTCAATCATATGTTTTATAACATGCTGTTTTTTTAGTACTAGTATAATGTCCTGTGACAATGACTGCAGAAACTAGGTTGTCCCTGTATATGAGTCAAGATTGTTTCTTCAGTCATTGTACATGAAACTAGCTGTGATCCATGACATGGCTGTCTGAATTATGTGTAAATAGTATAATGATAATAATATAGGATGTGTATGCTATCTTGTTTTATACCACGGTTACCACTTTCAGCACTTGAAACCGTGCATTGTCCCATGTATAAGAAATGGATAATGTATGCCTATGTATGAGGTCACAAGCCAGCACCGCTTGAGAAGTTGTAGAGCATATCATTTTATAGTGCAAGAAATAGTGCAAGAAATGTTGAAACCGTGGTATAAATGGACTAAATGGTTAACCCAGCCCTTGGTGGTGTAAAAGAGCTAAGCCACTAGTCCCGCGCCTTAGCCATTACCACCGCCCCCATCGACTGGGTTAATCATGTATTAGTCCCTTACTAACTATTAGTAAAACGATATAGAAAGGAGAGAATAATATTTTTGTACAGTTGCTAGGGTTCCCTAGCCTTTCGATGTGGAGGTGATCATCCACTGATTATATAACAGGGTGTTGTAAATAGTCATATTGGTAATTATAGATAAATTATTATCTGTGGTGAGGACGGCTGGAAATGGTATATATTTATTGGGAATATATACACCAAAATATAGATTAACTCAGTGATATATTCATAAGAAGCTTAAGTATTGTAAAGCACTGCAGTGGTACATACGATTATATTTCATTGTCCATCGGTGATATCTATAAAAATGGTGGGACAATCTCTTAGAAGCTGCATTATGGTGTTCAAATTATTATTGTTGATTATTAGTGAATAACTATGCTATGTGTATTGTTGCATTGGTTATGAATTGTTAATGCATGGTAAGTTGAATTATTTTGGACTTGTATGTGGCAAATCCTCAGCATGGTCCTAGTCTCTATTTTCATTTATCTCCTAAAATAGCAGGTCTGGAAATGGTCACACTAACATTAAAATAGGGTTTAAGTATACTGAATAATAATTCGCTGTATGTATAGTCAATCCAGACTGCCTATGTCGCCAAGTTTTTAACATATTATATGGTAGACAAAGTGTAACTTCATTACAGAAATAAAAATCTATTTTCTCTATGAGAAGTGTTTTGTCATCATCTTTAAATCTAATACAGCAGAAGTGTAACACAGAAAATAAAGAATCAATCACAATGGTGACTGATCTGTGCACACCCATAAATATTCTGATAACCATCGAGTCTATTAAAATATCAAAAAGATATATCTGCTACACCTCCGCAAGGTTTATGATACATTTAATTCGCCTTTATGATGCACCACTGTAGGGTCGGTATTAAGATATAACAATTCTAGTACTGGGCTAGTCTACTATGTGCTTAAGTGCGAGTGGTGAGAGTGCCCGTTTAACTCGCCGGTACTGCCTGATGCATCATGCCGATCAACTAAAAGAGTGTATCAACCTGGTATGGTCTACTTAGGTAGCACTCAAGTGCAGCAGTCATGCCAGCCTAGCGAGTTACTTGGTGGTGATGCATCCATGCATAATACATGTATAGATAAAGGGTAGACTACAAAGCTGTACCTATTTCCTTTGAATATTATTTAAGGTATATACTGGAGGAAAAGGCTCATTTCATCGTAAGTTTATTGATTCCTTAGTATTATTGATACACTGGTAAGCTGATATCAGAGATCAAGGGTTAAAATTATAACAAAAGCATCATGAATGCACATCTCAAGAAAATATGTCAAGGGAATACAATTCAACTGATCATAAATACGATACAAGCAATGCAACAACAATTACTACTTATAAATGCATCATAGGTAGACTGTAAAATATTTCATTCAATTACATAACTACATGACCATAATTCTAATATTGATGAACAGTGATGAATAGCTGTCACTTTAACGTGGGTGCTGTTATTTTTCTTATTTTCCATGTCTCAATATCATCATATGGACACGATTTCAAAAGCACACACACACATATATATATATATATATATATATATATATATATATATATATATATATATATATATATATATATATATATATATAGACAAATGCCAACGCCCATTGATACCGTCTCTGTTGTATTTCACGAGTGGGGGCTGGGGCAGTATCCCACAAAGCCGCAGGCTGAGTGGGATGCGCCCCAGCCCCCATGAGTCAAATACATCAGAGTGGTATCAATGTAGTTGGCATTTGTGTTTATTTTTTTATTTGAAGCCATTTAATGAAGGAAAAACAACTTTTTCTTAGCCCATTGAATACGGTCACATTGTATTCAATGGGGGGCATTGAATACGGCCTTCCAGTGCTTAAGCATAGGAGATCTTGTATTTCCAAAAAATAAATATATATATGTATATATATATATATATATATATACGATTTAGTGTAGTTAATTGCATTATACTCATCCTACAAACAGGCACGCAACGGTATCACAGTTTTATTGATGCAATTCCTGATGAAAATATCAAAATTCAGAGCAACGTGATCAGCACACTTTTGATCATTGTCTCGGTTATCACAGCATATAATGGATTACATACGATGATAAGTACCTAATTCCAAGCTCAAATGCGGTACTTTATCTTACATGATAAAAATTGCCTCTTTATCGTTTGCTTGCTTTTCTGCTGGAACACGCACATAGAGTGTCTGGCCTACCTTGCCGTAGACCCCCCTCAATGTTGGACACAAGCGGGATGGACAACATGCCCAGGAACTACAGCGAGTCCCCTCATCTCCATTGTAGTGCAGCTTAAGGTGCGGCCACCACTTCTCCACCAGTAAGGCATAGCTCAGCCGGATCTGGATCCAGTGCTGGTTCACCACGGCGTACACGTTCTGGTAGGTGTTCCCCAGCATGGAGATAAGCAGGTTAAAGAGCACAATGTTCATGAGGTACAGGTACAGGAGGAAGAGTACCACGCCGATCCCCTCCCAGCGCGTCTCTGTAGCATGGTCCGTGTCCAGGAGGCCGAAGGTGAGCTTGAAGAGGCTGAAGGGGGTCTTCCAGTAGGTGCTGTAGGGAAAGTCGCCGACGTCCTCTGGGGCAGTCTGGTAGACAGTGTAGGTGGCGGTGGACAAGCCAAGGAGTAGAATCAGGAACACCCAGATGAACCCAGGGATGAAGTCCTTCATGATACAATGGTGCATGATGATGGCGAACATGCCCGTCTTCTTAAAGGCTGCCACCCGGTGCACCACATTGGTCCATCCACAGAACAGGGCCAGGGCCAGCAGGATGTCTTCATTCTCATTCAGTGTGAACCGTAGGATTACCACCACAAAGGTGAATATGAAGACGAGGATGTTAACGTAGACGTACAGGTCGTACCTGTTCCAAGGTTTGAGGAAGGTTTTCAGCACCCTAACCTCTTGTACGATAGTGAAGAGGAGAATCAGGAGTCCGATGATGACCAATATCTCACCCAACATCCTGAAGTAGTCCTCAGTGGTCAGGTACATGTCTGAGATACTCAGGGCATTGATGGGGCGGAAGGCAGCACACAGGCTGAATATAGTCATGAAGGTGAGGTACCACAGTAGGGAGGCGATGTAGTAAGGCTTGTAACACGCCCACTTATCGTCCACCATGGTCCTCAGCGGCTCTACCTCCAGTATGGGGCCAATAACCTCCTTAGAGGCTCTCTTGTTGAGCTTCTCCAGTACTTTTTCCATTCCATCTGCCAGGTAGCAGTGTGTGCTGTGTCCCTTATCGTCTTTGTCTGGACGCCTGTAGGGGTGATTACCTAGGATCCTCTTCACCACACCCCCTGTGCCGTTCTTAGCTGCATAGTCCAACATGGTGGTTCTGTGCTCTCCAGGCTCCCCTAGGATTAGGTCACTCAGAGCCTCCCTAGTCCTCTCATCGTGCTTGATGGGTTCATTCCCCTTTCTTGCACTCGCAGGTTCCAGACGGGACCATTTTCTGATGGCAGTTGGGTCATAGATGTAGTCGAGCATCTCTAGGAAGCAGTCCTCCTCCTTGCCGTTCCGTTGGTATGAGTCGTAACAAAGGTCTATGAGCAGCTCAAAGACTGTTCTCCTGTCTGCCTCCTGCCTCTGCTCATCAACGCTGTGCTCTGGGAGTGGCTCTCTGTCTTTCTTCAGGTCAACTAACTTGACTCCCTTTGGAAATGATGAATTGCTAGGGCCATCTAGGAGTATCTTGAATGCCACAACATTCCTCTTCTTAGCAGCGAAAAATATGCACTTGATTTCTATTTCTTCCTTTTTGTCCTTGTTCGTGAAAGCTTGATTGTTAACAATATTGATATGGACCACTTTTTCAGACACAGGATCCATGTTGCTGTTGTGGATGTTTATGTTGCTCTGCAGCCTTTCCACCTCTTGTATAATAGAAGCTGGTATTTTGAGCCATTTGAGCATGAGGGCCACGCATCTAGGAGCTCCCCAGAGCTTCCCCATGAAGACTAGAAGCCTGAAGACAGAAGTCAGACCTGCAGAACCTCTGTACCACTTTCCGCTCACTGCTCTTTCGTCATGAGGCCCT
The DNA here is from genome assembly GCA_947462335.1 of Harmothoe impar. NCBI lineage: Eukaryota > Metazoa > Annelida > Polychaeta > Phyllodocida > Polynoidae > Harmothoe > Harmothoe impar. Next base: position 11,127,480 of record OX381721.1, on the reverse strand, counting down.
GCGAGAAGAGCCAGCTGGGTTGCATCTATTTTGGTGACGAGTTCATTAGGAATCTCCCTCTCTAGAGCCTGAGCAAACATGTCATCATCATCAGTCTCCAGACACTGTACCATGGTCCCCAGGGCCAGCCAGAGATCCTTGAAGCCCTCAGGTTTCATCCCCGCAGCCTTCAACAACTGCTTTCCCTGCTGACAGAGCATGCAGCGAGGGCACCGCGGGTTCACCATATACATATAGGAATCCTGCTCACTTGTGGATATATGGATTTTCAGCCAGTCGCAAAGGCAGCTTTTCTTCCGGTTCTCTTCCTGTTTCTTCTCATCGTTCTGTTGTTTGAGGGTGTTGAGCCTCTCTATAAGGTCCTGGTGGACCTCCCTGATGTAGGCCAGCACCTGACTGTTGTCTGCTGGGCACTGTCCATGGACACTCAGACACAGCTCCATCAACCTCTCTATGTGCACCAGGATCACCTTAACATCAGACCCCTCAGGAGACCTATTGGTGACCTCAATTTCAAGGACCGGGTCGGGAGGATCAGGAGGCCCTGGAGGAGGGGGTGTCGGTGTTCTCTTGCCATCTAGCTCATCTGGCTTAATTTCACTTACCATGTTGACAGATGGTATGTCTATGATATCAAGGGATGTCAACTGGAGGTTGCGAGGTGTCGGATTGTAAGTATTTATTTCAACTGGGGTTTGTATGAGTTTGCGGACGGCTTCATGGAGGTAGGAGACTAGTTCAGGTGTGGTGATCCTCAAAACAGGGCGGGGCAGTTTGTGAATGTAGGCAACGATGTAAGGTGGGGTTGTTTTGAGTCTTGTAAATCTGGGCGTTATTGGTGGCGTTATTGGTGGCGTGATAGACCTCTCACTTGTATCAGTGTCAGTGTCAGGGTCAGTCCCCGTTTCACTGGTGTCCGATGTGCTGTCATCTGTTGGTGTTGGTATTGTTGGTGTTGGATCTCGCGAATCATCCGGGTCTTTCTTCCGTGGTTTTGGTTTCTTCTTTCTCCTTTTTGGCGCTTTTTCAGGAGGTTCTACAGTAAACTTGTACCTGACTGTGTTTGTATGAGTTGGTGCTGGGGGTTTACTTGGCAAGGTCACTACGTGCTCGTCATACTTAGCACGGTCCTTGGTGAAGGCCTCGTCTGAGCTCACATCAACCACACAGTGAACTTTGTGCTTGTTCTTAAACAAGGACTTATGGAGAGAACTTCTTCGTTTACTGGTCTTCTTTGAGACGTTCTGGAGGGCACCCTCTATAATCTCCTGTGAACCTGTAGTGTCTCCCATCCTTCAAACGCGTTGGACGCCATCGAGAGACCTCTGTTTCTGGAAATATAGATGGGATTGTATGTTTAAATCCCATGCTCATAAAGGAAACTACTCAAGCCCAAAGTGGTTGGGGAAGGACCATGAAGTCACTACAACTTCCCAGTCCTTTCACTACAGGCTATACCCTTCAGTGAAATCATTACAACGTCCAATCCAGGCAGCTGCAGAGAGCCACCAGGCAAAGATGGTCCAATGAAGTCACTACAACTCTCTCTCCTCACCCAGCCCAGGACTCCCAGATGATATCATATAACCAGAAGGAACCCATTGTTTAACACAGGATGGGAAATAATGGAAGAAAATGATCAAGAAAACCAATGCCCAATTTCCCAACCCAGTCGGTGCGTAACTGATGATGGATGAATTAAATTATGGCCAGTCCGCTAAACCTTTTCATGGATATTTTATGGGTTCCTCTCAGCTGCTTACCCTTTTGTGCACTGAACGTTGACATTTATATTTTATACCTCACATACAACCAAAGGAACAAACGCAGAAACATACGCAAAGACCTGACATGGGAATCAATACATATGTGCCAAAGAAGACATTGGCCCATTGCCAGCTCCTCTTATTGTATAACAAGATAATGTATGGAATCTAAGTTTATCATTTATGTGGATCGTTATTGTATTTCATGTGGGAGGTAGCTAACTATTCTGGTCGTCCATGGTTGACTAGTTCTCAATGTAGCTGGTGTAGCGAGCCAACCCTGCTCAATCAATATTAGTGTAGGATAATATATCCTGTATATGGACCACAGACCACTATACACCTGCCAACAGCTTACAAGATGTATCGGTAATGATAATAACATGTATGTGGTTATACATACAGTGTACAGTATATATACAGGTATATGCAGTGCAAGTGTACAGCTGTACAGCTGTATGTGTACTACTCCCAAAAAACACTTATCTTGAGAACATGAGGCAAAGACTCTCAAGTAATTGCAGACCCATGTGGTAACACCCACTAGGCACCTTATTTTGGCACTGTATTACATTTAACGATATGCACATCGTACGTAATTTACATTCCTATTATGTTCCCAGATTCATGACATTTTTGCAAGACAATTTTCGCGAAAAAAGTTTACTTTTCTATCGAAATAACACGGCCACATTTTCCCCTTATTGGTACTTCTAGGGTTTCTGTAGACATGCTTGTATTAATATTCAGCAGATACATGTACTAGAGGCCCAGACCCGCGGCCCAGGTCTGACGAATTCAACATATACCAGGCATATTCGCCAATATCTAGCTTTACAATATCTGCGCATTTATGGTGAGTACATGAAATTGTGCAGTAATTATCTGGTCATTACCATTGCTGTGTTGGCCGAGGGTGCCATGTCTTAGTAATACATTCCCCCAAGTACTTACATGTAGAAAACTAGGTAGGTCCATACACTTATGATAATAAACAATATGTATATCACGAAGTATTTCATCCCCACATATAATCAGAATGACAAGATAGTTAACTGGATATCGTGGTACACATTTTTACACATAATCCTACCGGATAACATGACATCCCTTACACAGCCAGTATTCGATCACCCCCATGATGTGTGACCAATATTGGGCTTAGCTGTATATGTAGGGAGCTTACAGGCAAGTCCAAATGACAAACATGAAATGAGGAATTAGGCATTCTCCAATAAACCAAAAATGTTTTGGAGGTATGATAAAAAGGCAAAAAGCAAAGTGCTGGTTTGTATGTATAGCGCTTAAATATGGGGAAGAAATCACCAGTTACCTTCAGGAGTGGTATCCTTGTGTGTGTATAGAGACTCTTATCACAGTATCAGTCTCCTCCAGTACCTACCATGTATACTCTAAGCTGGCAGACTTCCACATGCACTGCTGCCTCCCCTGGAGCAGGGCACCAACTAATGGCAGGACCAGGAGCTGGTGGTGTGTTTCTGCTGCTACCATGGCACCCGTACGTATAGAGGGGATCTACGTCTAACCATTTATCAAACACACAATGCATAATGTATGTCACTGTCAACCAGGCACCGACAGCTGTCTAAACTTCCTGTTATTATATATTTAAGTAGTCAAAGGGGGGACTATTGAACGAGAAACATGTCTGGTAACGGTTGCTAACTTTCTATAGGCGACTATATCGATCTTGACCTTTATCATGTTCAATCTTTTTTTTTTTCCTGATCGGTACTTATTTTATTCAGTAAAGTGGTTGTTACTAATTCAGTCGTTTCGGAGGAGGTGTTTTGGTGATGCCAAGGAGGTTATGTAGAGCAGCATATTATTGTAGTCCGGTCTATTGCCAATGTCTTGACACAGGTCCTGATGGTGGATAAGTATAATACGTCATGAACTTAAACGGCATGTTCATTTTTAACATTTTTAACCAGAGGTGGTAGATTTTCTTTTCTTATGGGGTAATAAAAAGATATGTCACCACCTTTCAGTAAATTAATATTCATGTAGTTCAAGGGGGGAGAGGTTCGGAGAGGATGAACACAAGTATGACTATACATGGGTCAATTAATCAGAATTTAGAACATCCCTGCGGTGTGCCACAGATATCCCTTTTTGTTTAACTGAGTATGTGGTATCCCTCTCTGTTTAAATGAGTATGTGGTTATAATTATAGATTAATCAACCTATAAGACGGATTACTGTATATACAGTGTAAAGAGAGATCTGTACCACGCTGTGTACAGTTGGCATCTTCCACGCCCAGGTTAGTTCTCTACACCTGCCATAAATATGCTTACACCCCCTGCTGAGTATAGTACGCTTATAGCATCATACATTATGCCCGATCTAAAGTTAAATCTTCTATTTGGCATGTACATTCTTGAGATCATGTTTGGCCAAATGGTTTAAGGCATCATCCAGGAAACCAACCACACCTAAACGGAACTTATGATCTAGGGAGACATTGCTCACATGTTGATAAGTTACATGTAGATCAATCAATCGAGGCAATGCAACAGTTTCTCAATGCATATGATATAGATTTACATTAGATTTGACATGTTTTTATTCTGCATACTCGCAAAATCGAAAGGCATAAATACACTAGAACCAACCACTAGTAGGGTAGATTCACCCTGAGTCGGGCACATACCCTGAGACGGACAGTGAAATTTGAAGTTATTTATGGACCATATTACATACTTCTAGTGCTTTTTGGAAAGAATAACACTCTAACTTTACTATTTTTCACAAATTAAGGGCTTAAAATGCTTCAATAGTCTCAAAATCAGCTGTCCGTCTCAAGGTATGTGTCCGACTCCAGGTGAATCTACCCTATGCTTAGCGTTACATGTAGTACTATTTTCCTTCGTATATTTACTGTGGGTGATGAACAGACTCACTATGGCAGTCGTGGCATAACATTCATATATAGGTCAAATCCCACAACGCGAAAAATGGGCCAGAAAGTGTTGATTATTGACATAATAACAAGGGGCAACTGTTGCCAATAAAATGTAAATCGCAACACTTGTCCCATGATCTTATGCCTCTCCAAATCCCACAGTGGTCAATAATAGGCAGGCAAGTGTTGCGTGCAGGACTGGTTAAAGGATCTGTTTGAGGGGAGTTACTTCACAGTATGGTTTGTCTTAACTATTCCCTCTGAACTAGCCTAAAGATCTTTGGAGTGTCCCCCCTATATAAACCAAATCATTGACATATTCTAATAAGCAACATTTTCTAGGTCTTCTGGGGGAAAATATCTAACTCCATTGATCCTTGCGATTTCCCAAATCACAAGAGAAAGGCAACACTTTCTCACCGATTTGGGCCTGTCTTAGCCAATGTAGGCCTCATAATCGGCTGGGTGATCAGGATTTCATAATAAACTATGTTTTTCAAGCCTCTCTCGCGTTGTGGGATTTGACCTTATACCACTGAAGGCCATAGATAAATACATGGACAAGTGTTACTAATACTGTTACTGTCAGCGTTACACGGCTCCCCATCTCAGTCTAAACGCCTTGATCTGATGATACAGAGTTTGAGGGGATCTGGACGAAATATAATTATAGTTATTGTTAATTAAATCTCCCAGTTACTACAAAAGCTTTGGCAAAAATACCCAAGATTATCCAGCAATAAATAGTATATAAATAACTCGCCTCCAATTCTGATCTTATACCGGAGGCTAGAAGGACCCCTCTATGTCTCTGATTATACGTTACTGTTTGATTACCCAGGTTCGGTCCGTATGGGCCCTGTGGACCTGCTGACCAGCCTTCGGCTGTGTTGGTTTTAAAACTATATCATCATCCCTCATCTGTTTGATTAGGGAAACTGCCTGAGCGCCGGTCAGACTGATCTCAGTTTCATGCCCCGAAGCTTTAATAGTAGACTCTGGGCAAACTCCTATAAAAATCAGTTTTGCTGACTATGTGTGAACACGATTCCAAGGGAAAGGGTATGTTTTTGGACCCTAGGCATATGGGTGCTTTCTAGGCAATTTTGGAGGAAAAGGGGTTACTTTTCAGGCTGAAACTCTCAAATAAAACAATAATCCACTTTTTTCAACGTTTAAGATACATATTTTATTATAGGCTAAGGGTAAGCCCTACCTTTTGCAGGCTAATTTTTTTTATGCACACCTCATAAGGGTATTAATCCTCGGTCCCCCTAAATTAGAATATGCATTTTTGCTCATTTTCCAGTGAATAGGGTGCTATTTTGTGAAATTACCTCCCGTGATAAGGGTCCTAAATTTGAGGTGGTGTTCACACATAGTTACTATAGAAAAGGTAGGGAGTGCCCCCCCCCCGGGAAAAAAACACCTAAATATAGCACGTGCCTGAACTCCGGAGCTGTCTCAGGCCCGGGGTCTCAGTCACACAGTTTACAGCTCCGGACACTGACTCTGTGAGCGCCCATATGAGCTGTTTCAGTTCTCTCTTCTCCCTGAAGGTGGCGATGCTGTTTCCCCTAGCAACCCCCAGGTGGCAGCAGGGAGTCAGCTCTGCCACAGCCAGGCCAAGATGCAGCCAAACTGATTACTCATAAGTATTGGCACGGCTGCAATAACTTGGTTAGGTCTAATAAGCCAAGGCAAGAACATGATAACAATGCTGAGCCCCCCCCTCCCCTAAACGCTTGGTTTCCAGCCACCCGACTGTGTGTAGCAAGTTTTTCCCTTTTCTTTTCTAAGGCCACTTAAAAAGTGGTTTCTCATCACCAAGGTCTGGAAAAAGGGATGAGGGAGGCTCTTTTTTTTTAATCTTATTTGTATCTTTTACTGGCGGGCTAAAATGATGGGATGACATTTTAGTAGCTAAGAATTTATGGATCTTTAAAAGTAAGGAAAACGTAAGTATTTGTGGCTCAACACGTGAGAAGGTACCTTCGCGGGGGATTATTAGTTCTGGTTATGGCCACTAGGGTGCAATAGAATGGCAAAATAGTGAAAGATATGCCTAAAGATCCTTTAATGTACTTTTTTTATGGAGAATACAGTAGTCTTCTTAGAATTATTCCATCTTTAGTGCTAACATTCTATATTTGGAATGAAATGGAACGTTTTCTATGGGAAATTGGCACATATCACACTTCTTGGTTGCCATGGAAACCAGTCCATGGTTTCTAAATGGAACATTTTGGTCCTAATCTCTTGGGAATTACATCAGTAACTCAAAACTTAAAGCAGATCTTGAAAATTCCGCCTAGAACCAAATCTACATTGGATATTGACATTGAATTAGTGTATTTTTTAGGAAATCTGACATTTTATTACTGACAGTTAATTTGATATTAAATATGCCAATATTTGTCCTTTTTTATTATATTTTTCATCAACAATTAGCAACAAAAAAAGATTCTAATGATTCTAGAGTCCTTTGACCCGAGGGGGGGGATTTAAAAGAAAAACTAATTTAATCCGTCTGGTTGGGTCTGGGCCCGAACCAGATTTGTACAAAACTCTACTGAAGCCAAATTCCGCCATGGAATTCGTGGTTGCTCCTTTTGGATTCCACTGCATGTGAGATGGAGAGGTGGTTTGCCCAGACGTTCGCTACTGTACACTGGTGTTCAGTGAGTCCCTCTGGTACTTGATTCGCACACTGACAATCTAGCTAGATATTGGTAAAGGTCCTCAGTGCAGATGACTTTGGGTAAGCATGGTCGGTTGATGACCTATGAACATCACAGTGATGACCTAAGGTCATCATTTTGAAGACATAGTTCTGCCACTAGGGGGTCCTACTAAACAAGAATGTAGTAGACAATATCTTCTCTGGGTCATCTACTAGTTAATATATATGATTAAACCGTGGTCATAGATATTCATGAACTAAAGCATCATGAAGAATTATTATTACAGTAGACACTGAAGTAATTTAAATGAATATTCTAAGCAAAGTTATTAAAAGCATACAGTGTATACTTAGACACCCTTTCCTTCTTCAAACCTATATGTGTATTTAAGTTTGAGTACAGACTCTCATTGGTTACACACATAATGGGACCATTATGAGGGCTTGAAAGTGCTCTCAATATGGCTTGGTGACGGTCCCTCGGAACCCCATAGCAGTGATCACCTTAGTGCCATCACTAGTGATGACTTTCTGGACCCGTACACTTTCAGTGCAGAGCAGAGACAGCCCCGAGAACCACGTTTTGTGTCACACATTCTGTTTGCCTTCTCGAGTCATCTTATTCCCCTGTATAATACCTATGACTTAATGCAGATAATTGGATCAGTGTTCTCTATATCTACGTTAAGGTCAGGGCTTAACTTAAGGCACATTCAAATCTGACATCACATTCTTGAGTATCCATGGTAAAAGATCCAAAATATACTCCATTAATCGATGAACTTCCATATCCCAATGCTGTCTCGACACAGGCAAGGGGACGTACCCAAAAACAGGACCAGCGATCAATTACACTGAGGAAAAGCGTGTAACACAACAAGGTTCCAATTACCCGGGCCGCCTCTGACAAAGGACAAAAATGGTCGATGAGGACGATGAAATACGGCGTCCGTACGGCTGCAGTGTCGTCTGCGTTCAGGGAGAACGACTCTGTCTCCCAAAGATCACCGTGCTCAGCTCTTGTCTTGCTCGAGCTCTTGTATGTCTGCCCCAACCTACCTGCTTAAATCAGACGGCTGATGGGTGTGTGTTGGGAGGGTAGGGTATTCTCTTCAAATTTATGTATCGGTACAAATCAAATCAAAAGAAAATGGTGGAATTCTCTGGGGGGAATTGTATTATATAACATTACACAATCGCCTACAAGATCACAGAGGTGAGGTCTATACATTAGTAACGTATATCACTGAAGCGTGTTAATTCATCATACATTATGTTTTTGAAATACAAGACGTCCTATACTTTAGCACTGAAGGGCCGTATCCAATGCCCCCTTTGAAGACAATGTGGCCATATTCAATGGGCTAGGATGCCAACTACATGTATACCATCTCTGATGTATTTCACTTGTGGGGGCTAGGGCATATCCTACTCAGCCTGCAGCTTTGTGTGATATGGCCCCAGCCCCCACTCATGAAATACAACAGAGACAGTATCAATGGGCGTTGGCATTTGTCTCTGTATACTCTCCACGTATTATACAGAAAGTGTTCAGGTTGGAGCAGAGTCAGTATACGCTGCAACTTGGTGAGAGTGGGCTGCGTGCTGCAATGTCGTCTGCTGTGAAGGGAAAATCAAGAAAAAGCGCGCGAAAACCGGCGTCAAAGATGGCTGCCGTTGAGGCGAGCAGCGTGCGGCTTATCGGCGGCTGATCGGGAATATTAGAAGTGGATTAAAGACGCAGGCGGCCGGGAGGGATGACGGATAGCTCCTCCAGGACGCCGTCACCACGCCCGTAACGCATTAATAACTATCAATAACTAGTGCTATTACAGCACGCCAGATGGCGCGGCGATAGGCACGCCCCGGAAGTGCTGTCAGATAACGCGCGCGGCATGCTGGGGGACGCCTATCGCGCCGCCTATCGAATCATCAATTACATGCGCCTTGTTAAGATCCAAGACGAGGCAAAAGTTGCTGAGCAGACGACAGGCGTTGGTGTTGTGCTCTGTTGTTTCTTTGACGATGAGTGGTTCCGGTCCTTCCCACTGAGGTCGCCACTGTGCTGCGAAATCGACTTTGGTTGTTTGTTTGTATTTCTTTTATTTATCCTGGAAAAGCATTAGGCTTATTATCTGTAGCCTATTTTGAATCAAATCCAGCAGCTGTGATGGAGTAGCTAAATGATAATATTGTATAATACCATATTCCGATTAGGAATATGCCAATATACCATATTCCTTTCCCCTGTAATGTTGAAAGTATGAGAGTTAGTAAGGACTTGAATAAAGTTGACACAGTACGAAAAACTAATTTGGATATAATTTTTCACTATAATATGTAGATTCCTTGATGGGTGAATTCAATACTTAGTGACACAATTTCTATGGGAAGATTAGATTCAATCAAAATTGGGTCTGGTCCGTTCAAGTGTCCATTCCACTGCGTGCTTTATCCTGCGTCTTCCTTCTATCTGAATACCCTAATAGTATTATGTATGTAAGTTAATAGTATTATGTATGTAAGTTGAACAGCAAAATACACCTCATGTCAGTGTGAAGAATGTGAAGAGTGTCGGATAAAAACTATTTACAATATGAATATGCATACGAATGTATTGGTATGTCCTATAGATGCATGCACTATTCCTGTGTTTATCTAAATGATAAAACAAAGTACGTTTCTGGATGTGATGAGGTGCTATACACGGGCATCAAGATCCGTGTATTAGTTTATAAATATGCATTATTAGCATACCGTTAACAGCATGCTTCAATTCATCATCGTTGCCCTTGGTGGTCATGATGCATAGCCATGGCGAATAACTCGCCAGTGACGCATTCACGCATCATGCGAGCTTGTGGCATTGAGACACTCCCGATGGGGTTGGCATGATGCACCAATGCAGCACCAGAGAGTTACATTACGGAGCGGATTGATCATCATAACAACAGAATTGTCTGTATTATAGGTATAGATCTATTTTCTTCTACCAAAATATAAAGGTTCAGACACCAATGCTGTTTAAACAAATGCACGTAGGGGTATAGCAATAAAGATTGTCATATACCGCACATACACAGTTACCATTAATGTATTCATAAGTACACCGCAAAGACACTGTAACACATTTCCAACTGAATCCTCTGAAGGGAACTGAGTTTAGACAATGATACATACAGATATATGTGAGCCATTGGTTCGGATAAAGCAGGGTTTGAGCTCATGTGGGGTTAACTGTGCTTCAGAAGATAACTACATTATAAATGAGCTGGGAATGTGTCTCTGCTATATCTGTACCCACCATATACCCCCCATACGGCGTGCACTCAGACAACCTCCATACCTATCTCACCTCATCACCACCCCTCACACCAGCCCCGGTTCCAGCCTAGCACCTCCACGGCGGCAGCTAAATGTGGCTCGTCATAAAATGCGGGGAATGCTTAGTGGCCATGATACGGGGTGGGATCCTTCCCCCTGTCCGGCCAGACCCCCCTCACACCTCTGCCACATACAGGACCCCCGGCCATAAAGCCATAAGCAGCCAGGAGGCTAGGACCCGCCATGCCGATGAAAGCTCTCGTCACGTCCTTAAAAAGGGCCGCGAGTGTTCTTAAACTTTCCCAGCTTTAATGATGAGGCCATGGCCCCACCCATCCTCCTCCTCTTGCCCCACCCTCCGACACTGCTCCCCACCCCTGTCCTCCCTCCACCCACCTTTATGAGATGGGTGGCGGCTCGCTTTGATTTCAGGCTTTGATCACCACAACGGTTATATTATTCACACGGTGGTTGTTGAGGAGGGGTGCACCAGAATTTATGTTGGTGAGAACTGCTCTTGTTTGCCTTCCACAGGCCCACAGAGATCCTGAAGAACCATAGGCCGGAGCCTCGGTCTGGATCCGGACGCTTGGGGAGCCCCCTAGTGGCCCCACTGGACAACACTCCCACCGTTTCCCTTTCTGTACCACAGCGTTGGCCGGTTGTCAAGGGCAGAGAAAGGCCGAACAAAACGTTTTATTGCGCCGGCGCAATGCGTGGCGGGACCCCCTGCCCCTCAGAAGATGCAATAAAACAATTTAGTGGCTGTAAGTACAGGTATATGGGGCGCCGCAAAGGGGCTGATTGAGCCTTGATGGCCCACCACTCGCCGCGACACACAGCGGCGGCTGTAAACACTACTCCCAGCCCGCGCAGGCGCATTGTCCGCCACCTATTATGGGATATAATGGCGGCGCGCACGACTTTGGTCCCCACCGTCTCATGAGCTCGGGCCTTATTCAATTACGTCCTGATTAAAAATAATTTATATAAAGGTCTGATGGTGGGGCAGCCTAAATAAGACGTGAGCGTTGTAAGGAGGTATATTGAGGGACTTGACAGCTGCTGAAATTGGAAAGATGCCCTTAGATCGTCCAGGGGTAGAATGACACAGCAAAACGTTTATGGTAGCTCCCCTGCCCCAGGGAAGAACTGAGTCTCTTTGCACCTCTTAAATCCCGCCCTTGGAGGCTGGGCACAGTTTGATATCATCGCCATTAACCCTTATAAACGACGGTAACGCTGTTACTAAGAAACGCCAGCGGGAAAAAGGACTGCGAACCTTGCTAATATCCCCTGAGTACGAGCTGCTTGGGGCTGGTAATGGTAGTAATGGCCGTCCTACGGGGCTAACCTTACGTAAAGCTGCGCCTTCCTGCTGCTGAACGTCTTTTGACGGCCACTGAACGTCTTTGGACGGCAGCAGACGACATTTTGACGTAACCATGGCAACAATGGCAGCGCGCGCTTTCCGTTGGCCGCCGCAGGTAGGTCGTTAAGGTCACCATGATGGGCCCCGCTCATGTGTTTTATTAGCGGCGGTCACTTGGTTGTGGGTGCATTACGAACCAGGGACAACCCCCTGTCCCACACCAGCCACTTCAAAGATGGCGGCCCATGCTGATAAGTACTATCCCGCGACGTCGTTATGACGTCACGTCATTGTCTTGACGACGTCGCCCGAAGCATGATGGGAGCTCGTTTGGGATGTGGAAAGAGCAATATTGGAGTGGTGGGCGGGATGATGAGGACGTAGGGATTTTAAGGTCGGTGTGGGTGGGGGAGAGGAGATTCTCCTTCCGGTTTGTGGTCGGGTTTGATGACGTAGATCCTGTATGACGGTTCAAGGTGTGTAAATGGAGTTCCTGAGATACCTAGGGATGAGTGCACTCTCTGGAGTACACATTTAATGGCTGTTTGCTATTCAATTAGAATTGGGTTTGGGTGGACTTCTAGATAAAGGAAGGAAGTAAAGTACCAAACGGGCGTTTTTGTTGACTTCCTTCCTATATACTTGAGATCGAGGAACAGTTGTGTATACATGTATATGAAACAATGTAATATTGCATGTCATCTACTAGTATCTTGATCTGATAGCTTCGGCTTGATCCCTGTAAGTGTGGACATTCAAGATAAGCTGTCCTGATGACCTTCATTCCACATTAAACGCTGTACCATCATGCCAGATACACTCACACATAGGTTATGAATTGTAACGACAGCAAGAATTTATCGAATATCATGTGAATGCATGAATTCTTTTCAAACTAAAATATATATTGTAAGTTACATAAATATGACATTTAATTACATCTATAGATCGAGGTAGCCTTAGTACCAATCTACATCTAGCGCGTAATAACGTTTAACGTTGAATATTGGCCTTGTTGAATCCGTTGTGTAAAATGTGCTTTACATTTATCACAATCGTGTGTTTTTTGGTAAAGGCTGCACCGTGCTTATTTTTGTAAAAGTTGCAAAGTGTTTGTAAAGGTTGCTGTACACTAGCATTATAAACACTTTGTGTTGATAGTTTGAATTTGGTATTGGTTAGTAAAGTGTCTCATTCAGCCATATTTATATCAGCCTACTTGAATATCCACGCAGTTGCAAACACCCGATAGTTAACAGTTTACTGTAAAAACATTAGATGCAAGCATTAGAATGGCTACAGAACAGGAAAGGCCTATGCAATATGCAGCCGTATTGTAATGTACATTTGCCTATGCTAACATGGACATGGGTATCCACCAGGGAATGATACATGTAGAAGAAACTATCATTTCAGAAATACTGCTTCATTTGTGTCTATAGCAGTAATTATTAAGTGTCATATTGTGTGAATATGGGTGATGGCTGTGCTAGGATATGTTATGCTATAACATCTACATGTGTATCTCACACATGATATAATCTACACATTTTCTCTACAACGCTGTGCTCCAACCTTTTAATCTTTTGTATTCTCATTTCTAAAAGACATGCAGTGATGCCAACTAGTTACTGCCTACTCCAGAAAGAACCTGGTATACCTACATGTGGTGCTCAAACGCAATGTATAGGCCACAGTGAAAAATTTGGAAGTGTAGTCTATCAATCTCACAAATTGACAAGATGAGTGACATAAATGACTAATTGACACCAGCAGAGGAAATGGCACACCTCCGGGATGGAGCATTCCTTACACAAGAACCCAAACAAGGAGGAGCCGGGGAGCAGGCATTGACTGAAAGCAGAGGTGATTACAACCGCCAGATATTAACCATACTTCCTAAATTCACCCAATAGAGGAGTTGTCCCTTACATTATGGGAATTCAGGTATCAATCAAACCTACCCTGGGCCCTGTTCAGGTGGGTTGATTACAGGGTGAGGGGTGTGGCGGCGTGTGCACCTGAGGAGTGGAGCTCAACCACCACTGCAACCAGCTATAACCTCCCACTGTCAAAGGGCAACAGGCTCTAATCAACTGCTGTAACTTAAACCACCACTTAAAGCCTACCCCTCTCCCCAACGCCACCAACACCATGTTTTATTCAGTACCCCATTTTTACAGTAATTCTGTAAGATGACCAACACCTGAGTTAGGTCGTTGTGATACTTACAGACGTAACTCTGCACACGTCTGGGATTGTTCTCAGGCAGCAGCTGAAAGGGTTACACATCAAAGGCCTTATGTAAATCACTGGTGTCCCACAGGGTTCAGTGTTGGTGGCTGCCCTTTTACATTATGGGTTACACCATAAAGCCTCAACTCGTTATGGTCATACAGGAAGTGTTCTGTGATCCCCAACAAATCTCTTACACTGCCTCCTAAGACTTGCCGATGTGCAGCGATTGTATACGTTGTAGTTTGTAGTTTGATTATTTATTGACCATAAAAAATCACAGACGTGGGGCGCTTTTCATAAATGGCCAAGAGAATACATAAATCGAGCGATTGATGCAAAAGAGTCTTATGCTATACTACTAATTATGCTAGCGATGTGATCGATGGCCCATGGAGTCTTTGTATGTGTTATATAGCGGTTAGGAAGTCTTTCCTGATTGTCATATTTTGGACTGCGTCGTCTAAGGCCGTCCAGAGGACGTCACCGCGGTGTAGCGGGCTCTTGGCGTAGATGGCTTTCTTCAACCTGGGCACTTTCAGCTTCTTCTTCGTGTTGCCGCGTAACAGCCTGGTTGGTACCACCACCATAGTTGGTTTGAGGGATAGTTTGTGCATGTGGGCAAGTAGTTGCTTCCGGCGAGCAACTTCAAGGTAGGACACCTTGTGGCGGTGGTGTAGGTCATGGACGTGTACGTCAGGAGCAAATCTCACCTGCTCGCATGCACGGAGACAATCGTTTTGCAATGTCTGTAGTTTGCGGGCTGCCCATACTGGGCCGCTGCCCGCCATGAAGGCGCAGTAATCAGAGATTGGTCTGATCATATGTTTGTAAACCTGCACGGCCGTTGGCAGGTCCGTCTTGGTGCGTACGCGCCTCAGTTGGGGGAGCCTCATTCTGATAAGCCTGATTTGCTTCTTGAGTTGGCTTGACATGTTTATGAAGCGGTCAATGGTTAGGCCCAAGTAGTTAAACTCATTGACCACCGTGAGCGTTCTGCCTTGTAGGTGCAGGTCACAGGCAGTCAAGTCTGGAATGGACCGCTGTGAGTAGACCCACAGGACCTGGGTCTTGTCGCTGTTAACAGTTAATTTGTTGCTCGTGCACCAGGCGCTCACTGAGTCCAAGTCCCTTTGAAGTAGCCTCGTGACGCGCCCTGGGTCCTTACCCGAGACGACGATGGCTAAGTCGTCAGCATAGAGAAATGTAGAACTGTTGCTGATCACCTGGACCACGTCGTTTATATACGTGATGAACAGAAGCGGCCCGAGGACAGATCCTTGCGGGACGCCCATTTCTACTGGCTGGAGAGTTGAGGTGTTGTCATTGGCCCTGGTTTGTTGAAGCCTCGCGTCAAGGTAGTTCTTAAACCAGTCGCAGGATGCAGCGTCGATGCCGTAGCGGCCAAGTTTTTGCAAGAGGATTGAGTGGTCGACCGTGTCGAACGCCTTCCTCAGATCGAGGAAGACCACGGCCGACCGCTCCCCTTTGTTTGCTGCCAAGTACAGATGATTCACTAGTCCGAAGATCGAGTCTCCAGTAGATTTACCTGGGACGAAACCGGACTGTTCTTTGGCAATCACATCATTGTCAATCAGATAATCGAGCAGTTGTTTATGCACAGTTTTTTCTGCAATTTTCGAGACACAGTTAAGGAGGCAGATAGGTCGCCAATTTGTGACCTTCACCAGGCTCCCTGCCTTGGGTAAGGGGATGATGGTACCGGTCTTCCATGTCGGTGGGACAAGCTTGGTCTCTATGCTTGTGTTGATCATTTTCTTTGCTAGGGCTGGTTTGGTTGCGAGGCAGTCTTTGAGTGTGTTGGTGCGGATGTTGCTAATTCCTGAACTCTTGGTGGCGTCGATCTTAGCTATCAGTCTGGATGCCGATTCAATTTCAATCGGCAGTAGAGTGAAAGTTGAATCAAGTTCAGCATTCTGATTTGGGGCGACGTAGGGTGGGTTGCGCTCGAAGGCCGCGGCCAACCTATTCCCCACCGTGCAGTAGTACTCGTTGATGTAGTCGGCGGTTAGTCTGGCCGGCACGTCAAGGCCGTCGTCGTCAACAAGTCTGATGGTCGTCGTGGTGTTGGGACCCTTCCATAGGTCGTTGACAACCTGCCAGAAGCGGCGGGGGTCATCTTTGAAACGCCGCAGGCTGTCTACCACCGCTTTCCTCTCGTTATTGGCTAACTTGGTGGTGATTTTCTTCATGAGGTTTCTGGCTGTCGCAAGGTGGTGGTTGTAGACTCCTCGTCGGACACGTCTTGAGCGGCGCAGCGCCTTCTTCTTGCGCCGGGACAGGCGCCGGATCTCGCGAGTGAAGATTGGGGTAGTTTCAGTCTTGATAGTCCTGGTGGTGATGGGGCATGTCATGTCCAGGTACTCGCCTATCACTCCCACTACTCCCTCGTATACCTCGTGTGCATCCTCCAAACCCAGTATTGGATCCCAGTTGAAGTTGGCGATATGAGCCTTGAACGCCAGGGGGTCGTAATTCTTGTAGTTGCGGCCTGTAATCTCTTTGGTTTCGATCCTTACTGTTGCTTGTTTTTTAGTGACAAACACCGGGACGTGATCGCTGATTGTGTCCCCGACGAGGCCGTGGGTGTTGGTGAATCTACAATTGGTGTAGATATGGTCGATTGTAGTTGCCCCGTGTATAGGGTCATAATGCGTTGGTGGTGTGGGTAGGTACTTTAGACCCGTGTCCTGGAGGAAGCGCGTTAAATGCCTGTATTTGGCGCTTCGTTGAGCTCGAGAATTCACATTCATGTCGCCTAAAACCCACACCTCCCGGTTCCCCACTATTGGGTGGTTTAGCATGGTTTTTAGATGACGATAAGCCTCCCTCACATTGGCCCTCGGTCTTTTGTAGGCACAGATTACAATTCGCTGGGTATGGCCTGGGTATGTCGTGATTATGCCCACTGCTTCTAGATGTGTGTTGGCCGCGCATAACTCTGGACAGATGGTTGTGTAGCAGGCGAACTCGAACCTAACGTAGCAGGCAACTCCGCCGCCGCGACGAGTAATGCTGTTCGGTCGGTCTGTCCTAAACAGGGCCATGCGTGGCATATTGACAGTGGCACTGGGTATGCTTTCGTTGAACCAGGTTTCGGTGATACACAGGTAGTCAAGACCGAAAGCTAAGCGGCCTAAATGGCCGATTTTTTTCTCAAGGCTACGTGCGTTCAGAGTCATTAATTTTAAGCCTTTTAGTTGTCTCACTTGATCAAAAGATCTGTACATGGTTCGGCCGTCAGTGTGTACATCCAGGGTCACAAGGCCGGTGATCACAATTAATAATAACAAGTGCGGAAAGTGGTGCGCAGATAATTGCCTGGCCACAGGGTACGTTGTGGTAGTCAGGGCAAGGCCAGAGGTCGGGGACTTCCCGGTATCTGGCCTAATTGAGCAGGGACTGTTGTGTGTGTACACAGTCTCCACTAGGTGGTGCATTGATGTATGTGCAGTTGTCAACAAATAGAAGAATATAGAACACAAAGGCACTCCTTATATTTTAAGGTGCTCTATATTTTATGTAGCAGTATAAGGACCTTACTACTTTCAAACAAAACGTTCAAGCTTTACAATGAAGCTCCGCGTTATACAATGGTTGTGCAATTTAACAAATTGGTGCTCCTTTATCATGTCAGGCACTCTCAATTTTTTCATAAATGTAACCAGGTGGTGTAGCCTAGTTATATAGTCAGGTCAAGATAAGATGGTTATACTATAAATAGAGTTGGGTCCCCTTCTCGTGTTCACATAATCAAGGGTACAGCCAGTTGGAGCACCAGGTGGCAGTCACTGTGGTTATACGCCAGGAGTGTATTGTTTGTTTGTTACTTGCTTCTTGTTGCCTTGGTTACATTATGTTACAATCAATCTGGTAGGCGGCACAGCGGCCGGTAGTAATGACTCACAGTAGTAACTTTTGATTTGCACTGGGGCAGTAACTGTTCGTAGTAACCATGGGGATATACTTGGCTTGGGGTGTTCAGCGACCCATTTCTAGGCCGTGAATCCTTGGCCAATAATCCATAGTGTAGTAACTTTTTAACAATAATTAAACACAGTAGTGGAACTCTCCACGGTAAGATGACTAACACACATCCAAATTATCACAATATAGCTTAGGTATAGGTTCGTGACGCAAAGTGTTATTTCTCGCACAGCAGTGCTTTAAATCAAGTTATGCATTGTGCCATAGGTCAGCAAGGCATTTACACAGTCGATCAGTGTCAATATTAAACACCTATCATCATGTTTATTGCAGGTATCATCGTGGTAGTCCGAGGTACCAGGACGTGGATGGTGATCATATTTTCGGAGGCAGACAGCTAAATGGTGGCAGACAGGATGCATTATGGTCCAGAGGTCCTTTAACATACTGGATGATAAAATAATCAAACAGCAGCTGGGCATGGAACCTTTGTGCGCAAGGGGAATGTTGTGCGTCAGGAACCAGTGAGTAATAAAATAATCATTCACAGGCAACTTCAGTCAACAACCCTCGCTACACATGAAAACCAGGAGCAATAAAATAATTATTCCTGTATAATTCATGTGAAACTACCAATCAGCACTGTCCTTGTTTAAACTGGCAGCGATGAGGCGTGCACATTTCTGCTGAGCATCGTTGTCTGGAAGGTAGCCATCTAGCAGACTATCATACCGGTAGTAGTGGCCCTTTTTTGGATTGTAGAAGTGACATAGTCTATCAACGAACGGAGTATGCACTCCGAAGCGCGCATTGAGATCCAGTAGGAAATGATTTATTTCACTTATGAAAGTTTCAAGTAGCTTCTGGTGTGGGTGACTGGTGGCTGGGGATGCGTCATCATCAGTCCCAGCTGTAGCACTGTCACTGGGGGTGGGGGTAGGCAGCATTCTGGCGATATCGGCCCCATAAATGGCACAATTAATGATTTTAACCCTTGGATTTACGACAAATGCTGACTCTACCAGGGATTCATACATGCCTGTTAGTAGCTGGGGGGTGTAGACTGGGTGTATGTTCCGCAGGCTGACTGTAGATACAACCGGGTTACCAGAGATCCGTAATAGTTCATAGATCCCAGCAACAACAACTATGGCATTTGGTACTGTCACTCCACGGCTTGGATCAATTATAAACTTTATGGCACACGACAAGTCTTCTAGACGGCCGCTGTCTACTATTACTATATCTCTCACCTCTGGATAAAGCGGCCTAATATGTTCCTCCAGGCCTTGGAGTCTTATATCTCCCACAATGTCTATGATACGCATCTTGAGGCAGGTAATATATCAGTTATTGTGTTGTTGTTTTGGTCCGACGACAACAAGTCCGGCAGCGGGCGTCAGTCACTAACTGGGTCTTGCGCAACTAGGTCACGACCTTGTTCCATTAGTGGGTCACGGCGTCCACCGGGTAACATCGATAAGTGGGTCACTCACCGGACACACTCTCCGCCGTAGTTTTAGTTTCGTTTCCCGCCTTGGGTGGTGGCGCGTCCGCTCTTCTAAGTAATGTACGCAGGTCTTGTAGGATAATACCTAGGTAGTTGTTACCCTCATAGGACTCATCCTGGTAACACACGTCATTATAGGTCGCATCACCTCCCCAGTAGGCATCCCTTTCTGCCAGTATCAGCGGCCCCTCGGTATCTAGGAGTGCAGCTCTCTCATCTGGGTGGTCTGTGAATTTTAGTAGCTGCACCTTATACATGATGTCGTATTTCCTTTCTTTCCACAGCTTACCTCCCTTACAGCTGTCACCTATGCTTCTTGCTTTCAGGCCATCTGTGGCATGCAGCACTTGGTCGGCAGTAGGCTGATCTTGGAGTAGTTGACACTTAGACCATTGTAGGAATTGTTCTGCACAATGGAAAGTATGATCTTCAAAGACCAACTCAATAGGATAAAGAGTGCTAAATACACTCTTTGACCCACAGAAAGTTAGTCCCGCATTTGTCATTTGTTGGTAGAGGGGCATGATACCATCATTTTTCTGCTTCTTGTTCCGGTCATCAATGAGATCAGGGTCGGGTATCTCTGGTGACGTTGGTCTGTCTTCCTGTCTGGGGGTGGACATTTTTCTGACTGGGGTTATCTGTTCGCGGGTCTCAAAGGTTGGCACAGTTAGGGTTGCTGGACGGTATCGGTCAGGTATCCTAAAGGGGGATCTGCCATCATATAACTGATTTGCAATTTCTATAGAGGTCCCCCTCATGGCCACTGGAATCTGGTTGTCTCTACAATGCCTTGATATTTGTCTAAGCACGTATTTTACCTTCCTGGTTTCCCGATCTTCATCTGGGTTTACATAGACAGTTCCATAGTCATCGTCCCCATCCAGGGTCGCTTTCAGCTGTAGACATCTGTCTCTCATCCAGATTTCACGAAACCCAACCACTAGAGGGGAGTGGGATCCTTCCCGTGGGTAGCGCCTAGTAATCCTATTGGCATAGATTATGTCCTTTTCAGTTGATTGGAGTCCCATCTTCCTACACAAGGCTAGGGCAGACTGGGTTGCATCTTCTTCGTCCTGTTGTATTAGTCCCTCTATTAATACGCATTGACGCCTCGGTGGACGCCCGTCAGGCCCTGGCTCCTCCCTGGTGTCGCGATGATCTCTATGGCGGGTTGGGTAAGCTCTAGGCCTAGGAAGGCCATCTCTGCCATTATTGGAAGCAGGCGGGGGAAGAGCAGGAGTGGCCAGTTTGGTCTTCAGTGTCTCTAATTCCTCCCTTTGCTCCTGTATCATGGTCTTAATACCACTCACATCATTGTTGGTTCTCTCTATGGCTGTCTGATGTTTGTCCTCCAGAGTCAGAATCTTTTTAGATAGAGATTTATGTGATCCCGATACTTGTCTTTTTACCCCCACAATTTTGGCGTCAAAGGATTTACTGAGGTTGGCAATGAGATCAGTCATGAAACTCTTTGTAACCTGTCCATCTTCAGTGCCCTCCTTAGTGCCACCCACATTAGTGCCTTCATCTGTGTCGGCCGACTCATAATCTGCGTCTGTGTACTCTCCAGAGTGCTCAGACCCATCTACTTCATATAGTTCATTGATGCTTTCATCAGGCTCATATGATCGGGGCTTTTTGTGGTATGTTGAAGTGAAATCAACTGAGTACTTATCACTAGGGCGGTCTTTCCTGGGTTTCTTCAAGCGCTTGTTATGATTAATACATGTTGAGTCAGTTGGTGACCCACTGGCGATTCTCTTCCTGGCTGAGTCTGTGTGTGAGGTCGACTTATAGATCCTGTCGTCTGGGTGCAGTCTTTGCTTGCATTTCAAGGTAGATTTGCTTTTAGTACAGCTGGGACGTGGGTTGTTAAATAGATCCCTGTTAACATGTCCATAGTTCCCAGTGCTGGATCTAGTGGCGCGCCTGCCTGTTACTCCGGCCATGGCTGTGCGTGTCGTAGTCCCTAGTAGTACAGGTGAGTAACAATAGTACAGGCATTGACAGGAGGTATTGACATGCACTGACAGCTTGTAGGGGCCGAAGTTGTACCTGTGTGCTGGTGCTATAATACACCCGATGGCCACCCGTGTGAACTCCGCCACTGGCAGTGTAGTCGCAGGTCGGTTAAATACCGGAGGATCCAGAGCACTTTTGTCCAATTAATCCCGATGTAAGGTAGCCCGTATAGTTTGTACTACTGTTGTACAAGTTTTATGACTCCTGGGGTGCAAGAAGACCCTTGATGAACATGGAGAAGGGGGGAGCTCCTAGCATGCACGTCCGGCGTCCATGGCGTCCAGTCAGTCAATCCAGTTGATAACTGATCAGTAGTATGGTTTATTCTACTGAAGGTATGTCAGGGTTACGGTGAATGTCATATATCGACATCTGAAGGCGCTCTCTATCAGTCCTTTGTCCAATGAAATGGCCTTTCGTCCCCAAGAGGGATGGGAGAGGGGTATTTTTAATATACGATTTTGTATGGCTACACATGCCAATGTCTAATCAGGATATGTCAATATTGATATTCATGTACATACATAAAATTATTAGCGTTTCGCTTTGTTGTTCTATTAGTTCATGTCTACCCTATATAATAAATGTATAAGGTGAAGTGGAAAAGATGAACAGCTGCTGATTAGTATTTCATGCTTTTTGGCAATGCCTGAAGACAGCGATGGACCATTACTGCTCGTCATGAGATATTACATAGAATCTGCTAAAAGAATCCGTGTTGAGATGTCTAAACTTACTTACATTCCCGATTGCACATTTTGCATCTATATAAAAGTGTATACGACCCATAGGAACATAAAATGCGCCAATACTCTGTACGCCCAGAGAGGAATGTGTTGGGGGCAGACTTTCTGGGACATCACAGCCCTTGGCCCACTGCCCCCGATTTGGATTCATAAACGGGCATTATTGCAGCAATCTTATATGACAACAAGTGGCCAACACAGCCTCTCGTCACTTACTAAATGTTTAAATTACCCGCGCCCTCCCGTCCCTGCCACGCCGCCTGGCGATGACCTTGGACCCTTGTGCCCCGTGACCTTGAGCATTTAGACTTTGACCTTGGATCCTGGAGGTGACCTCTGATGATGGGTCGTTATCGTCCGGGCGGCGCACCTGCGCATTACGAGGCTGCAAATTTGTCAGATAATGGTCCTTTATTGGTGACTGGCTCGTCCTCCCGGTGTCTGGAGGCCCGATGTACCTGAGGTATATACATGAGGTGGGTATACCTGTGTGACATGAGGGATGTGTGCTCACTCAACACGTATTATGGGGATCCAAGTGTATAGACCTCGTCAATAGCATATGATTTATTATGAACATCTGTCTATTAGATTTGATCAAATCTTAGCGTCACATGTCTGGGCGAAAGCTGGTTTATCACCAACTAATAAATATGGATTTCCCCTTTCCGGCTCCTTGCGTTGGTGAATTCGGGACAAGATTCTATGCAGGTATTATATAGTTGACGTATGGTCCTCCATTTACTTCTCGCGTACATGACATTTGTCAGGGTTGTCGTGTGCACAAAGTACTTTACAGCAGGTATGGAGAGTCAAGGGGTGACACAAAATGTGACATGATAGAATAATGAGTGGTAAGCAGGATAAGACTGAATTAGTGAAAATATAATGAAAGGTGCCCTGTTGTGTAATGATGTGGCTATCTGAGGAGAGTTGCATTAATTTAGAAGGAACTATGTTGAATCACTTAATCATTGACCTGGGGATTAAGTCAATGTTTAGCACTATACATTATTTGATTTAGTGCAACAAACAATGGTGAAAGGCAGCAAGACAGGATGCAGGTAAAATGGTGTCCCTGGCTTGTATCTACAATACTCAAAGTATATGTAACTTTCCCATTACACACCCTGCCCTCCTCCCCTAGCCCCCTGACCTGCCGTCGTTGAGGTATACATCAAACACCTGGTAACAGTTGCCAGGCTCAATCTGCCCCTCCACCTTGACTGACATGTTGACAAAAGATACAACACAACAATGTGGCTTTTTTTGCCTTGTTACGTTGGTGATTTCCCAATCCTCGCAGATTTAGCCCAGCCCCTGGCCCCTGCCACCCCCTCCCCACCCTCCCACCAGTCAGGTATATATGTGATTATACCTATAATGGGAATCTCACCCACATGTCTCCTGTCTCCTGTCAGATACACCACCTATATAATAACTCATAACGCGACTTGAAACCACTCTCTCCGGGGGAGGAATGGCAATTTGGAAACCATCATTCAAATAGTGGTAGGGATAATTCGAGAATGCAAACAATCTAGTTTTATGGGTGGTCAGGTGGCGAGTGGTGGAGGGGTATCAGAAAAAAGGCTGGAGGAAGTGAGCAGTTGCAGCCGTTATGTTTACAGGTACATGACTTGTAGCTCTTATGCAACTAACAGCTATTGCATATACATCTGTGTTGCTCACCTCAAGCCCACATCCAAGGCCTTTTACGAGTACTGAATCAAAATGTGATTATAAATACTAATGCAATATAGATCAGATTCACCAATAATTGTAATGTTACAAGTTTCCTTCAGCCTTTTGTAACCCGGCGGTTTGGCACAATAGACTGGTTGGAGTCGATGTTTTAAGGGCCAATCTGATCCTACATTTCCTGTACTCATTAAAGCAACAAGTGGACACATATAAAACTAAGGGGTTTTATTGGTAATTCCCGTTGTCATCTACACACTGATAATTGATGAGGTAATATTTATGTATACATATACCAGTTATAGTCATATACAAATTGAATAGAGAAAACATACAGTAATAACGATTAGCTGAAAAGTGAGGTAATAGAATGATAGAGGTGTACAACACTAAGGTAAAGTATAGACTACTGTATATCATAAGGGTACTAAGTAAGGTAACATAGGTCAATAGCTAAGCTATACATGTTGATAACGTGATACACTAGATCGGTATAAATGGAGTAATTAATTGGGTAATTGGAGTAACTAATTGGCCATACTAGTTGACAGTAAACAGAGGGGAAGGGAGGGAGGGAAACGATTCTCTCCAGCCTGGGTGACAACGTGTAAGTGGGTAGGAGAGGGTGGAGGAGAGGGTGTATAGTGCACCCACTGGAGGAGGGTCGAGCTGGTATTGGTCAGTGGTAGGGTGAGTGACAGGAGGGGGTGTGTCCACTAGCTTTAATGACCTGGTATTCAGTAAACTTCATACCAACCACATTAAAGCAACAAGTGGACACATATAAAACTAAGGGGTTTTATTGGTAATTCCCGTTGTCATCTACACACTGATAATTGATGAGGTAATATTTATGTATACATATACCAGTTATAGTCATATACAAATTGAATAGAGAAAACATACAGTAATAACGATTAGCTGAAAAGTGAGGTAATAGAATGATAGAGGTGTACAACACTAAGGTAAAGTATAGACTACTGTATATCATAAGGGTACTAAGTAAGGTAACATAGGTCAATAGCTAAGCTATACATGTTGATAACGTGATACACTAGATCGGTATAAATGGAGTAATTAATTGGCCAAGGTAGACGTGTTATAGGGACGTAAGGGCCTGGTATACAGTGTCTGTGTGTCCAGGGGGAGCCTGCAAGTAGGTCCTGATTGCGTCACTCCGCCAACCCCCATGTCTCTTTAAGTCTGTGATATTTGCTCCAGCTCTATAGTAACTAAATGATGTTCCGCCCTTTCTTAATGCATGCAAAGAATACTTTGTGTGATCATGGCCCAGAGAGTCAAGAGCTGCATTCCAGTGTCGTTTAATGTACCTGGTTGGCATAGCATTGCCATCCCTGAAGGATATTAGGGGAGTGTCAGCACATGTTGACGGGGCTGACTTGAGTGCAGATCGAAGTGCCCTACGTGGACAAAGGGATGACTGAGGCAGTGCAGGGATGGTGATCTCGTGTGGCTCACCCAGCACCTGTCGAGTCTTGGACCATTTCACTGAGATGGTAACACTCCTTTTTGTAACCACCACGTCACCCCTTGTGAGCTGCCTTGTTGGATCAAACGTTTTTATGGTTTGTGGGTGGAGATTACTTTGGCGAAGGAAAGCCTCAAACATGAGTAGGATGGCTAGTCTCATCATTTTCCCATTCTCAAAAGTACTTATCACAGGTATAACCTGTTTGAGGAGCTCGGGAGTCACAGCATCTTTACGATTTGTCTGGTGGCGTAAGTCCCTATCCAGTGCCCTGAGAGCATTATGCACCTTTAATGCATCGAGGCTCTTGGTTGATAATCCCTTAAGCCTCCTGTGTGTTCTTAGTGAGGTGATGGCGTTTCTAATTGTCCCTGCTGCTGCCCCACGTTGTACAAGGTATTCCATGTAAGCACACACATCCAAAGGACGAGCCTTTAGGTAATTGAAACCAGCAGTAACAGCAAACTGCTTAAAGTCACGCACTGTTGAGTGTCTATTAGCTATGGTACCAGGCCTGTATGCTCTCTTGTGGCGTGATCTCGCCCTGTCATAGAGCTGGGATGTAGACATTTCTATAGGAAGGCTGAGTAATCCAGGTGATGCTTTCTTGTTATTACCCATTGTAATTTCCGTCTATGTGCGACCTTCAGTGCACATTTGAGGCCTGCCCTGCCTGTGTAGGCCCTGCTGAGTGCGTCTGCGTCCTGCATTAGCACCCCTGGGACATGTGTAACCTTGATGTTGACATTTAACCTAGCTGACAGAAACCACATTGCCCTTGCACAGGCTGCAAGCACTTTGTCCTTAGCCCGTCCGTGGGAGTATGAGATTGTGGAGGGCTCGTTATCACACTTAATCAGAATGGTATGTCCAGTGTGAGACTTGTTGATGAATGTGCGGGCAGCTAGGAGACAGTTAATGCATTCTAGCTGGGTGCTAGTGTGTATGGCATCCATCCTTGCCGACACATGAGTCTTGTAGCAGCTGTGTGCATCCAATCCTCCCATGCCCGTGGTGCAGGCATCGACCTCTAGGGTCATAAATGGTCTGTGGTCAGAGATAATGGCTTTACCATTAAATAGGCGTAGGAACCTTTTGAACCATGCCAGGTCTGACCTGACGTGACCATCAATCAGTACCATGTCGTGACAAGCAGCTCGGAGAGCTTCAAGTATCCTTCCCATAAACAGCCTGGCCGGTGCTACTGTCTTAGAAAGGTGGTTAATGACGCCAACCAGTGTCTGGGCTTGTCTGACTGTGATGTAATGGCGAGGCTGTGTAGAGATAATAATATCCCGTATTTCCTCCAGTTTTGCATGTGGGATGCTGATGGTGTTGTTTGGGAGGTCGATTTTGATACCCAACCAGACGTTTTGGCGATTTGGAGGCCTGCACTTGTGTTCAGCAATAGATATGCCAAGGTCACGCAGCATGGTTAAGCACTGGTTGTATGCTTTGTATGCAGCCTGCCTAGAGTTGGCAATGAGGAATACGTCATCCAGGTACATGAGGGCTGTAATTCCAGCACGTTTCAATGCCCTGACTATGAACTCAGCTATAGATTGCATGATGTAAGATGACATCTTACTCCCGAATGGTACTCCACAGTCAATGTAGTATTTGCCATCCACCCAGATTACTAACAGAGCCCAGTCACTTGGACAAGTTCTAAACTGACGAAAGGCCCTGGACAAATCTACACTGCTTGTCCATGCCTTGTCCACACCTATATCCACAATCAGCTGCAGGGCCTGCTGTACTGTGGGAAGTGTGTGTGTGACATGAGCCCCATCGTAGACATGTGGGGGTATGTGTTGATTTATGCCCCCCTCAAATGATAAATCAACAATAACTCTGCGATCCTCAGAGTTAGATTTAGGCCTTGTCATTAGAGGGCTAATGAGGCACCATGGAGAGAAGGGGGGATGTGGAAACGGTCCAAGTAATGCAGAGAGACTGCACTCCTTCTCAATATAACGCTTAAGGTGTAGAGGGTAGGCTGTAGCTGATGGGTGGTTCTTTGGGGGAAGCTTTGGAGGGGGGAAGGGGCCACCCACGTACTGCAGGGGGAAGCCAAATTTAACACCATCAATAACCATGTTATCCTGTGGATGACCCGTGGCCAGGTCATCCCAGTAGTCCACATTGAGTTGTGAGAGGATGGGGATCCGTTTCCCCTTAGCATTATGTGTACCAGAAGCAGCTATACACTGGTATGTACGAGCTAGGTAGGGAGGGACAAGTGGTGTGATCTCTGGACGAGAGAACCAGTGTGTGGTTTGAGTGGCCCGGGGGGCTGGAGTTTCCTCTATTTTTGGTAGTGATTCACAGACAGCCGGGTTCAGTGACCAGATGTCTATGGGAGGTGTGAGTGCCTCCAGGGTTAGCTGAGTGGCTGGCGGGCTGGCCGCGGCCGGAACTGAAGGAGTAAGGAGGCCGTGTGTGATGTGTGCTGAGTGGGTGGGTGGCGGCCGTGGGGACGGCCGAGTTTGCGGCGTCGGGTGCGGGGGGCAGCCGGGAGGAGGGGAGGAGGAGGCTGCCAGCCCAGTGCCTAGTTTTTTGACTTACTGTACTCAGTAGGCTGGGTGGAGCGGTGGTCCTGCCGGGGGCGGGCCGCTGGTGGCCGCTGCTGACGGTGGTGACTGCCCTGGGCCTGAGCCGGGGAGTTCTCTTGACGTGAGGAGAGACGCTGCTTCCTATTACAGACGGCAGCAGAGTGGGTGCAGTCTTTGTTACGTACTCCATACCAGCACACAGCACACCTGTGTTTAAGTCTGGCAAATCCGACCCTGTGGCCATCTGGCTGTGAACAGAAACCTGTGTTGTATGCATGACATGGCTGGGAATCAAGATAGCGGCGTGGTGAATGCATCCAGGCATGTTTGATACGGTACTCCTGTAACTTGCCAGCATCTGACCACTTTAGATCGTCCTTTGCTACCTGCTCAAAACAGGTGTTAGAGAATGACAGAACGTTATCCCAATCACGTTCTACGGCGTCCTCTGTAACCATTTCTAGATGGTCAAGAACTCCTTTGATGGACCTCTTATTTTTATGAGTCTTTTTAATTATCTTCACCATCCCGTACATGTACTCCTCCATGGAGAGTTCTTCAAATGATGACCGGTCCTTAAGGTCTGAAAGGATGAAACGGGGTAGGAGCATGTGTGGCCGTGGGTAGATCCTTTGACCAGAGCGGCGTGATGACCTGGAGGAGGGACGACCAAGTGCTGTATCAAGATCAAAAGTAATAGGCTCCACGCCATCAGTGTCACCATTAGGATCATGCGGTGTTCTGCTAGCAGGGAACTGTAGGACTATTTCCTCATCATCAGATGATGACAGCTGCTCATCAGTTGATGAGGAGTCCCGATCATCATCATCGAAATGTGATGTTGTCCGTGCTGACTGCTCCAGGCGTGGGGACTTGGCCTGGGTAGTAGCTAACGTCCCCCGACGCTTCCTAGATGGCCCAGAGGAACCCTCTACATGGTGGGGGGTATGAGGGGTTTTAGCTAACGTGTCCAGACGTGATGTAAGGTCCCCTATTTGTCTCCGTAGTTCAGTGACCTCTCCAGAGGTAGCAGCCCGATTTTTAGGTTGGGTGGATTTCTTTTTCTTCTGTGTTTCTCTGTTTGTAGAATTCTCAGCAACCTTCCCAGTATCAGCACTGTTATGTGACTGAGCTGGTGTTGATGAGTTGCTCCTAGTATTTGAAGGCATGGTCGTGTGCAGTTTGAGGCTAAAGAGGTAAAAATAAAAACGATTCTCTCCAGCCTGGGTGACAACGTGTAAGTGGGTAGGAGAGGGTGGAGGAGAGGGTGTATAGTGCACCCACTGGAGGAGGGTCGAGCTGGTATTGGTCAGTGGTAGGGTGAGTGACAGGAGGGGGTGTGTCCACTAGCTTTAATGACCTGGTATTCAGTAAACTTCATACCAACCAACTTATATCCCATTCAAGTCCCCCTGAATACTTGCTCAAGTCTTAGATTTTACATAAAGACCAAAAACGGAACTTTTCTATCATAAATTGTATGTCTCAGAAAGATGGATTATACGTTTCTTCGACTGTGGATCAGCTAGGGGAGGAGGGCTCTCGCTGACGCATGCCAGTCTAGCTGGTCCCCTGCATATCACCAGGACGATGGTGAGCGCAGAGCAGGGGCGGTGTGTGTAGATTTGGTGGTGTTTGAGTTAATGATGAGCAGGTTAGGAGTTACTCATCAGGATGTAGGATGTGATAACAGGGTGCTAACTGAACTACTCATCAACCACATAGGTAGGTCCTTCCCACGCCTAATCACCCACCACCCACCATTTCCTTATCAGGTCCCCTAGTCAGGACATTGGTAAGCACTTAGTACATGGAGCTGCTGAGTCTGTGGGGGAAAGCCCAATGTAATGTCACTCATCCTACCAGTACAGTTGAGTTCAGTGGAGGTTACATCTTACCATTTGATAACGTCCAACTTTTTTTTGGATGGATAGATAGAAGGCCTCTCCAAGTGTGTAATATCCAATACGTTGCATGTACACGCATTTATGAAGTAATTTAGGGGAGTCCATAGTTATAATTGCAATTTTTTTTTAAACTGCATTTCAGAACATTACACGTGCATCTTATAACCAATGAGCATAAAGCTGCAGCTCCATGATAATAACTTGACTGGGGGCCTGTCCTATCAGCGGCGTGGGGCGGCGACCGACTGTACCTCCAGTCCAGTAGGCACCGGCTCCAGTGTAGATAATAACCTGCTAAAACGCAGCTTGTAGACCTAAGTACTACTTTTCTTTTTAAAGTGGCCTAGCACAATGCTACACCCTGTGATGAAAGAAGTCCTCTTCTTATAGTTAAATGATGATATACAATCCGTTGCCGATATTAAACCATTAAACCCCGAAGTGAATATCATGATTGTTGCTATCATGGCTGGGTTGCCTCGTAGGAGGATTAATCACGTTTTAACTACCAGTGTCCTACGTTAGGTCCGGCAGATAACGTTGCCCGTGGTCATTAAGCCATGTACTAATTGAGACTTCCTACTGTGTTGGAACCTCGTTGATGATTATAGGCTCGGCGGTGCTGTGGAGATAAAAGTACTGCCTGTCTTCATCAAGAGAAAGTCAAGAGAACTTTTACCAACGTCAGGATATTTTTATGATAGTCCCTTCTGCATTACAACCAGTAATGGTTTAATACTAACAATCTGAATATCATAGGACATTTGCATGATTTGGTGTACAAACTTTTTTTGAGTGTAGATTTATTGAGCCTCTCACAATATACAGAAAAGTGGAAAATTGATGGAATCATTTAGTGATGAAATAAATATGATTTAAAGAAATCAGCCCAAACGTCATCTATTTTTGCTTGAGGTGGGGATAGGTTGTTTGCTGTCAGCAGAACCCTAGATATTTCCATTATATAATACTAGTAGCTACAACCAGGGAACGTTTCCAGTACCATGTACAAGCAGCATAAGCTTCCATCCAATGTCCACTCATAAATAATCACTACGACCAGATACGATTACCAAACGGCCCAGGTACTCCGGTGTTGTTCCAGTTTATGGCAGTCCTTAAGTGGACACTTATTTCATTTAAGGCATGAAATCCTTTGGACAGCCTGTGGCCCAGACGTAGCTTGCCATAAGGAGAAGAACCGCAAACAGCGCTATGAACATGTCAATAGCAATATAAGGTTTAAGTGGTTGCCAAATAGCCTGTGCCAGCAACCCTGGATATGGACTGTGTAGAGCAGGAACGGCTGGAGCACCGTACACAACATTTATTTTGTTGTGGAGTTTTACTTAAAGGTGTTCAAAGCTATTCTAAATTTTTTTTTCAAAGCTGATCTGCTTGCTTTAACATTCATGCTACTGATGTGTCTATTAATGAATTATCTTGATCATATAAGCAGCATACTTCCCGTCGTAATTCTCCATAATACAAAGAATACAAGCGATCCATTATTTCTCCTTTGTATAGTTATAGTACATTCTTCTTATGATATTGGATTACCTTTCATTTACACAAGTATTTTCAAAGCGGTGTTTGATGCATGGTCAATTATCTGCGATGAGCTGCAAGTCTGAGGTTCTCCTACATGGTTGCTACACATTGGGAATAACTAGACCCTCAATAGAATTTAGTTATAAATCAAAGAATACCCGTGGACACCAGCTGGCCTCCCAGTTGGCACAAAATCCAGTTCCATGTTGAATCAACATTGAATCAACATTGGATCAACATTGACAACCACCTATCAATGTTGATTCAATGTTCTGTGCCCACTGGGCTAGGTCAATGTGGGTTTCAGTCACCAACATTGTTCTCAACACCAAAACAGAGCTGGCTCGACGATTTTGTTACGACATAATGTTGAAGAGATTTTCATACTTTTATCATATCATTAGCTTTGTTATTATTGGCAGAATAAGCCTTGTCATACCTTATGAAAATTTCAACTATTGGTCGATCTATATATTGTTCCTGCCTCAGATGCACCGACCATGCTACCTGAAGGCACACCTTTTCCCGGCTCTCATTCCCAGTGACACTCCCCCCCCTAGACCTCCCTGTGTCCTGCACGACAGCTAACACTACTGATAACTAATTAAAGGTGGGATAATGGTGGTCGGGCAGCTCACTCACAGCACTGATTGCCTTACAACACTTTGGGGAGTTAAGTAGAGCCAGCTCAGCTCAATTAACACTACTCCTCCCCCACCTGATGACTGGGTGAATCACTCCACCACTACACTGCATCCAGCAACTGCTGGTGATGAACCTTTTTGAATACCGACATGGTGTCATCTGAAGGGAAATAGGGGTATCCTCCTCTGGTAGGTTATGAGAAGGATTACTGATTAGAAATTGCACACAATGCAACTTTGGAGTGCCCCAGTACTGAAGTCGCCTTGCTCCTAGGATTGCAAGAGAACCAGATTATAAACACTGTCCCCATGTCTTCCGATAATACCTCAATGGAAGATCCTTGAAATAGGAATTAGATCTTGTGTTTATCTTGTGCACTTGGCTGGCGTATATTTTTTTCAGTTTGTGGTCATCACCATACTTTCCAAGTGAAAAGGGGTGAGGATATCTTGACAATGCATATACATTTTTGTAGTTGTGAAAAGTGTAGAGTTGTGGATAGAGAATGACAAAACAGCACAATCCTGCAGGCGGCTGTGTCAACCCAGCCTCTCATTAAAGGTGCTGGTGCACCCAAGTCGCTAGTGCTGCTCACATTGACACCCCCTCTTGTGGGTGATTCAGGTACTAAGGTTATGATGGGTTACATAATCTTAGGTCAAAGTCCAGGCAGAAGATGAAAGGTATCTACAATTATTCTGCTCAGCAGGGGTCACAGCAGGTGGTATCTGCCCCCAAAATCCATGGGAGCAGCTCAGACCTCCTGCTGTGAGGAGGTGTCATAAGGAGTGGGTGGGTTACATCTACAAAGAGATGGACAGATTACAATGTGTCTATATTATGTAATGTTATGATTTAACACATATAGCCAACAAAACAGCCAAGAAATGGTGGATGGGGGAGGAGACAACCCTGAAGGAAGGGGGAAAGTCTGGACCAGGCCTGGAGGAGTTTGGTTTCTTGATTATATAAGGCCTGCTAGTGGCCACGCCGTTAGCAACAGTAGAGGCTGGGTGCACCAGCCGCTTTAACAAGAGCCTTTCTCTCCAGACCCCCGACTACCGTTTCCGTTTTAGTAATTTGTTTGCAAACTCTGCGACCCTCAATTGGCCAATAACCAGTCAAGGTGGGAGGCTTCTGTGGCACGTCAATGACGTAAGCCTGTTGGTACGTCCACTGCTCGGCAGATGGCGAGGGAGTGGGTGAGCCTCGTTATGGACATCATCACGTGTTTATGACGTCATTAGAGGGGTATCCCTGGCCGTGGGGAGGAGCAATGAATGTGTGACAATGGTGTCTGCCAAGTGGGCATCTGCCGCCGGTTATTGGTTTGTCTAAATGGGTTTATCTGTTTGTTAATCTGGGTCTGTACCCATGTTGTCTGTGTGTGTCAGTGTTAATCTGGGTGACTGTATCCAGGTACCTGGGTGCTGTTATCTGGGCACATCTACCTGTCTAGCTAGGTGTCTGGTGGGCTATCTCCTCATCTGATATGTCTGTGTGTCCCTGTGTCTACTTTTAAATATTGAAGGTTTACAATATAAATGTGATTGTGCACTCAGAGGACGCAGTTTGGGTTAGATCCCCACAATCTGCTTAGTCACAGTTTAGTTCTGGCCAGGGCTCTTGCTACCCGAATCCCAGCTAGCATCCTGACGTTGGCCCAATGTTGGCTCATTGTAGTCGAGGGTTGGACTGACTTCAGCATGCCAACTTTGGCACAACGTAATTTTGGCCGCGGGCATTCCGTTTGAGCCAACGTCAGCTTGCCAATGTTGGCCCTACGTTGGCCCAACGTTATGCCGACCGTCATATGTGGATGGAGTACCAACGTCAGGTGCAGATATTGACACAACATAGTTTTTGCCAGAGGCATTCCATTCTAACTTTGTCTTGTGCTCATATAGAGTATCAATGATCACTAAACCTTATCCTGCTAAAGACAAGAGTTAGTTTAGGAACAACCATTTCTGTCTTTGCATTTCACCTTTATATCAGCTTAAAGGGGCCAGAGGTGATAGACAGCCATCCCATCCTTTAGACCTTATATACCTACCATTACCTTTAAAAAAGGTGTCCTCATGGCAATGTTACTGCATTTTGTTATGTCACTGGGAAAGTTGGTAATTAAGTATGTTATAGCATATGAATGGAATATCACTGGCTTTTAAAACCTATATAACACACATGGGGCCCAACATTAATGGCCACTTATGATGAGAAATAAAGGATCTGCTGGGCAAAATTTCTTCTGACAACCTTCCATGCCATCTAGGGGAGGTTGGACATGCAACGTTGGCCCAACAGTAATAAGCTACCGTTGTGCCAATGTTGGCATTTCAACGTTGGCACAAGGTAAGTTTTGGCCGGTGGCATTCCATTTGAGCCAACGTCAGCATGCCAACGTTGGGCCAATGTTGGGGCAACGTTATGCCAACTGTCATTATGTTGACGTTGTACCAACGTCAGGTGCAAACATTCAACCAACATTGCAACGTTGATATAGCATAAATTTCCCAATGTTGGTACACCATTGGCATTTCAACGTTGGCACAATGTTAGATTATTGCCTGCGACAGTGTCAACCATTGCCAACATTGGCCCAACGTAACCATGCTAGCTGGGATGTGACTGGGCCAAAAGAAACGTTTATGTTTAAGTATATAATTTATATTGGGTTCAAGACCTTACCCCAAATGGTCAATTCATTATAAAAACTCACTGCTTAGGCCACTCAAAAGACATAAACTGTTTCTCATCACCAAGCACCACAGAATATAAAATGGATGGATCACATGCCTTCCGATACATCGTACCAATATCGGGCCCAATGTGATGGGTAAAGTAGACAATGGTACAACATATGAAATGCAATGTTGCCCCACTATCGGCAATTACCCAAAAATGTTGTTTGAAATGCAGTGTTTGAGGAACATTGTGATGTTGGGGAAGATCTGGCTTGACGGCTCGCCCATACTTGCAGCTGCTGATAGTACTGTTATTAATCTCATGTTGGACCTCATGCATTACAAGATCTGAAATTACCACTATCTGTACGAAACAGCCAAGAATAATATGTCAATACAAAAACTCTTTTCTGATCAATATAATCTGCTGCTGACTTCACAGTACACAAGTGTATACTTGCGGATAGACAATTACTTCATGGATAAATTAACCCTCCCCCCATCCCCAACAGAGTCCCAAGGGGATTTAACATAAAGATTACCTATATTCAGGATCAGCCTGTTCTCATATAACATGATATTCTTGCACATCGTGATAGCCAATTCAAGGATTTGAAATAGCCTTTTCCAACATTTTCATCTTTTTTTTCACATTTTACCATATCCCCCTCAGTACAATCGCCCCTTCCCCGCCGACCATGCTCTTTCGTGTGTGTCTGATAGGAAGCAGCTTGTCTTAAGCTTTTCAACACTCCAAAAATCAAGTCAATCGGACCAGCAGTTGCTAAGCTATTGCGTTTTGAAGATTTGCGAGAAGAAGTGAAGATTCTTTTCTCTAGAATCTATCTAGTGGACTGTTATCCTTAGAGACATGGGTGTAAAGGGAACCTAGTTGCAAGAGCTACCCGCCTGGACAAGGTCAATTCCAAGAACTTCTGTTTTTAAATCTTTAATATTTTGCTTTCTGCTCAAATGACCATGCCTCGAATATGACATCATTTTGCCTGGTCCAGTACAACTTACCGGTACATGGAGCAAAATAAATTGTAGCATATCATGACATTTTGAGGAAATGGTAGCCCATGGTGATAGGGTGATGCAAAGCTTGTGGTAAACGGCGAAAACCTCTATAGGAATCTATGAAAAGAGGGTGAGGCTGAATTATTAACAATTCTTGTCTTGCCACAGTCAGTGTCAGAAATTAGCAATGTCGCATACGGTTTTGTGTCATGATATCAATTAAGACACTGTAGGTAAGGTTAATCCAAATGGGTGAACATCTACAGTCTACATGTGAAATGTAAAAGTATGTTGAGAAGCATACACACATACACTGTAAAAACAGTGTTTAACTTTAAATACCAAAAACGCTAAACATGTTTAATCTGTACACACTTAAGACATCTAAACAGACTTTATGTATGTTAAACACATCATTTCTAAATGCCTAAACACTGAAAACATGCATGTGTTTAGACATTTAGAAAGTAAACACTTATGCAGATGGGTGTTTACTATTTAAACATACATTTTCTTTGTGTTTAGCCTTTAAACATTATGTTTACTGCCTGTTCAGCATTTAAACAGTGAGGTGTTTAGATACCAAATAGTGTGTGGAACACTTTTTCTCTAGTATGCCAATCATATATTGCTATCATTATTCCGATTATCTTAGCAGCTTTTTATAACCTATTGAAATGCAATTCTAATACTTATGATCCAAACATGAGCTACGCTTTTTCCAAAGTGTATCTCTAAAGTTCAGAAATCTGCAGAAATGAGTACTCCAATTACAAGCAAAGTCGGAACCAGAAAAGTGGTAATTAATGGAGTGTGATCCCCTGCCTATATTTGGGGCATAGTTTATAAATAAGGAGATATAGTATTGGATCATGGCTGTGTCTGTTTGTCATAATTGGTATACTTATTTAAACACTTGACATATACATTGCAGGGGCAGATACAGGGGGGGCGTCCTGGGGGTCCTGACCCCCCCCTTTGGAAAATTTTTTTATATTCTTTTAATGATAATTTGATCCACTGTGAGTCGCGGCGCGTCACTTTTCGGTACTTTAGTGTTTAGTGGACCGCCCCCCCTTTTCAAATTCCTGGGTCCGCCCCTGCATTGTTACCATGTTAATTAGTTTATCAGTTTAGACTTAAACACATTTACTCTAAACATCTAAACACTAGACCTAAACATGTTTAAGTGTTTAGATATTAAACACAATTTTATCCCACCAGGTGGCAGCTAAGTACATGGATGGACTTTCCCCACCCATCTCTAAGCTGATCCTTGAATAAACAAACAAAGAATCATATCATTTGAGTGATTCAAATATGGGAACATATGGCTATTATTACGCAAAAAGTATGTCTATGATTTGGGGTTTAGACTAATAGAAATAATGTGCAGAAAACCTATAACCACTAGAGACACCTGTTCTGTGGGACATAAGAAAATACATAGCAATGTTCCCTCTATCATTCAGTTGTACACATTTCCTAGTTACTTAGTATGGATGCTATGTAACATATGTGATGACACTCTATAAAAGTGTTATAAAATACTACTATTTCCAGGCTATCTGAATATAAGATGATAAACTGGACCGATAATGTTTCCTAATATGCACATTACAATCACTATAAACACACCAGCTTCACCTAAACACTATTTAACTAAACACCTACTATATCTAAATGCTACTCATCTAAATGCCTGATAATTCTAAACACTACACATCTAAACACTCTACAGTTCTACACACTATGTATCTAAACCCTTACTTGGTCTAAACTCTATACAATCATGTAAACACCTACTAGATCTAAACACTTTGCACACTAAACATGTTTTATCTAAACATGTTTAGAAATTAAACATGTTTAGATGCAAAAATGTGTTTAAAAATTTGGGACAAGATAGTGTTTAGAAAAGTGTTTAGCCACTAAACATGCACATTTACAGCCTAAACACTGTTTTTACAGTATACTTCCAATTCAAAAAGGAGGAAAATATCATCAATGTTAACTTCTCTGTGCGACATGCACTTTAAATTCATCATTATAATAAATATACAAGGAGCGATAATATCATCGTTTACAATTGGACAGGGTGGTGACCTTTACACCTACTAAAGTATTGCCGTGCAAAGCCTCTTCAGCTTGATGCCCGGAACTTCTCTTTCTTGCCAAAGTACAAAGTGCACAGCATCTGCAGCACTGCCCTATTTATTTGTTGTTACACTTTCAACTGAACAAACCCCAAATACCTTTAACCACAGAGTAAGTGGTCAGTCACAGATACCCCCCCCCCGGCACCACCTCGAACTCCCATTAACCCTTCAAGGACGTCGTGATGTCCCAATGTCATCATTATGCACCAAAGCAGTACAGACGAGTAACTTACCGGTGTTGCAATACTGCATAGTTCTTGGGTAAATTGACTCTGTAGGATTATCATGGTGCATTAATGCAGCACTGGCGTGTCCCTTGTAAGAGCTGTTTGTCAGAAATATGCATTGAGGCAGTATGCTGCCTTTAGAGGGTTAACCCACCTATATATGTCGGTGACACCTGTGAGGATCAAAGCCCTAACCTGACTGTAAGTGGTCAGCTTCAAACTCACACCGCGTGCCATAAACCATACAAGGAGTCCCCCAGCCCCACCCTGTCCACACCCCTGTCCACACCCCCTGTCCACACCCACCCTGTCCACGCCCAGCCCTCACGGTGGGGGCCTGTGTATCACTACAGATAAAGGTGGGCGACAACACAGGGGCGGTACCAATAGGAGCTGGCTGAAAGGGAGGGGCAAACAAGGAGAGTGATTTCTTTCTCCAATACAAGGTGGGTGGGACAATCTGGGTTACCCCCTCCACCCCACCCCCATATCTCTGTCTAAGGGTCATTGATATGGGCATCAGCTATATTAGACTTTCAGTAGAGTGACCTTCTTTTATGATATCGTCTAGAGCTGACAACGTGAGCCATAGCTGTTCTTTTGTCCAGTCTCTTCAGATTGCATATACATGTATTGCATGCAGTGCTTCATCAATTTAATATAGGTTTGTATGTTTGATTTGACCTTTCTTTGATGATAGCAAAATACCCCTGACACATTAATTACCAAGTGCCCAGAAACCTCACCACATGTATAATGCTCTTGAAAGCCTAGTCTAGTTCCGTCCCAATGTCCCAGACTGGATACGAGACATCTAGTCGCCCTAAAATAGTGCACTACAATGTGCAGGTAAAAAGGGGGTAATAACCCTAACCAGCCCTATCAATACCTGGAGGTATGCCTCTCTGAGCAGGGCAGGGTGTCGGCCATCACTGCCTTAAGGGTGTTAATGGCGGCACTAGGATGGCCCCAGCACCCAAATGAATCCCCTCCAGGTGGGGGCCGGGTGTGGGAGGTTAATTTGGGACCTGGACATTGGTCATCAGGACAGGGCTCTGACACAGGTGATGACAACTTCAAAGAGGGTACTCCAACAAGGGGTGGGGGGCCTACCTGTATGTTCCCATAGTAATCACCTCAATGAGCCTTTAGGGCAATTAGCAGGAGAAAGCAGGAGGTTGTGAAGTCTCAGGGTGACTTTGGAAATTGGGGAATGGGGGAGAACAAGGGGAAATGTATTTATAAATATCTGTATAGTACAAATGTATTCCACAGATGTCTCAATCTAGCTGTCTGACTGTCTAGATTTAGATATGAGGTACCATCGGGTACCACCTTGCTGCTATCTATCATATGTACATATGGTAGAGTATAGACGTGATGTTACTCTTCCTTGTATATTCTAACGTGCAATACATCCATGAGGCCCTAGGGGGCTCCATATTATAGCTAAACAAGTTCAAAGTATAAGAAAGTTGAGCTTAATCATTTTTTTTATGTAGAATGAAGTATTGTAGTACATATAATGTGTATTAAAGTATTGAAAGACGTCATAACACCTCAGAGAAATTATGTATCTTAAAGTTATTAAACATAATCCAATGATTGGCATTCTAACACAATTGTCTCATAAGTCAATGTGTTCGGAGAGACCAAACAGAGAAAGGAAACAGAGTCAAAAGGGAGTCCATGCTTGCCTCGGGAATGACTCCCTGTTATGACTCTCTTTCTCACTCTCTGAAAAGAGTTGTGTGCCCGGTCCCCGCACTCTATAAGACAAAACGACACCATCCATGTTCAGCCCTTGGAAAATATACCCCTTTTTCACAAATCAAATTCTGCCTGTAAAATGCCCCCTTATTTGGGCAAAATCGCTAATTTTTGAGCCCCAAAATACACCCCCTTTTCTGTGAAAACGCAAACGTATGGGGACCGGGGTTGTGTGACTCCCCTGAGAGAGCCCTGGGTTTGCCTCCAAAATGACTCCCTTTTATGACTCCACACCACACAGAGAGTCCAGGTCATGCTGTAACTAACTTAAGAAAGGGAGTCTAGGCACAGTGACTCAAAATGTAAACAGAGTCATTGAACTATGACTCTCTTCATAAAGGGGGTTATTGAAGGACGACTTCTTTGGAACAAAGAGTCACATTGGTAATTCCTATCCTATCCTATCTCTCTGTGGATCCTTCCCTTGCTATAAATGTTTATTCATTCACATTTTAAGGGCTATTTCAGTGTGCTTCGTGAAAAACGGAAAAGGACTTCTTATCCCTACCATACACAACCACTCAGTGTGGTTTATGTAGACATACTGGAATTATTCTGCTGTCATGATATTATGTTCTCAATTTACTATAATTATCCTCCATGTCTAATTTGGTTGCACATCCAATTCATGAAAACATCTTAGGCCAAATTTTAAAAAAAAGGTTTGTTTCCGGTAACCCGACCGGGTCTAGCAAGACAGTGCCGGGTCCCCCTCTTTTTTTCCTTTTCTCAAGATTTTTGCTACTCTCCAGAGTTTACGGTTTGTAAATCGGACAATTATTAAGGATTTGAGGGCAAAAACTCCAAATCCAGGCCTAAAAATGAGATTTCTAAAAAAAAAAAAAGTAAAAAAAAAAAAAAAAAATCCGACCGGCCGGGTCTCCTTTGTCATATCATGTTACCGGAAACCAACCTTTTTTTTTATTTGGCCTTAGTCTCTGGGATTCTCTACTAAGAGATATAGATAAATGTATCATATCACTTTACAATTACAATCCATGAGTAGAAGTATGCTAGGATGGTTATACAACAACAACTATAGTGATATGCATATGCATATGTCTCATTACCACACAATAGGTGTCTATGGTATACAAACTACTCGTCAGTGTCCCACAAAGGTTAATAATCTATTCATTATGAATATTCAATGAAACTTAGCTTTAGTCTAGACTGATGATAATGTATTGAGAAAAGCAATAGGGAACTATTTGATTGCTAACACCTTTAGCCCACTTTTGATAGTAGAAGCTTCAGAATAGGTAGTACTACTATCTTATAGTAGTGTTGGATTGAAAGAAGCTATTAATTGTCCCCAAGCCCACACTGTACTTCCATCAATATCAGACTCTTCTATATGTCAGAAGTAAACATGGCTTTGGATGCTGTAAATGATTATTAATTTTGACTCCTATACGGTAATATGTCTGAGATGCTGATCATCATAATGTTACTTGAATACGTTGTTTGGTCATCAGATTGAACTCCAAAAGCAAGGTTTTGCTTGCAGATTTAATAGGAACATTTAAAGACACTGACACATAATACCATGAATGTAATACATGTATATACCCGTACAAAACGATTGTTTTGTGAGCACGCAGCAGTTATTATCCATATCAATCCTATCCTCCCCCCCCCCCCACACACACACTAGCCCCCCCCCCCCCCCCCAGAAGTTGCCCCGCTCTGCCGCTAAGTGGCGCCACTCGGGGCCGCCCAGTGGTAGCCAATACTAGCTGCCTTTTGTGTTTATCATTATACTTATTCGCCGACATAATCGCAGTCCCTGTCGTAAAGGGGGCCACCGAATATGGCCTTTATTGTGCTGTAAAACTTCCGGCCTCCTGCGCCTATTCGCCGCCCATTCAAGAGGCCGGCGCGTGGAGGGCCTCCTCGGCTAAATTGGAATTAACACAATTTGGTAGCAGTCGGCACAAAATGGCGCCCGGGCGCAGGGCCGAATGGCGTGCCGGGATACAATAAACCAACAGCAATGAAAGGCCGTATTAACATCGTAATGTCGATTCGTGGCCGCTAATATCGTCGATAACTAGGCGGTGCCTACTGGACTGATGACGTCATTACGTCGCCCGTGACGTGTGCGTGACGGCGACGTGACGCCGCGCGTGACTGGCGGCCATTTTGTCGGCCCGCGCCAATCACTACCGCCCTCTGCCGGCGCTCGTTTCATTTACCTCACCGGAAGTGCCGAAAGTGCCATTAGTGCGCCTGCGCGCCGGCGGGATTTTTGTCCTGACGGGAGGCGGGGAATGGGAGGTGGACAGGAGGGGCTGGGGAGTGGGTGGGGAGAGAGGAGGGGATGGCAGCAGCA
This sequence comes from Harmothoe impar, assembly GCA_947462335.1. Classification (NCBI taxonomy): domain Eukaryota; kingdom Metazoa; phylum Annelida; class Polychaeta; order Phyllodocida; family Polynoidae; genus Harmothoe; species Harmothoe impar. Next base: position 11,084,896 of record OX381721.1, on the reverse strand, counting down.
GGCCCGGGGGGAACCTGCAGTGTAACCCTTGGTCTCACAATATTGAGGTGACTACGGCAGACTGAGACAGGTTAACCCCAAAACACGCCAGGCTGTGTCATGTGTGCTCATGCAGCTTGGAGGTATCAGTGACTGGTTGACACTAAGTAGGTGCCTACTACAGAAACCCAGGCCAGGATTTTAGGGGTCTTTGCTCATTTGCCTTTGTCAGTATATTGATTGAGATGATAGCTATAAGAGCAGTGACCAAAATCATACGAGGGTGTACCAACACACTCATTGTGCAATCCAAACCCATAACCAACAAGAATAATGCCATTGTATAGTGTGCATGCCCAACCGCGCCAATTGGCGCGGATTTAGGCAAAAAAACACCTATATTGAAGTAGAGGATCATCAAGACACTTCTGCTGGGTCAAATTTTAAGGTTATACCCTCATATGAAGCCCCAGGACCTCACGATTAGAATGACACCACTTATCCTGCTGTGAATTGTATACATGAGGAATAGTGCAGACTTAACTAAGGAAAAGGTGATCAGAGATGTGATCCATCATGGTTGTCCAAAAGTCATCAAAAAAACATAATTTTCACCGATATGCCATTCAAAATACATGAAAAATACAAAAAATTGTTGTAAAATCACTTTATATCAAGTTTTCCTGCAGATGCTGATTAAGGTATCAATATTTTTCAATTTCTATTCAGATGGTTCTTATTTGGAACGTTTTCCAGGCTAGGAATAGCCTATTTATAGCCAAATGGGACCTCATTTGCCCTAAAAATGCAGTATATTGAGCATATCAGCAAATAGAATGTTTCAGGTTGCCATGGCAACCAAAGTTAAATGATTTTACAAAGTTGAAGATAAAGTCCATTTCAAGATCTTTCAGGAAATGTTATATTACCCTTGTCTTAAAAGGAATAAATTACTTGTAGTGCATGACTTCAAACATCAGAGCAGTCATGTTGAATAAAACAGATGTTGATTAAATAGTTGTGGGCACCAAAGAGTTAACCATTTCACTGACTGTTCGGCAGTGCCAGCTGCTCCTGTGGCACCATTCATACATGTACACAGTGTTGCTATTTCCCCTCCTTTATCCCAAGACTGTATTGTATCGTTACAAGAATGCCCGGAGTATAGTGTTAATATACAGGCATGCAGTTTTGGTAGTAAATAATTTTCAATAACATTATTGTTGACCTCCTCTTTATTACTATATACCGTATATACAATATTACCACAAAGGGGATTAACCCCCTTTGGTATTGTTTTATCCCACAATACCACAAGCATGCATGCTAGGGGCTGCTCCATCTCCACCCCCCCCCCCCCCCCCAACCCCATCATCGTCGTACTGATTTCCTGCTGACAAAGTGATCCATGAATATAAACGTCAACCTGGTGATGAAATGGCCGCCAGAGGGCCCTAGCAACGGGGTCACGTGACACGGGGTCGGCCCCCTGGTGGGGGTCCTGCTGATGGCCACTTGGTGGCGCCCTGTGCAGATTGTGGCAAGGGGTGGGGGGGGGGGGGGGTGCACAGATTGTGCTGCATGTGTTTTCGTATTGTTCAGTTTTTTGTGTCGTGATTAGACTGTCGGCAAATGGTCATCTTCATACTGGAAGTCAATTGTTTGCAAGATGTCTCGTAAGGCTTTCAACCTTTCAATCTCAGCAAATCTGTGTCTGGACTGCAACGCAAAGAGGCGAAAGCCTAATTGTATTCCAGGATAAATAAAACTGAATTAAAAAATCAGGAGATCCAAGCATGTTTATGCGTTGCATTTTGTATGTGCCATGTCAGTGTGTGTGTAGACAGGATATGTGTCATGTTGGTGTGTGTAGACAGAATGTGTGTCATGTTGGTGTGTGTACACTCTAAGAACAGTGTGTTGCGGGAACATGCATAAGGAGTTACACACACATTTTTGCAACACACCTTTGAGATCAACACACTTTTGACAAGGAGTGGGTAGTGGGTAGTGTGTTACACCAAAATGTGTGTTAAAAGAGGCTGCAGAAAAGCGTGTTGATAAGTGTGTAAACGTAACACACTGTTCTTAGAGTGTAGACAGAATGTGTGTCATGTTGGTGTGTGTAGACAGAATGTGTGTCATGTTGGTGTGTGTAGACAGAATGTGTGCCATATCCGTCATATCAATGTGTGTAGACAGAATGTGTGTCATGTTGGTGTGTGTATAGACAGATTTTGTGTCTTTGAACAGAATGTGTTCCAGGTTGTTGTGTTTCGACAGAAGTTAATGTTGTGTCTTGTTAGTGTGTATGAAAAGAATGTGTGTTATGCTGATGTGTGTAGACAGAATATGTGTCTATGTGTGTGTAGACAGAACATGTATCATATTGGTGTGTATGTAGACAGAATGTGTGTCATGTTGGTATGTGTAGACAGAATGTGTGTCTTGTTGATGTGAGTAGAAAGAATATGTGTCCATGTGTGTGTAGACAGAATGTGTGCTATGTTGGTGTGTATGTAGACAGAATGTGTGTCTTGTTGGTATGTGTGCCATTTTGGTGTGCATGGTCTTTCTGGTGTATATCTAGACAGAATGTGTGTATTGTTGGTGTGTGTGTAGCGAGCATGAGAAGCTCGAGATGGTGTGTTGAGATACTCATGACCGGACATGGGGTCGTTCAGTGACAGTTTCAGATGGTACAGCACCGTGGCTATTATGCATTGAAATGAGTAAGCATCAAGCACTTACACGGTACACATTATATCACAGTAATTTACTGGGAGTGTTCATTTCTTTCTCCTTTGAGGTCATAAGATGTATCACTGGTAATCTCAATGATATCATGGTCTCATTCTTTAAGACTTGTTAGAAAAAAAACAAGTACTCAGAATTGTTGATCATTAATATTCTAGGATGTCTAATTTAAAGTCCACTGCAAGTGATATTACAAAGGAAATAAGCCTATGATAGAAAAGTTGGAACACACCAGGTCGATTGGCAAAATCTACAAGATTTATTCATAAATACTATTTACACAACACGATTGTGAAGAAACAAGTTGAGAGGCAGTGCTCATGAGATGTACAAGTCTCTTGGTAGGGAACGGTCAGGGCCAGATCTGTTGCTGGAGATTCAGGTGAAACACTTTTTATATCTGCGTTTTCCTGAGAACATGCTTACTGACTTGACATATCTGGAGTAATATGCAATAATAAAGGATTTGCAAATACACTTTATTCAGTGAGAAATTATGAGAACATAGCTGTGGAATTGAGCTACTGTGAATCTCTGTTAGAATTATCATGTTTAATGGAATTGTTGCGCGTTTCACTGAAACAGCCTCAGTGGGATGAACAACCATGACGTCCAGTGTCCTTTTCATATGACGTCATAATAGCTGACGTCACACGTTGGCACCAATGTCCTAATGACGTCACAGAGTGTGCATTAAGTACATACAGGCCTCATCAGAGTAGGATAAAAACAAAATAAACAACTACGATAACCGACAATATCAACGCCAGGAGAAATCAGATCTATGAATTCCCCACCTCGTTAATAATATAATGATATTTACACCAAGTGGTAGTCTCTTTTGATTCTGCTAAAAAGTAGGCGATTCCAGTTCCCTCCAGGTATCACAAGCACAGACACCTCGCTGCTTAACTCTTCTTTTTTCTTTCCTTTTTTTTTGCTGTAGTCAAATGGCATCGTATATACTTTTAATGTTAATCGCCCCGTGCCCGGAAATCACTATTCGCACACACTCCCATCCGTCAGAGTTCGTAGTGATGGGATACATCTATAAGGGACGTCAATGTAGTGCCAAGGTTAATGCAATAATGGTTTGACAAACTATCCTGCCGTGAGTTCTTCGTCAAGTATTGCCATAGTTCATGAGCATGGCAAGGGGTCTGCGCCATGGAGGGTCCCTCAAGTCACCACTTTGATAAGTAGAGAGATGATTATATACTAATAATTACAGTGTTAAAGTCAGTTCTGGGTGTCTATACAGTGGGTGTGCTGCTCACGCCCGCTCGGGGTCCGTCTTGTAGGGTTGAAACAAGCTGGGCGTGGTGTGTGAGGAGGTGGTGAGACTGGTGTGGTGGGAGACGGGGAGGGGCGCGGGCAGCGACGTCGTCACCCCAGCCAGACCACTGTAGAACATAGGTACTGGAGGAGGCGGGCAGCAGCTGTCACCTCCTGGAGCACTGCACGGCACGCTGTGTCCCCCACCCCCCAGCAGCGACGACCCACCACCGCCTCCCAGTCCTCCAGGGCCGGGGTGCTCCCCGCGCGGTATGTGCAGACCGCAGGGCATCCCGGGCGGGGTGGAGTTGGATCCGGGGGTGGACAATCCTGGCTCGGCACCAGGCCGGCCCAGGAGGCCGCCCGACCCCCCGAGCGGCCCGGGGACTGGGCGCAGGGGGCTGGGGAAGCCGTAGGGACTGTAGGCGGCCGCAGCACGCTGGAGGCCGAGACTGGCGTAGTAGTTGAGAGGTGACTGTCCGCTGGGCTGCTGGAGGGTGGCGGCGGCGGCTGCGGCGTATGGGTAGGTGGACAGGGAGGCGGCGGCGTTCATGATGTAGGCGTATAGGTTGGGGTCGGTGATGCCATACGGCCAGGCCAGCGCCATCCGCTGCCGCTTGTCCTTCATACGGCGGTTCTGGAACCACACCTGGGGGAGGAAGGGAGAGACAGGGTTAAACGTGGTTCTACAATTGTTAAGTGGAAAAAGTAAACATGGACAAACTTCAACCTGAAAACAGGCTGCAGTGTACCATATTGGTTGGTACATGTATACGTTTATAAAGCATCGGGTACATGTATAAAACCAAGCACTGGTGCCAGCCTTGAATACGCGTCGGTTAATAGGGTATAAAATGAGTATCGATCACTGACATATATATCTTGAATGTATGAGTGCATGTATTGTATAAGCGCCGAGGATAACGTGGTATCGAAATCAATAAGCGCCTGGGTGCGTAAACAGTGTATAGAACCGAAATATACTAGTAGGTATAGTTATTCAGTACAGAGCACAACTGCGGCATGTCTTTCCCATCTCTTACGTCAGCCTGTTATATAACCTACACTGGGGCCCTGAACCTCTCTTTTTCTCAGTGTCCCGGTCACCACAGACGCTCTGGGTATCACAATACACATCCCAGCCTGGGACACTCTTGAGACCGTTGTGCTGCGCTCTGTATTTGTCTTGTGAAATTACTGGAATGCCGGGCAGAATTCCCCTTCGATATATTGGGGCCTACTTTGTACAGTGCAGACAGACAGCCTTCTTTTTCACCTGGTGGATAACTCACTTTTGTAATTTTAATTGAAAATTAAAAAAAGAAAAAGACACTTAACGTTAGACCTCTTCACTACAGTATCAGTGACAATACTTTAAACACATTACCGGGTAGTAGGCGACTAACACCATACCATCACTGATCCATTCATACAATGCCCACCACCCCTCCATTAGGGGGACGGCAAACACACACACTACCCCTCCCGCCTACAAACCTACCCGCCATTTAGACGCTACATTTGTTCAATAATTCTAAATAGTCTTCTAAAAAAAAGTCCCTTTTTGATTCACGACCGTCCGTCGCTGGGTAGCAGAGCGGGTTGTTGGACTATATGGTTAGTGCTTGGACGCGGCTGATCTTTTGGTATTTTACATCCATGCGCCTACTTACTTCTATGTTAGAAGTAAGTAGTGTTCCTGTACACCAAATACTGGGGGCAACTATGGTTCCAGTAGATTGTGCTGTAGACCTACAGCAAGTGAGCTTTTGTATATTTACAGCACTATGTATTGTATAGGGCCTTAGCTAGATGATCAGTGGTCAGCGCCATTCCCACTGGTACTAGATCTATTCCCAGTACTCACAGCAACCAGCTCAGCCAAATCTCGTGGCCGAGATTAGGGTACAAGCAGGGTACAGGTATTGTGAATAGGTTGTTACTGGACAATACCCATATCACCTAGTCCAGGATAGGGTAATGGTTTGCACTGTGGACTCAGGATGCAGAGTACCTGAGTTCAATTCTCTTCCAGGTAATGCATGGTAATCAAATTCATAAGTAAAGTCATTTTGGAAACAGAATACATTATTCACAATACCAAATAAAATCTTATATATATTTAAAGGACATACTATTTGGCCTGGTAGGGATTTGAACTTGGGCTCCCAGCATTATGAGACCACAGTGCTAACCACTACACTATCCTGGACTAGGTGACATGAGTATTGTCCAGTTACAACCTATTCACAATACCTGCACCCTGTTTGTACCCTAATCTCGGCCACGAGATTTGGCTGAGCTGGTCCTTGCAGAGCAAAGGATTATGATTGGTACCAGTGGTCCATAAGGTGGAGCCACTGTATCTCGCTAATGCGGAATAGGGACAGCAGAATCTTCTGTTACTGTACAGCAAAATTGATTGTAAATCATAGTCTGAAGGTCCTGGGTTCACCTCCCAGTGCTGGTGATATTTTTAACCATCCATGTGAGGGGAAAAAGAATTTTAGGTGGATGTAGGTAAAACAAGAGAAGTGGCTCCACCAAGGATTGAACTCACCGCCTATGGTGTTGGAGACAGGCGCTGATCCATTGCGCCACAGAGCCGGTGTTACAAACATTCATATTGGGATATATCTCTACTCCACTTCTCAACTATATAATAATAATTTGTAAAGGTCTGGGGTTCGCCTCCCAGTGCTGGTGATATTTTTACCATCCATGTGAGGCAAAAACGAATTTTAGGTGGATGTAGGAAAAACAAGAGAAGTGGCTCCACCAAGGATTGAACTCACCGCCTGTGGTGTTGAAGACAGGTGCTGATCCGTTGCGCCACAGAGCCGGTGTTACAAATGGTCATATTGGGATATATCTCTACTCCACTTCTCAACTATATAATAATAATTTGTAAAGGTCTGGGGTTCGCCTCCCAGTGCTGGTGATATTTTTACCATCCATGTGAGGCAAAAACGAATTTTAGGTGGATGTAGGTGAAACAAGAGAAGTGGCTCCACCAAGGATTGAACTCACCACCTGTGGTGTTGGAGACAGGCGCTGATCCGTTGTGCCACAGAGCCGGTGTTACAAATGGTCATATTGGGATATAAGCTACCTCTGCCATGTCTGTATTAAATGAGCTACAGCCTTGTTGCTAAAGATCCCTGATGAGAGGTGGCTAGACCTAGGATCGATCTCACGACCTCTCGTGTACATTACAGGGAAAAGTACTGTAGATCTACAAGTCACTACCGTAACCTGCATCTACAGTAACAGAATTGTACATGTACAGTAGAATTTGCTGTATTATCATTTACAGCTAAAGTACTGTACATGTACAGCAAATTTTGCTGTTCACGAACAACAACTTTTTACAGTGCATGCCATTTAAAATGGCTCCTTAACGCCCGAGTTTCCAAATAAGCGCTGAGAGTATAGAGGCAATGGACTCAACATAAATTAACGGACATGTGCTGTAAGTTCGGTATGAGTTCACGCCACTACATGTCACACAAGGTATACCACACTAAGGCCATTTCAATACCCTGTACCGCTCCTTAATACTATATTAACGACCAAGCTATTGCAACGGGTCCCAGGGGGCAGAGTGCGCGGCTACGGTCGGGCGGGTCGGTAGATCATGTGGCGGGGCAGCTAGATGAGTGCACACACGAGCCGTGCCTGAGTGTTATTTGAGTGTCGACCCAATGTTAGCGCGGTTTGCGACGACAAAAGAGTGCGATGGCGCCGACAACTGGAGGTTAATGCGACCCGCCATTATCGGTCAGGGCGCCATTGTGCAGCGTTTATAAGTCGGCGCCGACACCAACATCCTCCATCAAAACGACGACAACCTCCTCTGCACATGCGCCGGCGGAAGACGATGGTGATCCATCAAGGCTCATTGGAGTAGTTGTATGTATGTGTGTATGTGTGTGTGTGTGTGGGGGGGGGGGGGGGGGGTAGCATGGTGACTGATGCGTCATGGACGAGGAGGGCGAGTATATCTAGACCAATGAGATACATGACATTATACATGTACCATGCACAAAACATGTAGCTCCAAACATTCAAACAACAGACCTACGGTGATTATTATAGGGGTACTATATAACATTATGGGGTTAGCTCATCCACCCGATTTCAATATACCTCTAGGAGGGATGTAGACTGAGTGGAGGAGTTGGGGGGGGGGGGGGGGTACATCGAGAGATGAACGCCACTGGGAGAAGGTAACTGCTTGTCGAGAGGACCGAGATAGGCATACAGGGGTTTTACCTCTATACAGAGGGCGTTCACACGTGGTGATTACTTTATTGGGGTTTGATAGGTTCTACAGTGTGCTAGGAGGGGTGTCTACAGTTAGAGTAGGGGGGAGGGCTGTGTGTGCCGTTATCTAGTTCTCTCTTACATAAAGGTCTCTACCCCCAATACCTGAGAATACCACCTCACAATAACGCCCCAGCGCCACCTCAGCCATAAATCAACCACAGCTTCCTCCAACCCTCAATAAATACAGACGTCCTTATTGGCCAATAAGGATGGGAACCATTATTGGTGAAAATGAAGCTGATACCGTCTAAGTTATATAGCCGATGGTATATGAAGGGCGGGGAGAGTGCAATAATATGTTGTCACAACAATCCAGAAGTTTAAGTGCCTTGTTATGTTCAGCACAGACTCACTGGAAAAAGCCAAATGACATTTCAGAATGGCAGAAACCGGAGCAGAAAGCTAGAGGGAATGATAATGTTCAATGAAAGGAGATAACTTAGCCAGGATTATAATACTTAGATAATGCCAATCCTTGAAAGGAGTCCTATATCTTTACAAATTACTTTTTTTTAAATAAACAGATCTCCTGTATTTACAATTTAAATGGTAGGGTAGTTTCCCCCCTAATGACGTCATAGGCGACACTTTTGAGCGAATTGCCATATGGCCTTCATCTATTCCCACCTGCACTGTAGTAGGGTGCCACCAGAGATGATGATAGATACACATATGTATGTACATATTGTGTATTAATCACACCAGACATGCAGGTTAGGGCCATTACGACAGGTGGCGCTCCAGTCGGCGAGCAGCTCACCATTGTTAACCCTGCGCGGCTCAGTGCGCCCAATATTATATAGGACCATTCAGTTAACGTATTGTCCCGTAGGCGCCGAATCATTTCAATGTGTCTGAACCCTGGCGCTTATACATGTGCAAGGCCGGCACTTATTCAAGACGTATAGTCAGTGAATTCATCATATGTGGCCAGGTGAGGGAAAACGTGCCTTCGGGGGGGATTTTTAGTACTGGTTTTGGCCACCAGGGGGCAGTATATGGATAAAATACTGAAAAATAAACGAAAAAATGCTCGAGACCAATTTTTCATGGGGAAACCAGTGAAATGCTTAGAACTACTCCACCTCCACTGACAACGTTCCATTTTTGGAATGCAAAAGGAACATTTGTTGCCATGGAAACATGGAAAATTGGCATATATGCCAATTTCTGGTTGCCATGGAAACACTCCATTATTCCAAATGGGAATTTTTGCCACAAATGTTTTTGAAAATTTCACAAGGAACTCAAAATCGAAAACAGACCTTAGAAATTCCCTCTAGAACCAATATTATGATAAAAACATCAGATGTCTTTGGTTATTTTTCAACAAAACTGTATTTTTTACATTATTAGTATTCATAATAGGATATAGTGGATTTAGAGCTTACTTACCATTTTCAGTTTTACACACCAACCCAGGTTTGACAAGCAGTTACAGCAAAACTACTTGGGATATTTTAGCACAAGATATTTCATTTTAAAGCCTGTAACATAAACCTTGAAAAGCCATTTCCCCCCTGGAGGCACGTTTTCCCTCACCTGGCCACATATACAAAAGGCTCTAACCACGGCGCATATACAAGTCCGGTGATAATACAATGTACGAGAACCCGGTGCGCATACAAGTCGATACGGTATATGTGTGCAGAAGTTACTAAACTGTATCTAAATAGTGAACCCAAAACTCGTCATTTTATACTGTAAACCAACAGTAGATTCTACTGCCGATGCACACTAGAGTACATGTACCGTAGTACATGTATATGTACTGTAAAACTAACAGCATATATATTCTACTGGTCAGCGTCATTACTTCTAACAGTGCAGTGTACATATGAGGGTTAAGACTCACCTTGATGGTAGACTCGGGCAGGTTGAGGGAGGCGGCCAGCTCACAGCGCCGCGGCCTGGACACGTAGTTCTCACGGTAAAACTCCTTCTCCAGTCTGCCGAGCTGCTCCCGGGTAAAGGCCGTTCGGTAGCGCCTGCCGGCAGGGTCTTCAGGGGGCACGCCTGGAGAAGAGAGAGGAAACAGGTGGTTAATATCAGGTATTGTGTTCAGGGGTGTGAAAAAAATCAGGTATAACTACATGTATACTACAATGGGCTGAGAATGATGTGTAACGAGCTGGTGATCAATGTATTGCGACTCCACACTGACTAGAAAAGACAAGATGACATTGCATGAGGACTGGGAAGTGACTATGTATTATTTCTGTTTCAAATCATAGACTTCATATGAGATACACTAGTATAGCCTGGTGTGTAAAAGAGAGGTGCCCGTCCATAATGATAACGGTTACATCCCATAATGCCAGGATTGCTGAGAGGTTGCCATAACGTGCTGACGTCCTCAACCCTATTATAACGGACATCAGACCCTGCACCCCTCACAACCTCAGGGACGACCGGGGCGCACCTAGCGACAGAACGGCCAACTAAACCTGAGCAGCTCAGGGAGAGGGCGCTGAGCAAGTGTCGGGTTAAAAGTCGCACAATGAGTATTTACGACTGTCAGGGCGGGGCAGGGGCGGGTAGGGAGGGCGGAGTAGAGGCCGGCTGATGGGGGATCATGGGGGCCGGACGGGGCCCGCCCCACCCCGGCCCTCACTGCGGCCCGGCCCGGCCTCCCCCGACCCCTGCCCCGGGGCTCAAAGATCGTGCATCATTTCATCAGGCGCCCATCAAAGATGCAGCAGCTTTTATTTCACCTTAACAAGATGGCGCCCGCCACCTGTACCCGGGGGTGGAGCGCCGGCGGAAGTCGGTGTCCGCAGGGACTGCGCGCGCAGCGGCCCAGGCGCCCGGGCACTAAGGGTCGTGATTGCTTCCGGTTGTGAATTCTGACCAAGGTCAGGGGCAAGGTCAACGGTGTGCCCCGCAGGACATGTCCTTGGTGTAATGATCATCTGGGGTGGACGGGAGGGAGGAGGGGGGTACACGGCTGAGGCACGGCAAGGACATCAAATGGATTATATAGCATGGAGTATATGCGTGAGTATATGCCGTAAATTGAGACATAAACTCCCCTCTAGTGGCCAACATCGGTGATCTAAAGGAAACATATCTCACCTATGATCTTGCCATAGCATGAGGCATTCCATATGACATAATATGATCCTGACTGACGCTAATAATATCTCTGCCAAAACCTCATCTTCATCGTCTCGTCATCAATGATCTATTCTCTACCTTTTGAGTATCGTTGTATGCATGCTGTTTGAATCTCATATAAACCTCGAGAGATAATACATAAAAAGAATACAAACCCAATATAAAATCGCACTGGTTAAAGTATCTGTAAGCTCAATCGTCATCTCGGAGGTCTGATGTAGGGGCCCGACATACCCTCCTCTCGTGGCCAGCCCATCCCGCCCATCTCCAAGCAACATATAGAGCCCATGTTTTATTTAAAGGCATGGGCCGAAAGAGCAGCAACTCTATAAGTGGAACAATTTGTCTCCCCTCCCTGCCTTCTCCGTCTTAATCCCCCTCACCCCTTCCCGGCTGCCCCTCCCCTCCCCCGGCTGCCCCGGGCGGCCCCCGGGCAGCACCGCTCAGTAAGTAGTATACAGTGCAGCCACTTTGCACCAGGCTATTATTCCACACGTCAGGCTTTTTAAGCCAGGCTGGGGCCCCGGCTGAAAGGTCAATTCGACAATTTCAGCACCAATTTCTCTAGTCTGATCATGGTGCTCTCCCGGCAGGGTATAGCCAATGAAGGCTGATTTAGGCGGATAAGTGTTGGGGATTGTCCAGTTCCTAGAAGATACAGGGGGTGTACTTTCAGAAGTAGGATACATGTATATAATCTTGGTGGTAAACTACATCCATGCATTTTGTATGCAATTGGTTGCAATGTTGTGTACACGTAGCTCCCTTCGCTTATAGCCCTATTATGAAAGGCTATAACCTTGCAGATTTCACCTAGATATTTATGATGCATTTGAAGCTCATTATTTGTTGGTACAAAGAGTTCATGGCAACAGTCAACCAAGTAAAATATGTTGTTATAGACAGAATACAGATTATGACGCACAGTGATATCCCGTTTATAATCGCTTTGTCATGTTTAAGAGGAGGGGGGGGCAGGGGGTACACTATCCTTAGCATTTCCTCCATGTATAGTTTTTAGGTATCCATGACAACAAATAGGACACCTTGTCCATGTGTCTAGTCAGCTACTAAGGACGATCCCAAGGGTGCCCCATCACCCCTGTGCCCCTCATTCACTGTCCACTGCATTTACATCCCCTCTCTACACACGCCCACACTTCTACCCCTGTCTGCCCCCTCCCCCCCCCCCCCTCCACACCCACCATGACCCCTCTAGCCCTACACGTGTCCCCGCCCCCCTTGGGACCCCCTTTATGAATGTTTAAGTGGGCTGGTTTTAGCCCAGGATTAATACAGATTGATATCAGCGTGTAACCAGCGGCAACGAGGCCCAGTGTGGGAGGAGCTGCTCGTGGAGATGACAATCTGGGAGCTGAGCAGGGGACAGTGCTAATAACTTTATCCCGAGCACCCGGCCCTTGTCCACACGGATTAATATGGGTCATGAGCAGCTCAATAGAGTGTTCAAGGATGATGAGTGGCTCAGTTATGGCTGAGCAGCTCCGAGGTGTCGGCCGCCCATGTGGTAGGTCTATATGTGTAAATATTCAATATTGACTCAATCGCATGGCACTTAGTTTATTTTGATATTGAAATATATTCATTATAACCAAATGGTACTTTCACGATTCATCACTATCATAGCTGTGTCTTAATACTAGTCTTGTCCCTTTTCAAGGGCGTGTGGGTGGGGTTATGTTGTTTGTTTGGGGTATTGGGGTGTACTGTTTCCCGGGGTATAAGTCCTTGTTAGGACCTTTTTCGGTGAAACACAAAATATTGTCATTTTGATGCTGTTTCAATATCAAGCATGAAGATGGCACTGCTCAGAAGTAAGCGATATCAAGTTACATTCATCATCATGAAACCTGATATATGAACTTTGGTTGGTAAAATAAAACTAACAGTAAACTTTCACTCCGCTCGATACATGTCAGACTAACTGTAAACAACCATAAAATGATAATCAATCATCATAATTCGGAGTCAAGTGTCAGGGTACAATTATCGCCAGTGGTGTCACCATTTCTACACCTTCACAGTTCCATAATTAGTGGAATTGAGCCCATTATAATTCAGATGCTACACCCAGATAACTGATCCTGTATGGGGGCGCACTGAGCCGCTCAGGGTTAACAATGGTGAGCTGCTCGCCGACCGCAGCGCCACCTGCCGTAATAGTAACGAACCTGTTTGTATGGTGGGAACAGCGGGTTGTGTCAATGCTATAGGGGTGTAGATGGTGACTGGGGTTTTCCAATTAATCCATTTTCAATAGGCTGAGCACCTGGTGTATCTTGTTCCTGCCTCAGATGCCCCGACCATCTTACCTGAACCCACACCTTTTCCCAGTCACTTTTCTACTACTGACAGGAGTGACCAACTGTTTCGCGGGAACCATTGTGACCAAGAGGGGACAAGATGGTGGAGTACACAGGGTGACTCTTCATTGACAGGCTATTGATATCAACCCGCCCCCTACAACTCTACCAGAAAGGCCGACCGCCCGCCGGGGTTCCACTGCGCGGCTAATACTAAAAGTCACTGCCATGTTGCCCTTCCGCCATTGTTTGTCACGTGACAGACACAAAGGGTGCGCGCGCAGCGTGTCGGTTGCGGCAGGGAGGGTGGCTTCCGGTGGGGGGCATGTAATGCATGTAATCAACTTTAATTGACACATCATACAACCTATTAGCCGCCGGGCCCGTGCGCACGCGCGTCAAGCGGCCGTTGAAGCGCGCCCGTCGCCGTCCGCCTCCCGCCCATCTCTTGGTGCTGGACAACCATGCAGGCCTCAAGGTGCATCTTGCGTCTGTGGTGTAGCCGCAAACTGGCAGAACGTCTGGTCTACCCACCGTCCCTGATACCCTACAGGAGGACCATTAAGGGCTACTGCACCCAGTATTGTACAGTATTGCAACCATTAGTCGCCGTGCACCCTAAGAAAAGTGAGCGTCACTGTCGCCAAAAGCACTCTAACCTGAATGAAGGTCTGATACTGCCTGGCGTTCAGGTGAGAGTAAGTCCTTTCGGCGACAGTCATTTTTAGAACTGAGGGTGAAGATAATATTGCTACCGGTTTACATTACAAGAGCAACTCTTAATGATTAAATTCTATTTGTTTCATGTTAGAAACAAATAATCAAAGTCTTCACGATCGACACAACATGCCTTAAAAGTGATAATTGTGTCATCAATCTTAATCAAACCACCTCCCATTGCCGCTGGGTGGCTGGTGCCGCTGGTGCCTGTAAGTGGCAGTGTGTTGTGCCGCTGGGAACCAGCCTGTGGGGCTGTGCAGTGAGGCGTGACCGGCCATGATGGCACTAAGCTGTCTACCTGGTACTATGGGGTCTAATGCATACATAGGGCTATGGCGCGTCACCCTGGGTAGGTCACCATCTTGTGTCATTATAGGAGCATCGCTGGTTCCAGCGAAAACAAGCTTAAGTTAAGACCCGAGCTATGACCCGGTTCCTCCACCTTTCTCTCAGGTTGCAGACTAGAGATATGGAAGATTTCTCACAAATCCTGTAATCATGGTTGTACACAAAAATATACATCGCTCCATGCTATGGTTTCTCTTCGGTAGTCAAGTTCAACCCCCTGAAATGGACCCCCATTGGACCCGTGTTGGGTGTGGCCTGTCACTTGTTCTAAAGTGGATGAGAAGGGGTTAATTGGGGGGCTTTTGTACTAGTACCGGTGGCGCCGCCTATAAGTACACTAAGAGAACACCCCCACCCCCTGCTGTAGCCCTTCTCCCTGTGCTGATATGATGGATATTGATTGTCAGAGTGAGCTGACATTTACAGCCCTGGGCAGCGTCCATTATTCGTGTTGCACAATACGGTACCCACCGGGTGAACGCTTCATCTCATTAATGGTCAGGTCTCTCCATAACAGAACCACTAACAGGGCCTATTTGTGACAACTAACAATATTAGTGCCATTACAGCTGTATCGGAGAGAGTAACAATCCTGGTTAGGATAGCTTGATTAGGATCATAGCACAGAAATAAATAATCTAAACTTTATGAGAATTAAGTATACATGTTCTGTATACATTTGCTCATTGCTGAGAATTTATCAAAGGGGGAACATGGCAACTTTCCGTATTCTGGGTGGTTTGGGAATTTCTAGATTTTAGCTCAAACTACATCATATGGGTGCCTGTTATATGGTAAACCACAGGAGGAGAACTCTGTGATCCTCAGCAAGGCACTGCTACCTGAGTGTTCTGGTATGTGCAGTATGTTTAAATACACAATGATAATAATGACAGAGTCAACAGGCCCTAAGTGGCCAATCTGTGGTAGTGTCGTTTTGGGACGTTTGCGATAAACAGACAAAGGAAACATATTTACCTCTCACCCCTTCAAAAAAGTATCAACAAAATAAAATGGAGAACACACAGAGAATTATTTTGAAACGTTTGGAATGTCTCCTGAGTATGATTGCTACTTCGGAGTGTGTGTGCTATGTTGCTTGACGTTGAATGAATTCCATCGATGTGTCGAATTGGTTAAACATTTTGAATGCATCACGCAACAATTAAGTTTGGGTTTCTCATGGAAGTACTTCAGTATGTGGTTGGGGTTTCCTTCTGATCACACCTCATAAACAGAGCTCTACTAGGGAATCAAGGACATTTATATGTTCAATTGGGCGCGGGCCCTTTGTATTCATCAACATTTACAATTGGGAGTAATGGGATTAGAGTTACAATGTATGTGTATAACAGTGGGCCTTACTGGGGGCGACCCTCAACAAATGTGGGTTGTAGTTTTACGACTTTACTGGATCCGCGGGCTTTTTGTTGAATGTCGTTGAATGCCCCCCCCCCCCCCCCCCCGATCACTTTACAAACATAGAACTTATACGAGTGTATCGGATTGATCTGGGCAGCTACTAATCTATTTCCCCACTTTAAGGGAACAAATGCCCCATGATGTACCTAGTATCTGCTGGTCTGATAAATAATGATTCATCATTGTCAAATATAAGGCTCCATTGAGGGAGTCAATGCTGTCAACCACATGGTAAGGATGTACATGTACTGTGAAAATTAATGGAGATGCAACCAGCTAAATCTCCATCAAGAGGGGACAAGATGGCGGTGCACAGAAGCCTACCCCTTACACCGCTATATGTCATTACACTCAGGGTGCTTGTAGCTTACACAACACCCCTATGACGTGACGTCACGGCACAGGGGCTGCGTGAGACGCTGAGAATGGGTCGTTTGTTGAGGGAGACGACGGCCGCCCAGACCGAGGGGGGCTAACCATTTAATGAGCGATAATGGAGGGTATGATGACAAAATGACCAAAACAGTCTGCCACATAATGATTTTAATGTAAACCTGGTGGTGGGGAAGGAAGGGGAGGGACGTGGGGAAGGAGGTAACGTGTATCTAGTCTAGCCATAAGGGAGGCACTATTTACCTACTCTACCTCGTCAAGTTAAACGTTGATAGACTATGATGATGGCCTATTGAAACAAAAAGTAAATCAAGGCTGAGTAGGGAAAGAATTTCACCTGGATTAAGTACCTTAATTAACCCCACTTATCTGTTCTTATTGGTATGAGGGGGTCCGATTGGGAGTAGGAGGGGTGTCCTAGATTGAACCTACATGGAGGTATGAGGAATATTCAAGGGTAGATCTGTTGTCTGGAAAACATAAAAAATGGCGTCCACCACAAGAACTACAATTTTAAAACAATCCCTACAGAAACAAGCGAGAAAAAAACACCCAAGACAGAAGTCCACATTGTCAAATGGATCCATGACGACTCAGTGTGAGACTGGGCGGTGGGTTGTCAATGCAGTTTTCGCACGCGACCAACATGGACCAAAATGTCGTCTGCTAGAGCCCAAATGTCGTCTGCTACAACAAACAACAGTTAGACGACATTGTCACCTGCTCCTTTAGGCCTTTTACACAAGTCATCATCATTGTGAGCCCGCATGGTGGCGTGGTGGTGCTAGATGGCCGACCTGGGGGTGCAGCTGGCACGGCCTCCCCTGGGGAAGTCAAAGCTGGCTTGTTCCACCCTCGTGTGAGAACCTCAATGGGTTCTATGTCTCTACAAATGTGTATAGAGTTAGTCTAAAACTAGAGGCATTGTAATGTAATGATAGAGTTCCCCTGGGTATAATATATGACTGTTATTCTATTGAGCCCAAGGAAATTAAGAATGGTGTGACTTGTCTTCACAAACCGGTATTAAAGTCGATTTGGTCTGGCAGGCAAATATTGGAAGAATGGTATCCATAGTAACACGTTGTACTGTGCATAGAATCTGCGAAATGTTATTCTATCAATACAAAGTCGGTACACCAATCGCGCCACGGGCAAATCAACCAGTGGAATAGATATCACAGTGTAATACATTTGTTCTATTCACTTTATTTAAGAGTCTTAAATCAATGCCAGAGGCGATGACAGTCTCATAATCTAACTCTATATCTAATATATCTCAGTAACCCGCCCTAATGACCCCAGATTTAGCAGCTCATCAGTGCTATAATCTCCCATAAACGTCTATAATCTGTCCCAAATCAGACATTATCGGGCTGTAATGACTTTATCATTTACCACCATAACCTTACATCAATGCCCTCCAAACATATCAAATACTAACACCCCCTCCCTTGGAAGCCACCCCTCCTCACCTGGAGTTAATACTTCCTCCGGGCGTTTAATGGTTGACCCCTATACAAGCCCAGGGGGAAATGTCAAGGTCATTGGCTGTGATAATGACCGCCAAGTGCTTGCGTGCGGATGAAAGCTTCCCTTGTCGGCCGCTAGGGGTAGTAGGGGCGGGGAAGGAGCGGTGCCTCTTGTTTTAGGCCTGTTTCAGGCTTGTTTCAGGCTTGTTGTAGAGCTGTGTACATGAGGTGTTAAATGAGGTGGTCTGGGTGTGTGTAATGGACCTGCTCCATGTTTACATGGCCTCATTAAGGGGTGCTTAGATCAGGGAGGGTGGCTAATGAAGGCCTCCTCCAGGGCCGCCATGTGTGCCGCGCATTCCTCCTCTCTCCACACCCTGACACCACTTCCTCGCCTCAAACAGCCTCCGGGCACAGAACGACAACTGGTCATTGTTCAGTACACCTGGCTTTATTAGCAAGTGCTAATTTGGGGTCAATATGTTTCCCCTGAAGAATACATTGTCTAATTGCAGCATCCCGACTCTTCCGCATCACACCTTAGTTCTATTTTGCGATCAGCACCCTCTTCCCGGTCTCTTCCTGGATGTGGAATTACCTGGGTCCCACAAACAGTTTCGCACAACTATCAAAGTATGCCATTAAAAATGTATAAATCCAATATTGGGCTGATTCAAATATGCATGTACACTGGAGGAGGCGATTCATTTCAATGAGCGTATTTATATTTTGAGGAAATACCTACCATATTATAAATAACAATTTGAGACAAGGAAGTTGCCAGAGTGGAGCCGTCGGATTGGTTGTGGTGAATGCATTGTGCTCCAGGTGCCTGTCTGGAGGCGTCAGGAGGGAGCAGCCTGCATGGTCCAGTGGGGGGATGGGGGAGGGCATATAGGACGTCTCGTTCACCAGTTTAATGCTGGGTGTGATGCTGTTGCAGCTCTAATATGACTTGATATGGATTTATCGGTAAACTGATTCTCAGATTCTTCTGTTTGGAATCCAGGGTTGGAATCCACGCATTGGTACGGCATTACAGTGAAATATGCACAACTACAAATCAGAACGGAATCGCCATACCAGTAGCCTAACCTTAGTAAATGGAAAAGGTTGACATTCGCGGCTCTTCTAAATCAATCTTCTAAATACTCATCATCATTAGCCCCTAGAAACTAGGCCCATGAATCATGCAAACCCCCTAAGTACTAATAACGCACCTTGACCCTGAAATAAAATATAAACTTTGCACCCGCTCACAGTTGGAACCAGAGACATAAAAGTTACACTGAGAACGACCCTGAGAACCCTTGAGTGGTAGCTTCCAGTGGTAGTGTACACCACCACTTCCTGCTAACTGAGGAGTGTGCTGAGAGTCATGGCGTGTGTGTGTGGGGGGGGGGGGTATAACATATCGTAAACAGTGGGGGTTGTGGTCGTATACAGCTTCTACACAGGTAGGCACAAAGGCAGCAGGTTACCTGACAATGTCCGGACCTACACATCAAAGCTGGGCGGCAGTGATAGAAGACATCCAGGTGGGTAATGGGATGAGCCGCCACACCACCCCCCCCCCCCCAGCACCCAACTCTACAGGTGCCGACATACAACACAGACTGAGCAGCAAGCCCCGTGTGATCCCCCCCCCCCCCTCCTCAATACACACATACGATCATCAGACTATTAAGGCCAAGATGATGTGTGTTTCATTTCATAACATGGTCGGGATAAAATGAGAGAGGTAAGTAGATATATCATAACGGGGTGCATTTCCGTGTGGTCAGAACAAAGACACAATTATACTTGTTAAAAACTTCCTAAAGGAACATCAACCTTTTGACCTTTGTATATGCAATAATATATCTTCAATAGCACGGTCTTATGCCTGGAAACACACACTTGGCCTTAGCCCCAGTGTGCAGTGTACCCTACAGTGGCTGCCTAACACCCCTAACACCGATACCTACACTGTTGACATAACAAATCCCTACCCACCAATATACAGGTAGTGTAATTAGCGTCCAAATTACACGCCTTTAATTAAAGAATGCGGCTAATTGCGATGTATTTATTTCTGTTGGTGATGAAATTGTGCGAAATCAAAGCTCTGGGAAAGCGAGACGGCCCTAGATTAAGGCTAATTAGGCCTGGTTGAGGCTGTAAAACGGCTATGTGCTGTGTTGTATAGGACAGGGCCGTGGGGTTTTGTCTGCTGGGGGTTGTTAGAGTCTGTGTGTGGCTTCTATACCCCTGAGAGGCTCCCATTCACGACAAGGTGTACGTAATTTGTACTAAGGGCCGGGCGGCAAGAGGCCAAAGGGGTGGCCACCCTGCGTCCTAATAACTATTGGATGAGCCAGGTTAAAAAGGCTCACAGTCACCATTACATAACGGGCAATAAAACACTGTTTGCTACAAGATCCTCAATATAGACGTGGACAATGGTGGGCTTGTACCACTCAGTCCTGTATTCAGTGCACGGGGAACTCAAAGAAGGACATTTGCCAGTGGCGCAGGGGTAATTATGGACACTATTTAACTGGTATTCATATCTTGTCTGGTAATGTGCCCGGAATGTGCCTCATAATGTGCCTCAGGCTTGTTAGATTGACAATAGTTTGACCCACATTGTTATGCTAATGCCTGAGCTAAACTGAAATGTTCCAGTTCCAGTCCGTTCCAAGTTGAACATTCAATGAATACAGCCATTATTTAGGGATCCCAAAGTTGGAGCCATCATGTAGATACGTTATCATCTGACTGTGGGACAATCTACATGTGTTGAGATTTGAGGATATATCAGAGTATCCTTGACATTATCATCTTCAAATATCAACATTATAGTATTTCGGTTTACACGTTGACGACGATTAGAGCTTATAAAATGTATCTTTGTAAGTACAGATGACAGAATGGGAGATTTTTGTATTTCCAGAGCAGTGTGGAATGACACCCCCCCCCCCCCCTCAAATAACCCGCAGACCAGAGACCAATAAATATGAGGTTTCTGTCCTCAATAAGATAATAGCCCTATATTCACCAGAAATTTCAAACAGATCTGGTGGGGTTTTGAAAGTACAAAGACAAGAATATGAGATGATTATTTGGGCAATTTGAATTACCCCCACTACGCCATAAACACACTCACCCATCCTTTAAAACCAATAACAGATACCAATAAGTATTATCTTTCTGCACCCAATGAAAGAAAACCTCTGTAGTCTCCACCCCCCCATCCCCCCCCCCCCCCACACACACACAGACCAACCCCTGCAGTGATTCAGATATCAAACACACCTCCTCCAGTACCTTAAACCACACCCCGACACCTCACCGTCACCCCCCCCCCCCCACCCCTGTACAGCAGCAGCGCCCTGTGTGTTGCTATGGCACCAGGAGCAGCAGATGAGCAGATAACACCCCAGCCTCAAACAGCCCTTGTGGACGCTCCTCCTGCTCGTTAGTGGTGCCCCTAGCAGGGCCCATCGTCACCCCTCTGGCTGCAGAGGCCTTGTCTGGGGTGAGCACAGAACCATAAACTGGCCTGAATTATGTACATTTAGGGTCACACTCGGCTAGACCACCATTTAGCCGGCAGACAGGGCGCGGGTTACGGCCTCATTTAATTAAAGTCGCGGCCGTCAGGGCTTATTGGTGTGTAGGCAGCTGCTGTGTAGTGGGCAGTGGTGGGTGGGAGGGAGGGGGATGAAGGTGTGAGAGGGTATAGAGAATAGTAGGGGAGGGTGGAAGGCGTAGGGAGGTTATTAACCCTTCAGGGGCAGCACGATGCCTTGAGGGGCGGCATGATGCCTCCAGGGTCATGTTCAATTGTCGTCATGATGCCCTGAGCCGGTGCACCCGCGACTCTTCTGTTGTGTATCATAATATGGTCGACATGATGGATGAATATAATTGCACAGCAGTGGCGAGTTACTCGCCATGGTTGTATTCAAGCACCATGGTGACAAAGGGGCATGATGCATATAAGGTAGTCTGCCGTCTCTTAAGGGTTAAAGGACCAGACTGGAAATGACCCACGAAACCTGTCATGAGGAACATTTTCTATCACACAATAAACTTTGAGAAATAATGACACAATGTCAGAGGTCTCTGGTGTATCAGTGTGTTGGGGGTTGGGTTGGGGTTAGACGACCGCTGCATGTGGGTGCCAATGGGCATGACCATCGAGGCTGTTAAAGGGTCATTGTCGTCATATAGACCCATAAAATATACAATGGTTATCACACCTCACATCATAGGTGGGCGCCGGTCAGGTATTCACATGATTGACTTATGATGCTGTGGTATGGGTTGATGGGGTAAGTGTCGACCATTTACAGCATTGCACTAGTTGAATAGACGGTGGTCATTTTATCAGATGTCTCGTGATGAAACCCTCGTGATGCACCGATCAATCCATGGAATTCTTTCACCATTCAAAATCTAAGAAATGGCCTGGTAGACAATTATGGTACATATAATATTGTAACATCAATTTTAAGTTTATATTATGTTGCTAGACTGCTTTCACATAGCAATACACCCACATATTTAGTACTCTGTTAATTGCCCTGATGAAGACAATTTAAGCTGAGAGTCCTCTATCAATGTGCAGAACCTGCAGAACGCGATGGGTTAACTAGAAGCGTTGTCAGTGGTTGCAACAATACATTCTTAATTTATATATGTGTTTATGTACATCTGCACATATAATATGACCCTGGTGGGAAGCATATCATGTATTATGTGGAGGCAGAGATGACACTTCCTGGTAGATAAAATGTTAAATATTCTGTTGACAAATAACTTAAACCAATGGAAAAAATTCCTAGGTGGCGTCAAATATACTCCAGCTATTCTGAACTCAGGACGCTCGGTGAGGCGGGTAGCAGGACGGCGGGGCCGGTCAGTGGCCGGGGAGGGCGGCGGCACAGGCCGGCTGGACGCACGTCTCCCCCGCCCGCTGCACAGCCCCCTCGTCATGTACTACTCACATGCTGCTGGGGGCCGCGACCAGCGCCCAACCCCGCGCCCTTTTCTGTATTTCAACTGTCTATCTAAAGAGTAGTTTCAACTCTGACATAATTAGTATGTTTTACTACACGAAGAACGGAAATGGCATAGATATAGGAAGTCAATACCAGTTCAAATTGGAATTTAGATCACAATGTCCCTTGTGACTAAATCAAGACGCGTCCCCGCAGAATAAGACGTTGATGGACACGGCCCTAATCTTTTCCGCTACCATGAACATGTATAGACCTAATACTTACTGGAAGGATATTTAGCAATACTTATTGGAGGCACTGCCTTTGCAGACTCTCTCTGTCCGCATAGAGACGAATACCTCTTGGCTCTAATTTGAGTGATAAATAGAAAGAAACTTGTCATGGAATGACACCCAATTTATGCCGGTATATTTCTTACTCAAAATTCAAATACGTTATACAATGACTTGCAATATACCGCACAGATAAGATGGCAGAAGGTCGACCCATTGATTGACTCCCTAGAGCAACACTAAATCACAAAACCACAGGACCACATGAAATGATCCCACCACAACATGAGGGTACTTTATGTTTCATCTCGCATCTTAATTCACCGCCACCAATTGAAGTCCACCGTTTCAGAAGGGAAATTCACCACAGACTGGCACTATATTATCTGAAACAAATCGCCTTTCTTTGGCAATGTTACTAGAATCGTTGTACTGAATACAAAGTAGAAAATCTTACCTTTATTGCCGTGACCACCGCCTTCAGATCCGGAGCCTGAGCCGGAGTCGGGGGAGTGCATACCGCGCATGTCGCAGTCGGCGCCGGGGGAGTCGCGGCCCCTCGGCGGGCTAGGGCTGGGTGGGGATCCACGCAGATCGGATCCCAGTCCTCCAGGGCCGCCCAACCCCCGGCCCCCCTCCCCGGGGCCCCCGGACGGCGGCGGGGAGGAAGTATGAGGGCGCCGATGGTGGGGCGCGCTGAGGGCGTCAATGCTGAGTGGGTGGTGCGGGTTGTGGAGACCCTGGAGGTGGTGGTGGTGGTGCAGCCCTGGAGACTGGCCTCCTCCTGTAGATGCCTGCAGGTGGGCGTGCAGGTGGTGGGGGTGGTAGTGGTGCGGGGAGGGCGTCCTGGAGGAGGGCGGCGGGGTGCTGTGTCGGCGCCCGGGAGTGGTGGGACCCTCGTCGGCCACCTCGATCAGCTCGTCCCTGTCGTCGTCATCGTGATGTGACGGGGCTAGCGGTGTCATGAAGGCCTGCATGATGACGACACTGTTATCTGTTATCTTATCTTGTGCCTTGTAGTGTCTCTCCAACACACCTTATCTAACACAACAACCTACTGAGTGGGTTCCGTGAGGGCATTGAATGATACACACTAGTCCACTATCAATGTCTTGGTTCCCAGGAAGTCACAGGAAGTGTTCACTCAGGAAGTTCAGTGAAATCCTTGTACAGATCTCCTGAGTTGTGCAGGTGGGTGTAGAACTAGGGTGAGTACTCCTGAGTAGTAAGAGTCCAGGTGAATAAAGTGTACATGTACTCCCGGCTGATAGGTAAAGTCACTTTTGGCTATGATGATGGTACCCTTTGCAGTAAGATCCTAGCTGGGTGTAGGATAGTGACTGTGCTGTGTCCTGTTGGTGAGACTGACTCAGACCGTGTGAGGTAATACAGGGGTAGGTTGTAACCTCTATGTAGTAAAGTAAAGTGTCTATGTCTAAGGAGACTCACCCTCCTTCTCTCTCACCGTCCCACAGGATACACAGCCGCCCTCACGCTCCACTGCTGTCTATATACCGCTGCTCACTCGCAGCCCTCTTTGAGAGCCCCCCTCCCCCACCTTGTCTCATTCCTCCTGCACCCCTCCCCCCCCTCCCCCATGCCCGCTGGGCCGTGCCGCGTCACATGACTCGCTGATTGACAGGTCGGTGGGCGTGGCCTGCGTAGTTCTTCAGCGTTCCGCCAGGAGGGGCAGCAGGCGGGCGTGACGGCGCAACATGCGAGTGGGCGATTAGCTTTTGATAAATCGCCGCGGCTGATCTTTCAATTATCCACAAGAAAGTGTGCATTAGTGCAAAACAAATTTATTTGAGATTTAAAATGGAGGTGCGCCGGCCATAATGGAATGATTGGTCATCATGTCAGAGATGATGTGGAGGCACTTTGCCGGCGTGTTTTAGGCCCGGTGGCGTAAGGCGCCTCGATGAATGGCGGCAGTCTAATTAAGTATGCTA
The DNA here is from genome assembly GCA_947462335.1 of Harmothoe impar. Classification (NCBI taxonomy): domain Eukaryota; kingdom Metazoa; phylum Annelida; class Polychaeta; order Phyllodocida; family Polynoidae; genus Harmothoe; species Harmothoe impar. Next base: position 11,059,527 of record OX381721.1, on the reverse strand, counting down.
ATGAGATGATCTATCTGTCCTGTCAAAATCAGCTCCCAATGCCACTATTTAGTCTTAAAGCGAGTTACCTAAATACGCCTCAATGTGCCGAACATGAATAGTCCCCGTGCTTACGGTGAGGTGTAATAGGTAGTGCTGGTCGTGTTGTTGACAGTGCTGTAATTGTGCACTGTGCATATGTTATTACTTGAACACATTAGCGTTTAGCATTATTAGCATTACATAATCAGTCATAAAACTAGCACGGCCGTGTGGCTAATGATGGCCGTACGTCATGTTAGGGTGCCGTGACGTGTTGTCACCGTGGAGGTACAATATTGTGGGTGCCTTGCTAATGGCACATTGACATGGGACTGACAGTGGATTTTATATTCTGAATATGTTTATTAATTTTGAAAAGGTGTCCCTGCAGAAATGTTTTCTACCTCCCTGCCCCAACGATTAACCCTTCACCACCTTGCCATATGTACTAGCATTATCACGATGTATATAAGTAAGGTGTGTGTCATGAGAACATGAGATGTAGAACAAACACAGTAACCTCAATGTATTGATATCGTCTAGGGATATGCATATTAATAATTATTCCATGCTCAACATTTTATAAACTCCATCCGACCCCTATATACTGTGAATGTACTTATATTCACGGGTATACATTTTCGCGAAGGTAGCAAAAAAAAAAATTCACTGGTACTTGAATTCGCGGACAGCCAGGGTAGACAAGCTGATGGGGTGTTAATAAGGCTGTATTTGCGGTTTATGAATTTGCTGCTCTTTCATTTCCGTGAATATAGCGAAAATATATACACAGTGAAATAAGTTACGACCACAGTATGCCAAACAGTCTCCTATGAGGTGCCAGTCTCGGACTCCCAGCCCTATACTGCTCCTGGTAGCCTCTACAGTATCCACCTGGTACGATAGACGCTGGCCGAGGCTGATGAGGTGCCGACATAATCAGGCCAAAAGAATAATCCGGCACTGTTTTGCTACACCCGGTCGGGTATCTGGAAACGGCAACAAACCTTTAAACACGATTTGTTTGGCCTCATGAGATATTAGAGCCTTGGAGGAGGGGCAACTCCACAAATATCATATTCTATATCGTTAGAGGGATACTTTTTTTTGGTTATACTTTTGGTTGGACTCTTTATTTCAGGGAGGTGAGGTTTCTACACTGTTAATAGTTAGTGTATGTACACAGTAGAATCTACTGTAGATCTACAGTAGAATTTACTGTATAATGGATTTACAGTAGAATCTGCTGTATATTTACAGTGCATTCTACTGTTTACCTACAATAAACTGCACACCTACAGTAAAACCTACTGTTCACCTACAAAAATGGCAACCGACTTTTTACAGGGTACAGTTTGCGACGCAGGGGCCTCACTACTCTCGTTCCCAAATCCTTCCGAAGGAAGGCTCTGGGGACAGCCAAATGACCTTGTACTTTGGATTTTGCTGGGTCTGGGCAACCCCTAGGCTGGAACCAGCGAACAGGAACAGGAAATGGAACCAGAATGTATGATGGTAGTTTTAGGTAGATTTACCATCAGCCTTTCTGGTTCCATTTCCTGTTCCTGTTTGCTGGTTCCAGCCTACCAGCCTACCAGCAGGGATTGCCCAGACCCAGCAAAATCCCAACATTTCGCAGTTACCAGAGCCTTCCTTCGGAAGGATTTGGGAACGAGGGTGGGGCCTCACATCCTCCCAGTGTAGATGTCGGGGCAGTCCAGAATGTATAAATTGGTTCAAAGTACCATTGGAGTTAACCTCATTATATAAACATATAGCCTATATTATAGGTTAACTTTGCAAATATTTCAACAATTCCTTGGTTCTGAACATCATGGCGCCAGTTGAAGTGATCATCACCTCCTAGAGTCTAACCACATCGTGTCATCAATATGCACAATCCCTACTAAGTAGCAGCGCTCTATGTAAGGTGTCCATAATGTGGCATTAAGCTTTATGTGTACACAAAAGTCGAAACTCACCCTCAACATGAATAATCTACCCAATAGTAAAACCACACCACATAAGTCAAGGCCTAAAAGCTCCCATTGTCAGTAGATGATGCATTCCCTGTCTAGGCCCAGATATTCTCACCTTTCATAGTGGAGATTCTAATCGGGATATATATCTTGGCATTCAGACGTTGGCTTTGGCCATGGGTGTAATAGTAATCACTCAGCACTTCTGAACAAACTAGTAATGGGCATTAAGGGCCGTCAACACAAACAAGTTCTCCTTATAACATACGGCCCCTTCCTCTGTGGAGTATTTATGCCCCATGGAAGGATCTTGAGACTGCATGACAGCGGCCATTATGGTTTGAGACTTGGTTAATTGATTGCGTAATTTAGTGTACTGAGTGGCTTTTAGTGCCGCCATTTACATGTAGCTGGAAGTGGTACAGGGGAGGGGGTGTAGAGAGGGGGTAGCCGCGGAGGGGGAGGGGAGGATCGGGTAAACGATTGGATCCTTCGTATAGACACTGACTGAACCATTCGCTATACTCGTACGACCAGAAATCATGACTTCTCCTTGGAAGTTGACGCCTAATTCGAGTTATCTGACCGGAATGTGCCCAGAATCTCCATTTCCCCAATATAAGGGAGTGCTCATTTTTTAATAACAGGGGGGGGGGCGGTGAGATTTCACGCGGAGCGCGCGAATTTTTTTCACCCCCCCCTCTAGAGGGGTCGAAATTTTTTACCCCCCCCCCGGCAGCCCGAAAATCGTGCGCGTTCGCGCCCCTTTGTAGCATAGTAACGCACGGGCTTTTCCCCTCAAAACAGGTTGAATTTTTTTGCCCCCCCCCCCAAGAGGGGTCTGAATTTTTTACCCCCCCCCGGTCAAGGGGTCCAAATTTTTTACCCCCCCCCCCCCAAATCCACCACCCCCCCCCCTGTTGTTAAAAAATGAGCACTCCCTAAATAGGCATATCAGGCCCAGGATCCAGGACCAGAGTACTAAGTGTCTAATTGGAGGGCCATGCCGTAGGATTTGGGCCTGTAGCTCCTGTAGTATCTCGTGACACGTGTAAACATTTGATGTCGGAAGGTTGTCAAAACAAGAATATTTCAAAAGCTCACATCAAACTGTTTAGTTTTCTCTTGGAAAAAGACCCAGAAAATCCAATTTGTGGCGCCAGTTCCCTTCCAGAGTCTAACCACTTTGTGTCATCAATATGCATAACCCCTGTAAGTTCTGAGTTCTATGTAAGGTGTCCATTATGTGGCATTAAGCTTTATGTGTACACAAAAGTCAAAACTCACCCCCAACATGATAAATATATAGCTAAGACTAAAAAAGCCCGCTTTATATATTAAACTGTTGACAAATGCAAACATTCTCAAAACATGCATCTTCAAATATTAATAGCAATTCCAGTTTCTCTGACGGTTTTGATTTATAAACGTGTAGAAAACGGTTTTATACAACTAAAGCTCGGATCTTCACTAGTTATAAGTAATGTGAAAATGGCGAACTGATCCATTGGAGCATTAATTTATAACATGAAAAGCCAGGGAAGAACAATCACATACAATGATGCTTCTAATTATTGTCATGAGAAAACAACAACAATGATTTAAATAACTCAGTTGTTTTGCATAAAGATGCTATAGGTATAAGTGCATTAACCCTTAATTGTCTCATATTCCCACCCCAAATCAACACCTCTATTCTCCACCCATGGTATATCCCCAGTACCATGTCTCCGTGCAGGTCCGGCCTCCTCAGACCCCCCCCCCCCCCACCACCACCACCCCAGCTCCTCCCGGAGCCTGGCATGGCCGCCATTATTGCCTTGTCTAGATCTCAATCGGCCCCAGCTAAGTGGTCCAATATAAAGGTGTGCACCGCCCAGCCTTTGATCTGCGCCGTCCGCCCCTCACTCTCCTCCCACCTACCTTGTTACCGGTCAGAAATCACAGCCTCACTCACAATTCATGATGGGAGATGTTCCTCTCAATTAACCACAGACCCACGAGAGATATCTTCCTCAAGTTGTATTTTTGGTTTATTTGGACATGAGAGGTGGACTGGTTTGTTTTTTTATTCGTCTGAAACTTAACGGTGAGAAAAAACCTTTGGATCACTTGAAGATAATTGAATTAAAATAAGTTCAGTGAGATTCAGATGGTTCATTCAGATTGGTTAGTATTATTTTGTGAACGGAAACCATTTCATATGGGGATAATTACCATGCATGATTTTATAGTTCATGTTACATGTCAATATGTATCTCTGTCATACTTCCGGACATATCACTCCCAATCTCGCTGATCAGTCCATGCACGGGCCCATGTCATTGAGACATGGCTAAGTGGTTCACATTTTGATAACCTCCGGTCGGAGAGTGAGAGTATAGTTGGCTCTTGACCGTCCTGGGCGGGCTATGTGTAGGTGTGTGTGTGGGGGGGGGGGGTGCAGGGGAGGGTGGGGCGGGGCGGCACAATAGGTGCAGCTAATCACAGGCCTCTCTCACCTCCACATGTAAATAATCCATTTATGGGCGGCTTATTTAGGATGTAACAGACACCCATCAGCGCCAGCTTCCCCGCCGCCCCTCTAGGTGTCGCCCCGCGCAGAATGGGAATAAAAACACCATCGCTGGTGCCTTTATTGACGAGATTACCCCGGTCAGGCCTCTTGCCGGTACCAGCGCTTTGATGTGGGCGTTCCGCGCCTGGCGACGTGTTGGGAGTAAGGTAAACAAGGAGGGCGCACCAAGGACATATAAACGGCCTAAATTGAGGCGGGTTATAGGCTGTAGCAGGTAATTAGAGCGCCGTATGAGGCCACCAGGACGTGCTCAGTGAGATAATAATGCCTCCTAAAGCCTCCCCTTTTAGGCGTCTTTCAACGGCCACATTATAATAAAGGCGCCCTTTACCTTCATCATGACAGCCCACTGTCATATCACGCCAATCGGCCAGGCTCCATGACCCCCGCCCTGGTGGCAGTATCATGGGGGGATTAGGGGAGAAAGGCTACACAGAGCTCAGCGATAAATAGAAGTTATTAGATGCTTTAATATGCATCTGGGTATGGATGATTGAATTCGGGACCAATAATGGTATGGACATGATTGAAGTTGGACATGGATGATGTATGTTGATTGATATCAAAGGGATAACATAGAGAATACGTGTGGCTATTCATAATCTTACCTATTAAGGTCATGACGAGGGTGCAACGGACATCAGTATATCAATTAATTCTAGTTAGACCTTGTAATTGGACGTTAGACCACGGAGAATGTACAATATTATTGTATATGCATAGATGCCCTGTACACATATGTGTCTATGATATGTATCAAGGCTACCCACCTGGTCCTCTTATAAGTCTTAGCCCATTCCTGTATCATTCAGATTTCTGATATGCCTTTTACTGTTACATTCACCGACCCATTCACCAGAATCCAACTCGCATACACACACAGAAAAGTGAGAGTCATTGTCGCTAACACTACCCTCACCTGAGAGTCAGGCACTGCCTGACTCTCTGCCTGACTCTCAGGTGAGGGTAGTTTTAGCGACAATGACTCTCACTTTTCTGAGGGCGTACAATGCGTTTAGCAGAACTTAGATACATATATTTGTATGGGTATCATATTGTGAAGTTATAAAGATGGCCCAAGCCTGTTTTTGTTCAAACAGTAATGGGAAGAGCATTGCAATAGCTTTACGAAAACACAATATGAAAAGAATGTGTCAGAACAGAATATTTAGCTGCTACACCATTCCAAGGATGCTTTTACTTTCGTCACAATAGATCTGGTCATGAAAGGGTTAAAGCAATCTGTTTGTGGCTAGTAACCCTTCTGTTTGACGCTTAATACTTTACATATTATGCAATTGACGATGACGCAACACAAAGCTATTACAATGTAACCGCTTTGTAATCTTCAGTTTTCTAAATTGGATAAGGATTTATCAAAGGTCAAGTTAAGTGATTTTATACAAGGAAACCCACAAACAGTATCAGTACTGCTTTTGTTTGGCAGATGCAATATCATCACTGAAGACCCATTGACCATACCTATTGGTTTCGTCCATTTTAAACAGTGCGCATTTGGGATTTTCTCAATTTGGGAAGCTGAAAACACCAGGATATGTGCATCTCCATAATCAGCTGAGAGAATGACTTCAAGGCCCCAGGCATCCTCACCACTACTTGCTCTGAATTCCTGCGACTTTAATGTTGTCAGATCAAAGGTTAATTACATTCCTCCACATTCCCCCATATCCACTTTAACAGCTGATAAAGAGTTCATTATACATACCAGGGATCTCTTTCAGAACGACTGCCGTATCTGTCGGGTACATAAATTAGGGTTTGACGATGACGATCAGGTAATTCGTCAAAACCGTTTCACAATATACCATCGTCAAAAGTATGAAGTTAACAGTGTGGACGATAATGTAGAAGGCCTTACAAGTGTATCTGCTGTAAGATGGGCTATACCCTTTTAATATTTTCACAATCTTCTGGATTATGATGAACCGTAGAATCTTATTTCCGGAGGGGGGGGGGGCAACTGAACCCCTTGGAACTACCCCTGTAAGAACAATGATATCATGTGGAGCATTGTACACACAAGGTCAAACAATTTACAAAGCTTGTTGGGGTTGGGGGGGGGGCTCAGTTGATTTTCTTGATACCTCCCTCTGGATAAAATCGTAGCAGTCTTGACAGCCCGTCTACTTAGTATCTCTTTTTATTAGTGAAGGAGGGGGGTGACTGTTCCCTCCTCTTCAAATTTCAAATTTTCTCTTCAAAATGCACTTCTTACTTTTCATCCCCCAGTACCCCCTGCTGAGGCTGACAATGGTGGGGGGGGGTCCAAAAGATTTGAGTATGTACGCATAGGGGGTGGGGGTGGTATCCCAATGCGTACATGGTGCAACAGGGGGGGTGGGGGGGTAAATTTTGGCCAATGGATGGCCCCTATTGTGAAGCACCCCAAATATCTAGTTTGACGACCTGTGAAGAGGCATTGAATTGCCGCTGCCGAGACCCCTCGTCAAGTTTATTTTTACCATCGGCAACATATTTTGACGGCCCGACAGATACGGCAGTTGTTCTGAAAGAGATCCCTGGGGGGAGTGCCTTTCTGTCTTCACGTTCAGGACCGATAGAATCCTTACAGAAGCTGATAACAAATGTATGCTAGCCTGACGTACATTAACAAGGCGCCGTCAGGTTGTAATATGGACATTTAAATGTAAGTCAGACATATTATAGAAGGAAGATGGTTTCAGGAAGATATCTTGTCTATATAGTAGCAGTGCCGATATTCTAAAGTGTTATAGATTATAATCTATACAGAAAGGACAAGTAGCACCTATAACTTATACGATGGGAATATAAATGGGTACATATTTCCACTGTATATAAATAAAATGTTGCCTAGTTATACAAAACAATTTTTTTAAGGCATGACCGATTCCAATTTCAGCAATTAATAACATTTTTTGTCTAATAATCAAGAGGATGTGTACATATGTTTTATTTTTAAATGTTACTGTATAATAACTGCGAATTTGAGTTCCATAAATCACATGTACATACATTTTATTGTGGGAGTGTAGCCTCCAAAATCGGAATTTATATGGGTTTATGTGAGTACTAGTAAACACCCTCTATAACCCCCTCTCCCTTGCCTTGCTTGTCAGTCACTGCCTGAACTATCTCGACATTGCACTGCATGACCCACGCATTGGCTTCATAGACACCGATTGTTTCTATGATTTCTTTTCCTGGCATTGTCTTATGAAGGGCTTAGCACTGATAATACCCCGAGATGTCAGAACAAAAATACACACCCTGTCCCTTGTGATTTAACGCTTACTGCTGTGTGTTCTACCTTTAAGTATATCGCCCTTTAGCAGAAGAAGTCATCGCCTCTCACTACTGATACCCTACTGATATGTAAAGGCTATAAGTGGTGATGTTGGTGGCGTCTGAGGTGTACTTTTATTGTGAGTTAATGTAGAGTGGAGTTTAGTCTGTGACAGGTGTCCCCTGATGTCGGCCATTGTGCCGTCATGTCGTCTGGCTGCCGAGCAGACGACATTCGGCCGCCATAAATCGGGCCTCCTCATGGCGCCCATTTGTTAACGCCAAGCCCGCACCCGCTCACCTCAGTGCGCTCTGTAACTGGTCGGCATGTGCAGGCCGCCATTTTGTCCCCCTTAGGCCGCTACATTGTCCACTCCCTCCCCATAGGTTACCATCTTATCTGCCAGTTGATTCCCATCCCACATTCTCTGTCTAGTAAAATTAGAGTGTGTCTTGTCTAGTACAGATGCCACTGCCATAGTGCTACGGTGGCGGTATAGATCCGAACTGTTAGACCCCTGTACTAGTCTGTGGAGATTTACCCTGAGCACTCGGCAGGGAAGCATCAACAACACAATAGTATACATGTACAGGCAGATATGTACTCATATCCCCACAGTCTTCTCAAATTGTCTGTCACTTGCTGACGAAATTCTCCAGATTATAGTGAGAATAAGATTAGCACAGCCAAAGGCTGGTCAGTAGGTTCATGAGCCTGTACTAATTGATCCGTGCTTCAGATTATGAACAAGGGATCCTCCCATTAATGCATGGGTGGCGCGGGGTGGAGGGGTAGGGATGCTGACTACACATTGATGCAGATAAATATTATTTCAGGAAATGCGTTCAGGACGGTGGACACAATACTGTATGCTACATCTGTATTTCAATGTGTAACCCGTGGTATACCTTACCATTTTTTCAGTTGCTGCACTACATAATAAACACAACATCGCAACATGCACCCTTGGGTGCACCCCCAACCCCGGGACCTCAACTTTCCACTTGTATTACCCATGTACCGATCAGCCCAGCATGTATAACCCATTTATCATTACCCATTTGTTGAGGGTGATCACAGTCCATTTACCCTTGGGCGACTTTCTCTCACATAAAAGAAATTCTTCTGGAACAAAATTCCCGCCAGCCAAGAAAAGAAATCACTTTTCATGTCTACATCCCAATGTCGTCTGCTGTTGACGTTTGGCACCGGCCTCGTTTTGGCGCCAGAACACTTAGCGCCCCTAGCGTCAAGGACCGACATTACTCATGACAAAGCAAAACAGAGTGCCGACGGATCCCGAGGTTTGCCGACAGTTGCCGATCGTTGCTGGTAATCAGAAGTGATCATGGGATGAGGGGACGACGTTTATTTTCTTGTTCACGAGTGGCGGCGTTCTCTTTGCGGCGTCCGCAGGAAACGCGCGGCCATTAATCACGCGTGATCTCGGTTAACCTCGTGCCGTGCGAGACTTGAGGATCGGGGTGTTTGGGTGCAGAGATCAAGTGTTGAAATCCGCCATCATGTCAAGTAGGCTCTGGTAGCAGTAAGGCACCTACTCTCGTTCCCAAATCTTTTCGAAAGAAGGCTCTGGCAATAACCACTATGACCTTGAACTTGGATTTAGCTGGGTTTGGGCAATCCCTATACTGGTAGCTTGAAACCAGTGAACAGAGCCAGAATGTACGATGGCAGTCTTACCATCATACTTTCTGGTTCCATTTCCGGTTCCGGCTCACTGGTTCCAAGCTAAACCGCAGGGACTAACTAAACCCAGCAAAATCCAAGTTAAAGGTCATACGGATAGTGGTTGTTACCAGAGCCTTCCTTCAGAAGGATTTGGGAACGAGAGTATAAGGCACGATGCACAGGTTATTGGACAAGTTGAACATGGCGATTTTTGGATTACATGTACCATACATGACATGATTTAAAGGCAGGCGCAATAGAACTACACATTTTCTATCTACCATTATAATGCATTTATATACATTTATTATGAGTGGCCCCTGTGAGAAGTTATATCAACATAGTATCCCTTATGCATGATCATAGAGAGTAGAGATACTAAAAGTAGCTTTAATTCACGCTCTAGAATACATGTACATGCCCCTTCATTAGTATAGTACCAGTATGGAAGGTATACTGACAGTATAACAACCTGTATTCAAAATCCATGTACATTCTATTACTGTCTGTATAATGGGTAACTTTATCAATCAAATTTCGGTAAAATGGCATTATTACCACTATGTACATTCATAAAAAATATTACACTAATAGTTAATTCTGAAAGTAGTTTAAATACGCTTTTTATTAAATGTTATCAATGGGAAAACGATTAACGTATGTTCGTTCATTTGGACTTTCAGATGTTGCTTCGGTTGATGTGGAATTTTGAATTTTGAATTGAATTGACATCGATCACCGATTCTGGAGAGAAAAGCATGAAAGAATGATGGGATACATGAAACATTGCCTCCACTTTTGCATTCAGTTCCACCATTTTATTGGAAAAGGATATCTTTTACATAATTATTGAATCAATTAAATCAATGTTCACTATACTATATATATATATATATATATATATATATATATATATATATATATATATATATATATATATATATATATATATATATATATATATATATATATATATATATATATATATATAGTATCCGAAAACAAAACGCTTTTGTATGGACATTCCACACATGAGCAGTATATACTCATGTCTAGGCACCCCTGTAAAGATCCAACTATTTAAGAATTGTATCGGGCAGGTGCTTTGCTAATGTGCAATGTATGTACATTACAGCTCAAAATTGATTTCTTTGTCAATCTTTTTCTGTCTAATTGATTTTCTGTATGTTGCTCAAATCTGCACTCAGAGTCGCCAAACGTCCACATTTCTCCATCCCCAACTGAAAGTACAAGATCGTTATCATTTGATTTGTGAATGATGAGGTCAATAATAAACCCCCATTTTCTTCTTAAAACAGGTGTCATTCTTTCTTGCGGGTTGTCAGAACTGAGAGAAAGGATTTGAGCTAAACTACTTAGTAAGCCCCGCGCTATAGACCAATGCAACAAGAATACACGAGATTAACGTAGTATAGGGTACACACTTTCGTGGAATAATGTGGCAATAGTATACTTATATGCAAAATACACGCGAACTTTTTTACCTTTCTTCTGAAATGTATACCCTTGAATATAAAATACGTTCATACATGTAGTAGTATATTCTGTACAGTGTTTCAAAAGAATCGCCATGTTCAGCCTTAGCAAAACTAAATAAGTATAAATGTCATAATCTAGTCATGACACTTATCACATGAATCCCATGATTTCAACTGTGTACATCTGTATGGGTCCATGCAAAACAACCCATTCAAAACACCTTCTAAATCTACTGAATCTATTCTGAGGCCATGAGCGCCGACTTGCTGCTTTATTATACCATTATTCTCTACAAACCATCTTAATGACTGCTCTGTAAACCTCATGTGTCTGTAAAGGTCAACTGAAAAATGCAAAAGTCAACAAGCCTGACATATTTTTGAAGCAATAATATTTTTTTGTATCATATTTTAACAGATATTACGCCACGTCACGAGCGTGTAGTTTGTTAATAAACGAGTATGGAGAGGGCTCATTGAATCAACAACAAAACTGTATGTGAACAGGAATCTTCTGGGAATGCCCCCTTTCCTTGCTACCAGGACCTATAGCTATAGTCTAGTTCAGTATTTATTGTCCATCAGTAGTTGTAAAAGACGGAGGGTGACGACTTCACAAACCAAGATGGCCAGATAAAGATCTGCTTTTACTTGTTAATAAGTCAGGACATTAAGTGTATAGGAAGGCGCTAAGTGCACTATGGATAAAGGATGGCCTAAAACTGTGGTGATCATCCAACGTTTTAAAAGCTTTATGGGCTGCAATTTGATGAGACTTGCATATTAATCGGCATATCTGTTATGCAGAGACATAGTTTTTGTTCATCTCTGAAGATATAAAGAGAAAGTGAGCAGTAGATCCTAACTGGTTGGCCAAAGTACTTATATGACACATGTAATGTGTTCAATTAATCATCGGTTATCCGCTATAAATCAGTCCATATTTTTGTCTAAGTCCACGATCTGGGTCTAGTAATGATGTAATCCCGTCTCACTCCTCAGATTCCTTTCAATAAATCCCCTTCCAGCCGATTGCCCATTACAAGTATCTAAAGTTGGGACATTAAAAGAAGTCATTTTGGTGACTAGAATGACCAATGACACATAATATAAGGCAGGTTTATGCCCCAGCTGCCATCTGGTGTGAGGATGGTGTACTGCTAGATAGAGCCTCACTGGGAGGATAGAGACAGGGGGCGTGGTTAGACGTCCCCTCAGTGGTAATAGACCACATGGTCTCCTACATTTCTTATTTACAATTTGTAACCACTGCAAACAACCCCTTCTCTTTGTTGTGGACGGGCGCTATCACCCTACACCTCTCCCTCATATCCCTCCTCACCCCCATGTCCCCACAAGGTTAAGGTTTGTGTATTTCCCACTGGAGTCATGCCTCGCTGAAATCTGTTTGGGGAAATATTTTAGAAATATTATATCATAACGAAGACTGAGAACCACTGCAAAGCCCTCCTTGAATTTAAATTCCCATGTTTATATTTAGAAAAACAAAATGAGCGGATAGTTTCCTTATTCTAACAGCAGATAATCTGATAACGTTACTTGAAACACACCTATCATGTGCTTGACATAAGGACCAAGGCTGTAGTGGGGACCCCGCCCACTCATATAGCAGCACACTGGGGAGTCGGCCACTTTAATTCCGGAAATAAAACAAACTTTTATTATGGGACTTGATACTTCAGAGAAAGGCCTTATGACGAGCCTTGATGACTTTTACAGGGAAGGGGAACAATCGGTCACCAGTCTGGTCCTCCCTGGGTTGTATCCGGGACGGGCCCACATCCGGCGAGGGGGGCGGCACCCAGGGGCGGCACATAGATTAATACACCACGTGATTAGGGAGTGTGATGATCACCTCCACAACATGGCGGCAGGTAGACAGCTACATAGTAGTGTGTGTGTGGGAGGGGGGGGGGTGGTGATGTAGTATCGTACAGGGGAAGAGGTGAGTGGTTTGTACCTGAGAGGTGTGACATGGGACTGAAGGTCAAATAGGGAGTTGTGCACTGAGGGGAGTGTGAGTGGTTTGAACTGGTGTCGTATAACACAGGTGAGGTTACCAGGTGAGCACTGGGGAAAGGTGTAGGAGGTATGAATGAAAGGGATAGCGGTCATTATATCACCTATGGTTACAGTACCTATGAATTAGCAGTGGTTTGTTCCTCTCAAGCAATAGATCATCATTCAATTACATGTTACCTGCACCATTTGCTGGCCATTTATTTGTATATGAATTGTTTACTTTTATATTATTATAAGAAATATTGATTTGACAGGGTTACCAGATAGTATATCAGTATGTTATATTTATTATACACATGCATTAGAGGCGGTTTGATCATCTATAATGGAGATTAAATACCCCATAATAAGCAGAGTGTCCAAATATATTAGTATCTCATTACTGAATAGCAAGTTTTATAGAGTATACAAATAAAAATAGAATATTGATATCTCATTATTGAAAAGCAAGTTTCATAGAGTATACAAATTAAATTAAAATATTAGTATCTCATTATTGAAAAGCAAGTTTTATAGAGTATACAAATAAAAGGGGCAAGGGACGTGTTAGAATAAGTATGGTATTTCAAATACATATTTCCTATACTATGTGATAACATCTTCATTAGGATTTGCATGCATTGTGTACCAGTGATGTGTATCATAGCTATCAATTTGAATACCCCAGATAATTTCACGGCTATTGTAGAATGTCATGTCTGCCTTTTTTCAAAGCCCTATTACTAGTTTACAATGTATATTCCTAGTTCAAGCCTATGGGTATAAACAAACATTGGTGCCGTATACACATGTAGACAGTCTCCCTCTGACGTCATATAAATGGACCATATGGGTGCAATGCTCAGGTTTATTGTTTTAGACGCAAATCTGTGCATTTTGTGACCCTTTGTACCTGTCAAAGTGCACACAAAAAGTGGTACTGTAAGGACCATTCACGCCCAATCCAACCTGTGGTGTACCTATAAGGGAAGAGCAAGTCCACTTTTTATACAAATGTAATATATTTTACTGATTCATTGCTAACAGCCGTAATAAAAACCACAAACAGATGACTTGAGACCACACACCAAATGTCGCCCTTCACAGAAATTTAATTTGCTAATGTTGACAAATTGTATTTACTTCCATTAGTCATGTTATCGGGAACCCTGAATACCAGCCTTGAATATCTACCAATAGTGCCTTTAGTTTAGATTAGGGGAAGTGGGGTGAGTCATGTGACTTAGTCAGCCCATCAGCGATCCATCAAATTGATACTAGGGATTCCCCTTCTTAGCCACAAGACCTGCCCGACCAGCCCTTTCTCCACCATTTAATATTAAAGCTTCATTGATTCTTGATTGTTTAAATAGATATGAATGTGATCTGGCATGTACTCGTTGTAAGTTAAATACAAATGGGTTTGGCAAATGTATGTATCCCTGTATGAGAGTAAAGGATAGAAGAAAACAAATGATTTTTTCTTGTTATCAAGGTATTGTTTTCCATTGGTATAGATAACCTTGATGCAATTTATACCGTCCAAGTGAATCTATAGTGGTGTATATACAGTACATATCCATATACATAGTACCGGGTACATGCCTCTTTTCAAGTAACTGCATGTTTGACCAAGCATGTCGAGCATGCCCTTATGTGGCTAGGGAAAACCCTTCCACATCAATGAGGGCGTAAAGATGAGGTGAGACGTCAGTTTCAATACTTGGTATCTTTTATTAATAATAATATTAATATCAGAGTACCAGTCACTAGGGCTCAGTATATAAGTTACTGATGGTTGCAAGATGATAAGTGATTTCCTCCTCCATCTGACCGGGGTATAAGTACAGGTGCCCGGCAGGTGGAGGGGGTGCCCATGTGACCGGAAGTAGATGTAACAGTGGTTTTCATTGGATAATATACATTTGACATTTGATTGGATAATTATATATTCATGGCTTTAACATGTGGTGTGCGCTGGACCGCGGGTGGGGGAGCCTGGGTCCAGTGCATTATGGGTAATGGATTACATAATAAGTAGCATGCACACATGGGGGCTTTGTCGCCTGCCTCCAGGTGGTCTCCAGCCGGCTCAAGTGGCTTTGGCGGTGCCACACTGATTAAGGGTGTCCAGCTTTATAGCATTGTTTTATGTGTTGACAGTTAATCCTTGGGGTCAACATATAGTTCATTTGTTTTGTGTATAGGTGACCGGTCGGTGCCTTGTCGTCTGGAGGGGCTGACCGTTACCTATTATCCCTGGGATAAGGGTCTGCTTGTGATCTATGGATTAGTTATGCATGGGGGTTAGTTTGGCTTGGCTTAGTGAGAAATAGGTATGTCTGACGTCTAGGTGTACTTTGATGGACATATGGATTGAAAATATGTATAAAGTATTGTGCGTATTACAAATAATAATAAATATGAATATTAATAATCATAAATCATAATTATGACGTAATATGACGTAATATGACGTAATACAATTGATGAAGGTATAATAAGGGGTTTTGTGGCGTGACAGCACCCCCCAATACAACTCCTGCACGCCCTCGTGCAGGCCGAGAAGTAGTAGAGGAAGAGTTATGTCACGCTTCAAAAGTATTTGTATGAACACATTTTTTTTTGTATTTTATGGATATATCTATCTTATGCTATAACTATGACTAAGTTCTTAATCACATTTTCTAGGTAGTACAGTGTTTTATACATACGTGTTATGCAGTGGTAATAATAATATTTCTATGGTAACGTACTGGTACTATATGTCTCGCTTCCGTTCTATTTATCTGATTATACCTTTTTGGAAGCTTTTAACCTTTACCAATTATTTACATAATACAAGTCGTGGTACAGTGGTAAATGTAATGTGACGTACTGGTTCTATATGTCGCGCTTCCGTCCTAGTCTATAATACAATCAATTCATACGATAGAAAGCTGTAAGAAATTCATTTCAATAATAATACAGATGTACTAAGCGTTTACATAGGCCATGTGTAATACTTAGTATGGTATGATAGTACATGTATAACAATAGGTTTTGAGCAGTGTATTTTGTTTATGCAATGATCTTTGGCAATACTTGATCTTTGATATTCATTCTCAATGTCGAGGGGCAATGGAGGAAGTTCGTTCTGAGTTATTACCTTCTATATTAAATTTTTATGTTTCGTTTCCTGTCTCACTCTTTTTCATAACAATGGCTGTCAATAGTTCGGTAGTGGTCATGTCTTTTGGGTTTTTGATAAGTGATGTGGTATTGTCACCGTCGGGGTCAATGTCAATGTTGTCTTGGGTTTCAGTCGGATGTAGAGATGTAGTCATTTCAATAGTCTTAAGGGTTAATCCTGTGGTGGTGGTGTCGTCTTTCAGGGCCGGTATGATAGAAAACCGTGCCGCTAGGGGTAGTATGACGTGGTTGGGTAGATAGTATGATTTCTGTTTTCCGTTGATGTTGAATGATATGGGGCCGTTCCATGTCATGTTTATGCGTGGGTATGGGCATGACAGGGCTGAGATGGCCGTCAGGGTTGGTATGAAATCATTAACAATAGAGTCACGTTCGTAGGGTAAGGATAGCAGTGGGATGGTGTGATTGACGTGTCCTTGGTAAATTTTGAGCGTAATAGTAGGATTGGTTTTGTGTCCAGAGTTTGTCATTCCAAAGTGACGTGTAATCTTGTTTTTACACTTGAAGATGGTTTTGATAACAGCGTATATGATTAAAGCTACGAATATCAGGGTAAAAATGTTATGGGCATCAACATATTGATCTAAATTGATAGTGTGATTTTCTTTGGTTTCACTCTGGGGGATGGGGTTAATAAATTTCCAAGAAATGTTGTTGGGTCGAGCACTAACGGTCGGGATGGTCGCGAACAGTGCTTTTCCTTTGGATACATATAATAAGTAGAAGAATCCTACGGCGTTTAGAATGCAAGTGACTGGTACTATATAGTTCCATACAGGGCTAGCGAAGAAGCTAGCTATGTTCTCTCGTATGGGTGTGTCCTGGATGGGTCGGTCTAAGATGTCTGCTGCGTTGGTGGCTTCTATTAGGATATTCCTGGTGAAGGGTTCCAGGTCCAATGTAATGTCTGATGACAACTTGCTGATGTTTGTCATAGATTTGATGATAGCTTGTGTATGTAGATGTGGTATGTGTATTGGATCGTGGTGTAGTGATGATGCTGTGATGTTGAGATTGTTTGTGAGTGCGAGTAGTATGGGTGTATTGGCCGCGTGCATCAGAAAATGTGTTGAAGAAGATTCGTTACAAGGATTTTTTGTGTTTGGGAGGTACAATGAGTCAAACTGTAAGTGGCACATACATGGGACACCAATAACTGCGTAGGCCGAGGCTTTCTTAGTAGTTGGTGTCATGTGCTGACAGATGACGTGGTAGTACTCCCTGTTAGTAGTTACTAAGTATTTGTCTTTACCAATAGCTATAGCACGGGTTTGTATGGGTCTCAGAGGGTGTACTTGAAATGTGCAGAGTCTGGCTATGTCTGCCTGGTTACCTTTAAAGGCCGCCATGAGGCAGGTTGGCTGGTCACTGCGTATTCTAGGCATGGTCCTAGCGCATACTTTCAGTATCGAGCCTTGGCACGTAAGCAGATCTGCGTTTGTCATCTCTAAGTACAATGTCTCTGCCTCGTTGACAGCGAGGAAAGTTTTGTCAGTGTGTAATAGGGTAGATCCAGAACTTGTCGTATTTTCGGTGTTAATGGGGACATGAGTTGTAATTACTTGATATAAGTTAAATGCTGCGTCTGTGGCAGAAATGATAACATTAATATGAATGTATAGGTGAGTTTTGGAATAGGTGTATAGTGCAACTGGTTGTGAGTAGTAATATGCGGTGTCAATAATGGTTACCTCGGATCCTGGGTTCCTAATTTTGAGTTGTGTGTCTAAGGTGGCTAGCTTGAGGGCTAGTTCTGTGGGTTGGATCATGTCCGGTGCTAATATTCCAGTGGACAATAATCTGAGAGAATTTTCCACCTTGTATAACCCTTGTTGGTAGGCGATCCTGGTCATTAGGACAATTACCTGAGCCGATATGATGGCTGACTGGGTAATCCTACGATCCTGGTCGGCTTGGATGGAGGTTAGGGTTGTGGAGAAATCATCAGACCATGAGTCTATGGATTCGGTAATATTGAGTAGGGATTCCTGTACAACGTCCTGTTGTTTTATATAAGTGTCTAGAAACTGCTGGTGTTGCTGGGTGACATCATGTAATCTTTGTGCAGTTTTAACATTGACGTCGGCCAGTGTACCAATTCTAGCGTCTAGGTGATGTATGACGTTGATGATAGAATCCATGTCTCTAGTGGTTGCCAGGCCAAAGATTGATTTAAAAAGCTCCCCTAAGAATCCTAGGATAGCTCTCTTTGGCCTGTTAGTAATAGGATCCGAGAGGAAGTGTGCAATGTTCTTTAAAGTCTTAATAATGTTAATATCTACGTTTTGTAGTAGTCGGTCGAGGTCAGCAGCTTGTTGTAACATCTTGGCGTCATGGCTGTCATGGGGTCCTAGTGAAGTCAGTTGAAGAGTCCTGATGGTGTTGTAAATGAGTGGCTTCGGACGAGGAGCCATTGGGATGTTGTAGGGGATGGCCAGTATGACCTCATGTAGGTCATGACCGGTGATGATTTGTCCCGGCAGCTGTTCATAGATGAGGCCGATATTTTGCCTCACTATTGGTTGTGCTGCCGTGTAAATGATGTGTGTGATGATTAATAGGAGGTAGAGTGTATACCTCATGATTCCCGAGTTGTTGGGATTTGATAGTAATAATAGTAGTAGTCGATCGTTTGTAGTAGTAATAGTTGATAGTCGATAGTTGGTGAAGGATGAGTGTAAGTGCGCAGTACTGGCGGGGATCTACCAAATTAACTGTGGGCTGCTCCTGACTGAATCGATGTGTGTAGGGGTGTGGTCACTGGGTGACTGTGGAAAGGTGGGGGGATGTGTGGGAACTTATACCCTTTGGTCTGGGTACAGGGTGGTGGCTATGTCACCCTGCCATGTTGGTCGTTATCACACTCCCATAAGTGGAGCTTTTGTTTGCGCGCTCCAGTGGTGGCGCCATCCAGGGCTCAGATTGCGGTCATCCTCCTGGTGTTGTTGACACCTGCAATGCATGTGGGTGGCCACCCGCATACAAGGCTTTTCCACTGGTCTATGGGGGGGGGGGTTAATAAGAGTGCGCAAACTGTCCTTTCATGTCGGATTTTGACATGTTGATAATAGTTCTATTTGAAGTGTCAGTTTGTTAAAGGAGCAGCAATAATATGGAGTCGCCCTGCCACTTACTTGTGTGGTGAAATGGGTATAGATGGATAATAATAATAATAGTAATAATTGATGAAGCTTGTGCGCTTTATGGTGATAAATACTGTATTTCCAGTATTTCTTTTGATGATCGGTGTGTAAGTCGTGATTCTTTGTGAATCATTATAATAGTAGTAGTGATAATAGTAGTCGTAGTAGTCAGTGTTGATCCTTTTGATATTAAAGTTGATAATATATGACAGTTGATGTCTCTTTGTAATAGTAGCGATGATATAGTGAGCTTTTTGTTGTTTATGTAATATAGGTGATAACTCTTTTCCTCTTATATATTCTATAGTTTATATTATGGTTTTAGTCCTACCGGTGTCCTCCTCTTGACCTTGGAGTGGGCCGGCTTTGCTTTATATATATTTTTGGTTTGTAGAAGCGCTGGTCTCGCTTTATATGAATCTCCGTCTTTCTTCCATAGTTTGGTTATGAGGTCGTCGTTCGGGTCAATGAGTCTGTGTATGAAGTCATTGTTTCTCACGTGACGTACGAGTTTCAGTCTGTCTACATGGACTGGGTTTTTCATTGTTTTCATTGTGATGACAGATTTGAGGAGGACAGATGTTTTTGAGACGAATTTGCACACTATGTATGGACCAGAGTACACCTTCTGAAGTTTCAAACATTTTGTTCTATCCATCAGTCGGGGTACCTTGACATACACTAGTGATTCTTTCTGCACCTTTGTAGGTTTTGCCTTTTTGTCGTGTTGTTGTCTCATTTGTTCTGTCCTCTTTTCGATGTTTTCAATGACCTGGTTGTATGTGTAGTCTATTTTCTTTAATTTGTCAATGATGTGGAGATTTAGACTTTTCTCTTCTTCCTGATTGAGTTTGTTGTCTATTATGGTGTTTGGGTTCCTTCCCTTCATAATGAAGAATGGTGTGAAGGCAGTGGTGGCGGACTCTGTGTTGTTGATGGAGAACACGAGGTGTGGTAGGAATACATCCCATGTGTCCTGGTGTTCCTCACAGTAGGCCCGTATGCCTTCAGACAGCGTCTTCACATATCTTTCAGCCTGGCCGTTCGATTTTGGTCTATAGGCCGAGCTGAAGACATGTTTTATGTTGAGGGAAGATGTCATGTTTCTGAATTTTGAGTTTTTATATGACGTTCCATTGTCTGACTGGAGGTATGTTGGTATACCCTCGGCCAGAACAACCTTCTCTATGAATTCTGCGGTAGTTGTTTCCGCGTCCAATGATGTAGTAGGGTAGGCTATGCAGAATTTAGAGAACCTGTCGACCACTACCTGAATGTATACATTCTTTCCTGGTGTTGGTGGTAGTGGGCCTATGGCATCTATGTGGACAAACTGGAATGGGTAAGAAGGGGTACTATGGGCCGTCATTGGCAGATTGTTGGTTAGGTTCATCTTTTTGGCTTTCAAACAGACGTGGCATGTCGCTGTGAATTTCTGGACGTCGGCCGCCATGCTCTTCCAATATACTTTGGGAAGCATGGTCGACAACATTCTTTGTGCGCCAGCGTGGCCTGCCATTGGTAGGTCATGAAAAAGCTTCAAGATGGGAAGTCTCATGTCATCTGGGATGACGGGTTGGAATGAGAACTCCTTGTGTTTCTTCCATAGTACCGTGTTGATATGGACCAAAATATCATTCAGCATGATGTGGTCATCAGCTATCTTGATAAATTGCTCCGTCTCCTTCTTGTTTTTGTCGTTGGGTACCTGTCCGTTCTCTAAATACGTGATGATAGCTTTCGTGTGTAAGTTATATCTTTGTTCTCTTTTGAGGTTGAGTATGGAGATCTGTGGGTCGGAGAGGCTTTCTATCATTTCAATCAGATGATTAGTCTGATTGGCCAAGTGTTTTGCCATGTCTGTGGCGTCTCTTCTGGGCTTCTCATTTTTCTTTTTTGTTTTTGGTTTATCTGTGGATTTCTTAGGTTGCGGTGCCGGGGTGTGGCCTGGGACCGGTCGGGTCGCCGCAACCTGCTCTATTTGTTCTGTTTGAGTTTCTTCTATGAATGTTGATAGGGCTTCTAGGGATGTAGAGGGTACTGTCAGCTGCTGTGGGGCGTGGCCTGGGACCGGTCGTGCAGCTGAATCCACTTCCTGTTGTACCGAGGCTACTATGGCTGCTAACAGTCCCTTGTATTCTGTTTGTGGAAGCCCAAAATGATGTAATTTGGTACTTGGGATGTCAGGATTTGCTCTCAGGTTGGGGGTCAATCGTTTTACTTCTTCTATATCTTCTGTGTTTTCCTCCATACATTCACAATAGAAGTGATGGGTGGAGTTTCTCTTCAGGATTGATTTGGGTAGTCGTTTTGGTAGTGTCAATGGTGGTTCGTCTTCTTTGAATTTCTGTGTGTGTATGTCATCCTCAAACATAATTCTATGTTGCACCCTTATGGCTTTGGGTTTTGGTGGAGGATCTGTCATTGGTGTCTTGTCTAGTGGGTAGTCTCGTCTTGACATAACGTCTGATGGTATGTTTAATTTGCCTTTTATGTGTCGGATATTGAATTGAAATTGTTGAATTTTGAGTGCCCACCTTGCCCACATGTTTTTGTTATCTGATTTTGTCAACATGTGGATGAGGGCTTGGTGGTCAGTATATAACTCGAATGGTCTTCCTTCTAGGTAGTGTCTGAAGTACTCTATTGCAAATACTACTCCCAATAGTTCTCTTTGGGTGGCACCATAATTCCTTTCGTGGTCATGGAGTGCTCTGCCCGTAAAGGCTACTGGTCGTAGAACGCCGTCTTTTTCCTGGGAAAGAGTAGCTCCCAGGGCTGTACCAGATGCATCTGTTGTAAGATGGAACTGTTTGTTGTAGTCTGGGTACAGCAAGATCACGTCATTGCATATAGAGTCCTTCAGGGTCTGAAATGCAGTCTCACATTCTTTTGTCCAAACAAATTTGTTCCCGTTTTTGAGTAGGTTGAATAGAGGTCGACCAATTTCACTGAACCCTTTGATGAATTTTCTATAGAATTGGGCGAGTCCAGTGAATGACCGCACCTCTTTTGTGGTCTTCGGTGTGGGGAATGTCTGGATCTTGTGGACTTTGTCTGGGGATGGTTTGATACCGTCTGTGGTGACTTTCATTCCTAGGAAGTCTAGTTCTTCCAGGAAGAATTCGCACTTGGTTTTCTTCAACTTTAGTTTGCCATTTCTTAGTGCTTCGAATATGTTTCTTAAGTCAATAAAATGTTGGTCTATGGTAGGTGATAAACACAAGATGTCGTCTAAGTATGGGATTGCACATTTATACTGCAGGTTCTGTAGGATCAAGTTGACTACAGCTTGGAAAGCCTGAGCACTGCTGGCAAGTCCCATGGGCATGGTCTTGTATCTATACTTTTTGGTCCTAGTGAGAAAGGCTGTGATGTCCCTGTCGTCCTCTCTAATTGGTATCTGGAAGTACCCTTGTTGGGCATCCATTTTAGAGAACACGGCAGGTCGCATCTCACCAATCATTTCTAGGCTGTCGTCTGCTCGTGGTGATGTAAGTGCTTGGTTGATGGATTGGGAATTCACATATCTTAGATCTGTCACTAATCTGTAACCCTGCCCGTTCTTTTTCTCTACAAGAAAACTTCTGGATGACCAGGGACCCGTTTTGGTTTCCTCCAAAATGTCCTGCTTTACCAGCTTCTGACATTCAATTTCAAGTCGTTCAGCTTTGTGCGGGGCCATTCTGAATGGGTAGAACTGTAAGGGTTTGGCGTCTGGGATCAGGTTGATTTTATGGGTGTACAGATGGGTTCTTCCAATCATGTTATCTTTTCCCACGAATATGTCGTCGTATTCTTCTATTAATTGGCAGAATGTTGTGAATTGATCTTCTGTGAGGCATTCTGGTTTTTGGAAGACGTGTGATTTTTCTTTTTCTGGTTCTATGTCTATGTCCTTCCCTATGTACATGTCTTTGTCTATGTCTTGTTTGTCGTGACCTGTCGTCTCTTGCACCATATTTATATGAACTTCGTCGTCTGACATGGATTGATCCATGTCAGAGTCAGAGTACTCTGAATATGTTGGTGTTGGTACATAGAATGTTTTGTCTGACCCTGTTGATGATGCACTGTCACTGATAGTGGAGTTGTTGTCTATGTCTATGTCTATGTCTGTCTCCTCGGGTTGTGTGTCCTCGTAGCCTGTCGATAATATATGATTTTCTTTGTCTATGTCTGTTTTTGTATATAAGGCTACGATTTCACCCTTCTGGATTTTGCAGATTCTAGATGTGATATTCAGTAATATCAGTGGGTGTCTGTCTCTTTGGTCAGGTGTCACGACTGAACGTTGTACGATGTAATTTGGAAGTTTGTCTGATCTGTCGAAATTGTCTGTTATACCATTGATTTGACTGACTGAGTGGTAGCATGTGACTTGGCCTGTTATGGCCATTTCGGAAAATGGAGGTATCGAAATGGCTCTCACTGCCCTGATTGGTTGAGATTTTGGAGTTGGGTCAGTGGAGTAATTGATTTTGCTTTTAGTCTTTGATAGAAAATCTGTTCCCAATATGATTGGTGAGGAACAATTTGGAAGAATTGCAAATTGATGACTGAATGTTTTGCCTTGAATTTTGAATTTGATTTTGATAGCTCTTTTGATGTGACACAATGCTCCATCGGCAAGATAAACTTTGGACCTGATTCGTGAAAACTCATGAGGAACTAGTTTCGATAGAGTGGAGGCTAGCCCCTCTCTCATGCAAGAGACGGTGGCTCCTGTGTCTACTAGACTGGGGATGTTGGTATCTTTGAATTGTAGATCTATATTGCCATTGACCATGTTGATAAACAAAACACTCTGCTCACCTTCTTCCATGTGTAGGTCGGGGAGTGGTGGGGGGACGACTTCCAGAGTAGCTTGGACGTCGGCAGGTTTCCCGCGCACTGGTGCAGCTTTGTGGATTGTCTGTGGGTCATGTGGCGTGATGTCGATGGGCGATGCTGTGTCTTCGGTGTTGGGGACTGTTTTGTCATCCTGATGAGGCCTATCCATAGGATGACAATCTAGTTTCCCGTCGTCTTGGTGAGGTCGTTCATCATGCTGACGAGCTGTGCCATGGTGTACTGTGGTGTGGGGTTTTGTGGCGTTGGTTGAAGTTGTAGTTGTTGTTGTTGTTGTGGCCATTGTTGTTGTTGTTGTTGTGGCCATTGTTGTTGTTGTTGTTGTGGTGGCTGCCATGATTGCTGTTGTGGCTGCCACCTTTGTTGTTGTTGTTGTTGGCTCTGGATGAGCTTGAAGTGATGTGGGGGTAGGGAACCCGTTTGAAGAAGGGTTATAATGTCTTTGGGTCCCCCTTTGAATCGGTGGGTGGGAGGGATGAGGCCCATTGAGCGTGCTTTCCTGATGTTGTCGACGTAGTTGATGTCGAAGTCTTCTCTCCTCCCCCTATAGTTGGGTGGTAATGCAAAGTCAGTTGGTGGAGATTGGTGTGTAGGTGTAGCTGCTTGTTTGTGGTAGGTGGGTTTTGGTTTACCACCTCCCATAGCAGCTACGGTGTGTTCAGTCTCCATAACTTCCTGTTGCTTCTGTAGAAGGTCTCTTAATTTTTCATTCTCCCTGTCCTTCTCCCTTAACTGAGCAGCTATGACTGGGTCTAGGGTGTTGTTTGATAGGGATGATACCTTATGTGTGGAGGTCTTCTTATAAAGGTACGCACACCTGAGTGCTCTGCAGAGGGAGGCCCATGTAGTAGGACTTTCCGCCCTGATTGCTTCTCGGTAGTCCTCGTTTAATACTGTGGCTACCTGGATGATGGCAGCTTCTATGTCCACCCCCTTGTTTTGGAAGTGGGTGTTGGCGTCCTTTAGCCATTCTTCCATGGTGTGTAGGGTGGGGTCAAATTGGGACAGTGTCAATAGCTTGATGTCATTTTCGACATCCTTGAAGTGATGGATCAGCCCCTTCTTTATAAGGTCGTAATCGTCCTGTACACTAGTAGGCTGAATACTGTACCACTCGTACGCTGGTCCAGCTAGATATACTGCACAAGTGACGTGGATGGGATGATCTTCTTGAGGGTATTTAAGCCTAACAAAACGTTCTAGGTCGGTGAACCACTTTCTGGTGCTCATCTTAATGTCTGGTTTGGAGAATTTGATTGGTTCACGGATGGTGTATTTGCTGGCTTTTGAAATGGCGCTAGCCAGGTCGCTAATGGACTTGTTGTTTCTATATTCTGCGATATCAGATTTCAGTCTTTCTAGCTCTGCCTTATGGGCCGCTAGTTGCTCATCTAATTTTCTTGATATCCTATCGTCTAGCTCTCGTTGTCTTTCTACCTCTACCTGATCGTCTCCGGCCATGTTGACAGTGGGTTCAACACGAATGGGAGAGGTGGGTGGGGTAGCTATGTCTATAGGTATAATAGGTACAGTGTCTATAAGTGTTGTTTTAGAATGTCTTACTGTGTCCTTGTAGATGCAGGAGGTGGACTTGGTGATGTGCTTGTTGTTGCTTGGTCCTTTCCTCCTGGTGGGTTGTAGACCTGATGTTGGTGCTGGTCCCTGGCTCCTAGTGTGCCTCCGTGATGATAGGTCACTGAGGGACTGGTGTCTCTGCATTAAAAAATTTCTTCATGGTCGCAGGTAGCTGAAGGTTGCCCGGTTCTCTACCACTCTGTGGCTAGGGAAAACCCTTCCACATCAATGAGGGCGTAAAGATGAGGTGAGACGTCAGTTTCAATACTTGGTATCTTTTATTAATAATAATATTAATATCAGAGTACCAGTCACTAGGGCTCAGTATATAAGTTACTGATGGTTGCAAGATGATAAGTGATTTCCTCCTCCATCTGACCGGGGTATAAGTACAGGTGCCCGGCAGGTGGAGGGGGTGCCCATGTGACCGGAAGTAGATGTAACAGTGGTTTTCATTGGATAATATACATTTGACATTTGATTGGATAATTATATATTCATGGCTTTAACATGTGGTGTGCGCTGGACCGCGGGTGGGGGAGCCTGGGTCCAGTGCATTATGGGTAATGGATTACATAATAAGTAGCATGCACACATGGGGGCTTTGTCGCCTGCCTCCAGGTGGTCTCCAGCCGGCTCAAGTGGCTTTGGCGGTGCCACACTGATTAAGGGTGTCCAGCTTTATAGCATTGTTTTATGTGTTGACAGTTAATCCTTGGGGTCAACATATAGTTCATTTGTTTTGTGTATAGGTGACCGGTCGGTGCCTTGTCGTCTGGAGGGGCTGACCGTTACCTATTATCCCTGGGATAAGGGTCTGCTTGTGATCTATGGATTAGTTATGCATGGGGGTTAGTTTGGCTTGGCTTAGTGAGAAATAGGTATGTCTGACGTCTAGGTGTACTTTGATGGACATATGGATTGAAAATATGTATAAAGTATTGTGCGTATTACAAATAATAATAAATATGAATATTAATAATCATAAATCATAATTATGACGTAATATGACGTAATATGACGTAATACAATTGATGAAGGTATAATAAGGGGTTTTGTGGCGTGACACTTACTATACTGACTGAATAGGCCTTACCCGTACCTCATAATGAGGTATAAATTGCATCTAGGTTATCTCAATCAAAACTATATGAAGGATTTCTTATTCACATCCAGACAAACCTGATTTATGCAGCAGAATAACATTAAAATTATGCGGGTTAATGTTTTCCTCATTACAAGTGGCTTTTTTTTGTGGATTTAGGACATTCTGAAAAGTAGCTATATAAGTAGCAGTCCTTACAGCATCACTACTGTTATAGGGTTACTGCTTAGACCTTATAAACTGTGGGTGTCTTATGGTGAAATTCTGGTCAGGTCAGGGTGAAATCAGTAGGGTTTGCCTGGTGCCCTATCAATTATAATCATATAGATATTTTCATGAAAATCCTTCAACTTAACATTTTCGAGATATGATTGTATGCATTCATATAAAATCATGAAGTAGTAATTTAATGATGAAAAGTAGATGAAAATAATGTGCCTCTACATGGGTACCCACAATTTTGACCATGTCGCCGTGTCGATTTTTAGCAGAAGAACCATGTCATCGTGTCGATTTTTAGCTTTATAAGAACTTAGAGAAAAATCTCTGTAGGTCGATTTTTATCCCTAATCTTCCTGTGTTCGTCGATTTTTAAAAGGGCCTAAAAGGGCCATGTCGCCGTGTCGCCGGTGTCGATTTTTACCCATGTAGAGGCACAATAATCACCAAACATATGGATTTCTGAGGAAATTCAAATATCCTCCATGTAAAAACAGGTCAAACAGTCCCACTTCAGCACATTGTAATTATATCAAATTGATGTATAAGGTAATCGACATGGAGTTTACTTGGACCAACAATCAACACTTTAAAAAGTCTTCCTTAAACGTGGCTATTACCCAATATAGCATACATGATCCACAGTATGGTGCAGAAGGTGGTCGACTTATGGTGGTAGGTCGGAAATAGGTGAGCTTACCCTAAGGATATCATAGTGTTTAAGATTTAAGTTATAACATATTGCCTTAAAGCTGCATTTATCATCATGATGCTTCATTGGTGTATCAACCCTAAAGGGTGCACCTGATGCATAGCTGCCCGGGGGGGGGGGGGGGGGGGGGGGGGGGGGGGTAGTCTCTCGCAGTCAGACCCGCCCACCCTGACCACCAGGCCGAATATACAGACGGGGGCCGAGTCTAGGGGGGGGGGTCACTCAGATCGGAAATGACTACCCACCTCCAAACGCCCCAAGGAAGCAGTAGCTCTAGGGGGCGGTGACTCTCGACGCCCTCAAAAATAGGGGGCAGTAACTGTAGAGGAGGTGGCAGTAAGAGGGTCTCAGTAAGGTGTAAATGATAAATGTATGGAGAACAATGAATATCCCATGTTTACTGTACTATTTGCATCAGGAAATACATGTATTATTACAGGGGTCCCTGGAATAACAGGGGCGGTGGCCTATCTGTAAGGAATCAGTAGGGTGGTCCTTTGCAGTTATGAGGGCGGTGGTTTGGTGGCTTCTGTTTTCAGGCGGGCGGTAGTTTGGCAGTCGGCGGGTAATGTCATAGAGTGAGTAGACCCCCCCCCCCCCTCCAGGCATAGCTGTCACATTCAGTGTCTGATTTGACTGTCCCCTGTGCTGTAATGCCGTCATGACATAATCATAATGTGTCCTCTGTAATGTCTTCATGGCATCTAATGTGACACCTGTAATACCCTGAAGCTGTCTCTATAAACATCCCAGATCTAGTCTATGTCTGCTGCGGTCAGTTGGCGCCCAACTTTACTGCATTTTCAGCCAGCCCTGGAGACCTCATCCAGTCCCCATGATGGCCTCTCCAGGACGCAGGAGGACGTGTCCTCACCAGCTATAGGGGTGTCGTTAGGGTCACAGTCTGCCGACTCAGCCAGTTAGTCACAGACACTGGCGCTACGATTGTGCCCCTACATGGGTCCCCACTATTTTGACCATGTCGCCGTGTCGAATTTTAGCAAAAAGGGCCGTGTCACTGTGTCGATTTTTACTTATATAGGAATTAATAGAAAAACCTCTGTGGGTCGATTTTTATCCCAAATTTTCTGTGTCTGTCGATTTTTAAAAGGGCCTAAAAGGGTCGTGTCGCTGTGTCGTCCGTGTCGAATTTTACCCATGTAGAGGCACACGATTGGCCTCATCTTCACTTTTCACTCCACACATCAAGCTCCCCCCCCCCCCCCCATCCATTTGTAGTATAGTTTTGCCGTTTGGTATGATCGTTTGAATTGTGAGTTCTTAATACTGCTTCCCTTTGCTCCTTTCATCATTATATTACAAATATTTACAATTACAAATACCATGTTTATTTACTCCCAACGTACAACCCAGAACCCTCCTCCTCCATCACCCTGACGTTCAAACCCTTCATTCCTGGCATCATTCTCTCCTCCCCCAATGGCACCGCGATCTCTGTAAACCCCTCGTCCATCCAACCTCATGACCGCCCTCCTTTTACTCAAAGCGTCCCAACTACCTCGTTACCCCTCCCCTCCCCCACCCCTCCTGGCCAAGCAGCTCGTTTAGCCTCCTCCCCTCCCCACTGTCCTCGGACCAGCGGGCGCCGGCCGAGCGTTTCGCGCCATTACGACGACGCGCCTATCCGCGCTCGCCCGTGCGCCGCCGTGCGCCCATTCACTTCCGGTTTGATGGCGGCCGCCATGACACCTGCCGCTTTGTGACGTCAGCTGATCTCTGCCAGAACGAGGCTGCTCAGTGAAATCGACACCTCGCCGCCCTTTGCGGGGAATAGGGCGGCCCCGTGCATGGCGACGCTGGTGGATGTCTATAGGAGTGTATTGCGTCCCATGCAGGGCCAAGTCTTCAGATACAGTAAACCACAATGGACCAGGTTCTACAGTTATAGCTTCCTACATGTTATAGTATATCACCCTAACTACTCACAGTAGACAGTCGGTTGTATAATACAGTATGAAGAACCATTGATGGGATGGGGACAAAATGGCCGCTTACTCGGTGTGAGAGATGATAACTCCGTCAATACAGTGTTGGGGAAGCAGTGTCATGTCAAGTAAGGCCAAGAAGGTGTGTTGCAGGTATCGTGGATTCGTGCTACATTTTGGGTCTAAACATATACAAAAAGAATATTATGTTTAAACATGTTTACCTCTGCAATGAGACGTGGATCTTCATTTCGCCAAATGGATCTTTGCAAATAGTATAATACATGTGTAAATATAGCCACGATGATCCGTTGTCCTGCGTAATCTAGGGTGGTCCACATGTTTGGTCTTCCGGCTCAGATAACTTGAAACATACCTGATATTTGCTTGTTCCTGCACCTTGAAGAGGCTGTGTTCAGGTGTGATAGTTATGGTGTCTCTAACTGACCCTGCCCATCACACCCAGGAGGAACTCAGCTCTCCAGGTGTCAAATGCTGCCAGGTTATTGTCCAACTCAAAAACTTAGCCGTTTGAAAACTAAACCTTACTTTCTCATTGTGTTCTGAGAATGATGTAGACTTGCCTACGTCAGTGAGAGTTCCTACTCCACCACCCGCTTCCCCAGCCCCATATTCCCCTCCCCTATCTGCAGTTGAGAAAAGTATACAGTGTGTCATAGGAAAAAAAACAGTGATTGTCCTTATGCAAATACAAAGACTTGAGCAAGTGTAACAATGGTGTTGAGAAGTGTACAACACCCGTTGCAATACCAGCGTCAACAATCCGGTAACTACTATGTTGATGGCGATGGATGTTTTGTTACATCGTTGCTATGTCATTTATCTGTGCAATAATATTTGCCAATCTAAATCGGTTGCATGGAGTATAAATTGCCCATATCTGGGGTAAAAGTAATTCGCGCCCAATGAGGGACTCGAACCCTCGACCCTCAGATTAAAAGTCTGATGCTCTACCGACTGAGCTAACCGGGCTTGCTGCGAGGCGTAACAGCCCTACTCTTCCGGTGAGGTTCCTGATAACCGGTGCAAAGCACACGTACAGTCAGTGATCTACCACCCGGTATCATATCTTTATGCATACCGACTATTACATCACAGTAAATGTTAATGGTTAAGCTCGGAACAAGTCGACAGTTATATCTGCTGGGATCAACATGTACATACATGCACCGTGTATATGTACACCCAAGTACCCCCCCCCCCAAGTGCCAGTATGTAAATGTATGTACCGGTACATGTATATCTGCATAGCAGTATCTGAGTATGAATATCATATGTGACCCATCTAGGGAAAATACCCCTTCAGGCGGGACTTTTAGTTCTGGTTTTGGCCATCAGGGGGCACCATAGGTACAAAAGAGTGTTAAATACCTGACAAAATGTTCTAAGGTCATTTTTTATGTAGAATGCAATAATCTTTAAGAAATTATTCCATCTTTGATGCTAACATTCTTATTTGGAATGCAAAAAGAACGTGTTTTTTTAATGATAAATTAGCACATATGACAGTTTCTGGTTGCCATGGAAACCATCCCGGAACCCAAAATTAGAGGTAATATCCTAATTTGGAAAAAAATTTTCCAAAAGTTACCCAAAACTGAAAATAGAACACAAAAACCCCTTCTAGAACCAAATTTAGACTAATAAATCCAATTTTATTTGGTTATTTCTAAATAAATCTGATTTTTAATGATTATTATTATTTACTAGCGGCTTCGCCGCTAGACACTGCACCGCTCCATTTGAGTCTGTGTGACACACTGCACCGCTCACCTGGCCTACATACAACATCTTGACCACTACTACCTCCAGGGTGCGACGTCCGTGCTCTATTTATAGTGTCCGTGACCTGATTAATGGCGTGCTTGACCTGACCTATGTCCAAATAAGGCAGACAGCTGGTGTCACAGAATAGTCCTCAGTCGTGCGTTTCCCCATGAGTTTGCTACCCGGGAAAGATTCATTGTAACTGTATTTTAACTATGGGATACAATGCATTTAGAGCTTATTTACCATTTTCAGTTTAGAGTAACAATTCATGTTCGAGATTTGGTTCCCGCAAAACTACCAAGAATTTTTCAGTTCATAACATCTCATTTTAAAGATTGTGACATCAACTTTAATTAATAATTTCCCCCTCGGAAGGGTCTTTTCCCTTGCCTGGTGACATATATGTATCAAAATCCTCATTCTCCACGTTAGTAGACTATAGACACACTCTCAATAACATAATCTGCTCCGCCACCAGCAATAAAGGTCCATGATGCAGCACACAAACAAGGGTAAATCGCTATCGTAAAAACCCACTATGCGCATTGGTGTTTATATAGACTCTTTAATGACTGCATAGAGATTTAATGCACTCTGCATATATATGCTTAAATGTAGCCCTGGTGAGTTGCTCGGGGGCTGATACAATCAACAGATGTATACGAATGCAGCCCAGACACGCCATGCTTCTATAGTATAGTATCCCTGTATGTATAGGCCCGTATGATTGGATCATGACGATAAAGGACATAATGCATTAAATCACTGTTCAGCTCTTAAATGGTAACTCCCCCTAGCCCCCTCCCCTGTCCTGACGTAGGATCACATGCGTCCTACATTACATTTACAGAGATTGACACCTCAGATGGAGTCTCGACACGACGCCATATTAATTGGTAGATTTGCAGAACGACATCAAAGTTTCTTCTGTCAACCAACTTTTGCTGCTCGCGCCCCTTTCTTTGCACTTCCCCCTCCCCCGTATTGATTACCGGATATCCGGTCAGCCCATTACCCCACAATTCCCAGCGCGTACCACGTGACCGCCAGGGCAGCCTCGTTGCCGATCCGTCATCATAGCAGCGTCGCCGTTGCCATGACGATCTTATCATGCCCATGATGCCGCGGCCGGCCCTGCTATAATTCTGGCCCAAGCATCACTTCCGGTCGCCGATGGCCGCCGCCGATGCGGCCACTTCCGGCGCACTTCCATTTGCCCAGCTATTAGCGCGGGTCGCCGGCGGCGGTGACTGGTGGTAGCGGCACGCGGGCCACTTCCGGTTAATGGGCGGCCATGATCGTCGGCCGCCGCCAAATAGAAACGTCGGGACGTCCATCCATCAGGTGACCCGGCGGCCGCCAGGGCGCGCTCCCCGCGGCACGCCACGTGAAGTAGCGCCCCCTGGAGGAAGGCGGCGGCGCAATTCGCGGATTGTTCTAGGATTGTTTGTGGATTGGGCGATAGGCGGCGCTGCTGATAAGGGCGGGCGGCGGCCGCTCATTGCCGCGCCCCTCCCCGGCGTGCGCCATGATGGTGGCGGCGTGCGCCGACGGCGGTGACGGCGGGCACTCAGCGCGGGCCGCGTCCCATTTATTACACAACAACCAGGGGCCCCCAGCAGGCCAGGCCGCGCCCGAGCAGGTCGATAAATGTAATAGAAGCGGCATTACTAAACAAATGGACGGAGCCGCCGACAAATGGAAGCGAATCTGTCGGCGCGCCCAGTCGTCGATCACCACGCGGATACGGCCTGCTGCAATCCGGGCACTCACAGGCACGCACTGCACCCCATCTGGCGGCTGGTGCTCGAACTACAGTCCTACTGCTACATTCTAGTAGATATACAGTGTGATGTAGCCCGGTCTGAACACACAGAGGGCATTGGCCAGACAATGGGGCAAGCGTAGTGCTGACTGTTTTATGTGCACATGAATGAGGGCCACATGGGTTACTCAATCAAGTATATCATGTACGCTTAATATTCGGCATTCATAATCAACGACACGACTGAAGAAGCTGCTCTGAGGTACACTGTCAGAAGTTAGTGTAGCTGCACAGCGAGATATACTGTAGCTGTACAGTATAAAAGGAGGTATTTCTGGTTTCCAGTATCACATACTGTACAGCTACACTTACCTACTGTAACCCCCACACACAGAAGGTTGTGGGTTCGAGCCTAACCTTGGCACAATGAGAAATACGTTTTTATTTTTATTTTTATTTTAGCCAGTTGACATGCATTTCCACCTATATTGGCATAGAAATGTTAGTAAGTGAATATTTGAATATGTACATGTGTATAATTTAGATTTTCTACAGATAAATAACAGTAGTGCTTATTGTGTCAAGGTGGGATTCGAACCCACCATCTCCTGTATGTGGTGTTCTACAGTAGGTGAGTGTAGCTGTACAGTATGTGATACTGGAAACCAAAAATACCTCCTTTTATACTGTACAGCTACAGTACTTACTTCTAACAGTGTACAAACTCTGCTCTACCCTACACACACAGAAAAGTGAGAGTCATTGTCGCTAAAACTACCCTCACCTGAGGGTCAGGCAAAACTACCCTCACCTGAGGGTCAGGCAGTGCCTGACCCTCAGGTGAGGGTAGTTTTAGCGACAATGACTCTCACTTTTCTGAGGGTGTATATTAATGTACCTCGTATGCTGTTCGGTGTACTACAGCGTCACACATACATTATCATACTTTCCACTAATACTTAACGCCGGGGCCGTCAATTTAAATATATCGTGTTGTTTTTAACATATCCAATGAAATAACATTTCATATTGGTATATTTTATTCCTTTCATACTCAGTTTCTTCCACTAACCCCAAAAGAAAAGCACAACAAAACAACAATGACAATCGTGTATATTAGGTCTAAACATCCTGACCTCTTATATGACCTTATGAATGCTGACCTGGTTAAATGACCTTAGCTCCTAACCCTATTGACCTTAACCTTGACCTTGACCTCAGGCACATTGAGCCCATATGGTGGTAGCTAGGATGGCAGATGCTGAGTTGTATTGGCGCTGTTTGGCAATTGGCATGACACATTGACATAACCACACATGATCCAACAAGACACAACCCGAAATGATCAAACTAGACACAACCAGATACAATCCAACAAGACACCGCACGCGAGTCAGATCGGCGGTGCGGCTTATAGAATCGGCCCAGGGCCAGGGTGCGGCTTACACGCAAGTCGTTGCTAATATGGTACAGTACTAAAAGTCACCATAATCGGATCTCTGGTGCGGCTTATACAAAAAGGGATCTAATAAGACACGACCAGAGAATAGATACGCGAGTCTGTGTGAATTAAGTCAGCAACTATTCATTACATCTCTAGAACTGTTAAAGGTACTCAACACAATCTACGCATACGGCACCTGGTGGCAAAAACTGGAACTACCTAAAACCATGATATTTGCAGATTTCTCCAACTTAGATGTCATGATCTTCCTTTATCTGCCATCCAAGTGTCACACCTTGGTATTCTACGCATCCTGATCACTATATTTCTTATTTGCCATGCACATAGGCTTATACAGTGAATAGATAAGAAATTATTTTGAATAATTCAGCATTTTGCCCGTGACCCCCTATTTTCTTCTTTTCAACATGTTCCTAATGATCATCTAAATGCATGCCTGTATTTTTATTGAGATATGTGACAAAACCTGGGAAATCGTAACATTAGGGGGAATAGCCATAAATGCTCTAAACATGATATTTCAGGAGATATAGCTAAAAATGTGAATACTTAAGAGAAAATGACTTTAGTCTAACTTTTCCCAAGGAATCTTTTGAAGCTACTATCAAAATTCTATTTTCATTCTTAATTGGTCTTATTTGGAATGTAAAAAGAACGTTTTTAGCCATTTTTAGCCCATTTGTCGACATTTGGTTGCCATGGCAACCATCAATTCATTCTTTTAGAACAACAATTATCCCTGTCCATTTGTCCCATCCATGAGGATTTCAGAACTGAAAACAAAATGCCAATATTCCTACCAGATCCAAATCTATGTACAATAATATGGATTTATTGGTTTAATTTTTAATAATTATGATTTATATGGATTATTTGAAAATAAATTGATATGTGATCACATTGCAGTCTATTCTGAATTCCTACATGTTCCTACCATCCCATGTTTGAGATGTCATTTCTCAGCAACTATTTCAAATATTTTGATGCTTGAAGCATCAAATTGTAGCTGAAGACATGAACTTAAATATAGGTGTTTTCCCCTAATGTCACGTTTTCCCACGTTTTGTCACATATTGTTGGGAGATTTTTTTCTATGTCAAATAATGTAAAAAAATTATGATTTTCTCATGAGGGCCTACGTGATTCACCCAAATTAGTATACCCTCTGAAAGGCAAACAAATCCCGTGACATAGCATTTTTCTCTTTTCTTTGTGTTCCATATGCATCAGGGTAACATCCCTAAGAGTCATTAAGAAAAATTGTTGGTCGATCTAAAATCAGTTAGATTGTGTTGAATACCTTTAATACAAATTCAAGCGGGGAATCTTGACGACTTAGATGAGATTTGGGGAAAGAACACTCAAGGATTGCGTGAGAGAAGTGAAACTAAACGTCGTAGAATTAAATATATGTATCATTTATTCAATGCAATTAGCCATCGATTATCAGAACACATCCCAGTGTCCCTTCAGGTAAATTAAAAGTCAGCAAAATGTGATGCTGAGTCCATAAAGCTTACACGACTACACCCCATCGGTGTGCACCACAGCAGGCCTACCTACACAGGTGGCAAAGTAAGATAGCAGAAGTAGGGTATCATAGGGCATTATCAGCACCCTGCCGGCACTATGTCACACTTGGTCTCTCTGCTCGGTGAGCCGTCTGTGCCGATGTGCGGCCAAAGGGCTCATACACGCCACCAAGTGAGACGCCGGTGAGTTGACATCAAACCGGACGCGGCCCTGCGGGACGCGCGCCCGACGCTGCCGTGGTCACCTGGGTGTGATGACGTGTCATCAGCAGCTTTAACCCTTTTATACGGAGACTACATGGGGGTTATATACATGTGTGCCTCTACATGGGTAAAAAACGACACGGGCGACACGGCAACACGGCCCTTTTAAAAAGCGACACGTGCGACACGGCCCTTTTAAAAATCAACGGACACAGGGAAATAAGGGATAAAAATCGACCCACAGGTATTTTTGTCTAAGTTCTTATACAGCTAAAAAGTCGACCCAGCTACACGCCCCTTTTGCTAAAAATCGACACGCCGACATGGTCAAAAGTTCGGGTACCCATGTAGAGGCACACATGTAGTGTGAGGGGGTTTGGTTGTGGTGACATGTTGACATATCAGTAGCAAGAAGATGTTCCGTGTGTGTTGTTTTACTATTATAAAAGGGAGTACCATTGGGAAGAATACAGGGAAAGTTTCGATGTTCATTCACTGAATATCATTGTGATTCTGATTGCAATAAGGAAAGGGATATTTGATGAATTATACATTTAGGGATACGATGAGCATATAGGACGAATTTAAATTTTAAAAGTTTATCATGAGAGGATGCAGACCAGCATGTATGTAGGGGTGTTTGCCATTTAGATGCAGAGAAAATGCTACATATATATGCTCATCCATATGTCTTATCCGTATTAATATCCATATACGTTCGCGGCTCAGCAACCTCTGTCTCAGTAGCACTATATATAGAGAGACTACATCAGTTCACTGCGGATT
Source organism: Harmothoe impar (assembly GCA_947462335.1). NCBI lineage: Eukaryota > Metazoa > Annelida > Polychaeta > Phyllodocida > Polynoidae > Harmothoe > Harmothoe impar. Next base: position 11,022,167 of record OX381721.1, on the reverse strand, counting down.
GCTTCGAGCTCTATCATTATGTCAGGTAATGTGTTTGGTCCATATTGTAGACTATGGTATGATATCAGTGTTTTCAGGGACCACGTGCTTAACGACATGAGGAGGGACCCCCCATCCCCTTCCCCAACCCTGCCCCACCCTAAAATCCCACCCCTGCTACCCCCAGGGCCCTGCCCCACCCTGGCCCAAACTTGACTCTCACAGCCCAGCCTCCTCTTCCACAGCCCAGCCACCAACATCAAAGCGGCTCAGTGCTGCCGCCCAGTGGCCGAGTGGTGTATCATTTATGCATGAAGTAGCCGTAAAGAGGGCCACACGCCGGTACCAGCGGCCTTGATGACGCCTCATGAGGCGCCGCGACCTGCGCCGGTACCCAGCCCGCCTGGCGCTCCCGGGGAGGCGGGGGGCGCCCCGGGAAGCCCGGCCAGAGGGGGGACGGGGGGGGGGGGGAGGGGCACGCCCTCCTCCTAGCCCTAATGAAGCCACCAGGTTTTACCGGCAAGGCCAACGAAAAGTGAAAGTTCTGTTTCAGGATCTGGATTTATAAGAAATCTATAGAAAGTTAAAAAGAAAAAAAATCATATCTATAATTGTTTAGATCTGCATGTAAATCGACGATCATGTTTTGACGCACAAATGCCTGAGGTGACGCAGGGTCCCACAACTCAATTCCTGGGTACACTCCGTATACATTTGACCTGAAACACACATTACTGTTGTCTGCAGCAGATTTTACCGGTAACCAGCTCCAGCGCCAAGGATGTCGTAAAAGCCGATGAGCAGACGACAGCGGCATATCGGACCCCGTGTGACGCCAGGTGTAACCCCCGTTGAGGGGTGATTAGACGCCAGCCAGACCCCACATCGTGGTGAAAGTAGCCTATTTGACTCCGGGAGACATGGCTTAGAAACTTTTTCATCTTAGCAGTTTTGCATTATAAATGAATAGGAGAATGTCAGAGAACATGTAAGGAGAATCACAACATGATATTGCAATGCACATTCTAAATACCTAATGTAGTATATTATTGGTTCCTGTGTTGATTTGTCAGATTAATTCAGGATGAGTCCCATTTTAACAGCATTGATATATCAATATGAGAAATGCTACAACACAAAGGTTGGTGCTATTTTATTTCCATTCAGCTATTCAGTACATTAACTACAGACCCCCTCCCCTATCACCAACCTCACCCAAACCATTTCCAAACAGAAATGTCCTCAATATAATTGTATCTAGTTTCGCACTCATGACAGTTTGCCATTACATTTCCAACAATGTCCTAGCCATTATTAGCTGTCTGGACAATGAATTAATCCGTATGGATCATCATTAGATCTGGAATGAGTGCTATCCCCCCGGGTGTTGTTGGAGGGGGCATCAGGAGGGCAAGTGTCCAGTGATGTCCACTCCCACGTCTCTACATTACTAGGTCACCCCTCCCTTCAACTGCAATTCTATATGAAGTTGTGATAGAAACCCGAAATTATGCTAACATAATTTGTATGTCTCAATACGTATTGCGTCCTTTCATAGTTTGGTGCATGCATTGGCGCATGCAGGATCAGGGTTGATGCAACGTCATTAATACAAGTTAACGTGGATTCAAGGGTATAATCTTTGAGCCATGAATTGACCACAGAAGGCCATGTCAAAGAGCCCTGGCTGAGGGCTGGGGGCGGGGACAGTGTAGGTTTCGCCTTGTGAGTAGTATAGGATATGGGGCTTTGTTGCGGGCAATAGCGACGTCGCGACGGGTGTAGCCGCACCCAATACACTGTCATATGCATGTTCTGTGAATAATGAAATTGAAAATACTTCCTTTTATACTGTTTACTAACAGTTAGTTCTACTGCCCATACTACCGTAAAACGAACTAACTGGACATATGGAGGAATATTGCGTTTAGCGCAGAGATATATACATGTGAGGAGTCTCTTTCGTAAATTCCTTACATTGGAGACGGCCTCTTATCTGGAAGGAGTTTATCTGCCTCGGAGCTCCTACTATCTATGCGGCACGGCTATATCAGTCCGTATACGGCCGTACACTATAACAGATACTGAGGAGTCCCAGCCAGCTGACTGAGCATTATACTGACAGGTAGTCGATGTACACCCAGCCCAGCTGATACCAGCGTCCTACCCTCCTACTGTGTAGATGATAGAGACGTGATGATATCACGTGTGGTTGTATCCTGCCGCCTCTGTATTATACAGCACGGCCCCGCATCAGGCCCATCTCTACTCAGTGAGGGGGGATAGACGGGTAAAGATCTCTACACGCTGCTGTGTGATATTGGCTCTATGTACTAAGGCTCTATGTAGTGATCCTGGTTTGAACTACATTTAGTATGATTTCTAGAGCCCTCATTAGGGTAAGACAACTATTTAAAACTCGAACTAGCATTGCATATGTGATAGGCGCGTCATATATCATGTAAAGCTGGATTGTCGCGCCACCTTCCTCCACACCACCCCTGACCACCACACACCATACACCCCTCCATACCTTGCCATGCCATTTTCACCCGGCCATTTTCATCCCGCTTTTCATCCACTTTTATCAGTAGTTTATCCGTTCTCTTGACTTCCCTGCTTCCCCCAGTCTTTATATCTCTATCCTTCTCATGGAGTTTCTAGCCGGTCACGCTAGAGGTCACTCCAGTAACTCTCGTCTTCTCACAAGATCCCGAGGGACACTCCTGCCCCCATCCCTGCACCCCTCATTCTAGAGAGCACTGATGATCGCCTGACCACCCCCTCCCCCCAGCACCCCATCGCTGTAATCACGATAACATCTCACAGACGCTGACATTGAAATACATACCGCCCGATAGGGGGCGCTCATGATGCAGTGCGCATGCGCCCATCACGTCAGGGGCTATCTGGTTCCGGTTGGTCCTCACTTCGCCTGCGCAGCGCGTCTTTCATTTAATTATCGCCCATCTCGGGGGTAGGTGCGATAGGCGTGACGGACGCGCCTATTAGGCCCGCCATTACCGTAATAAAACTGTATTAAAGTCCGATCGCTGCCACCGATAACGCTGGCCCGGCCTATTACGCCGGATGACGATCCGACGCGCGCTGTCACTGACGTGGGTGACGTCACGGGCGCCGGGGAGATCTCGGGCCCGGTCTCGCGGCACGTGGGGACCGGCGCGAGATGGGACGCCGAGATAGGCTGGGTCGATCACTTGGCTATAATTGGACGCGGGTCGGCGGGAGTCAGGGAGCGCGGGAGGGGTGATGGGGTGTCGGTGATGCCGTGTTAGTGGGGGAGTAGCGGAATGGGGTGGTAGGGGAAGGGGTAGGGTGGAGAGATCTGGCGGGGTATGGGGGTGGGGGGTGGTATAGAGTGTGAAAGAGGAAGGGATTTGGACGCGACTGATTTCTTCCACAACTGTTAGAATGGTAAGCTTATATGAAGCGTGTATACTTCATACTCATACTTTATGAGGGCTTTTGTAAGGAGATTAGATATTCAATTGTTATTATCACGGGTCTCTAGAACCTACAGAGATCAGTATACATGCATAGGGACTTAAATAATCCAGGACATGTCCGTCTATCGATATTCACCACTCAGAATCGATAAAATGGTGTACTTGTATTTACGACCAACCCTCATGTTGAATAGTGTGTGTAGTATATGGAAATGGTTAGCTGCCTCGGGTATGTACATAAGGTATTAACTCCGGCACATTACACCCTATCAACAGAACTACAGTGATACAATAATTGTGTACTAGTCCCCCTTTCTATACACTAAAAGAAATCGGCATTGATACAACGCGTATGTCCCCCAGAGATCCTGGATACTGCCAGTGAGGAATAAGTCGGGACTGAACCCTGAATGTGAGTAGTATATGGGGGTGGGCCAGATAGTCGGGTTCCCTTTACGCTCATCCTCTTTGGGGGAAAAGCTAGTATCTATTTACTGGGGGAGCCCCTAACCATTAATTGGTAAAAGCGTCATTGTCGCTAGAACCGCTCTCACCGCTCTCACATGAAAGTCAGACAGTGCCTGACTTTCATGTGTCTGACTTTCATGTGAGAGTGGTTCTAGCGACAATGACGCTGACTTTTCTGTGTATGTACTATTGTGTGGGCTATGAGTGGGCTGCCACATTCCAACTCGATCCCGCCCAAATGCAGTATAGTAAAGACACTGGGGAAACTTTGGTTAGAGTGTGGTAAGGGTCCTCCCTATCATTCATAGTGCGACGAAGTGGGAGAAAGTGGGAGATTTTGATAGCCGGCCCAAACTATTTCAAACTTGGATTTGGGTCGGAAAGGGGCATTGGTCCGGTGACCGTGTGTCTCTTTGTGCCACTTTGGGTACACTGTCGGAAGTTAGTGTAGCTGCACAGTATGGTATACTGTAGATTTACAGTGTATACTACGGTATTTCTTGTGGTCATGGGCAGTAGACTATAATACTGTTAGTTTGCAGTAGAAAATGACGTATTTTTGGTCTTACTATTTATTTACAGTGGGCTTGCCTACCCAGGTTGACCCAGTCTAGCACATTGAGTCAGCTACCCAAGCTAGGCACAGGTTGACACTAATTTGCTGGGATAACCGCAAATGATATGAAACATTGAGGAATCAAACCGTTTCCAAAGTGCTAAATATTTAATTCCCATAGTTCTGCATGTAACAGAACAGTCGCCCTCACAGAGCTGATTGCGTCTCCTTGAACAATACGAGCAGCAGAAAAATGTACAACTGAGTTGTTGCCATATTCATGAGCAGCTCTTGTCGCCGTGAGCAGCTCATCCCTCTCTTTCACACCGACACTATCACCTCCCAGCATCTAAAACACGGCCATGAGCAGGAAAAACTACCCCTATCTTCATTAAGACCCCATTTATTATGGATATTTGATCACTAAATTGAGGCAGGCAATTTTACTCACAATTACAAGGCGCACAGATTAAGCAGAATGAAGTGGATAATTAATATTATTTGATGGGCTTTAGGAGACGTCTAAAATTTCTTCACGCTGATAACGTTGGAGGATGAGGAGAAAAAGGGCTGAGCTCTGCAGAATGAGAAAAATGTTTTGAGCCAACTCACTATCTGTGATTTTAAAAGGCATTTATAAGCGTCAGTACCGGTGGTTGGGTTTACTACAGAAGGATCTGATATACAGTGATTAGAGGATGGAAAGTTTCAATCTATGCAATGTGATATCAAGCGCTATCAATTCAAACTTAGCAAAATGTACATGTTGCAATTGAATGTCGAGAGTCTGGTCTATCACGGTTCTCGATATGTATACCTCTATTCCATTGAATCAATGTCGCTGTCCTATTTAATACTCTGTCCATGGTGCATCAATTTATATTACACAGAAACAGGGTGGATAACTGTCTACACTTATTACACGGAATAGCGATACCAGGAATAGCCTTATATAATTGACAGAAAAATCAAGAAACAATAGAGATGATACTTAATACAGAATTTGTAAACTTTGTAAATATGAGGAAATGCTGACTATTTGAGCAAATGCCACAGAATGTCTGTTAAATATCTACGTTGGCGTCTCAGACCTCCACCTCGTCCTCTACATGTATAATCTCTGCACCCAGAACAAATGAGACCATCAGCGGATGTGACGTAGGGACATGCGCAGTGGCCGGGCGGCATCGGGACTACTTTGGCGCGAGCAGCGATAACACAGCGGACAATTTGCAACACAAATTAATTCATCGATTAGCCTTCCGCGCTGAAGTGCCGTCCAACCAGCCCAATTAACAAATTTCCTGGGGGACCCTGTTCCCCTGCCGCCGCCCAGATTGGACCCCCACCTCCCTCCTCTACCCATCTAGCAGCGCCATCTCCTGCTCAGATCTCGCGCCATCTCGCAGGCCGGTCACGTGACCGAGAATACGCGTGATTACGGAGAATCATGGGTAATTATGGCAAGACAATAGGAGAGTGCCTATAGATGGGAGGGCGGAGATCAGGTCTTATCTATGGACAATGGGTCCATGGGTGGGTGTGGCGTGAGTGTGCCTGTGTTTAGGGGGGAGGGCGAGGGGCGGGTAGACCTAGCGACCTCGGCTTATCGCGCCTGGGACGCTGAGCATCGATAGCAGACGACATTTGGTGGCGCTGGTTCCCGCGGGACGCTGTTTGGTGATTGTCGTCTGCTATCGGTGTCCGTTAATGAGTGGTGCACGCGGCCGGGAGGTGCATGATGAGGCCTGAACAGGCACTTCATACAAGTGTAATTTGTACCGACTTAATGCCACATTAAGCCTACATGCATGCACAGCGATTACTTGATTCCATTCCATGAGCCTCAGCCACTATCGTGTGGGGTTTATGCTGATAACAAGCTTATATCAGTGAGGAATAAGGGCCAATGATACTCCTTGACCATCTCGTAGGACGGCGCGTAGATTCACTCAGATACTGGTCTGAGCCTTTTGCATTTATTGAAAATGTGACCTTTGACGTCAAAGCTAAACATATTTATTTGAAAAGTCCTTTAATGTACGTATAATGATATTGTATACACGGAGGAGTCATTTGCTCTCTCAGCAAAACAACATCATGGAGACTGTCACGAAGACATGTTATATGAGTGAGAGAGAGAGAGAGAGAGAGAGAGAGAGAGAGAGAGAGAGAGAGAGAGAGAGGGAGGGAGAGAGAGCGAGAGAGAGAGAGAGAGAGAGAGAGAGAGAGAGAGAGAGAGAGAGAGAGAGAGAGAGAGAGAGAGAGAGAGAGAGAGAGAGAGAGAGCGGGGGGGTAGGTGGGAGTGAGGTGCTTGTAGGAGGAGGGGTTATTGTATCAAATTAGTGGCCATCATATAATATTAGTAATGCAATAGCAATGCCAATGTTATACATAGAATGTGTCTCTGTTCTCATCCAATTTGGTTTGTCTATGGGCCATTATACTCCCAATGCACTACTTAATTTAATGGACGATGTTATGAGAGGGTTAAATGACCACTGGTCAATATCTCATACATAATAAATCGTCATGTAATGGTGTACACCATACATCCCCATGGGTCGGACATTCATCGATGTCATCATTTGATAGGGCTTACATAACTGGCATGCCACTATAAATTGCATATAACCCTGGTGTAATTCACAATGAATTTACAATTTGAACAACTCAATCATGATGCCCCATTAGTAAATTAAATTGTTTCCACTCATATACATGATGAACCCTATAGTAATAAAGTTGCCTTACACATGCATTCAGGCTACAGTGAGGTTTTATTTTAAAGGAGTATTCTATACTAGAGAAAGATCCAGGCCCAAATAGCATTGGCCTATACGTTCCACATATCGACTCCAGCTATTGGGCATGATGCCGGGGCATGATGATATGGAATGGACTATTGGGCTACATGGTGTTTACCTGAACACAATTATAAGTACCCCCCCCCCCCCCCACACACACACACCACCACCACTTAACCATCCCCGCGTCGCCCTCCTCAGTCCTATTTACTCCACAGGTGATAGTTACTTTCACAGGTTGTGGAATGACTTTTCCCACCTGAAGGAGCTGGGCGTGAACACCTTTTATCACCTCTAAGCTGCTCATCCCTCCTGGGGCGGCTCCTCCAGCTCATACTTAGTCATTTAAGTACAGCGCAATGCCTTATGTTGAGGTTCTATGTCTGTATGTCCTTCTGATACAACAGTAAGGACATACAGACATAGAACCTCAACATAAGGCGAGTAACTAAGCGGCGCTGCATTGGCGCATCATTCCGACCCTTCTTATATCATCCTAGTTGGTCAGCATGGTGCAGAAATGCAGCAATGGGGAGTCACTCGCCAGGGTTACATTCATACATGACGTCGAGAAACAGGCACATGGCATGAAAGAGGTATGCCGCCGGGCATCACGAGGGCTTTCACCGTGTGTCAGACCACCCCTGGTGGAACACACTGATTGGTACATAATTGCCCCCCCCCCCCCTCCCCAATGCTAAAAGAAAATCTGAAAAGAAAAAAGGTATGAACTATATGGCTGAGCAGCGGAGCCATATTGTCCAATAGTCTCCCTGTATCAGACATCCAGGGGTATTGTATAGTTTTGACCAGACCCCCCATTGTTTGCAATCTGCATGCTTAAGGGGTTAAACAGTTATCATCTCGGGAAACAAAAATGGCAGTATGACAGCCTATTACATTTTGGAGTTAAAACTAATTAAATAGGTACACTAAGAGACGGAACACCTGGACAAACATACAGAGTAACCCATACCCAGAGTGGGTATGGTATGTAGTAGTATACGCAGTGTAACCCATACCCAGACTGGGTATGGTAGTAGTATATGCAGAGTAACCCATACCCAGAGTGGGTATGGTAGTAGTATATGCAGAGTAACCCATACTCAGAGTGGGTATGGTAGTAGTATATGCAGAGTAACCCATACCCAGAGTGGGTATGGTAGTAGTATATGCAGAGTAACCCATACCCAGAGTGGGTATGGTAGTAGTGTATACAGAGTAACCCATACCCAGACTGGGTATGGTAGTAGTATATGCAGAGTAACCCATACCCAGAGTGGGTATGGTAGTAGTGTATACATACAGAGTAACCCATACCCAGAGTGGGTATGGTAGTAGTATACGCAGAGTAACCCATTCCCAGAGTGGGTATGGTAGTAGTGTATACAGAGTAACCCATACCCAGACTGGGTATGGTAGTAGTATATGCAGAGTAACCCATACCCAGAGTGGGTATGGTAGTAGTATATGCAGAGTAACCCATACCCAGAGTGGGTATGGTAGTAGTGTATACAGAGTAACACATACCCAGAGTGGGTATGGTAGTAGTATATACAGAGTAACCCATACCCAGAGTGGGTACGGTTGATGTAATATACACAGAGTAACCCAAAGGGCATCAAGTTAGCACCCCCGCCATCATGCATGAAGTAAACAGTGCCTATGCCTACTATATTGTTATAAGTTAGTACCATTCACACTCCCCATACCAATGCTGGAGAGATCACATGCTTCCTCACAAGAGGGCTGTGTAACGTAGTACCATCTCAATTGTTTATAGGAGCCATCAGGGCTGCGTCTCCTTGGAATGTGGATACCAGAGTCAAGGGTGAATCTATTATGTTGCATGTGTTATTATCTAAATGCCATCTGGATTTTAAGTTTGCATAGACTTGGGCAGGTTACACTGTGTCTGAGCAACTCACTTTCTATCCCCACCACCAGTAGCGGAGTTAGTGGGGCGCGGATTTCCCCTTCCCCGTTCTTGGGCAGAAATTGTAATTTTCAATTTAGTGTTAAGCACAAAAGTTGGGAAGGAAGAATTTTTCATATAGAGCCCGCCACTGCAGATGCCCATACACATGCCTTCAGTACATGACCCTCCCTACCCTCCTTACCCTGTCCCTACTCTATACCCCCTCCCCATACTCTTCATGTAGCCTCCTCCTCCTCCTCCTGTTACCGCCCTCCCACTAACAACCTGCTGCGCGCTGACCACTAGGCTGACCGGGGCGCCACCAAACGGCCGCCGGTTAAGCCACTAATTGCCGACACACAATTAATGGAGGACGTCTTAATGAAACGCCACTCCTGGCGCCACTTCATCACGGCCGCCCCTGACGGCGCGCCCCCATAGCTCTTCATTTACCTCCTTCCCGCCGCTCATTTGACATGCGCGGACCTCAGTAGCCGGATTAGGAGCGACATCCGGGGCCCGGCGGCGGACGCAGCCTCAATCTGGCGCCAAATGAAGGCGCGACCTCTAGCGGCAGCGTCGGGAAGCTTGGCGGCCATGTTATGAGGGTCGGGATGATGGGATTGATGGCGGGCGCGGGTCGGTCGTCTGCTCGGCCCATGCAAGAAACATAAGGGGGTTAATAGTTATCTTCTTTTCATGGCCCACACTCCCGGCCTCCATTACCGCCGCCCTGCATACCGGATGTGGTCTCATCATCCGGGCACTCCGTCTCCATGGTAACAAGCCTCGTTCTGCGCACGGCCTCGTTTCCTGGTAAATTACAAAGAGTGGCGCCCCGGTGTGGCGGGTTAACGAAGCAGGGCCACATTAATATCAATGACGAGAGGCGGCGGTGTGGGCGGTATGCGAGCTCATTTACTGTACATGTATTATAGTAGAAGTGCCTACTCCACAAATGGGGCATGTGTAGAGTGACTCCGTGAACATCATATCATGAAAGTCTAGTAGCATAGTTTCATGATCATATAGACTTGAACTTGGACGTATACATTGACCCTAGCGTGGCTTTCCAAAAAACACTATAATTATGCTCCATTTTTGGTATGGATATAATTATGTCGTTTTGCATCCAAACTCTTCATATTCCCTCAAAGATGCACACCAGTCCTTGTCTTCTGGGAATTCGATTGGGATGTAAAGCATAAGCGATATGGGTACTATCGTGGCCTAGGGATTCCACTACATGATTTTCTCATCGAATCGGAGCTATGAATTCACCCAAACGCTCTAAAGCGTGAGCTCTCTCTCTAGTACAGAATGTATGGCTTGTTTGTATAGGATTTCGATGCAGTACACTTAATGTATCATAATGTTTCCAAATATACATTCATATTGCTGTCCATCAATCATGAGGTGTGACCTTTCATTTTATGTTACTGTTAGGACTTTCTGGTAGTCCAGTTATTAATGTTTAGGCCAGGTGGCAGCACCTTCTATCATGATTGAGCTGTTCATTTATATAAGAATTGCTTTTTGATAAATTCAAAACGTTAACCTTTAATTGTAGAGCATAGAACATAACTGATACGTTTTGGTGTACCATTACACAATACGGATAGATACTTGGTTTTTATTGAAATAATTATTCAAAACGGATCCTTGTCTGTAATCACTTTGTAACATTGTGGAAGACAATGTAACTATTTCCACACCAAAAATAAGAAAGAAGAGATTTAGCCTTTTGGGATCTCGGTTCAAATCGATGCCATATTCAAGTTAGGAAAATGAGAGTAAATAGTGTAGATAGTCAAAAGGTCTTTCTAGTGGGACACGCCCCCTTTCTACGCTGATGCCTAAGTAAGATCATATACTTATAGACTCAAACTATACTCTGGGTGCTGTTCCTCCGCATGATATGGAGGCCCAACCAAAGATAACATAGTTGAAATATAGCAATGCAGTCTTGAAGTGTTCAGAGAGAGGCGCAGCACCATCCGGTCTGTACCAGTGTACCGATGTAGGGCACAGGAAGCAGGTTATCTGTGTCCTGATAGCCAGAAGAAATCCCAAACCTTGACCATACAAATCTCATTTACGTATAACTACAACATATCACGAACATTGATCAGACAAGAGTTCAACTACTTCCAGTCCAATGGACATGTATAGTAGCGAGGCAGTATTTAAACAACATCCATTACCGACATTCACCCTGTCTGCCCAGGGGCGGATCCAGAGGGGGGGTTCTGGGGGTCAGGACCCCCCCCCTTTTGGAAAAAAATTAAAAAAATTTAATGATAATTTGATCCGCCGCGAGTCGCGGCGCGTCACTTTTCGGTACTTTGGTGTTTGGTGGACCCCCCCCTTTTCAAATTCCTGGGTCCGCCCCTGCTGCCAATTATTTGCATGCCGTATTTCCCCGTGTATAAGCCCGGGCTTATACAATGACTAAGTGCTAAACTGACCAGGCTTATACACGGGGCAGGCTTATACTCGGGGCAGGCTTAAATATTCCTTTAACTTTATAAACACCCTGATACCTTCTTACAATTTTCTTAATTACCTACTATTCCGACACATTTACTCTAACATTTCCAATAATTTTCTTACCAATTTAAGCTTTTTCTCTCTTTAAAATGGCTATATACATAAATGGAGTAAATAGGGGTCACATAGCCGAAAGAATTATGTAAATACTATAAGTAGAAGTGGAGTTATGGCCTGAAATATGATTTTTATTGAGTATATATCGCACCCCCAGGCTTATACTCGGGGCCCGGCTTATACACCACTAAGTCTCATTTTGCCCAGGCTTATACACGGGGCAGGCTTATACACGGGCCCCGGCTTATACACGGGGAAATACGGTATATAGACATGGTAGCTGACCATTTGGCGTAATACCGTACCGTCGCGAATTAGCGCCGGGGCGCTCTTCAATTTGGAGGGGTCTTTATCTCAAGGCCAGGCGCTTATTCGAGATCCTGTTTTAGTGCTTAAGAAACATTTCAAGGTCCCTGTACCCCCGGCGCTTATACAAGACCGGCGCTCTTTCGAAACCGGCGCTTTATCGCGACGGTACTACATCGTCCATGAGACCCACACTTGTCTGCACTCCACAGCGTGTGTAAATATACAGATACCACCCAAAAAGTCAGTTTGTACAACTACCGGTAACCCTATACTTTTTGGTAACTTGGCATTGGAATGTGATGCATGATGAGGACTGGTAATAGGTTACGTTGTGATGATAATTATATAAGAAGGGGTTAGAAGCTACTTACAACGTGATCTTATTTCTTTTTATGACCAAAGACTAGTCTAAATCATATTTCTTATAAATTAATGAAAATGTTGTTTTCTGAAACACAAGGACACCTCGAAAAACGAGGTAGTTTGTACTTTCTTCAGATAACTTCAAAGATTTGGATCAATTATGGAGGTTCATACAGGTTGCAACCAGTATTTCAGATATCGGTAATAAAGGTCTCTTATATCTTATTATAGTGTATACAATATCATGTACTAGTTATTTCTATTCATTCATGGGAGATTTTCCGTCAATATCCGTCTGGAAATCTTCTATGGCATGTTATGTTACTTCAAGACATAGTGAACATCCATTTCCGTATCTGAGACCTAGTGCTCCACTCCTGTGCTCTACTACTCTATACTATGTGGGGAAAACCCTTCAAATTCAATATGAGTCATTAGACTTAGTATGGCAACATTCACAGTAGATGGCAGCACCTCTCGATGTGGCTGGATACAAGGAGTGGTTGCGTGCTCGCCATGCATCCTGGACAGGCTGGAGTCCTTGTGGTAATTTCCCAAATCGGCGTGAGCTCATTCTGGGTCGGATGGTAATAATGATAAGGTCCGAGAATACCTACACAGAGATACAAGATCTCATACTATAATAATTATAGTAGTTGTAGATATTAATTAATTTCTAAATAAATACTACCGGTAATGTCTTGTTTACGGAAGGCGTGCTATGACAGAGCATCAGTTATTAAGTTAAGCTGTGCAGCAAAATATGAGTTAAATATATAACCCATTGCATTAGCCTTCCCAGCACCAAAGATATAGCATGGGTAGCCCAACTTCTTTTTGCCCAATAGGTTCTATGTCTTCTATAGTATTTAAGGAACCACTCAGTGGGCACAGATCATTGAATCAACATTGATAAGTGGTTGTCAATGTTGATTCCATGTTATTTCAACGTTGTTTCAATGCTGAACTGCATTTCGTGCCCACTGGGCATAGCTATTTTCTAGGAGGCCTGAATCTATGCTCAACCTGGGTGGAATATGGGCTTTCATCAGGCTTTTATCTTTAATTGTTCGATAACTTGTTCGTCATACTTACAGTGCACGATGAGGGTTCTTGTTCCGTGGCAAGTCTGGGGGACAATATGGTGTTTTGGTGGTGGATTAGTGTGTGAAGCCCAAGGAGACCCAATAGGTAAGGAAGATCAGTTTTCTCATTCAGTCAATCACCATTGATCACTCTTTACCTTTCCCACTAGCTGACGCAATCTTGTTGTAGGAAGGCGATAACGATGAATCAAATATTATATGTTATATCATAATCATTTTAATATTAACAAAATTACAATATAATCTTAAATCATGCAATTCATGAAAAGAACTCTCGAAATTTGTTCAAAGCATTGCAATAGTTTCTTAAACAAATGCTGTCATTATTCCAGTATGTGGGCCTCCTCCAGACTACACAAATGACCATATTGTTACTCCTGTACGAAGCCAGTTCTATGTCGGTGTACCAGTAACGTACATGCTGTGTATCACGACCTTGGGCCAATGTTTTTGTCTCTGAGCGGGTGCCGTCTCTGAGCGGGTGCTGTCTCTGACCGGGTGCCGTCTCTGACCAGGTGTCAAAACTAAGGTGTTTTAAAAAGAATTATACTCATATATATAAGGATTTGTAAAAACGTTATGGCGGTTGTTATATAGTTATAATTATAGTTATAATTAGCCTCCTGATGTTGGTATTTTGACCTAATCAAGACAAGCCGGTCAGAGACGGCACCTGGTCAGAGACGGCACCTGGTCAGAGACGGCACCCGGTCAGAGACAAAAACATTGGCTCAAGGTCGTGAGACACAGCCTGCAGATGTGCCGAGACGTACACACCGCTGTATGGGTCAGGGCTGTCTGAATGTACATATCATAGAGAGTGAAAAAAGCCCAGTCTAGTCTGCATCCGTAAGTATGGCCACACCACAGGTTTGTTATGATAGCTCTTATTAACATGATCCACATTGGAATGTTTACAAATTAATTTAAAACGTTGGTACCCTTACTAAGGGAGTGGTCATTTTTTATCAACAGGGGGGGTTGGTGGATTTTTGCGCAAGCGGGTCGAAATTCTTTTGCCCCCCCCCCCCTCAGGCAAGTTGAAATTGAGCGCGGCCGAACCCTTTGAGCTATAGTAACGCGCGGGCTTTTTCGCTAAAAAGGGGTGCAATTTGCGATTTGGGAAAGGGTAGGCGCGTTATAGGCAGTGTACTGAGGACATTGCACCCCCCCCGTATCCACCTCTGCACCTACTTCATGGAACCCTCGTCAGAAATTTCAAGCAATGTTCATATTATAATTATGTTCATAATATTAAGCCCATTTGGGTGTGCTGGCTGGGTACTCACTATGCAATTTAAAAAAAATCGAATCTGCTAAATTGTTATTGGCAATAAATGTTAACTTTATATTTCATATTCCAACCGACAATTTGTACAATATACTGTATGAAGGTGATGTTGATCATGGCAAATGTTTTTTTATGTATACAGTGAATACACAGTTTATATTATAAATATGTATGGACTACTATCAGGTCATTTTTAAACGACCATATCTACTGAATTGTATATTGGTACATGTACTAAATATAATACTTTTTTATTTACAATTTCAGATAATTCATTTGAAAATCTCCAAGATAAGACTAATCAAGGTAAAAGGAGCTATATCCAGGAGCTAAAATATCATGGGAAATCAATACCTAATTATGTGGGGAGGTTTCATGTACCAATGGTTGATGACACATATTAAAGCTATATGTTAATATGTCGTAAGTTGATACATATTATTTTTATTCATATTGGTACCCCGGTAAGTTGTATATATTGCAACCGGATTTTTCATGTTTCTGGGTTGTTGGTTGAATGTAATGCAATTAAAACTTTACATGATGTGTGCTTCTCATATATTACACGATATCAATTCCCTAATTGGTATTCATCTTTCTTATTTCAGACTCCGGGACAAAAGATACTGGTACCTCCAGCCATGTGTCTCACAGACTTATATATCAACTTGTGGGGTTACATATTTTGTTAGCAGGAATCATTATAGGCGCCATTATTCGACATAACAAGAAGAAGAAGAAGAAGAGTAACACGGGGGTAAGCCGCGTGGAGGAACCAACCAGGGTGCCCTACCAACCAATGGTAGAAGACGACGCCTAATGTTATAGTGCTTTTTAAAATCATCACTGTTACTGCCTTAACAATGCCTTCTATGTGTGCCATACATCACCATCGAACAACTATAATAAATTCTATTGATATAATTTCTGGTCTAGTGCCTTAACATTGCCTGCTAAATGTGCTATGAATTGCTCATGAGTAGCTAGATGTATTAACGATAGGGCAGCTCTACAGCCGGGACTATCATATTTGTCTGTGTTTCATGTCCAAAATTAATCTCCAGGTGAAAAGCGCTAACATTTTGGTCATCAAACAATCAGGCAAACAATCAATCAAATCCCAATGTGCCATGCATTTACTCCGCCTTGCCACACATTTAAGCCCGATCATTGGAGTAACGTTTTGAAGAACGTTTTGCATGAGGATCACCTCCAACACTATGCGCCACCTGTAGGGAACCACTGTCACCAGGCCTGATGAGTACGAAATGAAAATTAATAAAGGGGCAGTCTCAACACTCGCACGTAACTACATAGTAGACTAGAACAGTATTAGAATTTGAGTGGGATACGCTCGGTGATTAGGGTAGACCGTCCATGAGATGACTAGGTGGTGTATTGGTACCATGAGCTGACCACATATGCTGCCATTTATCAGTGTGTTCTAGGGTCTTCATAGATTTTCAATGCTACAGATTGGTAATAATGTATCACAAGCAGCAGTCATATCTTTAAAATATCATTCCTGCTATCTTGTATGAGCAATCAAACTTGGCATATTCTATGTGCATTTGCTGCTCTTTACAGTGCAGGTTTCTAGAAAATATACTTTTTACAACTCCTTAATCACATGTTTTCTTAAACCAAATAATACAATAAAGGATTATTTCGTGACAAGTAGACTCTCTCACACATGATGTGATTTTCATTGTTATTGATTTATAAATGCTAATGCCATTTTTAACCAATTTATGGTGAACCATAGAGTGGTACCATAAGAAAACCACCACTGGACCATGAGGCAACTACTGAGACATATGCTGTCAGTCATGGCTGTCAATACTATCTAAACATGTAGATAAAGCATGATTTATCTCATGTTATAATATTGATGAAAATGACGTCATAGTTCATTATTTTTCAATGGGAGGGGGGTTATGTTGAATAAATATTCGTTATGTATGTCTATTGTCAAATCAGTGCTTTAGATAGGTCTGTGCTGAGAGTGGTTGGGTCATGGTACAGGGTGGTTAGGTCATGGTACCAAATCAACCAGTATAGGTCCAAGCTTTTAAACAAGATGCTTTAAAGGACAAATAGTCAAAATAAATAATTGAATCTAACTCATAACAATCTCACATATCTTTGGAATAGAATGAGCCTTTGATAGTGGGAAAATAACATTTCTTTCTATATAAAATACTTCCTCAAAGTCTAGGTCGCAGTGAATGCAGGCTAAATTGGTCATCTCATGGGCGGTCTACCCTATGCCACTTTAGGTCATTGTGTGTTACCTTGTTACACGTCCATAAATATACACCCCCAGTATAGCTGCAGCAGAGAAATACATAATTATACATGTCAAGGCAGTTCCACTTACCTGTATGATACCATAGTAAAAATGTGTATGGATGAGGAGCCCCCCTCCGGAAGCCCCTTTTAGTTTTGTATTTTCTTTCTCCCGCTAGTGTTAGGGTAGCTATCGGGATCGGGATTTATTGGGAGAAAGTGACACTCAAACTTTACCATTGTTCACAAATAAATAGATTAGAATGTTTGCATAAGCACAGATTCAAGTGTCCGTCTCAATTTATGACTTATGTGTGCGACTCAATGTGAATTTACCGTACAGGAGGTCAGCACTGTGCATTGTGTTGGGTAAACATATGACACAGGTGGTTATAATACTATAATAATATCGGTACATGTGTGTGATCTAGATATATAGAGTCAGCGATCAGTAGATTCTTGCAAATACACGTGTTTGGCCGTGATTTGAGTTTAAGCATCAGGCTATATCTGTCGTACACCCCGATATCATGGATTTACTGCAGTGAATGGGTAACAGCTCGGTAAGTTACATTTACATAATCATTACTCTGTAATATATTTCACTAAAACATTACAACCACCGCATGGAAATGTGAACTGTTGTTAAACTGATGATAAACTGGAAAAGCTATTAAAGCTACCATTTATGCACAACCGTGAGGTGTGGGTACTGGAGGATTTCAATGTAAATTCCAGGGCACGTACGAATACTAAATGCAAAAGAATGCGTGAATTTCTACAGGACTCTAAATTCAAATATTTGAACACAAAGCCCACTTATTTTCACCCTTTTGGGAAATCTACCATCGACCATACACACACAGAGAAAGGTGAGAGTCATTGTCGCTAAAACTACCCTCACCTGAGGGTCAGGCACTGCCTGACTCTAAGGTGAGGGTAGTTTTAGCGACAATGACTCTCACTTTTCTGAGGGTGCAGGTCTACACCAACTGCGAGCATGTCCATGAATACGGTGTTGTTAACAACCTTAATAGAGACCCTGCCCCAATTTATGTTGTCAAGAAACAGCATGGACGTTTTACTCCTGTTTACAAGGAAATTGCAGGTCGTTCATACAAAAATTATGAAAAGGTTGAGACTGTAGCTTTTGTGGATAGAACTAAAAACATCTTGATAGGAATCATCCTGTTGAGACATTTAGAATTGACACAAACCTAAAAGATGGTTTTACACCTGAAGTTCTGTCTCTGATGAAGCGGAGAAATAGATTCCTACGAAAATCACGACGTGTTAGGGTTGGTGTCCAAAACCTGCATCTCCCAAGAGTAAAGAGAATAGAGTGCCACATGAAGGCCCTACTGATCAAAAATCGAAAAGCTGAAATCAAAAGAAAATTGAATAGGTACAAGAACGACCCACATTGATTTTGGTCGGAGGTAAATTGTATATGGAAGGGTCCCAAAAAAGAGATTAAGATGTGCTTGAAGGGAGATGATGGTCTTTTGATTAAAGACCAAGCTACCTACTAGTATGTAAATATTTACTATAGCAACATCGGTGAAAACTTGGCTAGGGTCTTCCCTACATTCAGGCTCCCAGACCCTTTCACTATGGCTGTTGAACTGGCTAGGCCCATGTTTAAATTAGAATAGAGGCCATCGATTGTGCTTTTACAAAGATATCGAGCAAGATAAATAACACAAGATCAGCCTGCATTCCAAATGTTAGAGCAGTTGTAATAAAAAATGTTTTAACATAAAAACCCGAGATTCTAGTTGACATAGTGAACTCATCAATCAGAGATGGTGATTTCCCCGTGAATCTGAAACAAGCTTGTGTCATCCAACTACCAAAGAGAGGGGATTTGAGTAAAGTCACAAATTGGAGGCCAGTCAGCCAACTTGATATGTGCTCCAAGTTGATAGAGAAAGCTGTGCATTCTCAGTTGATGAATTATTTGTTGGCCCATAAATATTAGTTGATGCTAAGCAGTTTGGTTTCATGCCGAGTAGGTCAACCGCTGATGCTATCTATGCCCTAGTTCAAGATGTGTATGAGTCCAGGAACAGGGTGGAGACTGTGTCGATTGCCTTCCTCAATCTGAGGAAGGCTTTCGACACAGTAAATCATGTGTTACTGCTCAGTGAACTCAGAAAATCTGCAAAGTTTGTCCTGGTTTAGTAGCTACCTGGTTGGGCTTAAACAAGTCACTTTAGTAAATGGGACAACATCAAAGGAGGAAGGAATCAACTGTGGAGTCCCATAAGGGTCTGTGTTGGGCCCGCTCCTGTTTGTGATATATATGAACAGTATTGTTAGTGTAATTAATAACTGTAGGTACTACATGTACGCAGACGATCTGGCGATGGTTTGTAGTAATCGGGACGCTGCACTAGCAGCATCGCTGTTGCAGGACGACCTTGATCGTATTGCTGTTTGGTGTAGAGCTTACAAACTACCATAAATGTTGAGAAAACGAAAGTGCTATTGTGTCATGGCGACAAATGCAAACTTAATTTGCTGACTACCCTATCTATTTGAATGGTATACAGTTGGTAGTTCAGTCAAGATTTTCAGAAACAATTACAAAAAAACGTTCCAGGATGTAGCTCTAACTGTAGACTTCACTGTCCCACAAATCTAGCATGTTTTTTTTCTTATTAAACTATCTCTGATGACCCCCCCCCCCCGGACGTAAAGAGGCCGTGAGTGAGGGGCTAGCCTCCCGGGGTCATGGTCCAGTGTGTCCCGTCACCTGTGTGGCTGGAGGCGTCCTACGCGGGAGGGCGTGCAATCCTAATAGGCGGTGAATTTTAATGCGACAGCGCCATCCCTGTGAGATGGCGGAACCTCAACCTCCTGCGATGATGGCGTCACCAGTGGCCGTCCGGGGAACTACACCCAGCGCCGGTAATAGACTGCCACGTCTCCCCTGCAATTATACTTGTATAGGGTTATAGAGTGTATAATGAGTGATGATTATTAACCTACCCATCTCCGGTTGAGATACTAGAGGCCTCTTAGATGTTGATAAGGATGTAGCAAATGATAAATATGTATCTACCGATCTATGACTAAGATACCGTATACCGCTTAGCCAGGTCAAGTTTTAATGTGATCCTGTTATATGAGTGATAAGAGGTGTCAAGTGTTCTAAAGACTCCAAAGCCTAGTATGTGTTTCATTATCTGCCTGATGTATATATTTGGCTTATGAGGCTCGGTTTCATTAATTGTAAGGATTTATATATCACATCATGACCGTCTGTTGGCATTCCTTTGAAAGACTGTAATTGTATAGGCCTACGTAATCAATGCCAAATAAAAATCATAAAAACTCAAAAAAACTCAAAAACTCATTCGGAAACTGTCACCTGATATGCCACTTAAAGTCTAGTAACATGTACTAACATGTCCCCCCCCCCCCCGCACGACATCTGTATACATGGATCATATGGGTTCGTCCGAAAGTGGTGAAAACCTACTTGTGTTTAATTTTATAGCTGCATCTTTGGGTAAGTTTTATATCAATATTATTCTGGTTTAGTATAGAGATACCGGTCATATAACCAAAGTACAGGGGTCGTACGTGGACGTGTATGCTAAATAAAAGCTTTATGGAGAGGATAGCTCTGGTTCCCCGGTATAGGTCGCCATACTAGGAAGTGGTTACTCTGTAACAAGGGGGGGGGGGGGGTATGGATTTTTGTGCGAGAAGGTCGAAATGTTCCACCCCCGCCGCAAGGGGTCTCTCTAATCGTTTTGGCCCCCCCCCCCCGACCTATCAACCACACCACGCTACGCGTCCGTTGTTAAGAAATAACCACTCCCCTAGTTCTCTCCGTGAAAGCCTTCGTGAGATTAAAGCAGATACCATATCCCAATACACCATGATATGACAGGAACAAGTTGCATTCCGCAAGCAGAATTAACATCTAACGAGATTTCCTGTGTCAGTGTAAAGCATCTATGGGATGCTGCACAATTGCCATCTCGGGGGAGGGGGGGGGGGCTGAGGGGGGGGGGGGGGGGGGGGCTGAGGCCAAACGTATCAGCCAAAGTATTTTATTGTTCAGGTTGATCCATCTTAGTCTCATAACCGGTGTCTCATAACATATAAACACATTACAGTGCATTAATTAAACACTCAGATTACTAGTAGTCAGAACACAGCCAAAAATAATTTTCTCATTTTCAGAAAATATTTCTTGTTTTAAGTAAAATAAACTTAAAACAAGTTTGTCCGTAGGATAACAAAATTTTACTTGAAAGCATGGTTGAGTTTAATATACTTAGAGTAAGAAAAACAAACAAGAAAAACAAACAAGAAGGAAATTCTTAAATCAAGTATTTTATACTGGAATCAAGATGATATTTCCTGACATATTCCTCAAAATAAGAAAATATTTCTTACGGAATGGACCTTTTTTCTAGAAAACCCTTTTCTTAAGTAAGTTTTAATTTCTTATTTGAGTAAATAAACAAAATTGATGTTCTTACCTGGGAAAGGGGTATGATTATTTTTAATTTTAGACTTAAAGTGAACGGATTGATGGCAGAGCATCAGAAAGAGGTTCATTAGATTAAATGCAGCTTTTTGTAGCTACAATAGAAGTTTAAGCAAACAGACCTTTATTCAAAGTCATTTCACTTCATGTAATGGGACAGGTAATCCTTCCCTTTATCTAAATGCTGTTATCAAGCAAATGGTGTCTCTTATCATTTCTCCCTATAGTTATTATAATTCATTCACTGGAACAAGGGTTCTAACATCAAATTAATCCCTAACAAATTTCCCCTTTTCCCACATATTTTTACCCTCTTCTGTTTCTTTGGGACTTAATTTAAGGCAGAAATGTATACCCTGTTTGATAGGAAAGTTGTTGTATTGCATAGTGGTGGCCTCTTGTGGCACAACATGTAACTAATGTTCTTAATTTAAGAAAATAATTCTTATTTAGTAGTCTGATCCCTATGGAACCTAACTGAACTCACATTCCACACCTATAAAATTCCCAAATAATGAAAGGAATTTCGTGAAGCCATTAAGCATGGTCATAATCATCACATATAATAGAGTATACTTGCATATTTTTTGCCCTAATTGACACTTTAGACACATGGTTTCAGGTTAATTCTTAACTGAGCAGATTTTCAAGACATGGCAATCTTAAATCTAGAAATAGAACTTTCTTATTTCAGGAATATAAGATATAATCTTGTTGGGTGCACAAATGACCAGTTTTAAGAAAATTCCTAAAGAAAAATAATCTTGAATACTTGTTTCTAGAAGAATACTAGAAAAATATAAGATATTTTTTTTAGCTTCCCCTTTCTGAAAACAAGATAAATGTAAAAACTCAGAATGAGTTTATTCCTTGAATCAAGAAAATTTAATCTTGATTCTAGTATTTTCTTGGGGTAAGAAAATTATTTTTGGCTGTGAACCAGTTCTAACCGACCAAACTATTTACCAACCGCCTATCTTTCTGTGGCGTCAACATGATTTCAAAATTATTGTTTTATCTCACTTGGGTAGCTCTGGAGGACTGCATGAATCCATAATATCCCCTCAAATGTAGACATTTGAAGAGTTTGGTTCCAAAACGCAATAAGCGCCAAAATACAAAATCGGGAGGAAACATGTCAGGGGTATTGGGTAGGGTAAATTGAAAATAAAAAGTGGAAAATATGTGAAAAAGTTTATTCATTTAGTAGATAGGGCCTGTCGAAAATTCAGTTTTTTTGCAAAACGCAATAAATCCAAAAGCAGTTTTCTTGCAAAACGCAAATATCCACCTTACCAAAGATTGTTTTTGTATGTATGACTGTTTATTCTTTTATGTGTATGGTCTGAATAAGGCTTTATTAAATACAATCTTGGTTAATAGCATTATTTGAATGAATTTTTTATTTAGAAGGCATTTGAAATATGGACACAAAAACCATGTTTCATGATTTTTGTGGATTTACTGCGTTTTGCAAAAAAAATTAAAAAATTGAGCAAATAAATTAAATCCTCTTTCTAAATGAAAGAAAAATGATGCAAGGATATTTAAAAGCTACTGGTTGGTGTTTCATGTATGTTCCACTAAACCAAGAAAATGAAGTATAGAAATAAAAATGGCTATTACTGATTTTATGAATATATGCAGAAAAAAATCGATTTCTAGGTATTTTATCTATGGCACATTAATCATTAGTTATTAAAGAAAAATGCTTTCTATTCACCAATTTGTCAAAATCAAAAATAGACTATTATCTCAAAAACTCATGAAATGGATTTGTTGCATTTTGCAAGGAAACTCTTCATTTAGATTTACTTGACTACTTGACTACTCATGCGGGTGTACACGTGTGGTGTTATGCAGATTATCTAGATTGCAGCACACTCATAGTAAAAACGTTTCCAAATGTTTTCTGAACGTTTGGACATTTACTCAGCTAACGAAAACGTTTTTCAAACCATACAAAAACGTTTGCTGGGAATCTGCGCGGTCTTACGCTTACTATGAGTATACATATGCCTACTAGAATAAGCGATATTAATTTCAACTCAGAAACTGAGTGTTTGTTATTCTTTTGACAGTGTAACAACAGAGGTCCACTATACCTGGTATATTCTCAAAATTGCCGCATTAACAGCGATATTTGGAACTCCCACTTCCTCTACACTACCATATATTGGACTACATCAGGTAGACCATGCCTTCCCTGGTGTGGTGTCATTTCTTGTGGACACTAGCGATCATTGGTGGACTTGTATGTGAGGCTGTACCAACAATTAGTAAGGAATTCTGCTTCAACCTTATAATCGCAATTACCTTTTGATGTGGCACTATGTTTTAATTAGTAATAGATAATGATAATTTACTGATTAAATATTTTTACATATTGATCATATTCTGTTCTAATATATAAATGTATCTAGATTAGTATTATAATGTTAGTTGTAATGTATACGTGTATGCGCATGGGCGAACCTATATCTTCTGTTAAGATTTTCTGAAAAGCCCAGGAACTCAAAACAAATCAGAACGTATGGAATTGGTCAGGAAATTTGAATATTTGAACACCATCAATACCTAGGCTAGGGATTAGCAATACGTTTCAAACCTGACAATGAAATTCTTAGCTATATGCCTAACTATAATGGCAATATCACAGCTCTACAAATGATATACTATCTCGTTTTTCTTTCAGATTGTCCACCTCCACCTCCAAAACACGAGAATGCACACATTACGTTTTCTCCTAAACAAAACAAACAGTACCACTATAGGTCCTCGGTGACATACACCTGTGAGGACACATACACACCGCTGTCTGGATCAGGGGGCTCTTCATGTCAGAGAGATAGAACATGGTCAACACCCAACTTGATCTGCACTAGAGCAGAACCAGGTAAGTAGTCTTGATAATTTAAATGTTCATGTTCCTATATTAAATACCATCTTATGGTGGCTAATTCCATGTTCCTGGGATGCCAATGCTGATAATGATATATCTGAAAGACCTTGTGACACAAGTGCCCATAATGTACATTTGATCTGTTTCCAGTAACCACCATGTCCTACAGTACTACAACAGCAACATCCCCCACGACCACAATAAGGTCTACCTCCACTACATCCACTACGTCTACTACCCCTAGTAGTTCTTTGCCAAGGTCTTTGATTTCCTATGCCCATGAACAAACGTCTGATAAGGCTATCCATAGTGTTGAATTGAAGAGCACAGTCAATCCAAAAACGTTTGTTCATAGTTGCCAGACATCCCCACCCTCTGCACCAAAAGGTACAACTGTGAACGTGACACTGGCTGGTCCTTATCCACAGGGAGCTGCTGTAGGATATCACTGTACAGAAGGATCTCGGTACAAGGGAGGGACAAGGATCTCACGCTGTATGGAGGACAGCCTCGAGCTCTCCAGGCCCATTACAGCCGTCAGGCTGTAATGGGCCTGGACAAGTTTGTATCTAATAACTGTAACCTAGTGAGAAAATGATCCAGGATCCTGGATCATTTCTTAATGAGATAGCTCAACCACTGATTGGTTAGCCATGGTCACATGACCATGCATGAGGTTGTGCATGGCCTCATGGGTTCGAATCCCACCTTGGCAAAAGGTAGGTTCCCTATAGTGGCATAGTATTATTATATATTACATATTTGGATGGGAACAATAGTGTAATAGAGGTGCATTGTACAGATATAAAAATTACTACCCATTGTGCCAAGGTGGGATTCGAACCCATGATGTCCAGATTGCTGGTATCCAGTATAAGTCAGTACATAAGTACTCTCCCAGACTGTACACATACAGTCGGGGCCCGAGACTGTATGGAGGATGGAACATGGACTCCGCACGTCATAGACATCCTATGTGTTGGTAAGTTAGTTTATTTCCCTTCTATCGTTAGATATTCAATAAACAATTATGTATGCACTATTCTAAGCATAATTATTTTCTAAAATAAACATGTACAAATGTATCTGAATTATTATTACAATGTCATGTGCCATTTTCTGCAAAGTTCAGTTGTAATGTACGTGCCTGTTACGTATGCGCTCGTAAAGGTGAACCTGTCTTCAGTAAATATTTTCTTAAAATCCCAGAAACTTATAATATATAATTAAAATGCAGTAACATTTGGATGTACTTTCTTTTAGGTGTTCCGATGTCACAGAACAGGGTCGGTACCAGTGGTATTAATACAAAGACATCCACATGTATGGAGCTGCTCCGGATTATAGGTGTCCTGCTCACCCCAGTACCATTGCTGCTGGCTTATGTGTGTTTATATCGAATATCTGTATAGGCATAAACATGGACCAAGCGAAGAAGGAGCTAGATGCCTCATTGGAGGGCAAATACAATAATTGTAATCATTATTATAGATTAGGTGACATTGTTGATATCATTTAACAACATTTACTGCGACGTTTCAACCAGCTATAGACCCCAAGTCGTGACATTACATCTCTTTAGTTGACTGTCATGAGGCCATGGGCCTAGTATGCTCTTCATCTCGTCTTTGAACTGCGGTTTAGCAAGTGCCATTTAATGTTATCGGGATGCAATCCTTATCTAGATACATCTAGATTAGGCTCATTTCAAGTCTATGCTATTATGCATATCAGTGGCACACTTATAAATGTGTCTTTCCGATCACTGCCTTTATTGAGTTAATAAGGAATGAAGAAAGTTCGATAATACTGGAGTAACTTTATAGGAGAGTTGCGAATGTTATAATCAATGGAACAAAGATAACTACAGACTATAATAGTATCATGTTGTGATATGATCCTGTCCATATGGATACCAGTGTTAGTTATGTACTTGAGGAGAGCGATAACGTGTGTTGATGGAGTGACTCTTATAGGTGCTTAGACCGACCCGTGTTTTACCTGTGTTACCTATTTTACCAGGTGTACGTAGCGTACGCGGGCTGGCCGACTGTTCAACAGATTGGCGGTTTGACAGATCGGCGGTTCGACAGAATTTCTAGATTTCCGGGACTGTTGGACAGATTTGTATTTTGTCTTTGTTTTTGCTTTTCTTTCTTATCTTTCTTACTTTTCCCCCTTTCTTTCTATATGACAATCACCTGATACCATTCCGGAATTTAGAGCTAAGACCTAGTATGGGTGTATCTAGTATAATTAAACACTAAAACTAATCCTAAACCTTCCCCTTACCCCCAAAGATCTGTTGAATCGTCCTGTCGAATCATCCTTTCCCCGGCATGGCTTCAAAACGAACGCAAGTGAAAATGAATCGTATTATAAGATCGTTATATTCGGGTAAGTAATCTCGTGTTTCAATATTATGTTAGCGTTATAATAATGAATATACCTGTATATTACCTATGATTGATATGTGACAATATTTCATCCTCATCTCATCCCTCATCAAAACGATAATAAATGATTGTACTATATAAGGGTTTATTTCTATTGTCAAACAGAAAACAATGAAGACGCCATTACACGTTAGCTAGTTAAAGATGAATAACCACAAGAAGGCCTGAGCATCAAAACGGCATTGCCGAGCTCAGCGGCAGATTATGTATTTACATAATAACTGTATACCTTCATACAAACACTTTAAATAAATCGTGTTTCAATATTATGTTATAGTGTTATATGGACATGTATATGCTATATTCATGCATACAGATGAAAGGATGTGGTTGGCAATTTCACCAAGAAAGTGATACCCAGTATACAGATGAAAGGAAGTAGATAATAAATCAGCATTATCTTCGAAAGGGGATGGACGAATCGCCACGAATGTATATTTACCATGTAATTCATCCCAAGAACCAGTGAGAACTGTATGAACCATTCACTTGCATATTTGACCAGACTCCTCTAGACCGACTGCAAAACATGTCATTCTTCTAGGTCCTTGGTTCTAGTATATTTTGGCTCTGTTTCACCTTTCCTAGAACAAAGGATTAAAGGAATGCCACGCCACTGTCGCTCTAGTGGAAACTTGTCTTATTGTAGGTCAGATATTTTTGCATGGCAGACCCTTTCCGGTATTTTGCCATGTTGCGAAAATACTAGAAATATGAAAAATAACAGGCTGAGTGGCCAGAAGCACACATATTTATTTACTATCAGTGGCATCTTGACAATTGATCCGATCTTCCTTTAGTAGCTTTCAATACATCCTCCCCCCAATAATCTGAATGATAACGTCACGTATAGAGTAAAGTACCCCAGTTCCGGACAGTTAGTGGGCATCTTCTTATTTCTCTGGTTAGGAGCTATCTGTTAAGGCCAGAATAGTTGCATATGAAAGGTAGACATCTTGTTATGAAGATGCATTGTGTTTCAAATAATTACCTTTTCAGCAATATGGGTCAGTCTTGATTAATTGGATGTCAATTTGGCACCTATTTCCGGATACCCTAGAATTCCATCAAGGGGACAATCTATTTGAAAGCCACTGGACACCATAAAAGATCAATATCATATGTGTCCAGATGTGGTGGAGTTATGCATATATCATATGTTTTGTTCCATAATATAACCCAGTAAACTTTGTCCTTGTACTTAGCATCCCTGCTAAGGAACATGGTGTATAGACTTTTGCTGGTACATACCAAAAATAAATTGGATCATAATCACATTTTCCTGTGTGTTACGTTCTAGTTTCTTTGGTTGTGGGAAGGTAACATGTAGGGCCTTCACCAGGTATGGTAACAGGTCCATTATGTGTATATTTAGCTAAACAATTATCACAGTCATGATTGCCCGGCTTTGGGTACCTTTATTCTAGTTAACATCAGCATATATTATATGCTCTAATGGATAATTTGTGGAAAGATTCAGCTCGCGTTATAGGGTAAGTCAATTCCTATGCATGTATACATTGTTTGTACCTATTTGTCATTAAACTCCAATCTTCAAAACGTCTTAGTTTCCGGCAATGATATGCTAGTCAGAATGGATTTACTTTTTTATATTTATCATATAACACTATGATTAACTCTAACCGACGAGAAGTGTAATTCTTAAAGTTTGAATAGACTTAGGGCTACACGATCCTTGCAGAAACAATCATTTTAGGCCCGATTTCATGTAACTAGTCAGATTGTACTTCAAAATATGTACGTTGCTAATGTGCATGTGTTAATGCACTCATTATGGAAATAGAAAAAATGAATCAACATGATTAGAAATCTTAAGATATTTTTTGGATCCCTGAAAGAAACACGACATTCTAACAATGGATTCCATAGTTCATTGAGCAAACCAGTAACATGGTAAGGAGAACACCACCCAGGGTATAGGTCCCATACATATACAGACAAAGGCATACATGCACAGGCATGTGATAATGATGACAAATTCGCTGTCTGCCCTGCCATATGTTTGTCTCATAACGTTAGGTCATAGGGTCACTCTCACGCGCATGGTGCCAGTGGGTGTTCCAAAGTGGAGGCTCCACTGACCATTTTGTTCTCAAATCGGTGCTATTCTCGCAAATCTGACTCAGCTATACCATAACAATTATATACCATAAGCAGGGAGCTACTGTACACTGTAAAAAGTTGTTGTTCCTAAACAGCAAAATGTGCTGTAACTATACAGTACTTTTGCTGCAAAACATAATAAAGTAAATCTTGCTGTACAATGTACATTTCTATTTCTGGGATGCAGCTTACAGTAGTGAGTTGTAGACCAACAACACTTTTCACTGTAGTTTTTTCTCTGTGCTATGTACACGGGGGGTTATGGAATCGATTCTCGGTCTAACCACCTCTCAATGTGGTACATACTAAATGGTCACAAGCAATTTAACATCATTCTCTATGGGCCTTGTCTATAGTTTTCATTGTATAGTAAACACTTTAGGTGTTATACAATAATGTCTGCATGTTGCTAAAGGTGTCAAATATGAGAGCCATGCTGCAGGCCTTACTCCAGCTGCCTTGATAGCTCAATCAGAAACGGCATCGGACAGTGATAGGGAGGTCCCTAGTTCAATCCCGCTTATGCTAGTCATGAAACTACAGTTTCTACATGTTTTGAATTTTTTTCCTAAAAGTGATATGCAAATCCACACAAGATACTTTCTAGACATTTTTTAAAGAAAAACATGCTAAATATCTTTTCCTTTCGCTCATCCATCTGATCATCTATATGAAAGCCATGCTGCAGGCCTTACTCCAGCTGTCTCAATAGGGACCTTTAGCAACCACGTAAAAGCTCATTAAATGCAGACGTAGCCTATCCCTTTAGCACTACTACGTCTGCGTTTAATGAGCTACGTTGGGTTTGCTAAAGGTCCCTTATAGCTCACTCAGACACATCTGATCATCTATATGAGAGCTATGCTGCAGGCCTTACTCCCGCTGTCTCGATATCTCACTCAAACACAGCGTCGGACAGTGATAGGAAGGTCCCCAATTCAATCCCAGGTCAGGCTTTTCATGAAACTATAGGTCCTTTATGTTTTGATCTATTTTTCTAAAAGTGATTCATGGTGAATAAAAATATCACCAGCCTTGAGAAGCGAACCCTGGACCATCAGATTTGGTTTTATAATTAATTCTGCTGCACAGTAACAGCAGATTTTTCTGTTACTGTACAGTATTATGTGCTGTAAATATACATGAGCTGACTTGCTGTAGGTCTACATCACAATCTACAGGAACCACAGTTGCCCCCAGTATTTGCTGTACAGGAACAGTACTTACTTCTAACAGTGTAGTCCCTGCCATAGGTTTATGTTTGTAAATAAAGTTTATATGTTTATAAATATTGAAGTGGAAAATAGAATTTCCAAGGCAATAAACATGATCTTGGTCTCGATTTAATGCGCTGCTTCCACCAACGCGACGTGACGAATTCGTCTACTTTTTGGACGGATCCATCCACTATTTGGACGGATCCGTCCACTTTTTGGACGGATCCGCCAAGTAACGTGTCGGTGGAAGCCAATTTCCCCGTCATCAGCACGCCAAAAGTGTGACAGATCCGTCAGAATGGCTTCCACCGGTCCGTCCGTCGAGCAACCTATAATATTATCATTAGGCAACATTATTTATATTTACTATCCTAGTATTTATGAACATAGTCTCTATATGAGTAGCAACTACATATGGACCGGTGGAAGCTGAAAAATGGAAATCCGTCCGTCAACAGACGGACCAGTGGAAGCAGGAAAACGGGAATCCGTCCGTCAGAGGGTGACGAATCTGTCACCATTTTGGCGGATCCGTCAAGTGACGGGAATATCTAAATATTTTGATATTTCTGTCCCTTGACGAATTCGCCAAAATGTGACGGATCCGTCACCCTCTGACGGACGGATTCCCGTTTTCCTGCTTCCACTGATCCGTCCGTTGATGGGTCTGTTGATGGACGGATCAGTGGATCACTTTTTTGGGTCCTTGTGACAGCTTATTTGGCTTCCCCTAATCCGTCGATGGATCCGTCCATCGACGGATCCGTCAAAACAGGTGACTGATCCATCATAATTATATGGACGGATTCGTCAGCGGATGGAAGGAGTGGAAGTAGAAACGTGACGGATCCGTCAAAATCGGACGGATTTGCCCAATCCGTCGATGGACGGACAGAATGGGGTACATGACAGATTCGTCATGTCGCGTTGGTGGAAGCTTTAGGTCCTGACTTTGCATCCCAGGTCGATTTTGACTCCCGATCTCGTACCAAACATGTTTGATTTGTATTTGTCTGATGCCCCACTGTCTACATGGCCCTAATCTGCCAATCCAAGTTCAATTCATATAGAAAATAGACCTTTGGTTTTACCTGAATAGACCTGTATGATCTGATCGTGTACAGAAACTGAGTAGGGCGGGAGGGAGGGAAGGAAGGACGGAGAGAGGAGAGAGGGGGATGGAGGCAGGCAGGTGGGAAGGAAGAGAGGTAGGTAGGGGGAGATAGGCAGGCAGGGAGGGAATGATGGGGAAGAGAAGGAGGGAAGGAAGGTGGGAGTGAGGAACTTTTAAGAGGGAGGAAAGGAAGGAGGGATGAAGAAAAGGCAGGAGGGGGGCAGGGAAAGGGGGTATTATGGAGGGAAGAAAGGGGGAGGGAGGATGGGAAGGGCAGGAGGGAGGGAACTACATATGGACCGGTGGAAGCTGAAAAATGGAAATCAGTCCGTTAACGGGTGACGGATCCGTCACCATTTTGGCGGATCCGTCAAGTGACGGGAATATCTAAATTTTTTTATATTTCCGTCCCTTGACGAATCTGCCAAAATGTGACGGATCCGTCACCCTCTGATGGACGGATTCCCGTTTTCCTGCTTCCACTGGTCCGTCCGTTCAAGGATCCATTGATGGACGGATCAGTGATCACTTTTTTGGGTCCTTGTGACGGCTAATTTGGCTTCCACTAATCCGTCCGTCGATAGATCCGTCCATTGACTGATCTGTCCATCGACATATCCGTCAAAACAGGTGACTGATCTATCAAATATGGACGGATCTGTCGACGGATGGAAGGAGTGGAAGTAGAAACGTGACGGATCCGTCAAAATCAGAGGGATTTGCCCAATCCATCGACAGACGGACAGAATGGGGTACATGACAGATTCGTCATGTCGCGTTGGTGGAAGCTTTAGATCCCGATTTTGCATCCCAGGCCGATTTTGACTCCCGATCTCGTACCAAACATGTGTGATTTGTATTTGTCTGATGCCCCACTGTCCACATGGCCCTAATCTGCCAATCCAAGCTCAATTTATATAGAAAATGGACCTTTGGTTTTACCTGAATAGACCTGTATGATCTGATCGTGTACAGAAACTGAGTAGGGCGGGAGGGAAGGACGGATGGAGAGAGGGAGGGAGGGAGGGAGGGAGGGAGGGAGGGAGGGAGGGAGGGGGGATAGAGGCAGGTAGGAAGGATGAGAGGTAGGTAGAGGGAGATAGGCAGGCAGGGAGGGAATGATGGGGAAGAGAAGGAGGGAAGGAAGGTGGGAGGGAGGAACTTTTAAGAGGGAGGAAGGGAAGGAGGGATGAAGAAAAGGCAGGAGGGAGGCAGGGAAAGGGGGGATTATGGAGGGAAGAAAGGGGGAGGGAGAATGGAAGGGCAGGAGGGAAGGAAGGGAAGAAAAGAGGGAATGATGGAAAGAAGGAGGGAGGGAAGGGGAGGGAGGGGAGGGGGGGATGATGCAGGGAGGGAAGTTGGGAGGGAAGGAGGGAGGGACCGAGGGAGAAAGAGAAGGAGAGAGGGAGGGAAGGGGATAGAAAGGAGGGAGGATGGAAGGGAGTGTGTGATGGAGTGAGAGGGAGGCAGGAATATAAACATTATTTGAATGTCATGAGAATGTTCTTCTTTGGCAGGCTTATTCACGTCATGATCTAAGCCTAAACCAACGTTAGAAAAAAGAAATTCCCAAATTGTTATGTTTTATGAATTTTAGGAAAACATTTTTCTGAACACTGTGGTTTTACTATACAATTTAACCAGAGTATTCTATTGGGACTTGAACTGACTTCCTTCAAATTAGAAGTCTATCATTTTACTGAGTGAGCTAGGGAGGCAGGTGTAAGAGGCTAATTGAGAGCAACCTATAATATTATTGTTAGGGAACATTATTTATATTTACTATCCCAGTGTTTATGGACATAGTTTCTATATGAGTAGCAACTACATAATTTTACGTCTATATTGAACATAGATTCATAAAGAAATGTCAAGGCCAGGATATTCATCAATGCTTGTATGTATAGTTCGATTTAATGTGCAAGAAAATCCTAAAATAAACTTGAAATACATAGATAACAATTTACATATCAAAACGTATAAACGTGTTTTAAATGTTATATTACATAAATTTACGTAAAATAACCTTAATATACAGCATGGGCGAGTGAACACAATGTCATTACCCTTACATTTTGACGTTGTTTCACGTAGTGAAATTACGTTCTAATAATGATACTAATAATGTGTGGGTAGCTGAGGAGAAATGTACATCCAGGAGGGATTTTTAGTACTGGGGTTTGGCCATGAGGGGGCATCACAATGACCACAAATGTGAAAATCTGCCAAAATTTGCTCTAAGGTGAATGTTTACATAGAAAATGATGGTTTTCTCCAAAACATTCTATTTTGGGGTAATCCTTCCATATTTGGAATGTAAATGAAACGTTTTGAAGCCAATGTGAGGCCTAAATAAGGCTTTATTCCTAAAACGTGTTGGCATGGCAACCACAACTTCCTTTGAAATAGAAAAAGAATGAATTTCAATCTATAGAGATATTCATAAGGATTACTACACTGAAAACAGAATATAGATATTGCTTCTATATCTAGATTTATGATAAAAACAGTGGTTAGGTAATAAGTGAAATTTTGCAAAATCTTGAAAATTAGATATAGGAATACAATTGAAACAACTAGAGATAGAGCCTATGTGTTGGCTGTTTGGCGAGAGTAGCACCATCCCAGATTTATAAAGCAATTCCTCAAAAGCTAGAAGGGATATCTCCATCTATGATACCTCTTTTGAAAGCTTATGACTTCAATTTTAAAACATACATTTCACCTTGGAAGGCCCTTTCTCCTCATCTGTCCACATGTAGTTGTGTTTACTGGGATAAAGGAAAGGTAATTAGTTTAAGAACCGATCCTAGTCAGGCATTACAATATCGTATATAATTACAACTGACAGTTCAAGCCGTCAATAGTGGCTAATAATATTATTCCCAGTGATAAGGAAATTCTGGTATTGAAAGTTCGAACTATCAATAGTCACGGCCATATAATTGTATCATAATAAAACTGAAACATGTGTATTATACTCTGAATAAGAATCGCAAAAACTCATTAACGTACAAGGCTGTGTCTCATGAGTTTGTAACAATTGAAACGTCTTTGACCGGGTGTCGTCTTTGACCTGTGTCGTCTTTGACCAGTGTAGTTATTGACCAGCAAGCTTTAAAATGGCTGAAATGGGAGCTATGTACACAGAAATGCCGGGAAGTTTGTAGTATATAGTGTTAAAATATCCATTAACCTTTCCCCCCCATTTCTGTGTACATAGCTCCCATTTCAGCCATTTTAAAACTTGCTGGTCAAAGACTACACCGGTCAAAGACGACACAGGTCAAAGACGACACCCGCTCAAAGACGTTTCAATTGTTACAAACTCATAAGACACGGCCACAAATCGCACAATACGTAGTGATAGATCCCATTAAAACACTTGCGGAAATATCATTACAGAGAGGTAACATTACGGAAACTGGAACAAGGCTCCAACTTCATGATGATTGTCTATGGTGTGAGTGGGTTCTCGTAATGTATTAGGTACAGCTATACAGAAAGAACCTGTAGTCACTTCTTGGACGATGAGCAATGCATTTCGAAAATATGCGGTAAGAGTAATGATTTAATTCAATTTGATGCATTGTCTCCAAGTAAATTTATTCATCAAGAGTTAATTACGGTATGCATAACAACACATCACATACTATTGATAACAAAGATATTCTTACTGTAATATTTCATTTACTTCTTTGCATTCTTTTTTAATGAATATGCGAAATAATCAAGCATATCTCAAATCATTGCTGGTCGTTATTCCAATTGATATTGAGAGGATCAATGTCATCATTGATCCCGTTATTGATAGGGTTGGCAGTATGAAAAAAGATATTGAACAAAACGCATACATACCAGGCCGTGTCTCACCAAATTGATGCAAGTTGAAAGTCTATGACCGAGTACAATGACCAGGTGCAATCTATGACTGGGTGCAATCTATGACCGGCATGAAAGAGACAGCTTATCAAGGACCGGGAAATGTTAATACAATTCATGTTTTAAGGCTTTTTGATACTATTTTTTTTCATTTAAAAGACCGTGACTATTGACAGGTCAAACAGAATAAAATCCCCTTATTGACAGTTCAAAATGTCAATACCAGGATATAATTCCCTTATTGACAGTTCAACTTGTCAATAAGGGAAAAAAGATTCTCTTATTGACAGTTCCAAAAAGGAACTGTCAATAAGAGAAAATTAATCTGTTGTTGCCAGTGTGAATTGTCAATAAGGGAATTATGTCCTGGAATTGACAGTTTGAACCACCTTGATTTAGCTATTGACAGTTCAAACTGTCAATAGTGGAAAACCTTCCTCTTATGACAGTTCAGACTGTCAATAGTGGGATATTTTTCTCTTATTGACAGTTCAAACTGTCAATAGTGGTAAATTATAGCATTGTTGACAGTTCTTCACCGAACTGTCAATAGTGGGAATTTCCTCTCTTAGTTCCTTATCATTAAAGTCGATTTTGGTGGAAAAGTCGTTTTTGGTGGAAAAGTCGATTTTGGTGGAAAAGTCGATTTGGGTGGAAAAAGTCGATTTTGGTGGAAAAGTCAATCTTTAGTGTAAAACCGACTTCTGGGGCAAAACCGATTTTTGGGGGACAAAACCGATTTTGGGACAAAACCGTTTTCGGGGACAAAACCGTTTTGCCCCCAAAAGGACACACTTTTTGACTCAATGTCAGTGGAAACTGTCAATAAGACAGAAATATTCCACTATTGATAGTTCACATGAGGAACTGTTAATAGCAGGAATAAGTTCCACTGTTGACAGTGTGAACTGTCAATAACAGAAATATTTTCCACTATTGACAGTTCGAACTGTCAACAGCGTTTTTGTAAAAGGCCATCAAATTCACGCTTGCCAGTCATTTTTCGCACCCGCTCATAGATTGCATCCGCTCATAGATTGCACCCGCTCATAAACTTTCAACTTGCATAGATCTTTTGAGACATAGCCACCAATGTGTTGATTGTACCCATTAAGGATGAATTTTGTCCTGTTATACGAACAAAGGCACTGTATTTCTGGGGAATTTACTGAAAAAGCAACTGGAATAAAACCACTAAAATTCACTTTGGTCTAGTGATGTTCTATTCTTATTTTAAGGTCACACAATATTGCTTTGATGAATATCTAATATGTCAATGCAAGAGAAACTCCACAGGAAAACATTCTGGCTGGGTCTCACGACCTTGGGCCAATGTTTTGGTCTCTGACCGGGTGCCAGCTCTGACCGGCCTGAATAAAAGCGGGTTATTTAGGGCAGATGATGATAGAATTTGGCTGAAAGGGTTAATGGATGTTATAACTCTTTAAACTAATCATTAGTTGCCATTTTTTATCATAATCTGCCCTAAATAACCCGTTTTTATTCAGGCCGGTCAGAGCTGGCACCCGGTCAGAGATGGCACCCGGTCAGAGCTGGCCCCCAGTCAGAGACAAAAACATTGGCCCAAGGTCGTGAGACACAGCCTTCTGTATATATATGATGAAGTGTGTGATGTCCTTATTAAACAGCTATCTGATATCATAGAATATAAAGTTGAAAATCGTTATTTCATAGACAAGGAATGTGTTCTTAGTGGCTATATACCACCTTTTCTTGATGTTGAAGACACGAATAACCTAGAATACATGAATTTAATGATAGAAAAAATAAGTTTCCTGCCAATCTTTTCACTAATGTCAGGTGTTTTATCACATTTTATGCGTGTAAAATGTCAGATAACTGAGAAATGAGAAGAAACCCAGTAATTTCATTATGATTTTTGAATTCAGCACCCTTCAATCAACCAAGATCAGTTGGTTTTATACCAGTTGCTCTCCGAAAGTGCAAAAATGTTCCTCAGTGTTATCTTTGGCTCTTAAATAAGCTCAAATAGAGTAATTGCTCATTCCATTCCGAGCCAATTTGTACGTACTTAAATGTTCCAATTCACCATTTCCACCTTATATTTTACAGCCAGTTTGTGTGGACAGCTGTGTTCTTTGTGGTGATATTCACAGGTGAGGCGAGAGCCCCATGCACAGGCATCATGTGTATGATGGGTAGGTACTGTGATGTTCTTCTGTGTCTCATACATGTATGCATTATATTTGGATCGAATTGTTGACGCTGCATGCTGACTATTATCATTATTATAAAAAAGGCTACTTTGATAAAACAGAACCCTGAGGAGACGCTGCACTGGTGCTTTACTTAGGGCCTACATGCTATTTATAGGCAAAAGAAAGGTGTGTTTCATGTTATAGGTTGTGAAAGCTTTGGCGAGGTAGGTCGGACCTGTTTTTGACTTGTGTGAGCCACACCATGTTTGCAGTTGCGGCCCTGGGTGGGCTAACCGATGGGCTTCCATTTGTTTAGAGCACTGGGCAATGGTGTGGCCACTTAGGGCTCAGATAAGTTTTTGGACGGGCTGCCCAATTTGGGCTCAGGTCGCTTTTTGTACAGGCTGCTCAATTTGATAACGAAGTCCCCCCCGGATAATTAATGTGTTTTTCTAGAATTTATTCAATTGTTTCCTGATATTTTCTTGTAACTGTTGAATAAGAAATCCTAGGTCCTGCTGATTAACCCACCAAGGCATAATCATACGCTTATCTTTACTTTACATAATTCAAGACTATAATTATATCACCGAATACCATCAAGGTGTACTGGGAAATACGTAATCCGGGCCCGCGGCCTCTGTATCTTCCTCAGTATAAATAAATGAATACTATACTATACTATACTATCCTTTTATGGAAGTATCAAGCAGGCTCATTATCAATACGTTTAAGCCAAATGCAGTACACACTGATTTGGTCTAGGTACACATTGGCCTTCAAATCCAAAGTCCAAATCTACAAAAATAAGCATGAGTCTGGTGTTAACCAAACTGTAATGCAACATAGATGGTGTCTACAATAGATACCTCTCTAGAGAACCTCCTTTTCATCATTCAAATGTGAAGTCTACCTTATTTCCAAACTGTAAGCACATCTGTTTATTGTTTCCCATACTACACCATCTTAACCTTTCCTTGTATTATTGTATAAAGGCTAATTTATCTGGCTTTCTTGAAAACCCCTCTATAATTATAGTATAGTAGTGACATCTAGTGTCAATGATCAGAACTACTAGACCAGTTTGCCCTGTCCAAACCCAACCTCAGCCCATATCTGGCAGCCCACTCTAAAACAGATCTAAGCCCAAAACGGACAGCCCACTTTAAAACTGATATGAGCCAAAATCGGGCAGCCTGATCGGGGCAATACTTCAGCCCAACAATCGCCCCAACATGAAATCAAAATGGGCAGCCCAATTTGAAACTGATCTGAGCCCAAATCAGGCAGCCTGCTTTAAAACTTATCTGAGCCTGATCAGGACCACACTTCAGCCCTTTTTGCCCCTTACCAGTCACCTCTAACGTGCATTGAGGAATTGGTCTTGTTAAACTATTACAACCATTATGCATCTGATCTGAAAAGACTAGCAAGTATACAACATCAATTGACTTTGGTACTCACCCCTCAAGTTGTATTGAACGAGCCTGGTGATTACATTGGCTTATACAAGACTCTTGTTAAGTGTTGAAACACTACTCTGTTCAATATATTTGTAACTTGTGTAACCTATGTCTATTGGTGTGCATTGGCTTGTATTATTTGAACAAGCTATAATATAGATATAATTATTTGGAGAGCTCTCCTTATGTATTGAGATACATTGCCTAATAAAACAATTAAACTCAACCCAAAATTCGCCCAGCCATCTGTCCAACATGAAACCCAGCTCAGTTTTGCCTACTCTCATTCCCAAATCCTTCCGAAGGAAGGCTCTGGTAACTGCCAAATGTTGGGATTTTGCTGGGTCTGGGCAACCCCTGCTGGTAGCTTGGAACCAGCGAACAGGAACAGGAAATGGAACCAGAAAAGCTGATGGTAAAACTACCTAAAACTACCATCATACATTCTGGTTCCTGCCCACTGGTTCCAAGCTACCAGCAAGGATTGCCCAGACCCAGCAAAATCCAAAGTTCAAGGTCATTTGGCTGTTACCAGAGCCTTCCTTCGGAAGGATTTGGGAACTAGAGTAAGTTTTGCCCAACTTCAAACAGCCAATCCGAACTAAAACCAAATTAGCCCGGTGCGATCTATGGTACTGGGGTAGTTCTTAGGCACACAGGTTGTAGGCAAGGGAAGTCATGTATTTTCAGAATCTTGATAATGGCCAGCTGGCATCATTAAGAGTTTTGTGAAAATCAAGATGGCTGACGAAAACGTTGATACCATAAATTTGTCAATTATTTCATGTTTTGCAGCTGGGCATCGTTAGGGTTCCGAAATTGTGAGACTTTCTTGTCCCCAAATCAGCCACAGCCTGCTGGGGGAGGGGGGGGGGGGCTCTGCAAGGATGCAAGAATAATGGACATTTGGCAACTGGACTAATGCCACGCATTCTTTGATTGACATGGTGGCAAGAGAGTGGAAAGCGAATATTTTTCTAGACATTGTGAGGGTTACACTGACCTCGACTTCTTTGCTGTGCTGTATATACTTTTTAATTCATTGCATATACTACCTATTTGAAATACGTTCTTTATTATTTAGGTTGTGGCAGTCCACCAGTTTATGGTACAGGATATATAGTCCCACATGGTCAAGGTTCAACATTTCAAATTGGATCTCAAGTATCATATCAGTGTAAACAAGGATACAAACAGGGTGGTGGATCAGGAGTGTCCATCTGTGGTCAGGATGGGACATGGGAAAGACCCTCATTGATATGCATACAACGTATGTATGTTTGATGATTATGATAAGATATTAATTATCATGTTCAATAATAATTCACTAATTTCAAGGTCCAACGGTGAATACACCAATTTCATATGTTTCTGCACATTGTAGTTACTAAGGGAGTGCTCATTTCTTAACAACAGGGAGAGTGGTTGATTTGGGGGAGTGAGTAAAAAATCTCAACCCTTTGACCGAGAGGCTATATAAATGACAACCCATCAGAGTGGGGGGGGGGAGTGAAAATATTATTGTGCTCCCTTGGGACTTCTCCCCGCCTCCCCCTAGCTGTTGTTAAAAAATGAGCACTACCTAGTATGCATGGTGATACTGTTGGTCCATCAGCAGATCAGTGGTCATACATAATAAATATATTTATTTTGTCATTAGCTTTAGTTGTGAAGAAATTCTCGATATAGCCTGTATTTATTCTGTAATCTGATTTATTTTTACTTATATAAGTTCCTGATTTAACCAACGTTGCATGCGACTCACCACCAAGACCAGTCACACACAGACTAACAATTATGTATTATTGCATTAATCTTTTTTTAAATTCATATTTTTAGCTCGCCTGCCAGAATATTCGACTATATCTGATGTCCGAGTGACAGAATCAAATGTCCATTTGCGCATAGGTAAAGCTTCTGTATATATCTGGATGTCAATGCATGCTATAGTTGCATGTTGCTAGTAAATGTAGTAAATGCCTTATTCCACCAAAACCTCTCTGACTTATCAGTCCCCCATTCTTTGGTCAAACTGTTGGTGTGGAGACCTGTTAATGAGTCAATGAGTCCATGAGGATTACATCCAACAAAGTTTGGCTACCACAGAAGGCAATTATTAATTATGTGTATTTGATTTCTCCAACTGCTCTCTCTTCTAGCGAGAGAAAGTACAACAACTGAAGCGCAAACAACAGATTTACGTTTGAATGTAGATTCATGGGCAGAACACATTACCAGTACTACACCTCCTGATGGTAACTACCTCTCAACATCTATGTGCTAATGGTTAACCTAGAATAAGAATGTAACATATTAAAGAAAAAGGAAACTATCTACACCAATCTCATGAGGTCATATAATTTTTTTTCTTTACATTTAGAGTACCAGGAATGAGTCATGAATCACCACAACGACTCATGACCCACCATAATGACTTATCAATTCCTCTATTAACTAAGAATATCAATAAGTTGAATAATATATAAGTATATCTGACCAGGAATTGCATTAATCTTTTATTAATTCATATTTTCAGCTCGCTGGCCAGAATATTCTACTATATCTGATGTCCGAGTGACAGAATCAAATGTCCATTTGAGCATAGGTAAAGCTTCTGTATATATCTGGATGTCGATGCATGCTATAGTTGCATGTTGCTAGTACATGTAGTAAATGGCCTTATTCCACCAAAACCTCTTTGTCTCATCACTCCCCCATTATTTGGTCAAACTGTTGGTGTGGAGACCTGTTAATGAGTCAATGAGTCCATCCAGATTACATCCAACAAAGTTTGGCTACCATAGAAGGCAATTATTAAACATTTGGTGAGTCAGGCAGTAGTTATTCCTTCTTTTGGCTCGGTTGAACAATTTAAATCTATATGATTCTTATTTCTCGATCATGACTACCATATTTCACGTGATAAGCGCACAGTGTGTTTAACCATTTAAATGGGAACTACTGGTTCTCAGAGGTCGTCCTTATGCCGAGCCAAGCAATCTTTAGTCAGGGTTCAAAGGGTTAAAAGAATATCTAAACTAAAGAAAGAAAAACAAATTTTAATCCTAAATAAGGGCACACCCCACACTCATTTTCTGCTGTTGGAGTACCTGCATGTGACTATAAGGTTCCGAAACCTATAATGTACTTACCTGTATAGGATGAATAAACGTGAATCCATTTACATTTGAAGAGTTTCGTTGCAAAACACAACAAATCCATTTATGAGTTTTGAGATAATAGTGTATTCTTGATTTTGACGAATTGGTGAATAGAAAATATTTTTCTTCAATAACTAATGATTAATGTGCAATAAATAAAGTACATAGAAATACATTTTTGAAATCCTTGAATTTTATTCAAAGAGCAAAAGGGTGATTTAATTTCAATTTTCAGCTTTTTTTGCAAAACGCAACAAATCCAAAGTCTGTTTTTCTGCATGTATTCATAAAATCAGTAATAGCCATTTTTATTTCTACATTTCATTTTCTTGGTATAGTGGGACATACATGAAACACCCACAAGTAGCTTTTAAAAATCCTTGCATCATTTTTCTTTGATTTAGAAAGAGGATTTGATTTGCTCAATTAGTTTTTTTTGCAAAACGCAATAAATCGAAAAGCAGTTGTTTTTTTGCAAAACGCAATAAATCCACCAAAATCATGAAACTTCGTGGTTTTTGTGTCCATATTACGAATGCCTTCTAAATGAAATAGTGCTATTAACAAAATAGACCACAATTGTATTTAATAAAGCCTTATTTAGACCATACACATAAAAGAATAAACAGTCATACATACAAAAACAATTTTTGGTAAATAGGAATATTTTGCGTTTTGCAAAAAAAAAAAAGCTTTTGGATTTGTTGCGTTTTGCAAAAAAAAAACTGAATTTTTTACAGGCCCTATCTACTAAATGAATAAACTTTTTCACTTTTTTTCCACATTTTCTTTTTCAATTTACCCTACCCAATCCCCCTGACCTGTTTTCTCCCGATTTTGTATTTTGGCGCTTATTGCGTTTTGGAAGCAAATTCTTTATTTCATCCTACATAGCGAACATAGATGTATCTTCAATTCTGTACATTTCAGGTTTGGATTACACAGATCATGAGATATTTACAAATCACCCGGCGGATGAAAGTAACGTTAATGCGATGCCATTCGCTGTAACTCTGCTCACTATAGTCATCGCTGTACAGTGTGTCATTTTGTTGACTATCATCATTTGTCTATATAAACAAAGAAGACTCTACAAAGGGCGTTATTCGGTCCCAAGGTTCCAATCCTTAGCTGATGAAATGACTAAAGGGTACAATCGTGTGGGGGAAGATGAATTCAAAATGACAGTCGTGACATGGAGACCATCAACAGCTGCTCCATTGGTCGATGTAGACGATGTATGAGCAGCTCAATCCGGTTATGTTGCCGAACTGTATCATCGAATCTCCTACTAGCAATCTCAGATGTTTGCATTTAATGTAACAGGCATTTAGACATTGCAGGCAACCATGTATGTAGTTACCACATGTATAAATTCAAATCTACTCTCGTGCAGCTGCTGACTTTGTTCGTGGTTGTCCTCCCTCATGGAACATCCTGATGGTACATCTGATTTACATTTACATTGACTTCTTTGACGAATTATCATGCCCTCGCACCATTTTTTGTATTGTACTCTGTATTTTTATGTTGAATTTACAATATTGGCGAATGTGAAAAACGTATGTGATATGACTATTCTTGGCCAATAAAAACATTGAAAACTGAACTGATGTATTAGTAATAATGTAATTTGACACTGCAAGTATTTCATTTACGGGGCATTCACCAGCATCATGGAATGGAAGATGTTCCCATTTAGTTAGTATGGTCACTGCATTTTCCAACTCTCTGAAAACTTTACCGGCATTCCCTGTCCCTTTCTAAATGTAAGGCGACGTTTTGCATACCGTTGGTTCTTGGGTATTCCTGAACATGTATAATGATGATTCACTGTCTAATATACATTCATGCCACGTAATTTTGATGATTCAGGTACATTATTAAACGTCCATCCAAAGATCAAAACCATTGGGACTCATTTCATCCAGTTTAGAATACTACATCAGAGGTTATTTTTCAATGTATAATCATGTGCCATGGGGAATCTAAGATAACGATAATTTATTAAATTTCAAGGTAGCAAAATATCTCTATCATTCCGTTTACTGCTCATTAGAAGCATACATTTATTATATGCTAAGCGATTGGTACATTTAATTGCATCATTAAAGGGATGTAAATTTTCTTTTTTAACGTATGACATAGCAGGTGGCATAGAAATGTGTGCATGCAATATTCAGCAATATTTGTTTGGTACACAAAATCTCAAAGAGTAGAAAAGAATGAGTAGACGGGGCACTTATTTTGAATTTGAATTTATAAAGTGTATTCATGACACATAGGTCAGTACTGACCTCCCTTTTGTTGTCAATAAAAGCTGTTATTATTCATTTCATTAAACTGATTTTCTACTTACAACCATTCATAGTATACATTTCATGAGTCATAATTCACAAATAATATGGAATGGGCTAGTGTACTCAAACGACCGACAATTCATGAAATTGTAAGCACCAGTACCATTGGACTATGCAACACGGGGAATTCGTACACTGTAAAAAATGGTGCTTAGGTTTTAAAAACCTCTAAACCCCTAAAGGGTTAGGCTAAACATGTTTAGTTGTTAAGCAAATTAACACAAAGGAAACTATAGGATTAATTAGAATATAAACATCAACACCAGTTATGTGTTTACACCTTTAATGAACATAAAGGAAGCGTATAAATTGGGTTACCTCGGTCAAAAATAGGACTTCAGGGTTGTGTTCTACAGATCTATGATTATATAATTA
This sequence comes from Harmothoe impar, assembly GCA_947462335.1. Classification (NCBI taxonomy): domain Eukaryota; kingdom Metazoa; phylum Annelida; class Polychaeta; order Phyllodocida; family Polynoidae; genus Harmothoe; species Harmothoe impar. Next base: position 10,977,263 of record OX381721.1, on the reverse strand, counting down.
TATCACATCTTCAATTTGGCGGGGCTGTTACCCAGGCGCTTATGCAAGACAGGCGCTCATTCAGGACCAGGCGCTCATGAATTAAACACATCAGTGGATTATGTCGAATCGCATCCGATAGAGCATACGCTCATGAAATAGACATAATATATGTGACATGTACTGGGGAAAGGGGCCTTATCGTGCACCCTGCATTATCATGTTAAGGCGGATTTCATAGACATTTGATCGTGCCACTAGAAAGTATCAGTTACGAGTCATAACTATTTGATTTGATGCAACAATGATATGTATGTACAGAAAAAGTTGGAAATGTATTTGAGGTTTCCACACGTAGGGCGTCACCAGTGTGCAGGTGTATATGACAATCTAAACATAATGGCTAATCAGATTATCAACCTAAACGTGTTTAGATTCATAATGTGTGTTCAAATATCCTTCTTTTTTTTACAGTGTACTCACCAAGTCACTCTCAATATTTAGGTAAACCCACCAAAGTCTGTACTTATACTATTGTATAAGTATATTCAAAGTATATTTATCTAATCCACCTACTTGAAACTTCTTGAAAGAATATATATAATGTTGAACCACTGATAATAAAGGATGATATAGTGCAGTCTCGGGCCTGGAGAGCTCGAGGCTGGATATAGTGTTGAAGTGCCTGTTCAGAAGCAAAGCCGTTATCTTGAACTTGAAGCGTTTAACGGCCAGGGTCCTCATCACCTCATCACCATCTAAAACCTCCGCCACAACAAATCACCAAAGAAATTAATCTATGCAATATTTAAAAACGTGGCAGTAATCAGTCTGGCAATGCCATCATCTTCTGAGGGCATCAGTAGTCAACTTACGATTACCATAGACTAGCCAGACTTGAATCTCACGAAATGGCAATGAGGTCTGCATCCTTTCAATTCTTAATTCTTTAAGATAATATTGTCATCTTCAAGATAATATTGTTATCTTATAAGGTTATGCCTTGTTCTTGTTATACGTCCAATGTTATACTTTTTAACGACATTATTATTTTTTTTCTATTTCTAGGTCTTCCCTATGCACAGGCTGGATATATCTGTTCACCATCCTGTTTACATGTGAATTAAGCGAAGAAAGAGTTCCATGTACTGGTATAATGTGCTTAATGGGTGAGCAACACCATAATATCATCAGATCATAGGCTATGGCCTGAGGGCCAATATATATTTGCTTTGCTTACTAATGTCAGACAACATGCACAAACAAAATAAATTACTTTATTTATTATGTCAGTGGGCCATTATATCTGATAACGCACAGGGAGATCTACCTTTTGTCAACACCGCCACGGGCTTATTTATAAACTGAGCAGCAGTTTTGAGCCAAAAAGCCTGCGCATAACTATGTTTCAAAGGGCTCGTGCACGAGGGCTCCGATTTTCAACCCTACTGGGGGGAGGGGGTAAAAACTTTTGAAAACCATCTCCCTGTTTTAAAAAAAAAGATCACTCCCTAAGTATGCGATTTGGACAACCATATTAACCGTGTCGGTTAACGGCCCTAGCTTTGGCGTGTGGGATCGGAGCCCGGATGGGAGTCTGGCAGTTCACCACTGAGACAAGTATGAATAGGTTGCAGATAAGCCTGGATCACACATCGTAGTGTGAATTGGTGGCACTACCAATTCTCACTACGATGTATGATTCAGGCTTATCTGCAACCTGCTGAACTCATCAATAGTTTGAGAAAGCCTATTGGGGCTTTTGAATCTTTTTTTCTTTGTGAGCCTCTGCTGTTCAGACATGAAAAGTAGAAAATTAAAACTCCGTCAAACATCTTCACTTCCAATAACTCATTATTAATGATTCATTATCTACAGGGGGATGCTTTAGCTTGGGGTAGGGAGTCTGGCTAGAAATTCACTGGTCCGGTAACAGTACCGGATGTCCGAGGGTGTTCAACAATGAATAGTATAGGCTCCATACCCACGGCCACTAGCGTTGTGGGTATAGGATCTTGGTGCAGTAAAAGCTCTGACTTTTTTCCTCGCATTCCCCTGTGCTTAATATGTTATTTATAGGGATGACACTGCATAGTGACCACCTTAAACTTATTCCCCACCTTTGTATGTTTTTAGAATCTTTAGTTTATTAATAATTTCTACACATTAGAGGACTTTGAAGAGGGTAGTCTTTGCAGGCAGGAAGCCTTTACTGCATTGATGCCACCCATCAATTGGTCTAGGCATGCCTATAATTACCGATTTGTACATTTCGCCTCACCCAATTAAGGCCCTTAGTAGCATAAACAGCCACTCATAGTCTTCTTGATTGGGTATAGAAATATACATGATTGGGAAGGATATGCACAACCAGTAGAAAACTGACCCTTCTATCTGTAACTCTCAGACAGCCTATGGCCCCATCTGAGAGTTGCAGCCGTAACTAACAATGAAGGGATTCTTTTATATAGGGTGGAGTTAACAAATGTTCGCATCTCAGTACACTCTATAAGAAAGGTGTATATAACGTTTACACACTGATTAACACACTTTTCTGCATTCTATTTTAACACACGATTTGGTGTAACATACTACACACAACACACCAATTGCCAAAGTGTGTTGATCTCAAAAGTGTGTTGCAAATTTGTGTGTGTAACTTTTGTAAAAATGTGTACATTCTAGGATGTCGTCGTCCTCCAACCTATGCCGGGACTGTCCCACAAAAATATGTTTCTACCTATCCAATCGGTTCATCCATACTATATAAATGTGAGAACGGACACGTATCCACTGGAGGAATCGGACTATCTGTTTGTGGTCAAGATGGAAAATGGATACGACCCACGTTGACTTGTGTACATTCCAAAGCGAGTAGGTAGATCTGTGCTAAACAATTACCATTACATGTAACGCCATCATCAATTCATCCATTAACATACCGGTACGTGGATGATCACGATATCGATCATATCGCAATTTAAATCAGATTATACTGGCATTTGTTTGTGCAAGTATGAAGATCGTGTCAGAAGAAAGTGAATAGACAAAGAAAGGTCCATCATTTTCAGTCTCTTGACTCGGTTATTTCGCGAATAGGACGCTGGCAGTATTCCATGAGGCCGTAGGTCAAGTAGAATCCGGCCAGTGAAATAACCCGTCAACACGCTGAAACGAGTGCTCCTGGTGTCTCTGTATTTTCACCTTTGTTGATTATAAAATGTGAAAAAGAATTTTGGATACTGGCGTTGGTCATTCAAGGGGATGGCGAAATACATGATTCTTTATTTAAAGCAATGGCACTGTCATATTCCAAGAAATATATAGGCAATTATAGTATCTGTGATTTCCAGGTTGTTTCCAACCATTAGTAATCAACATTATCTTCTTTAGGACCAGGCCTAGCGGCAATGTTCTATGCAGTGAAACCTAAGGCAGATAATCAGGAGTGCAACCAACCACCAACACCAACCGACAACCAGGTCTCCAACAATGGAAGTGGTCCACCATACAACCAAGGCACTGTTGTAGGGTACACATGCAAGGAGGGTTACAGCTACTTGAGTGGGGCAACCGCTACCACATGTAATGGTGGAGAATGGGATCCACCTGATATTGATATTGTATGCATTCGTAAGTAATCACAGTCGTGAGTAGTCAAAGTTAATATGACTGTCTACCTGCTAGGCCTTGAAGTGCCTTGTCAGAGAACAGCTGCCTAAATGTATCAACATTAATTACTATAAACATAGTATATCCCCCTAAAATATCTACAGGCCAGTTAGCAGAACCACCCCCCAACAGAGTACCAGTGTGTTCCACATAAGCCCCTTTAATGTCTAAGTAACGTTACCTAATTCTATTCAATTGTATTCCATATTCATTTTCTATCCCGTACTATTCTTTTATCGTTTGTGTACAACATCGTTTACAGACAGAGAAAGCACACCGAAGGAAGCTGAAATTTCTTCCCCTATTACGGGTATTGGTAACATGGAAGAGTCCACGCGTACCGTCTTAAATGGTAATTCCTAGTTGCAGTTCAAGTTTACAATTTACACATCGTTAATTTATACACATATATTTTCAAATAGTTATGTATTAATTGCAAATCGAAGTCTGGAACACATAACAATGTAAAATGTAATTTTTTGATAATGTCAGAATAAACATTTTAACACAAACATGATGACACACTATGATATGAACACACATTTTAGATGAAGACTCTTACCATTTGGACAAGGCTCGCAATGGTATTGATGGTGGCAACACAGACTTCGTATTGAGGCATCTCCAGAAAAATGGTAATCTATATATTTGAAAAGAGAGTGTAAATCTAATGGAAAATGTGTAAACAATGGACATTCATTAAACTCGTACTTCTAGAAGTATTATACCAGAGGAAACGCTTTGGAGCAGATATGTGGGGTGGTTTGCTAGTGACTAACCATTATCTTATCTATCATTATTTATTATTTTCATTATATTCATTTAGGCACACATTATTCATGTGAGCAATGTTTGATATGACGGCTTGTAACATGTTCCTCTTCATGATTTCCTTTTTAGATTTAAATTCAAACCCAATGGACACAACTGACAAAGCGGATGGTATTAATAACACAATGAAATTAGTGATACCTCTTGTCATCACAGCCTTGGTTCTGCTCATCATGATCATCCCAATCAGACTAATTATCTTATCCTGGAGGAGAAGGCAGAGGAAAACCCCAGATGAATCAGGAGAAGAGGGCATTGATTTAGACAAGTGTGTGGCAGGGAATACAGACTCTGGTGCCGACCCGCCTGTCAGCAGAGCGCAGTCCCCGGAGGTGAAGCAGCAAATGGAGCGGTTGTTTAAAGATGGGTTACAAGCTAATTTGGGGTAGATTTTTATTTTGTATTTAAAGAACCTAATAATGTTCATAGTGTCCATATAAAGATGTCTGTAGTTCTTTAAATCATTCTGAAGACATTTAATGCATAAAATATAGAGGAACCCCTCTCTGTAATAGTGATGGGTCCCCTGGCCTATTTTGTCCATGGTTTGCTCCATATCTTATGGGTTTATAAGTATCAGAATGATTTACATACATCCTTATATGGACACGATGAACGCATCTAAGTTGTTTAAAAGAAAAAGAAAAATCGACCCCAAATTAGCTCCTAACCCATCTTTAACAGTAGTGCATATGAAGCTCCTATACAACGTATGGAGGATATTGAGGAATGGACCTTGGAACTGTCAGATTTGAAATGTCATCATGACATATTATTGATAGCTGGCTTGTTTTGTTGCTGTTAAAGCCCAAAATCCACGGCGGCAGGATCCTGCGTTAAAATGGTTTCGTGGCTCTGCCGCCGCTTTTTCGCCGCCATTTCGCCATGCCGCGTCTTTTTCGCGGCTGTGCCGCCCAAGTCCACAGCGTTACAGGGGCGAAATTGGCGCTGCAGGGCTGCGAAACCATTTTAACGCTGGTTCCTGCCGCCGTGGATTTAGGGCTTAAGTCTTCCCAGACACCAGACGCGATACGAGCCGAGTTGGTTGTTTCCAGCTATAATATAGCTGAGTTGGCTGTTTCCAGCTATAATATTGCTGGAAACAACCAACTCAGCTCGTATCGCGTATTATCATATTATTATCATATGCCACAAAGTGTTCATAATTATGCTATGTGATATGCGTTTGTTGTTTTATTTCCAAAGTTATCCAAGAAGTGTTTATGATTATTCTATACAATATTACCTTGTTTTATCACTATGGTAATCAACGAAGAGTATGCTATGTGCATATTTTTGTTTCATCTCTGCAGTAATTCATGAAATGTTCATAGTCATGCACTGAAAAAGCTATGTACATCGTATTTGTTGTTCTATCTCTATCGTTATCTCTACAGCATTCCACAAAATGTTCATTATTGTTTCATAAATATTTGCTTTGTCTCTACAGTAATCCACAACGTATTTACAATATGATACATTGTACATGTATACATATGTATAGTTTTATCTATACAGTGATTGACAAAAATGCTATAGATTTTTTCTGTTTTGTACAGCTGTGAGAATACTGTGGAATTAAACATTTATATCAGCAGTCCTCATAAATAGAAGTGTCCTGTGTGTGCTGTAGGCCCTAGTAGCAAACACACTATGGCCCCGGACGGGGCCAGACTGTGTTTGCAAATGTGGCCTGCATGGTGTGGGCTAACCGACTGGCTCCCATTGGTTTAGGGCACTGGGCTTTGGTCTGGCCCCGTGCGGACTGCCCATGTTGGGCACAGATCGGGTTTCGGACGGGCTGAAAGCGGGCTCAGATCGGCTTTTGGACGGCCTGATAGCGGGCTCAGATTGGTTTTTGGATGGGTTGAAAGTGGGTTCAGATTGGTTTTTGGACACGCTAGCTAATTTTGTGCCACAGCACCACCTGATAATCATGGGTTTTTTAAATCTATTCAATCATTCCCCAATGCCTTCTTGTATTTGTTGAACAAGATATCCTAGGTCCTGCTAATCAACCCAAGACATTTATAATCATACTCTTCCTACCCAATAATGGAAGTATCAAGCAGGCCAATTATCATCAGGTTTGAGCCATATGCAGCATAGACAAGTGTCTAGGGTGTACATTGGCCTTCAAATCCTAGTTCATACCCACATGGAGCATATGAGACTGTGTTAAGAAAATTGTATTGCCACAGAAATAGTGTCTACACTAAATAGCTGCTTGGAGAACCTTCTTTTCATCATTCAAATATATATAGGCCCCATGCGCGATCGCTACTAGTAGGCACCCAGTAGGCGACAGTTGGCCGAGTCCTCATGTAGAAAGTCTCTAAAATGCATACTCTTTGAACGGCTCTCATATCTTTACTATTTGGAGTATCGTATATTTGAAATATGCTACTGGAAGGTTAAATGCATATGCATCGCCCTGATGCATCAAAACAGATGTATCATCATTCTACATACCCCTCCTGATGCTGAGAAGTTTTCTAAAACTTGAGGCCATGGAGGACATACTGTGTAAATACTGGTTTCGCTCCCACGCCATTAGAGATATAGTCTGAGGACCTGTACCAGTGTAAGCAGGACACCCCGGGCGTCATTTTGAGGTATTACACATGGGGATAGGCCTATTCTAAGTAATTTTCAATAAAAAAATAAGACTTTTTGGGGGAAGTTTTGGCAGGTTTCCTAAGTGCTATATGTATATAGTTGGGGTCATTTGAAATGTATTTTTCTGCTTTATCAGATGGACCAACCATGTATTTGATACATCAAGTGGTGTAAGAGCGAAATAGCATGACACTTCAGGCATCATTTTGAGGTATTACAAGTGGGGACAGCTCCATTGAAAGTATTTTTAGGTAAAAAAATATGTGACCCAACAAGCCAAAAGACCCATCCGCGGGGAATTTTTAGTACTGGCTTTGGCCACCAGGGGGCACCAGCAGGGCTAGAGAGTGCATAATTCAAGTAAAAATGCTCAAGGCTAATTTTTTGTGTAGAATTCAATAGACTTATTGTAATTGTTTTATATTTACTGCAAACATTCCATATTTGGAATGCAAAAAGAATGTTTTCTATGGAAAATTAGCATATGAGACATTTTTTGGTTGCCATGGAAACCATTCCATTACACAAAATGGGAGAAGATTGCCCCGGTTTCTTAAGTATCACATCAGTTACTCAAAACTGAAAACAGACTGTAAAAATTCCTTCTAGAACCAAATTTAGACAAAAAAAATACCATTTTATTAGTTTTTTTATCAATAAAGCTGATTTTTTATAATTATCGCTATCTATTGATGTGGACCAACTAGTTAGTACTAGTATTGATCACCAGGGGGTAGTACCAGCCTTCCCGCCTTGACGCCGTGACGTCACTCCTGGCTGCTACTATTCAAACATGGACAGATAAAATTTTTCTCTTTACTTGTTTACTTCAACTTTCATGTTACTATGTTAATAAATAGGCCGTCTATCCAGAGGCGCGGATCCCAAACAGTTCCTGTGTCGCCTCACTTCCCTTGGATAGATTAATATGGGATGTGATGCTTTTAGAGCTGATCTACCATTTTCAGTTATTGATATGTACCAATCTTTGAAAATCAATTCCCACAAAACTACCAGGAATTTTTTAACTCATGATATCCCATTTTAAAGGGTATGACACCAACTTTAAATACTAATTCCTCCCCGGGTGGGTCTTTTCACTAGCCTGGTCACATATGATTTTTTTTGGCAATTTCAGGCACTTTTTGTCAAATTTTAGAAATGTTAGATACCCCCCCCCCCTCCGGCAAGTCGCGCTGGCTTTTTTATGCTCTAAACAGGTGGCTTTTTTTTTACCCCCCCCCCCCCCCCCCAAGAGGGGTCTAAAGTCTAAATTCTTTTACCCCCCTGGCAAGGGGTCAAAATTGTTTAACCCCCCAAATCCAACCACCCCCCCAGTTGTTAAAAAAGGACCCAGGGGGGCGACTTGAACTGATTTTACCGGGATGTGTGGTCATGGGCCTCAAAGCCCGTCCTATATTTGAGCAGGCTGATCACTTGAAAAATGACCCATAATGGTGCAAACCCTTCATATGTGTGCAAGTTAGTTGAATTACCAGTACCGTAAAAACCTTGGCTATAAGCCGACCTTGGCTATAAGCCGAATGTGAGTTTGGGAGTAAAAATACGGCTTATAACAAAAGTGCTTGAAATTTGTTTTCACTATGTACCTACATTATTAAAACCTCGCCTATAAGCCGAATGGGAGTTTGGGGCTTAAAATTCGGCTAATAGCAAATAAAAACACCAAATAAAATTCGGCTTATAGCCGAGGTTTTACGGTAGTATAGATGAAATGTAAACATGAAGCACTCATCATATTGCATTACTTATTATCCAGTAAATGTCTGTAACTTATCAGTTCACTTTGCTGTGGTATTATAATATGTGCCTCTAGATGGGTAAGAATCGACATGGGCGACACGGCCCCTTTAAAAATTGACACGGGTGACACGGTCCCTTTAAAAATCGACGGACACAGGTATTTCTATAAGGCCCTAGTATCTTCAATATGGATAAAAATCAACATGAGGACCTGGCAATCTTGCTAAAAATCTACATTGCGACACGGCCAAAAAGTTGAGTACCCATGTAGAGGCACTAATATCCTAGTCTATGTAAGATCAGTGAACTTCATACTTTTTCAAAACGTGACATCATGGTCATGCCAACCCCCCTCCCCCCCTTGTCACGTTTTGTCACAAATTTCTGACCCCCCATCCCCCCCTAAGGCGTGACATCATTTATGGACGACCCCAATGAGCTTGAGGAGAGGGGCCAAATTTGTCCAGACCTTATAATAGCACTTTCAAATGGCTCACAAATTTAAACCACTTGACCGATCTGTATCACATAAAAACTGTATTTCCTCTTTTAACAAGTCTATCACTGTAATTAGTTTCCACATGTGCAACAATAATATCTTCAAACATCCTGGGATACCTACTACTATAATCCTTAACAGTGGAAGACATAACTCGCCTGGCAGGCAAATGACTAGTTCTAAGAAAATAAAACTCATCCTTAAAACTACTTGAGCAGTGAAAGATAACCTTGGTGATGTATCAGGTAACATGATGATAACAAGATAAGAAACATAGCCGTTGGATCTTTTAGGAGGTCAATAGTATAATCCAAACAGGGGCACACTGAAAATCCATAAGTTTCAGAGGTTAGTCAGTACTGTTACAGGTTAATTGATTTGTGGCACATAAAAATATTTCAAACTCAAACTCAAACTATCCAGGTTGGTCATAGGGGTATTCTTCCGTCATTACTCGAAAGGACGAACTTATAATTATTAAAAAATGACTATGGCAAAACAATTGCCTTAGTCAAAATGACTCACCCTAGACGGAAATATTCTGGAGAGCTCTGGAGTCCATAAGGTCGTCTTACAGGACGACCCTAGGGTCTTCTAAGTGAATGGCATAGAATCAATGAGCTTCAACTCGTCAAATTGACAACCTGCCAGGTTATCATCCCACAAGACAACCCTAGACTTGTCAAGGTCGTCAAACTAAGATAGTTGATACAGGCCTAGATTAGCCACAGCTGAGGCTCATCATTGCATAAGGGTGGTAGGTCTAGGGTTTTGAATGTATGAGTTTGGTCTGGTTCCAGATGACAAGATTATTTTATCAATTTGTAACCACTTATAGAAGTGATATTTGATACACTAGTGCCACCAACGGTTCACATAATGTAGCACCAAGTCTTTACTGAGGATAGGCTACTCATCAGTAATGGACTGTAGGCATATGTGTGGATCATACCAGTAGCAGGGACATGTTCCTACTTCTACCCTGGTGAATGACAGAAAAGAGGTGTGTTCACTCTACACCTTTCATCTATTTCCTTAATGGTGCCAAAATCATGCATTCTTTACATAATCTTCTGTTTTCCCTAGATACATAGAATTCTCCATATTAACATATAGGTATGTTAATACTCAATATTATATTAAGATATGAATTAATATATTTATTCCCAAGGGTACACATTAATTTTATGCTAGACAATGGCCACCTGCAGGGAAAATGGTGAGTAACTTCTAGACAAGTTTAGGGCTGGCATGTACCAGGTGGAGCTAGTTGGGTTTTCTAACTGAAGAGTTTTGCTTGCCAGCCCCTTCCCTTGCCAAATTGACAAGGCTGTGCCAGGTTTGCCGACTCTGGATTTTTTCTGTGTAATACGCATAAAATGAAAATACTATGGTGTTTGTTTTTTACTAACCTAACAGTATTGACTAACATAGATTGATCATATAGGGAGGCGGAAAACGACTGAGAGACCCCTAGTCATATTTTGGCTGTCAATATACACCCAACCTGTTTGTCAATGTTGTCAGGTTAGTCCTGGCTGTGTCTCACCAGATCGGGCCAATGTTACAGTCTTTGACATGGTGCCATCTTTGACCAGATGGCATCTTTGACCGGGCTGCCATCTTTGACCGGCTTGATAGAAAATGGTTTATTATGGGCAGATAGATATTCAAGTTGAATGAAATTAATAATTTAAAGTGTTATAACATCCATTAACTTTGTCACCCCATTCATATCTTCATCTGCCCTAAACAAACCGTTTTTTGTCAAGCCCGATTGGCCCGATCTGGTGAAAAACAGCCTTCTGTGAACCTGCTCTATCTATCAAACTTACTAACTCACCGTAGTCTTTCCTTTTTCATGCATATTAGGAGTCATTTTGACTAAGGCATTAGTTTTGCCATAGTAATTTGTGAATATAAGTTCGTCATCTTAACTAATGTGCCTATGACGAACCTGGGATAGCCACTTCTGACTAACCTCTTAAACCTATAGATTTTCTTTGGAGACCTGTGAGGATAGTATGTTTATAGTTTATAAGAAATGGCCGAGAGTTTTCAAACATTAATGAGTGTTTGTTTACATTTTGAATCTTAAGAGTCTTATATACACCTTGTTCAGACAGAAAACCGTTATTAATACATGTATCTATGGAGACTATCTGAAAAGGGTAAACAATGCTATCAAAATGAATTTGAAAAGAATTAGGTACCCATATTATTCAAGTATCCAACTGACACCAAACGTTTCCAGCAATAAGCTCCGATTTTTATAAGGAACCAACATTTTGAACCAATGGCGGTTAGGTATGAATATTTTCCTTATTTTGAAACTGCTTGAACAAGTGTATTGGAGTGATACTATCGATATCTGTAACACAACGTGGGAAAATGTAACATTACGGGGATTTAGTGTTATTTCCAGCCACTAGGGGGCACTAACAGTGCAGAGCTGTGTCAATCTCTAGTATTGAATTTGAGAACTTTCTGTCACTTCTCCTTCTCTGATTTTGATCATCTATATACCAAAATCCCCATGGCCTCCTCTCCCCATTAAAAGTAGTCAGATGTTCCGAAATCATTTAATACTACCTGAAACTACTGCTTACTTATTTAAGTTAGATATACCTGATATGAGGATAATCTCTGTTACTGTTCTGATGCACAGGAATAGTTAGTAATGGGTGTGATGACATGTTTATTTTTGTTTACACAAGAGGCTATGATTTTCAAAATAGGACAAGGAGACTTAGTACAAGATTCCCTGAGATGAAATACCCTGTTGCTACATTTGGTGGTGCCACCTAATCTTTGTGTAATGCCCTAAATTTTCCCACGTTTTAGCACAGATTCTGATTCTTCCTGCCATAATCAAATGTCTTTGCCAGTGTAAGTCGAATCTAGTTATATCCTGACCTCGAGACAATCTATACTTTCGAAAACACTATTGACAGTTCGAACTGTCAACAGTAGAATGGGGTCTTCTTATTGATAGTTCAAACTGTCAATACGAGAACAAAATTCCCTTATTGACACTTCGAACTGTCAATACCAGGAACGAATTCTCTTAAGAGACAGGGTAATAAGAGATTATTTTTCTCTTATTGACAATTCCAATTTAGATGTCTTGTGTGGTCTCTCTGGGTCTCCATCTTCTTCGTCGTGTTTACAGCTAATACCAGTCAGGCAAGAAGTCCCTGTACTGGCATCATGTGTTTAATGGGTGAGTAAGATATTGGTTGTACATATGCATCTCTTTGTTTAACAACATGGGGTGGTGGCAAAATGGTAAATATATCGCCCACCCCCTCCCCCACCCTACCCCACCCTCCCCTGCCCTGACAGGTCAAGCATGCAAGCCCCTAGATTGGCTGTAGAATACACAATATCCTGTTTGCCTGAAAATGCTATAACTATCCATAAAGAAGGGGATTAGCCAACAAGAGGGACCAGTATGTAATAGCTCACAATTAATCGTCTACAGGTTCATTGAGGAGGACCTATCCAATCCCCTCAATATAGACTGTAGTGAGTTATTCATTTGTCATTTCAGGATGTGGTAGCCCTCCAGCCTATGGGGCAGCACATATACATGTAGTCCCAGAAGAACATGGTTCAACTTATCCAATCGGATCACAAATACGGTACAAATGTGAGGCAAGATACCCGCCAAGTGGTGGATCAGGGTTGTCTGTGTGTGGACAGGACGGCGCATGGAAAATACCTACATTGATTTGTAGAGAACCCCGACCTCGTATGTATACTATCAATACATTGGTTTCAGTTTCTGTATGATTAACCATGAATAGACAATCATGATAATTCGGCGTATATAATATTTATAATATTACAATCACAGAGGGGGATCCAGAGGGAGATTCCTGGGTGTTCAGACACACACACCCTCCCCCCGACTTTCATTTTGGAATTGATTTTTTTCTAATTACTTAACGATTTTTAATATGTTTGTTGTTTTTTGAGTAATTTAGGGCCTACATTATTTTATTTTATCCAGAAAGTACATCAACGGAAGCTGATATGTCTTCCACTGTTAAGGATATAGATCACATGGAAGAGTCCACACTTACCTCAGCACTTACCAGCTCAAATGGTAATTCACTTTTACAGTACAAATTTATGATTTAAATGTACGTATGATTTTAAATTAAAAAAATTAAATTGAATAATCATGATCATTTCACACCATTATAGGTTTCACCAATGATATTTTATGTACTAATTTTGAGCATAATTGCCCATTATCGATAGGTACTTTTGAATCATTGTGTAATAAATTCTGTATCTTAGGAAAAGACTTACATGAATTGTCTGAATAAGCATGCTAATATACACACATGGTGACAAACTGTGAACACTACTTTTAGATGTGGACACTTACTTGAATGATACTAATGGTGGAAATGCGTTAAGCAGTCATCAGAAAAATCGTAATCTATCTTCTTTAAAAATTGAAAAAGGTGTACAAAATGTATATACATTAATCTGATACTTAATTATAGAAGTAGTATACATGAGGAAACGCTTATGTTTGTTAGTGAGAGAGTCACTTATCATTATCTTGAATAATAATATTCATTTCTACGCACATAATTATGTAACTAATGTTTGATTTGTAGCCTTGTAACATGGTCCTCATTGTGTTCTCATTTTTAGATTCAAATTCAGAACCAATGGACACAACTGACAAAGGGGGTGGTATTGACAACACAATGAAACTAGTGATAGCTCTTGTCATAACAGCATTGGTTCTACTCATCATGATCATCCCAATCAGATCTTTTATCCTATCCTGGAGGAGAAGGCAGGGGAAAACCCAAGATGAATCAGGAGAAGAGGGCATTGATTTAGACAAGAGTACGACAAGAAATAAAGACTGTGATGCCGACCCGCCTGTCAGCAGAGCGCAGTCTCCGGAGGAGAAACAGCAAATGCAGCGATTGTTTAACAGTAGTGCATATGAAGCTCCTATACAGCGTTTGGAGGATATTGAGGAATGGACATTGGAACCATCAGGTTTCGAAATGTCATCATGAGGGGAGCATGGATCGGGGGGGGGGGGGAGTGCCCATGTCACATGTCAATATGTCAATAGGGACTATGTCAATAATTATGTCAATATGTAAAAATGTATAGCGGGAACATAGAGGACGGCTAACACACATATATATTTAACACACTTCAATGGCCTAACTTACACATATTACTAGACCTTTTTAGGGTATCCTATCCTATCTAGGCCATTCAGAGTGGCCTGCCACAGCGCGGACAACTAGCTCTTTCCCCTCGCTTCCTCTCCTTCCACTCCTGTCCTATTCATGGTTAATTGGCTCCAATAACCATAGATATCTTCATACCATTGGAAGGCTATGGTTTCGGTCTACAATATATAAAGTTTCTGCAACGATTTGAACAGGTTGAGTAGAGGTTATAATTATTAGAATGAGTAAGTGGGAACTGGGAAGTGTCTGCTGCCTGTAGAGCACCCACTTTTGGCACTGCAAATTGAGAGCTCTGCACAGACACTCTGTGGGAGAATGACTATTATGCTGGGGTTATCTTATTTGATTAATTTGGAAATGACTGCATTGGAAAGCCACGATATAGACCTACATTTAATGATGTCACACCCTTTCCTCAGATTTCTAGAATCAGAGCTACAGTAAAATCATTTCTAAAGTATATCAAATCACCTTTACATTTTAGGAGGCTAAAAGTGTGTGACCACGCATTTAAATTCCATATATGTCTAGCAGGCCTATATACTGTCCAAAAATCAAAATGAACCGATGAATTTAAGTCAGCATAATACACAGATTTTTGGTGCAATCCTTTCTGAGAAGCAGTACATTCCCTATGTAAGTCACCCTTCACTGCACCTGGATCACCACCACCTATCCTACTCTGGCAGGGGAGGGCTATTTCTGACCCAGTCCACTGAATGGTAAGATAGGGTCCTCCTGTCCTGTCAAAACCCCTTACTTTCTGCAATGAAAAATTGATTTAAAATGGTTCTAGTTATGCTAGAGCTACAATTCTACCAGCATTCTTTTAGTTAAGATTCTGCCTATCTATCCTGCATGACAAATCAACCTTTTCTGCAGTCGATAGAAATTGTCTGAACACCCTAGGGCCTATCCTATTTTATTTCATGGTGAATACTGTCCATCAATGTTAAACCTATGGGAGGGCCGTATGTGACTCAAGGGTTGAATAACCCTCGGCCGTATTGCACGCTGTGGCCGTAGGCCTATTGCACGCTCCCAGTGGTCGCCAGTGGTCGCCATGGGGTCGCCATGGCGTTTCTAGGCTACGGAAGGTCACGTGACTTGTACGGAATTCAAAATGGCGGCCGACGGAGGTAAACAAACGCCGCGGAAGTAAAGAAACATTGTGGAAGTAAAGAAACATAGACTACATATCTATTTTACATCGATATACCCTGAAATAAACACAGAGCGGCACTTAAAAGTGCCCTCTTCACTGGTTACTGCACTTGTGGTGATTGGGCCGTATTGCGGCCCAATCACCACTCGTGCAGTAACCAGTGACTCAGTGACTTTAGCGTGCAGCTCTGTCTATATATGAGGACACAGAGCTTGGCCCCACTTGGGTGAATGTTTGTGTCACTCATGGCAGTGGCGGATCCACCTCCAGGAATTTTGGAAAGGGGGGGGGGGGCGCTGTACCTACAGCATTGGGGTTGTTGGGCCATCTAAATTAAAATGTACAGAAACATATGGGGGCGCGCGCCCCTTGCGCCCCCTCCCCCTGGATCCGCCCCTGCATGGACAGCTCGCTGCCCTCAGATGTAGCGCGCCAAAGAAGGGGAACTCTGCTCGGAGACTGGCTCCTGGAGAGCGTAGCAACCTTGACCCTTCACCTTGACCCCGACAATCCCAACTGTGACGTCATTTGCGGCCATTTCGACCGGGAAACCCCTTCGCGAAGGTTGTTCTGCACATCTGAGCACAAAACAGGTTCGTTATCTTCATATTTGTAGCTAACTTTACCATTTACACCATCGAAACAGTGATGTTCGTGTGCTGAATTGATTATAGCACAATTTGAGCATCTTTACCAGTTGTTTTCGCTTGGAAATCAAGTTTGCATCTGGTCTGCTCGGCTTATGCAACTTGGCCAACTCGGTCACTCTCATGCAGTCTCATTCATTCGCCGATGGATTTCATTTCATTCACCAGTTTCAAATGAGCACAACAAATTAATAAAACCTTATTAGGGCGGATATTCTACCCGTGAGTGATCTAGTGGCGATTCTCAACATGCCTGACAAGGAATTACCGTGACAACAGAGGCGGTAGAAAAAGAGCATGCCACAGCCCGGCACAGGCACAGGCCACACAAGTGACAAGTCACGTAGACCATTCCGGTAGTACTGTACATTCATCTGACTTGATCATGTTGGAGATCATGTAGCCTGTTAACATTAGTCTAGACGTGGAGACACTGTGACGTCAATGCCTGTGTTTGGCCTCTTACAGAGTGACGATTGACGTCTAATAACAAGGGGGAAAATTCTCGATCCAGTCAAGCCACTCAAGGTGGTGTTGCCAATCTACCGGTACTAGATTCTAAAATATAAAATCATAAAAATGGGTTACAAAATCAAATGTTAAATTACTAAACGTATATGTGTATCTATCATTGCATGAATGCCTATACCTACCCCCTGGGTTGTTTTTGTTTGTTTTGTTTTTTAAAGGGGGGGGGGGGTCAAAATATCACACCCCTGCATTTGGCATGATTTGCCTTTCCCAATTTGGGCAGTTACCAGGCTACAGTAGCCAGTTACTGGCTTTCTACTGACACCTAATTTTTAATCCGAGCTTTTTCAAGTTTTGTGTTTCATGGCAGGAGAGGGAGCAGTATCATTAGGCACTGTGATGTAGATGTAAATAAAGTAGGTAGTCTAACTGAGAAGAAAAATGTTTTATCAGTAAGGTTATCAAATGACACGGTCCATGTCGATGTTATTCAGTTAGATAGCAGTCTACCTTTGGCCAGACTGTAGTGGGTATGCTCATTCCTATACTATTTTTTTGAACAAATTTAAACTTTATTGACCAGATTTGAAAATAAAGTACAATGTATGACATACATGTGTTCTCTTCTCCTTTCATCATGGATAACTCTTTCGTAATAAATATTACGCGTTGTGTAATAGCAATCGGATTACTATATTCAGTCAATAAGTTTATGATATACACCGTCAGGTAAACCTGTTTAGATGGTGCAATCATCATATAAAGTGTACATAACAATATAAAAATAACAAGTCTTTGTAGGAAAATGATTTCACATCTTGTCAGCATTAATGCGTCTTACATTGAGATAAACCCCCCGAAAAAAAGAAGAAAAAAATCACTTCTGTACAAGTCTATTGAGTCTAAAACATATTAGATACCGGGTAGTTTTGGAATAGTATTTTCAAGAACATCTTTCATTTTTTTCTTGAAAGTATCGACACAAGCAATACTTCTCGTGGGAACATCAAGGGCATTCCATCTCTGGCCACATTTAACTAGTACTGAACGCTCGTAAGATGCACATTTAATGATAGAATATTTTAACACAGGTGCACTGGATAACCGAGTAACCCTTGGTTTTTTATACAGATATCTTTCCATAGTAGACCTTTTAAAGGCATACATTTTAATGTGAAATTCACGTCTGTGTAGTAGCATAGGTAGCTTAGCTTTGGCATGTACTAACTCCGTAGGGGTTAGTATATGGTCATGAAAACAAGTCTTTAAGCATTTATTTTGAACCCTTTGCAGTTCTTCCAGTAAGTCGGCACTGCCTCTATCATATAATACATCACAGTAGTCTATGACTGGAAGCGCATGGGTCTTGTAGACTCTTAACAATGACTCTTTAGATAAGGAGTCACGCGACCGATACATCAAAATCGACTTAAATCTAAGATTTTTTATCAAATTTCTAATATGCATAGAGAAATTCAATTCCTCATCAAGGATTACCCCAAGGTATTTGTAGGAGACAACATTTTTCAGATCTACGTTATTTAGTTTAATTTTGGGTTTTTGAATTCTGTTTAATTTAATCCTGGAGGCAAAGGTCATAATTTTAGTTTTAGATTCATTCATGGTTAATTTATTAATTGCAGTCCAATTTAGAAAAGAGCCTAAAGCTGTGGTTAGTTGATCAGATAGAGTGTTTAGATTTTTACCAGAAACATATAAGACCGAATCATCAGCATAAAGTAAAGTTTTATGTTGATCAAGAGGTGAAATGCAATCATTTATATACAATAAAAAGAACAAAGGGCCTAATATTGATCCCTGTGGAACGCCACAGGTGAGAGGTAATATGTTAGATTTAATATTATTAGCTACCGTACATTGCTGTCTCCTAGACAAATAGTTTTCAATGACCGTCAAGGTTCTGTTGCGAATACCATACTGCTCTAATTTTTTCAGTAATATAGAGTAATTTACGGAATCAAACGCTTTCTTTATATCTATAAATGCAGCTAATGTAATATTCCCTTTATTTCTATGTTCTAGAATATCGTCTACTAAAATACTAATCGAGTCAAGAGTTGATTTATTTTTTTGATAACCCCCCTGATTTTTCGACAAAATTGAATTTAATTCTAGGTGGGTAGATATAGCAGTATGTATAAGTCGCTCTAGAACCTTGCCGGGTACAGGTAACACACTAATAGGCCTGTAATTCGAAACATTAGTAAGATCACCACCCTTAGGAAGGGGGGTCACCGTAGCAATCTTCCAAGAATCAGGGATTTCTCCTGTCGAGATGCACAATTTAATTATTCTAGTAAAACGTACAGGATTTTTAATAACTGCCTCCTTAAATATATTAGTAGGTAAGTATTCGATGGCAGACGACTTAGAAATGTCTATGTCTTTGACACAAGATATAATATCATCGTCTGAAAAATCTAAATCAGGCATGTCATTTTGACAGCGTTCGCCCATAAACTGAAAAGGCACATTATGTTTGTCTGCGAGTTTAGGACCAATCTCAGCAAAATACTTATTAACATACGCACTTGCATTTTCATTAGATACAGGAGTAGCAGCCTCGTCAACTAGATTCACAGATTTAGTCATATGTTTACTGGAGGGTAAAATGTCTTTCAGGATTGACCAAAATTGTTTAGAGTCCTTAAAGTGGGTTTTACTTAAGTTATTATAATACTTATTTCTAGCTACATCATTTTCTAAATTCACTATATTTCTAAGTTGACGAGCTCTATGCCAAGTGACAATACACTTCAGCCTTCTGGCCTCAGCTAACAGATTATTTTTATCATTAATTCTTTCCAGCAGATAATTAGACATCCATGGATCTGGTTTGTCCTTGACTTTAAATTCACGGACTGGACATTGCTTATCTAACATACGTTTTAACATATTCACATACACATTCCAGCACTCAGAAGCGGTCTGACATGTATTAAAATAGTCCCAGTCACAGGCTTCAACATCTAACAAGAATCTAGCGAGGTCGAAATTTTTATACGAGCGTCCTTTAAATTTTTTAAAGGTAGGCTTTACACGCACATGTTTACGTATTAGGTGTACCGGTAAGTGATCTGACAAATGCAAATTTAAAGGACCACTGGAAATTATTTCATAGCAATTTGTAAAAATTAAATCTATACACGTATTTGTGCCAGAGGTAGTCGTTATCTCATTAATTAACTGAATTAAATTGAATTGATCAAGAGTCTCGTACAGTAAGTTCTTTTCAGCTGAATTTGCCAGGACATTCACATTAAAGTCACCAAGGATAAATACATCATAGTCACTCAGATCAGGAATTTGAAGCAATAAAGCTTTCATAATATTACAAAATTCATGTACCGATCCCTGGGGCGGCCTATATACATTACAAATAATAGATTTCTTACCGGTACCTTTGACAGAGAGAAGCCATTGAACCTCTATGTCGTCTGTGCAACGATTTAACAGTTTGAATTTATCAATAGAACAAGAAATATTCTCGTCCACATGAGCACATAAACCTCCACCTCTATATACACTGATCCTATCTGATCTAAATAAATTATACTTGGGATATGTGTAGAGGCAGTCCTCGTCTGTGTCATTAAGCCAGGTTTCGGAAAATAAAATTATGTCAATATTAATATTAACTAACTCTGTCTTAATGGCAGTCGTTTTATTACGTATGCTTCTAGCATTTAAATGGACCAGAGAAAACCCTTTTTTAAAATTTGGAACTTCACCCATTGGTCCAAAAAATTTCACTATTCCAATAATGTGTGGTCTTACCAGGACCATATCCACATGGCAAACCTGCACAATTCAAGTCGAGATTCAAAATACAACAAAATTTATAAATCCCCAAACCCCCTATTGAACCCCCCTGCCTAGGCGTACGGCTCTTATGGCCACCCAGGCTTGTATTTGATAGCGGCATGATGTGGCTTTTTTTGCTCCAAGCTTAACTTAATATATACTTGTAAACATACTCGAAAATATGCTTACACAAATCATATGTATGGGGTGGATAGGCCCAACTAGGTACAGTAAAAATAAAATAAATAAGTTTTAGACACGTCTGTCCATGGACCTGAGTCACCACCTAGACCTCTAGCAGGTACATAAATACAAAAATATTATTTTCAAAAAAAATATAATTTGAATGTAATGCCATGAGACCTTTACACATTGTTAGACTAGCCGACAACACACTAATATTCGTCAAAAATTTAATTCAATCAACATATAAATATAATTTGAACGTAATGCCATGAAGACCGTTGCTTATAATAAGTCAAGCTGACTTCACTCTAATACTCATCTTCAATTATTAAATACCGGGTATTACAAATATTAGTTTACAAAATAATATTAAAATGCAATACAATGAGACTTTTACCCATAATAGGTCTAGATGACAGCACACAAATATTCGACATCAAATTCTAGATAGAGGGGTATTTTAATATTAATTTTCAAAGAAGAATATAGAGACTTTTGTACAAAATACGTCAAAGTGATACAAGTCGTGATCGGCAAAATACATAGCAAGTAACCTGGACTAAGTTGTAGGCCTACCGGTACATGAATCATGCATTCATATTGGATTGACATTCTATCCCTCAAAACTACTAATACATGTACAGCACGAACATACCATAACAGATTTGAATATCATAGAGTTTCCAGAACCAAAGTTTGATTAAATTTTACCGGTAGTTATTGCATCAAGATATTATTAATTATTTTTATTTTTAATTATTATTATTTTTAACCTGAGACTACAGAGTTAATTTGACATAAAAATAAATACTTTTCAAACAAGTGAAATAATTTGATTAATTAGTGGATAGATTTACAATACGGTATGGACGTATCAACAACTTTCATGATGATTTTGCGCCGAGCTAGACATTTTCAAAGTTCAGTCCGTATCAGGGGTTGTTGGTGGCGGGGCCTCAACTGGAAGAGTCTCGTCTTCAGGTTTCTCTTCGTCTTCTCCCTTGTCTTCTTCTTCGCCTTCTTCGCCATTTTCAGGTTCGTCATCTGATTGTGGGTCGTCAGCTGGTTCATCGTCATCTGGTTGGCTCGCCAGGTCGTCATTTTCGCCAGGAAGAGGAGCATTTTCTCTACGTATCCTTTCAAGGATTAGACCATGTAAGTTGGCTGAACGCAGGTTAGCCTGTGTGCAGTGTCTTGCTTGCCCGAGGTGAAATCCGGCTCCCCATACAGGATGGAAGCTGGCTTCGTACAACCTTGCGTCCTTAGTATTCTGGAGGTACTTGTTCATCTCAGGCTCACCAAATTTGATCTTGTTGAAGTGTAGTAGATACCTTTCAGCATCTCTAGACCATTCTTGGTTTGTCGCTATACGCTTAGCCTCAGACATCATCTCAAAGGGGCAGGTAGCAGCCAGGATTACGTCACGCGCCTTTTTATCGCCACATATTTCAGCCTTCTTGGCCTGGAAAGCTTGCTCGACACTGTTAAATGTAACTCCCTCGTCCTTGATAGGGCACTGGTATAGATTAGACAGCCTGTTGTAGGGCGATCTGAATAAAATACCGTCCGGGGTATCAGTGGTTGTGGCCATCTCCATTGTGAGGTGCGGGGAGGGCAAGTTTTCCAATTGATGATGCTGGTATGACACTTTGTTTAGTATCAAGGCTCGTTGCCGAAGACGACAGTCCATGTTGTTGGCTTTCGCCAGGAAGAACATTGCACGCAGATCACCAAACTGCCTACGCTCTATCTCTGTAAGTTCATCACCAATAGAACATCCAAACCAGTACCTATTGTCTTTCAGGTTATTTAGCGACTTCATGAGGCCAGATTTGATATTTGGTCTATGTAACACCACCCGAATCGTGCGACATTTGATCTTTCGATGGGGATCGCCATGTTGGTTGTTGTTGTTTTGACGCTGCGCCACTCCAAGTCTCTCTGCGGATTCAATCTGCTCGACCCCCCATGGAACCTTAACGTCCTTGAACAACCGCCCTAGAATGTTATATAGATTCTCCTGTGGGTCTTCAGGGCACCCCTCAATAATAAATACCTTCTTTTTATCTAAGGCATCCATCTTTTCAAGCCTGTTGTCGTGCTTCGTGAGGAGTCTGGTCTGGGCGAGAGCGGTGTCAGAAATCCTTGACAGTGCAGTCTCAGTTTCTTCCATGGCCTTTGTGACACCAGTCAATTCATCCTTATGGCCGTCCAGTCTGTCCAATATAGCATCTAGCGACCTTGTTGTTTTGGCGTTGGTCTCTGTGATCCCAGTTAACGTATCATTTATTTTTTTCAAAGTCCCCTCGAACCCGAGAGTCTTTTTTTCTTGGGCTGTCACACGCCGCGCCAGTTGGTTGACGGCACAGACCACGTCCGCGGTAGTGGCTCCCGCCGGCAGTAAGTCATCTTTTCCTCTATTTGGGGTCTTTTTCACAGTTTTGCTGGCTTCTGCCATTCTAAATGGCTGCTTGATACCTTTATAAAGGTGTGTATCCAATGTACTCGAGTTCCAATAAGTTTAACTATTAAATATTCCAAATATAATGCGGAGCTGTCCGAGCACGATCTTAGCCTTGTGACGCCATTTTCCTTCCTTGATACTATACTGCTTGGACTATTAAAGAAAATTGATACTGATAGTGATATGACTTGCAAACATACCCAACCTACCAGTACTTTCAAAGCTAAAACCCGATTACCGGTAGGCCTAGGCCTAGTGGGGATTCAATTCAAAGCTTTCTTTGGTACAAGTCATGATGTAGGTTCCTTATACAGAGGGATTCTAGATCTAATGAGGTGTCGGGGTACATACCAGGTAAATTGTCCTTGTGACATAATAAACTTAACCGCTCAACGGGTGAGTTCGTGGAGGGAAAGCTCATCTTAACCAAGACCAAATATAACCACTTAATAGAAGGTTCTAGAGCAGGATTTAAAGCTTCAAAAATTCCTAATCATTAAGAATAGTAAATCTAGCAACCAGACAGGGATGTGACTTCTACCATTGAAGGATTTCCTACGATTTCAGTCCCCAAAAGTTATCAATCGTGATATTTTCAGATCTATAAAAAAGTATTGACATTTATGGGGCGGGGGATCTTTGGTATTTTGAGGGAGATCAAGAACCACATAGCTCGGCATCATCCAATTTCCTATTCAATTGTCAAAATGAAATCACATCCCTGGACCAAATTAGCTACAACATTGATAAATTGTCACTTGCCTTGATTCAATGATTAACAATTACTGTGTGTTTGTTACAGGTTAACATGTCTAGAGAACCGCCACCACATCCTCAAATAAACTACCATGAGGAGTCACATGCAGAGCGGCTCCGGAAAAAGGCAGAGGAAGCACCTTTCGTCCCAATAGGTGAGGAATTAATTAGGCTTCATATTTTGGAAAGTTCACGCTAATCTACTCTTTTGATGTTAAAATGTTATGTTGGTATGTTTCTCTCATTTATATCTTCAGCATTGGCTGATGTTCAGTGACTGGTGCCAATACTAGTCATCGGCAAGATAACCGTATTGATGAAAAGGAAGGGTCATTTTCAACAGATATCACCAGGGTTCCCACCCGTCAATTAAAAGTCAATTAAGTTTTATTTGCTTTAAAAATCAGTTAAAAACTGACTTTTTGTCGAGGACTGAGTGGCAGCTCTGTGTGGAATTTATGGTACTAAACGTGTCAAATAAAATAATTATTTCTCATGTGGAAAACAGTGGGAACCCCTTATTGACCACCAACACCTGCCGAGAGGTAAGGTTATAGACCTTTAGTTCTTTGGAACTCGTTACAAAAAAAAAACCGTTTTCACAAAGATCTACTTGGTCATCAGCAAGTTGGGAACAATCAAATTTGAAATATGCCATTTCTCTTTCTAGGTATTGCCGGTATGCTGGGCGCTATTGGATGGGGAATTTACTCGTACAAGAAGCGTGGAAATATGTCGACATCGGTCTTCCTCATGCACCTCCGAGTCAAGGCACAAAGCATGGTTGTGGGAGCTATGGCCCTGGGTGTAGGCTACTCCATGTGTAAAGACTATGTGTTCAACAAGGACAAAAAGGACGACAAGAAAGAGAAAAATGGCAAGAATGGAAAATCGGCAAAAGGAGAAAATGGCGGCTGATTGATTTAGTTAGTCTAGCTACTTAGGATTTTCAATGTTTAGTTTGGATTTTATAGGCTATTTTATTTATAGTGATTGTGCATTCTCACCAAACTGAATGTCTCGCTTGATACATCTCGTAAAAAATACTGCAAATGTTAAGTGATAATCTGCTTAGTTTTATAATCAGAAAAATGCATCGCTTGAAACACAGTAATAGAAAAAGAAAAAAAAGTTGATATGCTTATCCGTAATCACACTATGTGTAGCGGGCTACACAATCAAAAGTAGTTGGTATACTGTTCGTAGGTTGTCTACATTCAAATGAGAGCCAAAATGTTTCCCATAAATTCATGCTACCGTACATAAATTGAGTCAAAATGTTTCCAGATTCTTCCAAATGTTGGTATTTAATAAGTTTTATGCATAAAAAAGAGTACAAAACTGTGAGATATATGTACAATAAGAAATAGGAATGTCACGCTAAAGTTGACGAGGGCAATGCACATCCTGCTAAGCATGATAAGTGATATCTGCGTGAACTACCTGTGACTATTAATGAATGATCTCTCTATTCCACGATATTGCTATAACTTGTATCCAAATACAAGGTGTGTCAAATTTATTTCATATATAAAAATACAAAATTAACTTCGAGTGTGTCTTTATTCAAAAATAGAGATTGCTATACAATTCATGCAGAAAACAAGTGGGTACATGTCAGACTATTTGTTCAGTAAGTCTTTGGTCTCGTCAGGGTGAACCTCTACATCAGTCATCTCCTGTTTGTTGCCTCCCACCATGAAGGGTTTGGCCCAGTCCTGGATCTCACCCTGAGCAAATATAACGTAGATAATGGCGCCGACGGTGTATATAGCCGCCGCCACATAGAACACCACCTGCCACTCTTCCTGGGTGCTCTGTGTAATAGGGGAAAGTAAGGCACTTAAGTTAGGGAGTGGTCATGTACAGTCAATCCTCACTTACTCGAATTTGGAAAATTCAAGGGAAAATGTCTGAGGAAGCAAATTATCCGAGGAAATAATTTAAAAAAACAATGGAATATATAAAGCGTCTGTCTGAAGAAGTGAGGTATTGGAGGTAATAAATGTCCGAGGAAGTGAGGGTCGACTGTATATAAAATTTAGACAACTTGATAGTACAGTAGACTGTTAGCCAACAGTCTTGGAAAATGTGTTATGTCTACGATAAGTTCTTGGGTATAAGCCTAATGTGTGTATCAGCCCCTAACTTTGACAAATCCTATTTATAAGCATAACAGGGGGTCCGAAAATTGTGAATTTAGTACTGTAGCATTCTTAGGCCTTCTACCTGAGAATTTACGGTATTCAAATTAGGGTTAGGTAATAACTTGTCAGGATAGCCTTCAGGAGTTCATGTAGTAGGGTCTGTCGTCAAAATTGTGTTACATTTTGAAGAAGATATTTGGACCTAGTTGGGGGGGGATCTCTGATTTATCTCAACAATAAGAAAGGCTTACATTTAACTAAATTCACTACCAAATAACTTATACAAATGAACGTGTGTGTACTCACATTTGGTGTTAGGATAGCCACAAAGTATGGTGCCAGTATACCCGGTAGGGTGGCACAGGTGTTGGAGATGCCAAACAATGTACCGGCAAAAGGAGGCGCAATATCCACATGGTTTACCATCTGTCCTGAATACTGAAGATACAATGGAAAAGCAAAAGTTATGTTTTTCAAATTCTTTATTGCCAGATTTTGTTTTGGTCCGGTTTATTATTATATGTGCAGAGTGCACCCCTGATACAAGTAAAACTGGATTTGCTGAATTAAGGGATTCTATCATGCTATCCAACACCATTTGGATTTAATTTAAAAAAATAGAAATATATGGGACTATACCTGGAAACCGCTGAGGCCTATACCAATGGTGAGAAGTGCCACTGCCACATACGGAGTGCTACAGTCTATGTAGCCTGTGATGATGAGGAACACACCTGGTAACACCATACCTGTATAGAGGGGAAATAAGGCATACTGATAAAACGCTGATAGTTCAAGCTGTACAGTAAAAACAGGGGGATGGGGAAACATGCGTCTAAATTTTGAAAGACAGTTAAAACGGGGGAAATTTTAGATAAGCACTGAATGATTTTAAGAAAGAAAGTCATTTAGTGAAAGCTGAAATAGTATTTGGAGTGCAAGATAAGGCTGGATTCTCAGTGATCCAAGATTGTGAGGCGTACCCAAAGCTGAATGTAGAGGGCCCCAGTCCTGACCCTAAACTCTACAGCTGTATAAAATCAGAGATGCCATTTCTCAGACTTTTGTAAGAAATCCTACTCTTTTTTTTCTGGAATTTCTGTATTAAATCATGTCAATTTCCTACAGAATGTTGACCAGAATTGTAAGTTTTCCTACTTTTTGTAAACGATTGAGTGGCATCTTTGATCAATACTATATACGCTAAAGAGACATTCATTATTAACCAGTTTCCCTGGGGGGAAAACTGGTTAAATTTAGCTGCTACGGCCCTTTGCCTTAGCCGTACCATCCATTCACTTTGCATTGGGCAGTGATCAAGGGTCCAAATGTGCATCAGCTCTATACCCGGTGGTTCCTTAGTCAGGCCTCTTCAGCCCTAGCCCTATTTTGAGTGGCCCTTAGCTCCCCGTCCTCCAGTCGTACCTGTGTACGGATTCCTGCCCCATTGCCCTCAGTGTTAAAGGTCCTAGCCCCCTACCTGCAATAGTTATATGCTTGATTGCTGTTGATAATCATGGCCAGAGCCCCCCCCCCCCCCCCCCCCCCCAGTTTTAGTAGTGAGCCGGGTATTGGCGCTGCTAGCAGAGGGTCTGATCCCGACCAGTGCACAGCCTACTGCGTGCCGCCCACCCCCATGTGTTAGTAGTGAACGGGTATTGGCGCTGGTAGCAGAGGGTCTGATCCCGACCAGTACACAGCCGACTGCGTGCCGCCCACCCCCATGTGTTAGTAGTGAACGGGTATTGGCGCTGGTAGCAGAGGGTCTGTTCCCGACCAGTACACAGCCGACTGCGTGCCGCCCACCCCCATGTGTTAGTAGTGAACGGGTATTGGCGCTGGTAGCAGAGGGTCTGTTCCCGACCAGTACACAGCCGACTGCGTGCCGCCCACCCCCATGTGTTAGTAGTGAACGGGTATTGGCGCTGGTAGCAGAGGGTCTGATCCCGACCAATATACAGCCTACTGCGTGCCGCCCACCCCCATGTGTTAGTAGTGAACGGGTATTGGCGCTGGTAGCAGAGGGTCTGTCCCCACAATATACCTTAATCTCCTAAGGGAGTGGTCATTTATTATCAACAGGGGGGGGGTGGCAAAAAAATTTGGACCCCTTGACCGGGGGGGGCAAAAAAATTTGGACTCCTCTTGGGGGGGGGGGGGGCAAAAAAATTTAACCTGTTTTGAGCCAAAAAGCCCGCGCGTTACTATGCTTCAAAGGGCCCGCGCGCGAGCCGATTTTCGACCCTAAGGGGGGGGGGGGGTAAAAAATGTTGACCCCTTGACCGGGGGGGGGTAAAAAATGTCGCGCGCTACGCGCGGAATCTCACCACCCCCCCCCCTGTTGTTAAAAAATGATCACTCCCTAATGTAACTGGTTTTGCAGCATTGCTGCATCTTTCTCAACCATAGCATCCTTGTGTCTTGATATGAGACGCTACCTGCACACGCAGACATCTTCCTGACCACGGCCGTCCTCCATCCCCGTGTCCGCAGGGCGTCGGCTGCGTTACCACCAATGTTAATGAAGGCCCAGAAGGCCACGTAGGGAATAGCAGACAGGGCTCCATTCTGTGAAATAGAAAGTTACTGGTTATGCAGTCAATATAATGATTCAAGATGATGTTAAGAAATATTTCATTTACAGTTTGGAAATATAATCAGCAAATTTTAGGACTACCGGTAGGTAGCATTGTTTCCTCTGGGAAACCTATGGGAAAAGCTTGATTTATGTTCAATATTTTCTTTCTTTCTGAGGGTAACTATCAACTACCCATGCCTATAGTGAACCAACCGATCACTCGAGATGTGGATATGTTGGGTCCCACACTGAGGGTTGTTTAGTTAACATGGGCGTCAATGGGATCACCCTGCCAAGCTGCGCACCACTATGTTAGGCCACTGGTTAAGACCACACCATTGGTAGGAGGGGAGAAATACACAAGGTGGCGCCACTACGGCCATTCAGGCCGTGCACTGTGACTAGGTAGGATTCAGGGTTCTGGAATGACCCTCAGGGAATTCCCATTTGTGTGAGCCATGCTGCTTGAAATGACATTATTTTTGTCCTAGTTTTAAGATGTATGTGCAAGGAACCAGGAAAGGTAACAAGGATATGTATCCCTAAATAGTTTGTTGACTCAGGGAGCCATGCTCCCAGAGTCTTATGCGACGCCTCTGTGAGACGTTTTTCAGGGGAAATTATATTTTTTTCATTTTCCAAATCTTTCATAGAAACATTAGGCCAATCAATCAAAAGTACACGTAATCTGATAATTGAAGTGTTTTCCTACCCAGGGATCCATAAAACATTCTTCTACCCCTACTGGAACCCCCTGAAAAAAATTGCTAAATTAGACCTTGCCAAAAAACATCATTTTTTCCTCACTGTAGACAAACATGAATGTACTGGTGTAGACATTTCGTCGATTTCGGCATCTAGTGTTAAACCTATGGGGAATCAGAATTCTGGGTAGGTGAGACGTTTTTTGTCAGACCAGTTTGCCATCTGTGGACATAAAATCGATCTGGGGTGGATAGGGTTGGGGTTTGGGGTGTATGGTGTTTGGGGACAGCACACTACAGAGAGCACACTACAGAGAGCACACTACAGACAGCACACTACAGACAGCACATTACAGACAGCACACTACAGCCAGCACACTACAGACAGCACACTATAGACAGCACACTACAGGCATGCACAATTTAGACACCACATTACAGCCAGCACACTACAGCCAGCACACTACAGACAGCACACTACAGACAGCACACTACAGACAGCACACAACAGATACCTGCCCTGAGTCTTTTGTGATTAGGATCACACGCTAGATTTTATTATGTAGATTTTCACCAATAATAGACATATTGCACCTCTATGCATTTATAGAAATAATTTGTTCAGCATATTACTAGTATGATTATCTGAAAATATGTGAACCAAAGTGTGCATTTCCCGGGTTTCAAGGCTCTAGCTATCTGGGAAGTCCTTAGCCATCAGCATTGGATAAAATGTATATAGCATTATTCTCCCATAGGGATTTACTCTCTTGAAGTATTATCCCTATAGGCGTCTAGCTGGATGCATTATCAACCAATGAGATAATTCCCTGGCCTTCACTGCGGAATTTTTAGGGTGCATTATGTAACAGCCTGGACCCATTGTGATTGCTGTATCAGTGCTTATCTCGCCGGTTACCAGATCAAGCAATGGATGCGCCCACAGGGCGACCAGACTGACCCCTATACATAAAATACCAATCAATAATACACTATTACTATCGTAAAACCTTGCGTAGAAGCCGCGGCTAGTAGCGAGTCAGATCGCCAGTGCGGCTTATAGGATCGGCCCAAACTCGGGGTGCGGCTTATACCCGAGTTTTTCTAAAGTATGATTTATAAAATTACCTTGATATTCACTCTAGGGGCTACAGGGACTGCTGGGGTGGAGGGGGGGTAACAAAGGTGAGTGGTCACTGCCAATGCCTCAGTCCCCTTTAAACAATGCAGGCCACCGCTAATCCCTGCCGGCATTCAAGTAGTAACAATGGGGGTGGGGGGGGTGACTGCCACATGTATTGTTATAACACTTCGTAGCAATCCCCCCCCCCCCCCCCCCCACAGACACTTAGTCTGTTAGTGTTACACCTCTTGGTGTGATAAAGCTGACAAAACGTGACACTGTAGGGGGACACATGGAGGCCCTACAGGCCACCAGGAGGCCTCACGGGCCACCGGGAGGACCCTGATACAAAGGGTGGTTTATAGCCTCAGTTCAGAGTTAAGGGTGCGGCTAATATGCGAGTTTTTCTCAGGTATCACTCAGAGGGCCTCTGCGGCTTATAGGATCGGCCCAAAGTCGGGGTGCGGCTTATACGCGAGTTAGGCTTATACCCGAGGTTTTACGGTAGTACTGGAATATGTAAATATAATATCAGAAGTTCCAAAAACCAAAAAGATCTAGGCCATAGATAATTGCCAAGTGCTTAGCCTTATCAGTTAAACATTTGGACATCAGACCAGGTCAGACAGCAACCTCTGTACATAAGAGTTTAGTAGCTGGTCACACTGGTCAGAGCCACCTCAGGTGTCCCACACCAGGAGACACCACTGCCCCACTAGTGCACCACTGCCCTAATTGACCTGGCCCATTAGACCTACGGTCAGTAGTGCCCCCTGTCGATTGGAAATGGTATCAACATCACAATCTCAAATCACAGTCATAAGATCCATTTCCACCATGGCCTATATGTGCAAAATGTGCAGAT
The DNA here is from genome assembly GCA_947462335.1 of Harmothoe impar. Classification (NCBI taxonomy): domain Eukaryota; kingdom Metazoa; phylum Annelida; class Polychaeta; order Phyllodocida; family Polynoidae; genus Harmothoe; species Harmothoe impar. The sequence continues at coordinate 10,945,728 of OX381721.1, read as the reverse complement.
GTGGCATTTTCAAATGACAGAATCTCAGGTTCTACCTGGTCTAGATTCAAAATGAAAAAAGGTGAATACTTCCAAATGTAATATCTAAAGATCTACCATAATAAGGAATACACTACTGTTGACCTAATTAAATTTCTTTTCTCCCCTCCCCACCATTGGGTCGCTTGAAGGGGGAAGGTTCATGCAATTACCATTCCCTTAGGTCACTATGAGCAGCTGACGGGGCAGCTTACCTGTTTAATGTCAAACTTGAGCACCTCCCTCATGTAGGTGGGGATGTTGGTCAGCATGGTGTAGGTGCCCCAGTTGGCACACGAGTGGGCAGCAATGATCGCCCATACAGCTGGGGATGAGAAGATACTCCTCCACGGTGTTGGTGCACGGGCCTTAAACATTAAAAAATATCATTTGATATCTACATATATGTTTAACTTTTGTATTACAATCGTATTTGTTCAGCGTACAACATGAAAATATTCACAGGCAACGTTTATTGATTGGAATATCTCTTTTTAACTTTTAATGAAAGTTTATTTATCCAATGGCACAAAATAGTTTCATTGAAAATCCGGCTGGCCCACCGACTATGTAATTCTAGTACTTGTATGTCAGTGCTTAGTGGTCCCATCCTCCTCCCCAGATCCATGTATTAGGAGTTAAGGTAAGCCCCGTTATATGACACATTAGGCTCATTGGTGGGGAGGGGGGGGGGGGTGAGTCTATCAGTGATTTATATGTCCCTACCCTTGCACCTCACCTTGTTGGGGTCGCTGGTGTCCCCTATGGATGTCTGTATGTAGCGTTTCTCGGTGTCGCTGATAAAGCGGTGCTGACCCGGGGTGTCAGACACCAGAACCATCCACAGCACGAACCATAGGAAGCAGAACAAGCCTATAAAAAAATATACAGCAGTCCAACATTATAGCACTCCAATGCACTATATGGATATATATCTAAAACTGGACATCGACATCCATGTAACAGAAAGCTATATTTATTAGAAGTAGAAATCCATGAATATCTATATGAAGGAGAACACCATGTTCATGCCTTTATGTCTGTGTGTATGTTCATTTCGAAATTCAAGATTGCAACCATTGATTGAATGCCACCATGCTTTCAATGTAATCTCGAATTGCAGTTGCAGTAGTTTGATACTAATAAAAAAAAATCTATTCTATTTTTCTTTCATGAACAGTTGGCATCCCATAGATTCAAGATGGCTATCACTTATTGAATGTCCCGATGCTTGAAATGCAATCTTGACTTGTAGTTGATTTTTCCTTCATTCAACCCATTCAAGATGGCTACCATTTACTAAATGCCACAATGCTTTCAGTGCAATGAAGAATTGTAGTTGCATTAATTTGATATCTATATAAGAACATTTCTATTTGATACCTTTTTCAAACACAGTTGGCACCCCATAGGTTTAGGATGGCCACCATTCATTGAATGCCACAATGCTTTAAATGCAATCTTGAAATGTAGTTGCATTAATTTTAAACTGTTAAAAACATCCAATTTAGTTGTTTTTTTCATGAAGAGTTGGCACCCCATAGGTTCAAGATGGCCACCAATCATTGAATGCCATAATGCTTAAATGCAATCTTGAGTTGCTGTTGCATTAATTTGATTCTTAAAAAAAAAACTTTCTTTTTTTTCTTTCATGAACAGTTGGCACCCCATACATTCAAGGTGACTACCAGTCATTGCATGCCACAATGCTTTAAGTGCAATCACAAATTGTAGTTGCATTAATCTGATACTAATAAAAAAAATAATTCTATTCTTTTTTTTATTTATGAACAGTTGGCACCCCATATATTTAAGATGACTACCATTCATTGAATGCCCCGATGCTTGAAATGCAATCTAGAATTGTAGTTGCATCAATTTAATGCTAATAAAAAATGAATTCTTATCAATTTTTCTTTCATGAATATTTGGCACCCCATAAGGTGGCCACCATTCATATTAATGCAAATAGAATGCTTTAAGTGCTATCACGACTTGTAGTTGCATTAATCTGATACTAAAAAAAAAAAAATCTATTTGAATTTTCTTTCATGAACAGTTGGCACCCCATAAATTAAAAATGCACCCAGCACCCAGGTCAACAGCTATATACAGACACGTGTACCTCCCCTGCCTGTTCTCCTTCAATGCACAGTGAAGAGGGTGGGAGGGGGTGACCATCAACAGTGCATAAACACTTTGATTGGATGACAATGCAGTTTTTATATTACAACCTAAATTTGTGCAACGAAAATCATCAAGAAATACTAAGTATTTTTTCCAAAGAATAGCTTTTCTAGAATGGCTCGGTATTCAGGAATCCTACTGCTAATAAAAAAATGTCAAATTCTAATTCTAAATACCTGAAAATTGAGAAATGCTGACGTTCACGGGTTATGTAGGAAATGTACTAAAAACAGCAAAAAAGGGCAACAAAACCCTAATTTTCTCAAAAACTGTTCAGTAGGATTTTTTCTAACTGAGGTTCCACTGTTTTCTACCCTCATATTACACATTGGCATAGAGAATATATTGACACCTAGTCAGGATTTTGCGCTAGGAGCAATCTGTGAGGCGAAAAACAGCCAAAATGAGCCACTGGTCTGAAGTATAAAACTGGGCATCGATCACTATAGAGCTACAAAGAGACAGAGAATCGATGTCCAGTAACAATATATAGATCTATTTAACACCACATAACACAACACATGCCTACATAGAGCTATGTTGAATGAGTCAGGAATCACCATATTGTTTCCAGGGGTCATCAGGATTACTCACTGATTTTTCCAGTAATTACAAATATTACAAAATATTGGATATTCGTATTAAAAACGATCTCCTGAAGGAGGTCGTGTGTGTCAACAGGTAGGCGTGGGTAGGGAGGGGAGAAAAAAATTAGGTCAACAGTAGTGTATTCCTTATTATGGTAGATCTTTAGATATTACATTTGGAAGTATTCACCTTTTTTCATTTTGAATCTAGACCAGGTAGAACCTGAGATTCTGTCATTTGAAGATGCCACATCTGCACATTTTGCACATATAGGCCATAGTGGAAATGGATCTTATGACTGTGATTTGAGATTGTAATGTTGATACCATTTCCAATCGACAGGGGGCACTACTGACCGTAGGTCTAATGGGCCAGGTCAATTAGGGCAGTGGTGCACTAGTGGGGCAGTGGTGTCTCCTGGTGTGGGACACCTGAGGTGGCTCTGACCAGTGTGACCAGCTACTAAACTCTTATGTACAGAGGTTGCTGTCTGACCTGGTCTGATGTCCAAATGTTTAACTGATAAGGCTAAGCACTTGGCAATTATCTATGGCCTAGATCTTTTTGGTTTTTGGAACTTCTGATATTATATTTACATATTCCAGTACTAGTAATAGTGTATCATTGATTGGTATTTTATGTATAGGGATAATACTTCAAGAGAGTAAATCCCTATGGGAGAATAATGCTATATACTTTTTATCCAATGCTGATGGCTAAGGACTTCCCAGATAGCTAGAGCCTTGAAACCCGGGAAATGCACACTTTGGTTCACATATTTTCAGATAATCATACTAGTAATATGCTGAACAAATTATTTTTATAAATGCATAGAGGTGCAATATGTCTATTATTGGTGAAAATTTACATAATGCAAACTATTTAGGGATACATATCCTTGTTACCTTTCCTGGTTCCTTGCACATACATCTTAAAACTAGGACAAAAATAATGTCATTTCAAGCAGCATGGCTCACACAAATGGGAATTCCCTGAGGGTCATTCCAGAACCCTGAATCCTACCTAGTCACAGTGCACGGCCTGAATGGCCGTAGTGGCGCCACTTTGTCATATTTATCCCCTCCTAGCGTGGGAGCTTGTATATCACGACCAAAAATCTCAACAAAAAGAAAGGCCATTCAGAGAACTAGGTAGGGCTTTGTAACACACAACACAACATAGAACATGCCTACAGAGAAGAAGCCTCAATCAGTTTATCTTTTCATAATGAAAAGTATTTACCAGAGCATTGATTTGCATTTTTGCAGCTTAGTTGTAATTCAGAACTATGGATCTAGAGGGTGAGAACAAATCTAACTGCAAATAGCAAATAGAGACTCTTACCAAAGACGTAGAATATGGAGGGCCATCCACCGGCGAACCCATAGTCACACAGCAAACCAGATACTGGTAATGTCAAGACATTACCAATCTGGGCACCTGCATGGAGGAGGGCGGAATAAAATCGAAACATTGTTCAGACTTTGACACCATTTTTATGCAAACTTTTGGAAAATAATGTTATGGTACTTTTGACTAATCAACAACGTTACTTGTATTCGACATCCAAGTTGTATACTAGGCCACTTTACAGAACTGTAAAGTCCCACTAGCATGTCATTCATGCTTATCTAAAAAATAAATCCCAAAAGAGAGAAGAATGCCAGAGACATTTCTTTTAGACTGGTGACAAAATGAGAAATTCTCCCACCAAGGGGCATTTTAGAGTACAAACAGGCAAGATCACTTTTTGGGGTAATTTTGGTGTGCTGAATCTGAATATCACACTTGCCAAGCTCAAAAATGGCTGCACCTATATGAAAACTTCAAAAACAAAATGGCTACCATTAATTTTTGAGCAAACCTACAAAACCTATGTTATTTATCATTCCTAGTCATGTAATACATCAAAATGAAGGGATTTTAGAGACCAGACAGTCTGAGACACCTGCCAAGCTGGAAAATCATTTCCTGAGAGTCTCAAAGCCAAAAATTCAAAATGACTGCCACCGTTTTTTGAGAAAACCCCAAAAATGCAGTATTCATCATTCCTTGTCATGTTGTACCTCAAATGAAAGAGATTTGCAAGCCTAGTCCACTCTAGGCCATTGCCAAGATAAACAGGGATTTTACAACATGAAACCCCTCCCCAAAAAACAAAATGCCAGAGACATTTCTTTTAGACTGGTGACAAAATGAGAAATTCTCCCACCAAGGGGCATTTTAGAGTACAAACAGGCAAGATCACTTTTTGGGGTAATTTTGGTGTGCTGAATCTGAATATCACACTTGCCAAGCTCAAAAATGGCTGCACCTATATGAAAACTTCAAAAACAAAATGGCTACCATTAATTTTTGAGCAAACCTACAAAACCTATGTTATTTATCATTCCTAGTCATGTAATACATCAAAATGAAGGGATTTTAGAGACCAGACAGTCTGAGACACCTGCCAAGCTGGAAAATCATTTCCTGAGAGTCTCAAAGCCAAAAATTCAAAATGACTGCCACCGTTTTTTGAGAAAACCCCAAAAATGCAGTATTCATCATTCCTTGTCATGTTGTACCTCAAATGAAAGAGATTTGCAAGCCTAGTCCACTCTAGGCCATTGCCAAGATAAACAGGGATTTTGCAACATGAAACCCCTCCCCAAAAAACAAAATGGCCACTAGTAATTTTTTAGCACAGTTCATTCCAGCCCATTTCCAAGGAAGATGGACGTGCGTTTTTTTTTATTAAAATCTAAAAAAGGGCAACTCTGTTAGCCTACCTTTTTCTCAAAATTAGGGTTCTAATTATAGTTTGGGTTTTATTATATTATATTAAAGAGAAAATCATATTTAAACCAGTAGTTCACTGAAAACATATGGCTTTTTGTCCAGTTAGGAGGCACATCCCATCATGATGCCACTAAATACTATGTACAAGGGTAGACATTAGTATTTTTCTGCTGTGGGCCAACATTGCATATAGCCCAAAAGGTCTATGGGACCACACAAGTGTAACTATTTAGGGATAAGTAGTGACTGTCCTCACTCAAAAACTTCTTTTCTGATTGGAAGCCCTCCCCGGAATCAAGTACCTAGAACATCTGCACCTAATGCCAGGTTGTCAGGATTCAATTTTAAGTCCTAGGAGCCAGATAGATATCTATGCATGTTATCTTGAGGAAGTTTAGGGGATCTGAACTCTAGTCCTGGAGACCTGATATTGGGTCTTAGGGATCTCCATTTCAAAGGAGACCTCCTCCAGCAACACTACTGTAAACGTATATATTTTCGCGCAGCTAAATTTTCGCGCATTTGCATAGAGGGACGTGTTCGCGCATTCATATTTTCGCGCAGCTGTAAGCACCACATCATTAGCTACATGTCATTTTTTACGGTTTGTAAATCGGACAATCATTAAGGGTTTTAGGGCCTAAAGACTAGGGGCTACCCAGTGGGCACAAAATGATGTTCAATGTTGAATCAATGTTGAATCAACATTGAATCAATGTTGACAACCATTTATCAATGTTGATTCAATGTTCTGTGCCCACTGGGTATGACTTAAGGCCTACTGTGGTTGTAATATCACCTAGGAAGGAAAAGAAAAAAAGTTTATCCATACTACTTCACTAATGAAGATTATTCTGGCATCCATTACCATTATAAATACTAGTAGCAATATAAAGTGCTACACATCATTGGAAAGCTAATTTCATGGGCATAATTTTCGCGCACATCATAATTTCGCGCACCTAAGCATGTGCGCGAAAAACGCGAAAATATGTACTGAGCGAAAATTAATACGTTTACAGTAATCTCTCTTTGAGGGTTGTCAATCTTCCATCCAGATCATCCATCCTTTCCTTACCCCACCCCTCTTATTATTCCAGGGTTTTAACCCCTCTCACTGTGCCTTTACTCCTCTTTCCAAGGCTCCCAGCCCTCCTCCCTAGGGTCCTGACCCTTCTTCAGGTTTTCAATCTCTCCTGCCTTAGCTCTAAAGGCTCCTCCCAGGGCTCCTAGCCGTCTTCCTGGGCCCCACCCCCTCATCTTCTGGGGCTTCCACCCAACCTTTCTGGGCTTCCAGCCCTCCCTTTTGCATATTTTTCCACTAAATTTCCTCTTTTCTTCCCCAAGCCCCTGCCTTGTATCTCATTGCTTCCCTGTACAATGATCTCATGCTGCTCATTCCCTCCCACTGCTCTGTTCCTCCCCATTCCCTTTCTCCTGCTTCCTTCCAACACTTTCTCTCCCTTCCCTTTACCTCACCCTTTCCCACCTAACTCTCATTTACTTCCCCTCTATATGTCCAACTAATTGCTGCAGGGCAGAACACGGAGGCAAAGTTGGGGCATAAGAGGAGAAGGTAGGGCTGAGTGCATTTCACAGGGGTGGAGAGGTTACTGGTTAGTAGAGGTCATATATTATGAGTCTTGGCGAGAGAATAATACAGGGGTAGGGCAGGGCTTGACTGGGAGGATAGGATATGGGAGAGGGCAGGGAAGTGGACAACAGAAGGGTATCTGGGAAGGGATATAGGGGAGAAGAAGAAAATCACAGGTAAAGTGGATGATAGAGGTACGGATATGGGAGGGTATGGAATGTATCAAGGTTTGCTAGGAAGGGGTCTGTGGTAGGGCAGAGACCACATGTCCCTTCCACCTCACTATGTCACCCTATCCCTATCCTAATTATAACTACCTCCATCTTCAACACATAAAAGTCCTGGCTTGATATTGTAAGGGAGAGATTGGGACCCTGGATGGAAGATCTGAGACCCTGGAGTATGAGATTGTATGAAGCGCTAGAGAACAGGTGAGCCCCAGTGAGATGGAATGGAATGACAGAGAATGATACTCTAGGTGAGGAATAATGAAGGCTCAAGGAGAGGTCAGGGTTGCTGGAGGAGGTTTCTTATGAAATGAATATGAGATCATTAGGACTTGGTTTCACTTCCCAAGGACTAGAGGTCCCATTCCCTAGACTTTCCCACAATTACATGAAAATCTTTTGCTGAAGTTAAATGATAATGTAGGGCCCTATAGCATGTAGAAGTCACAAGTCCCTGTAAGTTCCAAACAAGATACTATGCTACAGCTCCTGATGCATAGATCTTGGAACAAGGACTTCCAAGCTAGCATTGCTTAGTGAGACCCATGTGTTTTTACTTGGGCAAGCTGATTTGCCCATAATGGGTTTTGGTCTTTTTTGTTCAGGGCTATAGGTGGGAGCCCAGATGAGCTGATTCAAAGTGCCCAGCTCAAGCCCAGAATTATTCCACTTTAGCACACACTATTAGTATCTATATATCTATTTTCATGAAAAAGTTTTCCTGGGCTGGCCCATTTGGGCTCCCACTTTTAGCCCTGGACAAAAAGGACCATAACTCAGATATGGGCTAACCCAGCTGGCCCAAGTAAAACACAAATGAGCCCCAGGGACTAATGCTGACAGGGTTGGATCTTGAGGATTTGCATAAGGTACTAAGGATTTGATTGTGGGGTGGGCTCCAATCAGAATGGAAGTATGTGGGGGGAACAATCACTTTCCATAAATAGCCATACTAGTGTTCGTTCATTGGGCTACTTGCTTGGCTATTTTGTTTTTTTGGGGAGGGGTTTCATGTTACAAAGGTCCCTGTTTATCTTGGTAATGGACTACAATGGACTAGGCTTGCAAATCTCTTTCATTTGAGGTACAACATGACAAGGAATGATGAATAATGCATTTTTGGGGTTTTCTCAAAAAACGATGGCAGCCATTTTGAAATTTTGGCTTTGAGACTCTCAGGAAAAGATTTTCCAGCTTGGCAGGTGTCTCAGACTGTCTGGTCTCTAAAATCCCTTCATTTTGATGTATAACATAACCAGGAATGATAAATAACTTAGGTTTCATAGGTTTTCTAAAAAAGTAATGGCAGCCATTTTGTTTTTTAGTTTTCACATTGAAGGAGCCATTTTTGAGCTTGGCAAGTGTGATATTCAGATTCAGCACACCCAAATTACCCCAAAAAGTGATCTTGCCTGTTTGTACTCTAAAATGCCCCTTGGTGGGATTAGAATGATATTTGTGAAGATTTTGCCCAGTCTATTTTGAAAAATTGCGCTGCACATAATCTGTATGTTCCAAACATAGCATATTGATACATACCTGCAAAGGTGAACCCTATAAGTTTACTTCTCTCCAGCGGTGGTGCCCATTTGGCCCAGATGCTGTTCATAGCTGGGAATACTGTACCCTGTAAACAGAGTTATTATTTCATACACACAGTCTAATATTGTAACCGATATACTAAATAACCATGTACAATATATATCAAAGGCCATACTGACCTTCAATACATGTAGGGGAGACTGGGGCACATTGAACCGCTTTGACACCTATATTTTTTCCTGACCTTGCTAAAGGGATCTGAACTTTGATTCTGCAACAAGCAGTTACCTTGTATCATTGTGATATAAGAGAACCTACTGCAAGGCAAATGTGGTCTTTTCTTGTATTTTTCTTGAATTTTTAAAAATAAAATCTTAGGGTGGTTCAACGTGCCCCATGCCCGGGGTAGGTTGATCCACCCACTGGGGCACCATGAACCACATGCGTTGAACGATCCAAATAATCACCAATATAGATCAAAAATTGAAATTTTGGTTGGAATTAGTTGCTATTGTTACTTTTGCATAGGATTGAATGTAAAAATTACATATTTAATGCACGAAAGTCACTCAAATATAGTTTCTATAGAAGTGACCGAGTTTGTACCTTTATTCTTAGGGTCAAATTAAACCAGTTTAAGAGTATTTCTGTTATTTGTTAAATCTGAATAAATCTTTGATTACATTCTTCTGTAATGTACTGTAAACGTAGATATTTTCGCGCAGCTATATTTTCGCGCACCTAGCATATAAGGGCATTTTTGCGCATTGATATTTAATCAGGTGGTTTTTAGCTACATGTCAGTTTTTACGGTTTTTCAATCGGACAAGTATTAAGGATTTTACAGCCTAATATTAGTGTTCAAATATTTTTCTCCTCCAAGCCCCTTCCAACTCGAGGGCCCCAGACAGGTAAAATCGGCAAATCGACATGGGCCTAGTGACAAGGGACAAGACCAATTTCTTATCGACAAGTGACATGAGGGCTGGTGACATTTTTACAGTGTTAGTGACAAGGGACAAGACCCTTTTCTTAAAATCGACAAGGGACATTAGCATTTCTTAAAATCGACAAGGGACACCCCCAGTCTAGGCTACTATAGGGCCCTAACTCTGTATGGTGGTGGGATGGGGGGGGTCTAAAATTCACCTATTGCGGAAATATATAGCCCTTAAGATTATGAGGTGTGTTGTAAGGGTAATCTCAGATAGCTGAAAGTCATTAGGTTTGTCTTATGCCCTTTGGTGATGTCCTGAGTAGGGTTGGGTTTCTGAAACACAACTCTTTTTTTTTGGCCTAATTGAGTCTGTACTGCAGTGCAATATAGAGTGCCAGACATTGTTGGAAAGCAAATTTTTTGTGTAATATTTTCGCGCACATCATATTTTCGCGCACATAGGTATGTGCGCGAAATGCGCGAAAATATGTACTGAGTGAAAATTAATACGTTTACAGTAATGCACTGTTCTGCCTCTGAAAAGTGATAAATCTGGGAATAAAGACACTGTAAATGTGTTACACAGGATCTTTTTTTCACAAACCGCAAATTATGTATTCTATCATAATTTGAGCCAGCTCAAGGTGCCCCAGAGCTTGGAGCACCTTGAGCATGGCTCAAGGTGCCCCATTTTTTGTGCCTCAATCAATGTGCCCCATGCTGGTCATCACAGATAAGATTGATGTTATTCAAATTACATAACACACCCATCAGTAAAGTTGGGTTCTATTCAAGGGTTCCTATGTATACTTCGACCTCCATGGAGATCTTAGGCCAGCGATGTTTTTAACGACACAAGAACAAAAGTTTAACAATTGCAAATATCTACTTTCAAGGCCATAAACCTTTAATGTTGTCTAACTTTCATATCAGCATCCTAAAATTATCATTATGTTGCTGATCTGAACTGTCTATATAAGGGGGCAATATGGTAGGCATACTGCCAGAAAATTCCCAAAGGAATAGCAAAGAGAGCGGGCGGCTCAACGTGCCTGGGTGGTCAACGTGCCCAGGTCTCCCCTAGGGTATGATGCATGGGGAGAACCCCCACCCACTCCACCTCAATCGTTATAATTACAGAATCACTAACTTTGAATTCATCCTCACTTGTTTTACATTACTATCTTCAACCTTGATTTGGAAAAATTGCTATGGGACCTTTTGTAATTATAACCATTCAAATTTTACCTACCTCTCCCAGTCCCATAACAATCCTGAGAGCTACCACCATATAGGGACTGACTGTAGCGCCAACTGGTGTGAAGAAGGTGGCCACCATGGTGAGAAACATGGACCATCCCAGCACGTGTTTACCTGCAGGTCATGTGGGTTAAATAGGACATTATTCATGGATTAACATGCAGCCATAAAACATAATTATTTATCTCAGGAATGCAATAAAAAACATTTGAACTGGAATGTTACCTGCATCTCCCAGATTCATGTATGTTCACATGTATTTCCCCATGGCTCCACTCCACGTCTCAATCCAGTAGCTGTCTCAGGCTTAATTATATAAATTATTGATAAATGCCATTATTGCGCCCTATCTGTCCATCATTCTGCCATGACCCCACCCAGTAAACAGACACGGCACCTACCTCCCCAGCGCTCCGCCATGACTCCACCCAGGACCTGGGTGAGCATGTAGCCCCAGAAGAAGGCTCCCAACACGACACCCTGCGTCTTCTTGGGCCATGTGTACTCTCCATCCAACTGTAGCAACCAACAGAGGATAACCATTCAAACAGCATAACCCTACAGATGACAGAGTGTTCGTTCCCTTAATATATACATAGTTACCCATAATGGGTTTGCATTCTAAGCTGGGGTCTTCACAGATACAATACATTAATTAAAATATACATGTGAACTTTGGATTCAGCTTGAGCATAGAATGGCGCATAGCATCTCCTAGGGCTGAATTATCAATCCAAATGTTGAATACTACTACCTGGTATTTAGTATCAGTAATTGCAACGATTAAAAAGGAATTATCACCTGTAATATATTGTAAACCTCCACAGTTGAGGATGAGGATATGTTTTATGGTTCGTTAATGCTTCTTTCTCAATCAAATGATATTTAGTGTGAAATAAACACAGCAACAAAGCTATTCTGTTTATATAGGTTCAGTCCACCCACCTTGGTGCTGTTACTCAGCCTGTTGACACACACCACCTCCTCCTGTCCTGCAGGGTGTGAGGAGGAGTTGTAGTTGTGCTGTGATCCTCCAGGTGCCGCCTCCAGTGCTAGGTGGGTGTGGTTGACCATGCAGACCATGGCCACACTGATGTTGATCCTCAGGGCATACAGGTTGATGAAGGCTAGACAGCCTACCAGGGCCAGCAGTAGGCGGTAGGAGCACAACAGGGGTGCTGGAAGACAAGTATAGAAAACAAGTATAGAAAACATTCCATGTCTATTTCATCCTTTAGACAGTGATACATGACGAGAATTTTCATGTAGGACTTTGGTCTGATATAACTAAGTAAAATAGCATAGATCCACCACAACCCTGTCCAACTCCTGATGTCACCAACTTGCATCAGCTCTACCTCTAGCACTATAAGGAGTTGGATTCAGTTTTGCAATGTACCTTTAAGATGCATAAGACGCACTTTCAACTGTTATATATATATATATTTTAACAATTTCAATTCAATATATAACGTATGGACCCCATAGAGGCTTTATATTATCTAGATGTTTTTAGGTGCGATTTACAATTCGTCCACCCCAAACAGGTCAAAATATGGCTCTGGGCCACTAAAATTGACATGGCGACATCCCAGCTAACAAAAAAACGTTATTTTACGTCAAAATAACGTTATAAAATTTTATATAATGTTATGCCATAGTAAGGAGCCTGAGAGAAACGTTATATAACGTTTTTTCTTTTTAAAAATAGTTTTATTGACCACATTTCACATTAAGTAATACGATCCTCCAATGAAGTCATGGCGAAAAACAGGGACGAACAGTAAGTGAGGTAATCCATGTGTGACATTATGTAGAAGTAAGATAATAAAAGAGTTCATCTTATGAGTCCTTTGAGTGTTCATATGGTTTAAGTTGTTAAAGTTTCAAAACATATCAGCAATAATGTCCTTGTGTATACGCACTATATTTTACCAGATATAAATTGCTGGAGTCCATATTATTTTTACACTAGCAGCAGTCTAAACCGTACGAGAGTACTATGGTTAATTGTCTCTTATGTTTAATTAGTTGAGGAGTATTTACTGAGTGACAACTACTTAAATTTTATATTTGCAATTTTGGCTTTAAAGATATGTCCAGAGTCACTTTTCTGTACTTCACATGGGACTTGATCCCAGAGTACCATCCCTCGATACAGCGGTCCCTTTTTATACTTCTCGCGTTTTGGTCTCTCCACCTTAAGTTTCACCTTTTTGTCAGATCGGGTTCGGTTCTGTTGTAAGACTCTGTTGTTGGGATCTTGCGCGACTTTGTATATTAGTGATACAAGATGCCTTTTTCTCCTTGGGCCTAGGCGTTCAACCTTACACTTTTTATGAAGGGCATTTGTTGACATGTCCAAAGGCTTGACCTTCAGGCAAGTACGGAGACCCTTATTTTGAACGGTTTGCAATTGTTTGATGTGTGACTTGGGTGCTGAGTTTACCAGGAAGTCTCCGTATTCCAGGATGGGAACGATTGCATGCTTATAAAGACAGATTGCATCTTCACGATTTATAAAGTATCTAATTTTTTGCAACTGCTTCACACTGAGATCTGTCTTGACGACTGTGTCCTCCAATTGTTTTTTAAACTTCAAAGCGCTGTCCAGCCAGATACCTAGGTATTTAAATTGGTCCGTGTTTTGCATGATGTCATTGTCTAATCTCACGTGTAACCCAATGGTGCGGCCTAGTTTTGAATCCGGGGCGAACCACATGCCCTTGGACTTTTTGAGATTAGGTGTCAATCTGTTATATTTACACCATAGGTTTATACTACCTAAGTCCTCTTGAAATAACATCAGGGCTCTGTTTGGGTCTTTGGCTCGTGTCACCACAACCAGATCATCGGCGTATAAGATTACATGTCCATGATTGGTCACACGGGGAAGGTCATTTATGTAGAGCAAGAATAAAAGGGGCCCTAATATACTCCCCTGTGGTACCCCAAAGTCTACATCACAGCATGAAGATCTCTTATTGTTTGCTAATGTGCAGCACTCCCTTTGATGTAGGTAGCTTGACAGTAACTGTAGGGCACTGTGTGACAGTCCTAGTCCTTTTAGTTTCATTAATAGGCGCCCATGGTGTACTACATCGAATGCCTTGGTTATATCCAAAAACACCGCCATAGCAAATTCTCCCTTGTCGCGTGCACTATACAATAGATTAGTCAAGTAGAAAGTAGCAAGTCCCGTCGACCTGTCTGGTAAAAAACCAAACTGGTTTTCACAAACAAGCTCGTTGTCAAGGACATAGTTCATTAGTTGTCTGTAAATTACACGTTCAAGAACTTTGCCCACAATGGGCAGTAGGGTTATGGGCCTCCAATTGGACACATTTCGGGCATTTCCAGCTTTAGGCAAAGGGACGATCATTCCACATATCAGCTCGCACGGAAAGGTCTTCTCGTCCAAGCACCTATTGATCATGCATGTCCATGGGGTCCTGTTGCCAAGCATAGTATCTTTAATGACACCGGCTCTGATGTTCTCCATACCTGAAGACTTTGTAGTGTCAATGTCATCAACTATGAATCCTAGTGATTCTGGGCTTATGTTTTCAAATGAGAGGCTGGGAGTTTCATCAGTGTCATCATCAATGCATTGTTCATCACTCCTCACACACATAGCCGCAAATCTGTCATGATCTCCAGGTAGGTGTGTTAGTTTCATAGCAAGGTTTCTCCCAATGTTGCAGAAGTACCTGTTGATATGGTCCGCAGTGTCTTCATGGGGTACTACCTCTCCTGATTGTTCATGTATCAAACTTATACGAGAGTTTGATTTTTTTCCTTTCCATAATTCATTTAGTTTCTCCCAAAACTTCTTCGGGTTGCTTTTGTAGCTCGACAGTTTTCCTTTAACATCCTTTGCAACATTATGACGCACTTTTTTATTTACAAGGCGTCTAAGTCTTACAGCTCTTTTGTAGTAGGGGTTTGTGTCACCTCCTCTGTAACTTGTAGCTAAACGGAGTTCTCTACGTCGGTCTTTAATGTGTCTGCGTACTTCATCATCAAAGCCCGGTTCGAGTTGTATAGGAACTTGAATCTGTTTAACAGGTCAGGTCTTGTCTAAATAAGTGACAATTCCTCCAGTTACCAAGCTACATAATTCAGTACAGTCCAAGGTAGCTATGTTGTCCGGAGCAGTTAGTTCAGCTACATAGGCAATAAGATTATCCTTGTCGTAATTCCTGTAACTGCGACCAAGAACTACCTCCTTTTCATGAATATTTCGGTCCTTCTTGCTTATAGCATATATTGGTATATGATCTGATATGTATTCATTTACATTTCCGGACCTACAAGGGAACCTGGTATTTGTATATATATGATCAATTTTGGTCGCTCCTTTTGGGTGAAGCCGGGTTACACCTGTAGGTAGATGTTTGAGACTGAAAGTCCTGAGAAACTTCAAAATAAGTTTATATTTGTAACTGTTTCTCTTTTTTGCGTCCACATTTATGTCACCTGCTATCCAAATCTCCTTGCCAGTAACACTTTCATGTCTCAGAATAGCAGATAATTTCTTTATGAAGATTGACACCTTGCCTCGGGGTGGTTTGTATACCATAATAATAGCTCTATGCCTAGCAATGGGCGATAAACACACAATTGTTAAGACCTCAATGTCAGGGGTGACCGTACAGCACTCATCGATACGGGTTGTATAAGGTGCATGCTTCATATTGACATAGCAGGCTACTCCGCCGGCTAGCTCTTCGTCAACATTTTCCCTGTCTTGTCTGAATATTTCCATGTCATGTAGGTGTGCTAGATGGTCAGGGATAGCATCGGTGAGCCAGCTTTCCGATATACACAGGTAGTCCAGATTGTTGTTAAATAGTTTTCTCATTTGTTGGATTTTCGACATTAGACTCCTTGTGTTATGACAATATAATTTAAAGCCTTTCATATCACTCAACTCCTCAGCTGTTAAGAAAGGAGAGATGACTGCCTCCTCTCCTCTCCTGTCGTACGGTGGCTGCTGCAGGGCCAATGGTAATAATACTCAGAACTGACATGTACAGTTACACTCAATAATAGTCTTGCTTGTACATCAGTTTTTAAAACAGGGGCACACATAAGATTATAACACATACAACAGTTAGTGCAAACAACGGGCCTGTGCGCACACAATGTGGGCATCAGGAGTAATGCAGATCCTACGGCCAAAAATGGCTCCTCTGGGTGCATCACAGTGGTTTCAAGTTTTTGCTTTATAAATTAAATCCTTGTACAAGATTATAAATGATAAGTATAAATTACTTGTGTCCCTCTAGAGGGAGTGAGGTGTGGCGCTGGGCCTGTAGACTACTGCTTTAGATTTGTGTAACTGATGGTTGATTTGTAGGGCTCCCACACTACAAAATTATACTAACAAGAAGGAAGATTGGCTTCAGAAATTGGGATACGTGGTTGTGCTCCATATATTAATCAAATAAAGACGTGTGTAACAGACTATAAATTGATTTATTCCTGATGAGATGGGCAGACATTGAAATCAGTATAGACTCAAAAATATGTCAGTTCCTGTATAGGTTTGGGTGTCCATTGTTTATGCGAGTCTTTAGATTTAACTGAATTATACTACATAGATCCAGTCTGTGTCAGAGGTCAAGTAGGTAGATACGATAATAATGTGTTTTCCTTGTAGATATAGATCCAATACTATAAAGCTTTATATGTAGCTTATTTATAATAACATATGTTGTCCAATTCTTATATCCTATAAAATGTTGTATAACGTGTTTTATTTACTGGGATGGCCTTTTCCTAAAAATGGCATGGCCCCACCGGGTGCTAGTGCCATGGAACATAGGCATTTATTAATTTATTAAAATGGATTTTCTTAAAATCCACAGGTGACATTGTACCCGTCGCCTCAGTATACAAAGGTCGTAAGTGGAAAATTCATGTTTTGAGATATGAGCAAAATAAGAAAAATCAATATGATCTTTAGGCTGTAACTTTTAAAATACATGGTATATTTCCCCAGAAATCATCCTACATATAACCACAAATAACTAAAAACAGATTATATGCATGATACTAAAATATCCTACCTAATTCCTTAGTTAATATGGCAAAAAGTATAAATTACTTGTGTCCCTCTAGAGGGAGTGAGGTGTGGCGCTGGGCCTGTAGACTACTGCTTTAGATTTGTGTAACTGATGGTTGATTTGTAGGGCTCCCACACTACAAAATTATACTAACAAGAAGGAAGATTGGCTTCAGAAATTGGGATACGTGGTTGTGCTCCATATATTAATCAAATAAAGACGTGTGTAACAGACTATAAATTGATTTATTCCTGATGAGATGGGCAGACATTGAAATCAGTATAGACTCAAAAATATGTCAGTTCCTGTATAGGTTTGGGTGTCCATTGTTTATGCGAGTCTTTAGATTTAACTGAATTATACTACATAGATCCAGTCTGTGTCAGAGGTCAAGTAGGTAGATACGATAATAATGTGTTTTCCTTGTAGATATAGATCCAATACTATAAAGCTTTATATGTAGCTTATTTATAATAACATATGTTGTCCAATTCTTATATCCTATAAAATGTTGTATAACGTGTTTTATTTACTGGGATGGCCTTTTCCTAAAAATGGCATGGCCCCACCGGGTGCTAGTGCCATGGAACATAGGCATTTATTAATTTATTAAAATGGATTTTCTTAAAATCCACAGGTGACATTGTACCCGTCGCCTCAGTATACAAAGGTCGTAAGTGGAAAATTCATGTTTTGAGATATGAGCAAAATAAGAAAAATCAATATGATCTTTAGGCTGTAACTTTTAAAATACATGGTATATTTCCCCAGAAATCATCCTACATATAACCACAAATAACTAAAAACAGATTATATGCATGATACTAAAATATCCTACCTAATTCCTTAGTTAATATGGCAAAAATTAGGGAAAAAAGGGGAAATTGGGTCACTTACGACCTTTGTATACTGAATTTCATACATATTTTTGTACATCTATTCAGAATACAAAGGTTGTAAGTAATTTCCTCAGTTCAAAACTGTAAATAAGTGCCCAAATAGTTGATTAATTCAAGCCTAATGGTCACTAAATGAATTGTTTATATTTTTAGTTGTTTATATCACTTAAAAGAATTATACACAACTTGATGTTGCCTTGCAACAGTGAAATTTTGGCTAAAATAAGAAATTTTTGTCATTTTCCCATTACACCCCCTTTACACTTCAAAGTAAGCATATTTTGTAAAAATATCCAAAATGTACCTATACTATATATGAATTATATAAAATGGTTGAAAAAACACATAAAATAAGTTATTTTAATGCTAAAATACATTTGTATTACAATTTCCACATCACTTACGACCTTTGTATACTGAGAAAAAGATCATTTTCTTAGTTACAACCTTTGTATACTGAGCTATAGCCTCCCAGAAAAAGGTCATTTTTGAAAAATTCCAAAAATTGTCGAAAATTTATTGGATAAAGAAAAATATTAAAGAATTTTAAAAAAATCTAATTTTTTCACTTACAACCTTTGTATACTGAGGCGACGGACTACCCCTCATCTATATCCCCCAGAATAGGTATGGAAATATAGAAAACGGTAATAACAGTAATCATTAATTGACTCAGAGCTATGGCGTATTTCTGTAATGAAGGGCATTAGTGGACGTACTATCCAACGGTTACACATTTTCTACTGACTTGTCCAGTATGTAGCCTAAACGTGTTCTCTAAGCTAAGTAAGGGAATCATGCATACAAAGCTATTGCAGTTCATCATGGAAAATAGACTGATTTCTGAAAATCAATTCGGCTTCCTGCCGGAAAGATTAACGACAGACGCGCGATCCTAGCACTAGCAACAGTTCTTTATGAAGCAAGAAATAAACACAAGCTGGCAACCCCTGTGTATTTGTACATGTACAAAGCGTTCAACATGGTCTCGTATGAAATCCTGCTAAAAAACTGAAAGACTTGGGTCCAAGCAAGGGAGCTGTGTCCTGGTTTGCTAGCTTCCTGTGAGATAGAACCCAATGTAGTTTAGTAAATGGTGAACTCTCTGGCAACGTCCCTTTCGGAGTGCCACAGGGGTCTGTTATCGGCCTCCTCCTTTTCATCTTGTATATGTGGATGACATGCTCAAAGTGGTAGATAACGCACATGACATTGTGTTCATGTACGCTGATGATTTGGCTCTGACCGCAACTGGGAAAGACCCGAGTCTGTACTGAGGTTATTACAACCTGACATAGAACAATCAGTCTCTGGTGCTCTAGCAATAAACTGACTATAAATACTGAAAAAAGAAGTATTAATGCAGAGTCACTCAAACAGGAGCCCACCGGATCTAGACCCTTTTCAAGATAATGTTAAATGGCAAGGGTCTCAAGACAGTAGCATCCTACAATTACATGTACCTGGGAGTTAGGGGGATGGGATGTGGCTCAGAGGTAGATCGTGGGTTCAAGACTCAGCAGCACTCTGCTGTATGGGCTGCGACCCCCCCCCCCCCTCAGTCATCCATATACATTGTATTCGTGATATGTGATTCATTTTACATGCAGGACCGCAGAAAAGAAAGACTGTTATGTCTCGTGTACAAACGCTCAAAAAAAGACTGGTTTACTAGTTCCAGCCCCGAGAAGGTCAAGAAATCACAACAAAATTACTCAAATCCAGAACTCTAAAACAGATATTGACTTCAAAAGTCCTATCTACAGGGGAAAGTGCCTTTGGGATGAACTCGAAGATACAAATCCATGGACAAGCCATAGTCGAGTTGGGTTTGAACTTTCGCCCCCGCCGCCCCCTTGCCTTAGTACATCAATACCACATTGCAGTGTTAGATTAAACCATACCAAGACTATATCCTGCATACCAAGACTGATATAAATGACTTATATGATTTATACAAATGAAAACATTTCTATAATTTGTGATGGAGTCGATCACACTCTATAATGTGCTCTAATCAGCCGAAGCTATAGGAGATTTTTATATTCCCCAGTTCCCAGACTTATAGATGGTGTGGCTCTATGACCCCTTTACATATTGTGTAAATGTATGGGGGATATACTCTACATACAACAGAATAACTGCTATATTCCCAGTTCCCATCATCAACTAATTGGATTTATGACGTATGTGCAATGACCCCAAATTCGGTATACCGGGTGCAATACACCAATGTGACGGATGTGTATAAAATGTCTATATAATTATGATGCACAGATTATTTGGGGTGTGAGCTATGATGGGGTGCATGTAACTATATGGATAGAGGCTTACACCAGAGAGTCTCATGTACATGTACATATCAAGTATAGAAGGATGAACAAGCTGGGCGAACTCAAGGGTGGAACTAGTAATTTGAAAAGGAGTGTATCCATCCCGGGGTACCCAGACAACCTGAATCCGCGCATGAGTGAACTATTATCAATGACAATATCTAATTTTGGCAAGATCTGAAAGGTATAATTAGAGTAATAATATGGCATCAAAAATAAGCGTTCATTATCAATTAAGTCGTCGGTGTATCCAGTCGAACCAATGTGTCATTGCTGGGGTTCTAGATGGGGAGAGGGGGGGGGGGGGGGAGTTCCCATGTCGCATGTCATTTTGAGAAATTTAATGTCCATGTCGCCCCAGTCTCGGACTCCCAGCCCTATACTAATTCGTAGGATAGACGCTGGCCGAGGCTGATGTCGCCCTGTAGATTTTAAGAAATGACCATGACATTGTCACCATGTCGATTTTAAGAAATCCCCATGTCCCATGTCACTATCTCTTGAATTTCCCATGTCACTATGGTTCAAAATGCCCATGTCGCCGTGTCGATTTTAGGGGTCGACCCCCATATTGCTGCAAAGAGTACAAGACTAGAAACACGCGCTAAAAGATGCTTTTAATTATACCTATGATTAAGAACTCCCTGTTAGCAGTACGAACACAAGAAGTGACATTACCTGGCGCTATCGGGGGCTTGCCTGGCTCCATGATGAAGGCCACGTGTGTTTTGTTTTGATATTATATCCGTGATTGAACTTGATGCCAAACCAGTACGTTGTGGGTACTTTTGGTGCCTCTTGTTACCGTTCTGCTCCTGGGTGGATGTTTATCCTGATGTTATTGTCTTGATTCTACTAGCTATACTAGTGGGCCGGGTATATGTTACGTCACTGAACTGCTCCCCACAGAATCTGATGTTCAGCCCTTTATTATCTGTAGGGCTCTGCTACCACCACAGTGTTTGTCAACAACTACAACCACTGAGCTGGTTTTATAAAGGCCTACGTGACTGGTGACTGGTGGTCGTACCCCACTGGTGTGGCCAAGGCAAATACATACAAACTCCATGTTTCAAGTCAGTCAGTCGACTGTGCCTATCAAACAGTGTAATCCTGGGGGTGCAGAGGGGGTCTCCCCCCTCAGGCCCGGGCCCTCAGGTCGGAAAGTCGCCAAAATTAAGGCACCCAGAGCCAGGTCGCTTTAACTATTGCAATAGCCTAGGTCGCCAGCTCGCCTGGAAAACAGCCCAGGTCGCGGCCAGGTCGTCAGGTCGCTTGTGACCCCTCTGGAGTCACAATCCTCCATTTCACGACAATTAGCACTTTTCCTGGGAAACGTTGACCTTTTTTTAAGGCCGAAAGGCCCCGGAGGGGCCCTGGTGGTGAGCTTGCGAACTACCAGGTTGAGGCATTATATTGTTTTCATTTGACAGGAAGTCAGTACGGGTGCCGCCATTTTGTTTTAAGGGGTGCCGCCATTTTGTTTTAAGGTGTCACAACACAAATTTATGCATATAATGATAAAATTAATATTAATCAACCTTTGATCCTGAGGTTGATCATAAGCATACCCATACCACCTAACATGGACCAAAGGAATTCAATGGTTCTATTGGTTTGTTGCTAAGACAGCTGGTTGCCTGGCAACAGCTATTCTAATTGTTTATCTGCCTAGCAACACCCATTTCCATGCTCCTGAGGTTGATTATAATCCTTCTTACCCCCCCTAACATGGACCCAAGGAATTCAATGGTACTATTAGTTTGCTGCTAAGACAGCTGGTTGCCTAGCAACAGCTATTCTAATTGTTTATCTGCCTAGCAACACCCATTTCCATGCTCCTGAGGTTGATTATAATCATACCTACCCCCCCCCCCTAACATGGACCAAAGGAATTCAATGGTTCTATCATTTTGTTGCTAAGACAGCTGGTTGCCTAGCAACAGCTATTCTTATTGTTTATCTGCCTAGCAACACCCATTTCCATGCTCCTGAGGTTGATTATAGTCCTACGTACCCCCCCTAACATGGACCCAAGGAATTCAATGGTTCTTTTAGTTTGTTGCTAAGACAGCTGGTTGCCTAGCAACAGCCATTCTAATTGTTTATCTGCCTAGCAACACCCATTTCCATGCTCCTGAGGTTGATTATAATCCTTCTTACCCCCCTAACATGGACCCAAGGAATTCAATGGTTCTATCATTTTGTTGCTAAGACAGCTGGTTGCCTAGCAACAGCCATTCTAATTGTTTATCTGCCTAGCAACACCCATTTCCATGCTCCTGAGGTTGATCATAATCCTACGTACCCCCCCTAACATGGACCCAATGAATTCAATGGTTCTATTAGTTTGTTGCTAAGACAGCTGGTTGCCTAGCAAGAGCCATTCTAATTGTTTATCTGCCTAGCAGCACCCATTTCCATGCTCCTGAGGTTGATTATAATCATACCTACCCCCCCCTAACATGGACCCAAGGAATTCAATGGTTCTATCATTTTGTTGCTAAGACAGCTGGTTGCCTAGCAACAGCCATTCTAATTGTTTATCTGCCTAGCAACACCCATTTCCATGCTCCTGAGGTTGATTATAATCCTACCTACCTCCCCTAACATGGACCCAAGGAATTCAATGGTTCTATCATTTTGTTGCTAAGACAGCTGGTCGCCTAGCAACAGCTATTCTAATTGTTTATCTGCCTAGCAACACCCATTTCCATGCTCCTGAGGTTGGTTATAATCCTACATACCCCCCCCCCCCTAACATGGACCCAAGAAATTCAATGGTTTTATTGGTTGTTGCTAAGACAGCTGGCTGCCTAGCAACAGCTATTCTAATTGTTTATCTGCCTAGCAACACCCATTTCCATGCTCCTGAGCTTGATTATAATCGTACCTACCCCCCCTAACATGGACCAAAGGAATTCAATGGTTCTATTAGTGCTGCTGCACTGGTGGCCACCTAGTGGCTGTATATTACACTAAATCCCTTTAATGGCACGTTTTCCCCTGTTGTGTCACATCTGTCAGTTATATCATCCTCCCGCCCTGTTTATATGGTGTCTTGAATGGGTCCCCTACAAATATACCAACCATGTAGACATTATGTTCCTTCAAATGCAAGAATTGCGGTTGTTGCCGCGTATAAAAATGCCTGAGGCATTTTTTTACGCGGCAACAACCGCAATTCTTGTTAGCGTCAATACGAACACCCTTGAATAAAGATTTTTCAATATTTGTCATGTTTTTATAACACTTTGTAAAACCCCACTTGTGCATGCTCTGCATTGGTGCCTACGATACCTAAAACAACACCTTTGTTATTTCGCCCCATGGCTTTGGCATTCATTACTCACTCACTCCCCATTGAAAGTATGTACACCAAGAATTATTTCATAGCTGTATTACTCTACCCTCAGCTACTGTGACAATATGCTTGGAGAGTGCTTGGAGAGTGCGACCTAGAACCTAAAAATATATGAGCCCGAACAGCAACAGTGGTGTCAATACTAGGCCAGCACAGCTATTATAGTATTAGCTATAGTGGCAAACATAGAGTTGCGTAGAGTCCAAAGTATTGATTAACTCGAGTCCATCATAACACTTGGTAATATAATACTGCCATCCAATATCTAGAAATATGTTTTCATCTAAGTTTCGTGAAACTTTGTCTGGTCTGTTGTGTTTAATAGCTTAGGTAGGACAGTGTAAGTTCTCCAAGACACATTCTTGAGTGCCAGTGTCAGAGTACATTTTGCAGAGTCCCTGGATCCAACTACTGGATCCGTCGGTGCTTGTTCCCAGGGACGTCGCAACCAGGGTAGTGTACCCTCAATACATGTGTACATGTGTTTTAAATATAGTCTACGACAAGGGGTGACAACAATAGGGGTTAGACTCGTGGCATTCGTGTCTATTCCCTGATCATTGTTTGGATATTCTAAAGTATTTACCATAATTATGTTCTCCATACTGCACAGTGAAGCAATTAAGAAGAGTCAGTATTGGGGTTTGAACGGAAGAGTTAGTGTTTACCCTTTAAGGGTAACATAGTGCTTTAAAGGGGCAATCATTGTGCTGTTTAAATACAGTAACTTTTTACAGTGCATATGTGTTTTTACTTGGGCAATCTGATTTGCCCATATTATGGGTTATGGTCCTTTTTGTCCAGGGCTAGGTGGGAGCCAGATGGGTCAGCCCAGATTCAAAGTGCCCAGTGTGAGCCCAGATCTTTTCCACTTTAGGGCAAACGATAAGAATGTACAATAAATGTGACACAATCTGTGAAAATGGCCCTAAGTGCAGGGAGCACTATGGTCCCTTTCCCAGTACATGTCACAAAATTTAATGAGGATTTCTGGAGGAATAACAGATGTCAGCTTGTCTTGAAATATTTACAATTTATTTATGAAAAGAAAAGTTTTCCTGGGCCGGAACATCTGGGCTCCCACTTATAGCCCTGGACAAAAAGGACCATAACCCAGATATGGGCAGCCCAGCTGGCTTAACTAATACACATATGGGCCCCAGGGACTAGTGCTGTCTGGGATACCGGTAGTTGCATCATGAGTGGGCAGTTCTTCAAACCCCACTTCTCGGCTATTACATAATGTTCTTTCGACCATTTAATTAAAATAATTCTCTCCTGTCATTTTCTATATAACTATAGCTATCCATTAAGACAATTACGAAATATTCAAGATAGAACCCTTTATATAAGGACCAACTTGCTATATAAACTTGTAATTGTTAACTGACCGAGACATGGTCCAAATACCCTGGGCACTGCGGGCTATGACAAGATGAAAGGATACTACATATTCAACTGTTTATCATATATCTAGCTATCTGTGTAATAATAGCTTTGGAGTAGTCGGGAGTTTGATTCACTCTAACCATACGCTTATTTGTCAGATCCTACAGTCTTTGCGTAAACTTTTTCATCCCACAGGACATTATTTTAGTCCTGCAAATTCTCAATGTTGAAGGACCAGCTACATTTTTGGAGGACTGTATAGCCAAATATCTGATGATATCTGCATTTTAAGTATAGAAGAGTTTTGTCCATTAAAAATACATTTTAATTGTAATCATTTATGGCCAAATCAGGATAGATATTATAGTTTTACACAGTATATGGACATACATATTTCAGCTTTAGAAGTCCAACTGAATTCTTCTAGTTCAGAAAAGTCCAAAAAGTGACTGGACATTCGGTCCTGCTACACCTGTGAATCTGCTGGACCAGTGGCATTTTAGAAGGACATTACCACTGTCCTGCATGTTTTCGCAAAGACTGGATCCTATAGTGAGCGGACAATGTGTTGGTATTTTCATTCGAAAAACTAACTCAAAATAGTGTGTAGTCTATAGATAGTGAACTACCGTAGTACCATGTGTCACTGTGATGATAGCTGTTATGATGTACAGCGTCTGATGTAGGGCAGCATGGCACATTGAGCAGCACACATGGGGGCCATGCAAAGTTCAATATTATGTATGTATCTGGTATGGTCATCACCCCCACATTAAGGGGTGGGTGGCAGGGGATTGATTATGGTGACATTAGGTGCCCGCAGTAGTCTCGCCCAAGTCCCTGATAAAGTCATCAATCATAAATATTTATCTTTTGACGGTGTCCCTACAGTAGTTTATGTCTCTTATAAAATGCGTGTGTGTGAAATAATGATATCATTAGAATCGTTAGATGGGTCAGATGTGTGCCATGTGTGTATGTAAACGCACAAGTCAGTGAAGAACCTTCAGTTCTACCTATACCCAGAAGAGGGGGTAACTATTCGGGGGTTCAGTTAGTACTGAGTCTAGAGGCGTCCACCTACCGGTAGTATTACCTTGAACTAGAACCCCCGATCATGGATGCGCCCGTGGCCTAACATAAATAGACAGAGCTGCACGCTAAAGTGACTGAGTCAGTGGTAATATTGCACGAGAGGTGCCTGTCCCGTATTGCACGCTGGCCGAAGGCCTAGTGCAATACGGGACAGGCACCTCGAGTGCAATAACCAGTGAAGAGGTCACTTTTAAGTGAAGCTCTGTATTTATTTCAGGGTATCTCAATCTAAAATAGATTTCCAGTCCATGTTTGCTTACTTCCACGATGTTTGCTTACTTCCGCGGTGTTTGTTTACGTCCGTCGGCCGCCATTTTGAATTCCGCACAGGTCACGTGACCCTCACTAGCGTAGCGACCCCATGGCGACCCCATGGCGACCCCATAGAGACCTCATAGCGACCCCCCACCTCCCTTGGGAGCGTGAAATACGGCCAGAGCGTGAAATATGGCGGAGGGTTATTTCACGCTTTACTGGCATACAGCACTCCCATAGGTTTAACATTGACAGTCCGTATTTACCATGAAATAATATGTTAGGAGCCCTATAGCGTCTGCGTTCAGGTGCCCGATGTGGAAGTACTTATGTCATATTTGGGGGCTTGGATCTAAGTGGATCTCAAAAGCGCCAATTGGGCGTAGGTTGTAACCTACGCCATATCCAACCTATAGCTATAGTTTTCGAGTGCGATTTGCAAAACCTTATTTCACTATTTCGTGTCCTCGGTTACTTTGAAACGTATACTGATTGGAGCCGTGAAATTGTACAATTCAGTGTAATAAAGAACCGATTGCAAAAGAGCAGCCCCAGAAACATACCTTTCATCATATTTTATTCAAACAGGTGTAAAAAGAAACCTTCACACAGTCAATAATACCGGTGGTTTCTCCCTCTCGTAAGGCCAAATATAAAAAAGGTTTGTTTCAGGTAACATAGGAAGAAAGTCTAGGGTCGGCAGGTCGGATTCTTTTTACAGCCCCTCTACGATATAGGAAATATGCTGCTTTCTGTGGTTATTTAGCACACGTAGTACCGTGCTACCCCTTCACCCTATATTGAAAGTAGCTTAAGTAGTCAACAAGTGAACTCATATCAATGCTCTATGAGGGATAAGGATATGAAATCCTACTTTAATTCTTCGAAAAAAATGTATATGCCTACATTCTCTTGTCATTTGATGTAACTGTAATCTAACGTGTATATTCTACATATATATCTGTATAGACTTAAAATAATGCAACTTATAGCATGCGCTCCAGTGTAAGGGTGAATACAGCCATTATTCCTGTTCACATACAATTAATATGCCATTCTGGTGATACTATTTATAATCCACTAGGGGGTGGAGGGGGGGGGGGGGAGATAACCCTGCACTAAAACCCGAGGGGAATGGAATCTCGTCAGTAGTGACGACCTAGGTTGCCATAATAAATCACGGCAGGTGGCAGTACTGTGCTGTCAATTATGACTCTAGCATGATAAAAGGAGCTATGCAGAGAGTTCATTCAGTTGACAGACACTATGTGACAAATCCTAATAAAAACCTAGGGTTGTCAATTTGACAACCAAAAGTAGTCACAATCAATGTGCCGACCTAAGGTTGTCATTATGATAACCTTGGGTTTGCATGGATCATAATATTATGTGATGACCTAAGATTGTCATAATGATGAACCAGGGTCATGAACTTAATGACATAAAGTTGTCAATGTAGGTGTTGTCAATTTGAAGACAAAAAGACGCCAATTATAAGGTTGTCAGTGTAGTTAACAGTTGATATCTCCCATCTCTATTGTAATTGACTCAGGTTTACTCTGAGTCTTGTGCGACGGGTAGCAGGGGGTCTCTCAGCCTAAAATTTAAAACAGCTGTCATTCCTTCAAAATTGGAGCTTTTTCTCTCAATTTTGTGTCATTAGATGCGGTACAATGTTGTCCTTCCTATGTAATCGCGCTTTAATCCATTTTCAAACGCTTCCCCCTGAAAAGCATGATTTTAATTTTGTTTCTAAAATGGTGGTAATTTGCTTCAGCATAGAGCCCTATGGGAGCCTGTAGATAACCCTTGACATTTAACAGTTACATATTGAACGGGCTCAGTGCTAAGTCAATGGGACAGATCTCGGCAGCCGACCAAACCGGGGTGAGACACTTTTTTTCAGCAAGCTTTGACTGGATCCAATGGTAATTTAACACAGGGAAGTACTACACTACTTCCCAAAGGAGATGCCATCCTATATCATATACTAGGCCCAACATACGCTGCAGTATGTTAGATACCGGTATGGTAATTTAATGGTGATTTAATATATATGTTGCTGTCCAGTGTTGTTCAATACATGACAAATATTTTGAGAACAAAAACAGACAACCCTGTAGTAGGATATAGCTCAGACCCTACTAAGCACTATTCGCTGTTACTTACAATATGGACATGGGAGCTTTTTATTCAGTGTGTGTCTGACATAGACGTGAGAGGACAAAAGACATAGATAGCCAAGATCGGGGAACATGAAAATTTGAATTTGGGCCTAAGTACCCCCCCAAAAGAAAGTCAATGTCCACATTTTTTTTGAGTATACCCTTCTTTTGCGCGGCTTGCCTCACTCGGTGTGGCTTTCTTAGGGCACCTGCGTCATGCGACCTATAGGTTGTGTGGTGCAGGCCTATAGGTAGTTGTGAGTTCCTGACTTGTGACGCACAATTTGGGTATGCTATCCGAAACAGTCCAGCCAGGATATAATAGGGGGAGCAATGGATGGATATGGATAGTGGACTAGGGTAAACCAAAGGTGCTGAATTCATTTCTGTTATGTGTAGGATGATATCTAGGTCGAAAAAAGGTCAAAATCAAGGTCAAAGGTCACATCTTTAAGAATCCCATTAATACAAGAGTGCACCCTTTCTCTTTCTTACTATGATAAATGATACATTTCCCTTCACACCTCTACCTGACCCTGAGTCTAGTTAACGGGGGAAGGGGAAGGGGAAGGGACTCGGGGTTGGGACTCGGGGGTGGAACTCGGGGGTGGGACTAGGGGTTGGGACTCGGGGTTGGGACTCGGGGTTGGGACTCGGGGTTGGGACTCGGGGTTGGGACTCGGGGGAGGGACTCGGGGTTGGGACTCGGGGTTGGGACTCGGGGGTGAGACTCGGGGGTGGGACTCGGGGGTGAGACTCGGGGGTTGGGACATGGGGTTGGGACATTAGCTTGGGATTTAGGGATGAACAATATTATTATATGTATACTCCTATATGATGATACTACATTTCCCCCCGAACCTGAGTCATTTGTGATGCAGTCACACGTTCAATTTTTAACCTACCCCGGGTTTCAAACATCACGTGGCAAGCTAGGCCTGGTTCTGGAGCACAGGACTCTAGATCCAAGGGTCTCCAGGTGATTCCCATTGATGCAAATTGTCTTTTTGGTGGTCACCATACACTTTATGGAAATCTGAGTAACTGAATGGGAAATAGGTACCAAGAATAATATATTTAGCATATAATCATTATACTTGCAGCATACTCCTACAGTATTCTCCATTTTGGCAGTTCTATCAATGAGAGCACAACAGCGATTCGAACTCTCCATCTTCAGATTGTACCTTCACCAGGATGGTGTAAATGCTCAGTAGAAACTACTGGAACCTGTATAGCTAGACCACTTATTTTTTAACAGTGTGCATCAATGATGACGCCATATTATTCACAACTAACAGTCTGAGAATTGATGTAGAAGACCAGCAAATGGGGCCCAATCATATAATTTATACTAGAATAATTTTAAATAGCATTAGTTACTGCACTCCTCCCTACCATAGATATAAGGCAACGAAAGACCTCAAATAATGTTAAAGTCCCTTCAATCAGAGTAAAATCATAAAAAGAAGCTGTTTAAATTTGATGTAAAAACAAAAACGCTATTGACAGTTCGAACTGTCACTAGTGGAAAATATTTCGGTTATTGACAGTTCACACTGTCAACAGTGGAAATTATTCCTGTTATTGACAGTTCCTCATGCGAACTGTCACTAGTGGAATATTTCTGTCTTATTGACAGTTCCCACTGACATTGGAGTCAAAAAGTGTTTTTTTCACCAACATCGGTGTTGTAGCCAAAATCGGTTTTGGAGCCAAAATCGGTATTGTAGCCAAAATCGGTTTTGGAGCCAAAATCCAAGGGTCTCCAGGTGATTCCCATTGATGCAAATTGTCTTTTTGGTGGTCACCATACACTTTATGGAAATCTGAGTAACTGAATGGGAAATAGGTACCAAGAATAATATATTTAGCATATAATCATTATACTTGCAGCATACTCCTACAGTATTCTCCATTTTGGCAGTTCTATCAATGAGAGCACAACAGCGATTCGAACTCTCCATCTTCAGATTGTACCTTCACCAGGATGGTGTAAATGCTCAGTAGAAACTACTGGAACCTGTATAGCTAGACCACTTATTTTTTAACAGTGTGCATCAATGATGACGCCATATTATTCACAACTAACAGTCTGAGAATTGATGTAGAAGACCAGCAAATGGGGCCCAATCATATAATTTATACTAGAATAATTTTAAATAGCATTAGTTACTGCACTCCTCCCTACCATAGATATAAGGCAACGAAAGACCTCAAATAATGTTAAAGTCCCTTCAATCAGAGTAAAATCATAAAAAGAAGCTGTTTAAATTTGATGTAAAAACAAAAACGCTATTGACAGTTCGAACTGTCACTAGTGGAAAATATTTCGGTTATTGACAGTTCACACTGTCAACAGTGGAAATTATTCCTGTTATTGACAGTTCCTCATGCGAACTGTCACTAGTGGAATATTTTTCACCAACATCGGTGTTGTAGCCAAAATCGGTTTTGGAGCCAAAATCGGTATTGTAGCCAAAATCGGTTTTGGAGCCAAAATCGGGTTTGGAGCCAAAATTAGTCTTGCCCCAAAATCGGGTTTGCCCTAAAAACAGTTTTGCCCTAAAAATCGGTTTTCCACCAAAATCGTCCTTTCCACCAAAATCGTCATTTCCCCTAAAAATCGACCTTTCCACCAAAATCGACCTTTCCACCAAAATCGACCTTTCCACCAAAATCGACCTTTCAACCAAAATCGACCTTTCAACCAAAATCGACCTCAGGGTTATGACAGAAATGATAAGGAACTGTCAATAAGAGAGGAAATTCCCACTATTGACAGTTCAGTGAAGAACTGTCAATGGCCCTATAATTTACCACTATTTACAGTGTGACCTGTCATAAAGAGAAAAATATCCCACTATTGACAGTCTGAACTGTCAATAAGAGGAAAGTTTGCCACTATTGACAGTTTGTCAATAGTAGAAATCAATCTTCTTATTGACAGTTCGAACTGTCAATACAAGGATAAAATTCCCTTATTGACAGTTCAAACTGTCAATACCAGGATATAATTCCCTTATTGACAGTTCACATTGGCAATAAGACATTCATTTTCTCTTATTGACAGGTCCTTTTTGAAACTGTCAATTAGAGAATCTTTTTTCCCTTATTGACAGTTCAAACTGTCAATAAGGGAATTTTATTCTGTTATTGACAGTTTGAACTGTCAATAGTCACGGTCAACATAACATACTTAATGCATGCCACATTCCTTAAAAATTGTATGACATTTGTGAGAGATGGGAGGGTGCTATCAATTCTAATTAATGGGGGCGGAGGTACTTTTTAGTTGTCTATACATCTCTAAACATTAAAATTACCCTATGTACATAAATAAAGTAGTCAGAGTAGATGGACAACTTCATCGCAAAAACACCATGCATGGTGAAATGCAACAGGCTACTATCCTTTAAAGCTATACAGCAAGGAGGACTAATAGAATGTCATCCTTAAAACACCGACCAACATACTCTCAGACGTGAAAGTCAGCTTAGACAAATCTCACGACCATTACCAAATACTGCTCCCCACTTGAGATGCTGATACACAAAGTGACTCGGAGGCATTTAAGTGTTTACCTGTTGGTCTGCCTCCTCTCTGCTGTCTGCCTTTGCCTCCTTATATGCTTCTCTCTCTCTCTCTTTCTCTCTCTCTCCCTCTCTCTCTCTCTCTCTCTCTCTCTCTCTCTCTCTCTCTCTCTCTCTCTCTCTGTTCCTTTCTGTCTCTCTCACTCTTCCCTCCTCTATCTCTGGCTGTCTTTCCATCCCTCAATCGGATCTTGGTCTCCCTCTCTCTCCATATATTTTATATGTCATTGTCTCTGCTCCTTATCCTTCATAATTTATAGACATGTATCAGTGTGTAAAAAATGCTATATTCTATGTAGGTAATCATCATGCAGTATTAGATTATCCCCTCCTCTCCCATGAATAATTAAATAATTTTCAGACAAGTCTGCAAAACCAAATATATAAGGAATGGGGTTTGCTTTATCAATAGGAATCGATTAATAACATATACCCACAGCTTTATTTTCCAGACAAATTACTTCAAGACCCCATTTTGGAACAATGCACTCATTGATTCAATAATACATGTAGCTCTTATTGACCACTGGGAGATTCCCTCACACCCACACCCACACCCACACCCACACCACATACCCCCACCTCACTCCAGTCCACTCAGACATTCCCATTAAGATGTTCCCCATCTTTAATGAATTTATCCATCAACCAGAACAAATGGCAATTACATCTTTTCTATAGTACTCTAACAATGTCTGTCCTCCCTGCCACCCATTCGTCGGCGCTTGTCGCTTTCAGTTTTAATTACATCAAGCCGTGACAACAATGTTGTTTTGCAACATTACTGAAATGAACAGCCGTTCTCATCATTGTCAATTTCACTTATCTCCGCACAATATGATTCATAATGCCTCCCTCCTCCCGCCGACAGTAGGGATTTGCGGTTTGCTTATTATTGTATTTGCAGGCAGAGAGGGAAAGCCCTAGTCCTTCGCTGAGTTCATTTCCATTTGATTAGTTGGCAACAAATGGGTCGCTAGTAGAAATACACACTACACTAACGTGCTGGATACTCTCAAATAAACCTCCTCGGCCGAGCAAGGCCCATCCCACAAAGCGAACCGAGTCGTCAGTTGGGGCCATTCTCATGGAACGCATTAAGGACGGCTCTCTCTCCGACGGGGCCGCGCTTTTTAACGTAAAAACCTCTCCCCTGCCCGCCCCATCAAAGAGCAAAAATCGAATATCCATTTGCCCGGCGTTTCGCCCCGCCATTTATGGTTAGTTTTGCTCCAAAGCAAATTTTAAAAGCGGCGCAAAGTAGCGGGGGACGGTCTGAGAAAGGGCGGCGGCGGCGGTTTTGGTTTGGGGGAGAAGGGGAGTGGGTGGGGAGGAGGGGGGCAAGAAAATGTCGTCTGCTAACAGGTGACGCCGGGAGCATGCGCAATGGTCTCTTGTTTGTGGTGGAAATCGTCTGCTGTCTGTCAGCGAAGTTAATTCCCGCCCTTTTCACGGGTTTCAAACGACACGGAAATGTCTGAAATTGGAAAGACCCGCGCCCAATTCTCTTTTTCCGCGGATCATTGTCTCTGTCGGTGGGTTTTTCTCCCGGGGAATTCCAGAGAACGGGAAGAAATTGCTGGAATTAAATTTAAGCGGGCTTGAAATGGAATGAAAACGCAAATCACCACAACACAAGAGTAATGTTATTTTGATCAACGTAAAACTTGTGGGGTGTGCCCTAAAGAGGGAGAGAGCAGGGGTGGTGGGGGGTGTTAGAGGCATCAATGGAGGACTGGGAGGGTTGAGGGCCTGGGGGAGAGTCAAGTGATATGGTGAGAGAGGGACAAAGCGGTCTTAATTAAGCTCATTAGGGATTTCATTAGGGAGACGCTACCACTTACACCGATCGATGTTTTCCACTTTACCCGGCAGGGGGCAGCCTTGTGATGAGACGCTAGTAGCGCACCTAGCGCTAGTTTCGTATCTGTTTAGTCTGGTGTCCCCCCAGGAGCTACACAAGTTTTACTGCACTACTCCTTCTCTGAACATCCCTGCTGGGGTGTGGAGGAAATAAACACAAAAAGAACCAATTACAGTGTGGGTAGCATCGCTGTGCACTTCTAAGTGCACTCTAAATAAAGGTATTTGAAATAATCAAAGATCACATTAATAAAATCCACACGCATCATTAATATGTTAAAAACAAGGGACTGGCTCAGTAACTGAAAAACGATAGCATATCTCATCAATACATATAGCAATGCCGCTACTGGATATAGAAATGGGAAGGTAGATATGAACGACTAAACTGGCTGCAAAAAGAACCTTCATATATATTTTTTAAGGGAGGTATAGCTATGTTTATTTGCTTATGAGCATTGTAGAATGTATTTATTTCAACAAAACAAATGGAGTTAGTTAGACTTTTTCATGTAAATGAACAGTTATACGTTTATGTTATCTTTAAACTTTCATGTTGTGATGGATAAGTAGCGATAATATCATATTAATGTGCACATAAACATGTTTTTGTTTCCATCCATCTAACCGATAATGTCATGAGGTGAACTATAACCATTCAGTCGTCAAAGTCACAACAACCTTACCATACTCATCTTAAAGTTAATATAATTAGTATTACAGTTGTCAATGATGATACAATTTATGAAACATTATCTTTTACTGTTTTTCTCCGTTCCCTAATACAGTTTCATACCCCTGCAGTAGTCGTACTGGTTTTATTCCAGTGAGAAAATTGAGGATATATCCCCTTCCTTTTCTATAAAACAACATATGTATGATGAATTTCTTTATGTTCTAAATACATTCAGACCAATTGGTGAACGCTATCACTGACTATTGTCGACAATAATGGATGTCCTTTCCACATGCTCTTACATATACCCCTTCCATTCAATCAGTGCACTACTCACTATACACTCTCAGTATTTTAGCAGATACATGTACATGTCTGAATGCCATCCCTAAATGTCTCCACTGGAAACAATAATGGGAGTTGCATTATCAGCATAATGGTAGCCTAATGCACCCTCCCCACTATCTCCACCAGACCACCTTTATACACAATACACATACTATACCCACCCACTCTCCCCCACATGTCTATAACCATACGCTGTCCTGTACAGCCACAACTCTGTGAGGAGAGTGAGGGGGTAATCGCTCGTGAGCTGCTCCTCTCTTACTTTTATATCTATGAGCAACTCCTGTCCATTCTCATGCTCATCAACAGACCACTGCCGAGCAACAGGGTAGTGTGGAGGAGGGGAGGGGGTTGGAAGGGGTGCAGTTGGGGGTAGGTAGGGGTGGTGGGGGAGTCTAATGGGCAGCCGAGGAACTAAAAGGACTGTGGGAAAACCTCACAGAGGTACCAACTGACCCATCCCAACCTCCGGGGGGAGAGTGGAGACCCCACAATATGAATAATCATACAGTTGTAGGGGGAGACGCGCTCACTCTCCCCTCAATCAGTATTGTCATCCACCACGCCCTCTCTGGGCGGGACAGGCAACTAGTGGGGTGAAGGTGGAGTAGGGGAGGGGGTGGGGTTGTTCTATTGTGGTGATTTCGAGCAGGACTGCAGTCTCTGATTGGGTCAGCTGCTGTGGTTCTCGAACACATGCGGCTCGCGGGGGATGACGGGATGTCATTGTTGGTCCGGTTTTTACTCTGTAGGTGGCGCTGAGAATGTGTCCACTCACCCCGCAGATGACGTCACAAAGGTAAGGGGTGGGGGGGGGGGGGGGGGCATGAAGGGGAAGGGACAAGGAGAGGAAGGAATCCCATTGTGAAAGTATAAGACTTTCATCTTTCAGGGAAATATGCATGCGGAGAAATATGAATAATAAATATTTAAAAAATCAGGCTTGGACCAAGGAAATAAGGAGCATATAGAGGTTTATTTCATGTGGAGAAACAAAGTTACTCTGCTTAAGTACTAAAATGGGCGTTTTCCACACCCCAGTGGAGAAGCTGACGCTCATTTCAATGGGCTGTTTCTCCACGGTGACATCGCCAAAATAGCTATGAACCCTATCTTTAAATGCATATTTTGATGAAATTAATCAAGAATTAAATAAAATAAATACAAAGTCCACTCTAATCAGTCTGAACTCCTGGTTTCTCCACTTGTGGTGCATTGGATCGCATCACCTTCGGCTCCGCCTCATGTGATACGATCCAATGCACCGATCGTGAAGAAACCTGTCATTCAGGCAGAATATTATGGACCTCTATCAATATATACAGAGGGAAGAGGGAGGGGCTGAAAACAGGACAACAAGGAATGGGTAGAGAGGCGGAGGGTAGAAACACGGAGACGCGAAAAGTAATGTCGGAGTCCTGGAAAGGAACGAAAGAGTATGACGGGCCTTGCAGTAGAGTATGAGCAGATATTACTTCTAATTTATCATGGGACCGGCGAGTAATTTAGCGTGGAACTTATTTCGAGACGGATGCAGAGGTATAACAAAAAGGGCAAAATAGACAGTACATGACAACAATGACGGGGACAGGAGGAAGACTTAAAACATTGTTTTAAGTTTGTTGACTGACTTTTTCATGAAATCATCTTTGGGGAAAAAAGCATGAGTTGGTAAGAATAGACTGATGCATTTACAATGCATTATAGCTCAGGGCAAGGGGAAGGGTTCAGATAGGGAGAGATGTTTAGGGGATCTATTTTAAATACGTTTTTTTACTGATCTTGCATATATCACAACTTTGATTTTGTTATACAACTGATCGGCATGCATCTGCAAATTCAATCATCTCAATCTGTTAAATACATTTGCAAATACACGTATAACTTTAACTAACCATAAGAAAAATACACTTTCTCTATACTACTTACAAGAGCCATCTAACCAACTGATTTCATGCACTATGTATTACAATACTCTGTATACAATACGGTATTTAGGTTTTACACATGTCCAATAATCTAATTGAATGTGATCCTCCGATTTAATAATTTTGCATTGTATCTAAGCTTATGAGGAAAAATGATATATCGCATAGATTTATTTTCAAAAGCTGAACAACGACTTACCTCCATAATTCCCCTTGGCAGTTGCTATACCATAGAACCTCCCCTAAACCATTCCCTTGTCCATCCTCACCCCTACATCTCTCAGTCACCATCCTCCCCATGTCTCCATAGTCTGCCGCACCCCTCTCCATACCTCATTATGATCATTCGCCATTACCCTCAGCCAATCGGCGTGCGGCGTCCTAATTAAGTGCAGTCCTACTGCGTGTCATGGCCTCCCCCATTGGGCGCGGCCATGACAGGGGAGTCTGTGGGGGCCGGGCATGATTGGCCACCACTGGCGCGTGTTACAACGTACTCACCCGGTCCCTTGGTGGAGGCCTGGGGGAGGGGTGGTGGGGTGGTGGGGTGGTGGGGGTGTACAGAGGGATGGGCGTGGAAGGTGGGGAGGTACTAGTGGCGCGGAGAGGGTCCCATGTTCTGGTAGTAAAACCTGGAGGTGGCATCCTTCATCGTCACATCTCCAGTAACCAGCCACAGGAGCAGATAGGAGCTGCTCAACCACCACCACCACCACCACCCCACCTGTAGTACCAGCCGCACCCACTGGTGGCGCTGCGGAGCACCTGGAGGACGCCCAGGGTACATGGACATGTCTGGTCGTGCAGACACGTGGATGCTCCAGCACACCATGATGGGAACACTAGTTCAGCAGTTGTAGGATTTAAGTACACCAGGGAGGACCACCCCTCCCCCTTCACCACATAGGATACTCTGCACACAGTGAGCAGGAGACCAGAATAGATTAATGGACTGATATTAGGCCTACCTTCAACCCTCATGTAATTGTCAAGGAAAAGAAAGGAGGATGCTCATTTTTTAACTTTCAAATACCTTACCTGATTTCTAAATAGCATATGCACAACACAACTCCGGAGGACTTTCTGAATCCCCTCGGTATAGCTCTGAGCGTATCCTTCAGGGGACAAGGTCGCTGATCAAATCTGACTCTAAAAGGGGAGAACTCACCGAACTTCTATTACTGCAACAAGAAAAATAACGGAACTATAATCTTCAGGACGAAGACGTCGTTTCCGAACTCCCTGACGTCATTCGTGACGTCAGACGTCACGTCATCCACGCTGACGTCCCCGCGCATCGTTAGCATCATGGACGTCATCAAGGGCTCACGGTCCGAACCCGGCGGCGCCTCTCCACCAGGTGGGAGCAGCAGCGCCGTCGTCGGTTCCGGTTCCGTTAGCGCGTCGTCGACGCCGTCCCTGCCCTCTGTGGGCGCGCCCCCATCCGGCCTCCTCACCCCTCCCGGCGGAAGTAGCCTCTCCATGTCCGCTGCCGCCGCAGCAGCCGCCGCCCATGCCCACAATTCCCTCCCCTCTGGGGCTACTTCCGGTAGCGGGTCGTCGTCGCTGCTGACCACTTCCGGTTTCGGTAGTTTCAGCTCCCTCCACCACACGCCTGCGTCACTAGCGGCGTCCGTTACTAGCGCGCTGCTGCACGGCACGGCGGCCGCCTCCCTCACCGGAAGTGGCGCCATGATCGGCGCAAACGGAAATGGGACAAGTCTAGCTAGCAGCATGACACCATCGTCGTCGTCGTCGGTGTCGGTGTCGTCGCCGTCAGAGGCGCTGTCGGCGTCCAGTAGCCGCTTCTCGGCCTTCACGTCCATCCACCCGGCTATGGGCATGCACCACGCCCACCCGCTGTCCCCGCCCGGCCGCGGTCTGCCCGCCGCGCTCGGCGACGTGGGCGCGGGGCTCAAGGGAGGCTTCGACATGACGGCGGGGCTGCCGCTGGCCGGGAGGCAGCTGGGGCCGCTGTCGGCGGAAACGCTGCGGCAGACGCAGGCGGCGCACCACCAGCACCACAACGGGCTGCACATGTACGGCTCCATGCTCAGCTCCTACCCCGACCTGCCCCTCGGAGGCCTGCCTGGCATATGTAAGTTTATATATCTTTGTCTTGTATCTTTTCTATTCAAAATCAGGTTTATATTGTTGATTTTCTATCGATTGAGTTGGTGTACCGGTAATTGCTGTTATGTACTTCTTGGCTGGTGTTCTGGATATGGATCTGTAGATAAAAGATTGTAATCTCTACCCGGTGCTATATCGCGTCACCGAGCTTTTGACGTGGCAATAGATACGAGTAAATCCCTCTGTAAAAGTCAGACGGGGGAACTGTGCACTTCTAAACTCATAATCCAGATTAATTTATATGGGCGTGGTATACAGATCTGAACTGAAATCCAAAATAGGGAGCAGAGAGAGCCATTCGCTCCCATGGTACCCTCTCACATTTCAGTTCAGGGTAGCATTGTGTTAACATCCTCTTTAAAAACGCGACTGCGTATTTAATGGTAGTGACTACAAATCAAGTAATAATCGGTAAACGATATGGACACAGAACTTCCAATTCAAATTGATTTAACAATGTAGGTGGCTTTACTCCAGCCTTGGGGAACACTTGTGGTGTTTATTGCAATGCACTTTCAAAACATGCGACAATCCATTGTTTTAGTGCTAACCTGGAACAAGTTTTGGGCTTTAAATAATTAATCATCAGTCCTAAGTCCATAAAAAAGCAGATGTAGCTGTATGGGTGACAGAGCTGCTCTAGTTGTGACCGTGTAGAGCAGGTGTCCTAGACGTGAGTCACTCACTGTGAGTAGTACACGAGCCGTCACCCGGGGTCAGGTCTAACACACCCACATGTGTTATAGAGTGTACCCAATCCTACCCACAACATGGGTGTTGCACTGTGTGCCAGGATGGGTAATGCTTGTGCCATGCCATATATATTGCTATAGCCATCTGTGTGATCTTGTGCCAACCCCAGTAGTTTACTGAACATATTGATGATTCGTTTTCAAACCCATCGCCTAGCGTTTTCGACAGGTGTACAATCACACAAAATAAGACAATTAAGTGTATTCCCCTATTCCATCTTAACGGGTCTGCCAACACTCTATTCAAGATAACAGATTTAACTAACGGTACTCCCAGTTCTCCCCAACATACGTCTTTGAGGTATATTTAAAATCAACTCTGAACACTAAGTTGATAGGGTAGATTTACCTAGAGCCGACCACCTACCTTGAGTTGAACAGTTGAATTCGTATTTAAGGTGGGTCGATCCCTTGGTGTAAAAGTAATCAGATCTTCATCAGGTGTTTGCCATAAAACCATTATAGCATACACTTTCCAACAAAGTTGAGAAAATAGGGGGTCCCGAGCTGTATTCTGAGATATGAGCCTTAAGTCAGTGTTTCATATAATAGGAGTATATAGCATTTTGCCACATACGTACATAAAAAAGGATTGAAAAGGATATAGGTTTTAATGTTCTCTCTCTAGAGAATCCCTTTTGAACATATGGTACCAGGCATATTTCTAAAGTTTTTGTCCATTGAATAAAAAAAGGCTGAAAGGAAATAGAAATATACTAAGGGCTAGTTATGTATGACTTTTAAATGACAGCCACATGCACCACAAACTCCATAGCACAGTGGCAGAATGCATGCCTTCATATCCAAAGGTTGATGGTTTTCTCCCCAGTCAGGCAACACCTTTGCCCATTTTAGGACAATTTGATATAACTTGTTCCAATATGAGACAAAGGTCCCCTAGTGATCTCTGGTCAAACTAGAGAATGTACCTCCGCAGAAAACTGCCAAGTGAACGGAAATGGCATCATATTGACCAACCTTAACCAAACACCCTAAGCCCTCTATGTGTGTTGAATAATACAATTTAA
Organism: Harmothoe impar; assembly: GCA_947462335.1. Classification (NCBI taxonomy): domain Eukaryota; kingdom Metazoa; phylum Annelida; class Polychaeta; order Phyllodocida; family Polynoidae; genus Harmothoe; species Harmothoe impar. Next base: position 10,904,702 of record OX381721.1, on the reverse strand, counting down.
GTTATACTCTTACCAATAATGGAAAACTAGAGAGCTTATCAGGCATCAATAGACGACAACTATTCGAGGTGTGTGGCTGACTCTAGAAGAATCTATCCTATTGTAGTGGGTCGCCGCTGTACTATTTCTAGGGAACCAGTTGGAGTTATATTTGGTATATGTGTTGTCGTGTATCCAGGCCGCACTCCTGTCTACTGCCGAGTATAAGGTTATATAAGCCCACCTGAGGAATGGTGGAGCGCGGCCTGGTTATGTGCATTGAGCCGTGACCGCCACGTGTCACCCGACATATCTCGGGTACAGTGTCGGCTCGGATGCACCGGCGCGTGGTTACCCGGAGTTCCTCGGGAACTCAAGTGTTTACGAGTAATGGAGAGAATTACATAACGACCAGTACATAAGACCTGGAGTTCTGCTAATCGAGGACCCAGTCTTGCTGCGCACTTCGGCCAGCTTGGCTGCTCCACAACAGAGCTTCCCCGAACTCTGTTGTACCTTTTAGGCCTAGTCCTGTCGCTGCTTCCACCTTGGTCACCCTGCGTCTCTCTCTGTTCTACCCTCTGGGGGAACTAGAGGAGATAGACGCACTGGTGTACAACTCCGGGTACAGAACTCCCTACGGGGGAGTCTGTCCCAAGAGGAGTTAACCAAGATGGAAGAGAGCATTGGAACTCGGGAACTATGTACTAGACCGTGAGCGTATACCTCCTGTATGTTCATATGACCACTGGTGTTCAGAAGCCTATTTGATTATTGCTATCCGTCTGTATGATTACGAGCCGTATGTCAGAATGAATAAAGTGTAATTTCTGAACAACCTATTTTCGAATCTGGAGTTTTTCATAGCAGATGTCTATCTTAGAATAGCCAACAGCTACACTGGTGCCGTGACCACTTTGGGTAAGTATTGATTTACATTTTTTTGTTATTTTTCTTTTCTGAAATTGAGAGGTAAGCTCTTATATGTTTGAACCAGAATTGGTAGGTTTCAAGGATAGCTATTACAGGTTGCTTTTGTGTGGTGAAGATATGTCAGATACAGAGGTACCTCCCCCGTCGGTTACTAACCAAGGGGAGGGGATGCGTCCTAGATTACGATCTAGGGTGAGGTTTGATGCTAGGCAGAAGGTGCATACGTTCAATCAGAGTAGGGAAATTGGACATGGAGGGGAAGATAGCGCCCATGAAGTGAAATCTGAGGATTCACTAGGGGACCCTCCAGCGAAACGTCCAGCTCTGGAGCCAGATAGGGAAATGGTAGGCCGGGTCCGGGAGCTGCTTGGACCGGTAACCATAGAAGATATTGGAGAGGATAGTGACTCTAGTATACCTAGTCTGGAGGGTACAGTAGATGTACCAGTGAGATGGGAACTTAGACCGGTACCCACTGTGGAAGCAGTGGAGGGGACTAGAGTAGTGGTCCCGGTCAGTCAGGAAGGAGTTGAGGTAGTCAAAAGGGACGACCTAAAGGAAACTCCCGAGGAAGGGGAAGAGACAGCTGAGGTGATCTCCAGGGGAGATAAGCTGTTCCCAGATCCTTTTAGGCTGACGATACCGGGTCTAGAAGTTCCACCTTATGAACCCAGGGAGAGGTTGAGCCTGGATGACATAAGGACGCTCAGATTGAGAAATGAGCATGAGCATATGAAAGAAGGGATAAGACTAGAGGAGGAATCCCTTAGAAAGCTGAAGGAGGAAAGGGAAGCTTTCGAAAAGAGTTTTTTGGCAAAGAGGTCGGGAAACATTGGGGAACATGCAGCTCAGATAAAACATCTGGAACAAATTTCAGTCAATGTAGGTCTACTTGAGGGAACTGAAGTCAGATTGAAGTCTGAAACAGAAAAGCTAGTGGTGCGGAATAAAGAAATTAGTTCCGAGATACTGGCAAGACAGTTACAAGTAGCGGAGTATGATGAGTTGTTGAAGAAACAGGATAGTAAGTTAGGAGAGTTGGAAGCACTAGCTCAACAAGCTGAGAATCACATGGTAAAGAAACTGGAACCAGAAGTGACTAAGGTACAAAGGGACTCAGTGGGGACAGCACAAGAAGTGTCTAAGGATGAGACCTTTGTGACTGCCGACGATCCCTCAGTTTTTATAGTCAATACAGTGGAAGAGGTGGTGAAACCACCTGCCACTGAGGATCTAGATGGTTCCATGGTGATACATACAGCTGACATGTTATCCAGTGTGAGTGGACACTCATCCATGCATGGCAGTAAGTTTGATAAGAATGAGGAGTTCATGTTGGAACTGTGTGGTAGAGTTGAAAAGCTGTTTCAGGAGAAGTTAGATTGCTTTCTTGAGGAAACAGAGTCAGTGAGTGTGGAGAATGACACCAAGGGAGTAAAAGGAGACGTTCCGGTAGCCCAGGCTACAGGGAATAAGCCTCCTGTGGGACCAGGTAACACTGCTCCAGCTCCAGGTGCTCATTCTACTCCAGCTCCGGGAACAAGGCAGGTTCCTACAGGTCCGGTAAACGTGTCTACAGTGGGTAGACCAGGTTTGCCCAAGGGGGTAAACATGAATGCTCGGCCGCCAGGTCAAGGGAATCTGGCAGGGCCTAACACCTCCTATGGGGGGTGGAGTAATGTTGGCCCGGATAACTGTTATGGGAACGCAAGACCTATGTTCAATTTACCACCTCCCCCATTGCCTGGCAGTCATGTAACTCCAGGAAGCATGAATACACCAAGGACAGGAGGTACTATTCAAAGTGGGACACCCTACCAACATAGGGCAAATATGTCTATGGAGGATGAGGTAGTGTTCCAAAACAATCCAGCAATTAGAAGATTGGGGATTGATGCGGTACCGAATGACGTGGGGAACTTTAAAGCAGTGGACTATGCTTTAAGTCAGACTGATATACCGTTGAGAACGGGGATGACACCTGTGAGAAAGCAGGCTATCAAGATGAAGCAGTATGATGGCACAGTTCCATGGAGAAAATGGTTCACACGATTTTCAGCAGATATGAGACATAATGGTTGGGAGGGCGATGAATGCCTTGCAGCTTTGTCATGGTGTCTGCGGGATGGTCCTGGTGATCCCGCTCTAACAAGCTTTGAGTTAAGCGGGGGTAGAACGTACAAGGGATTAGTGGAAACAGCTTCTTGGGCTTTAGGTTCCACATCCGGTGCGGATCCCGCGTCTGAGCTAGAGGCAAGAGTTCAGAAGCCCGGTGAAGGGCACAGACAGTTTGGAATGGCTCTCAGAGTGCTAGCAGCAGAAGCATTTGCATCTATGAGTCCAAGTGATCCATGGCTGGTAAGGAAATTGTCCAGCCTGTATATAGATGGACTTAAGGACGAAAGATTGTCGAGTGAGATTGCTTCACAGTGGAAGACCACTATGTCACTAGCAGATATCTTCGAGCTTACAGAAGATGCTCTGAGAAAGAGGAAGCTGTTGAAAACTGTAGAGGCAGCCCCTGTAGCAGTAATAGAAATGCCCGTAGAAGAGGTTGAACTGACTGCAGAGGGAGTGCAAGAGGTGGCAGCAATAGATCCTAAATGGAAAGGCCGTCGTTCTTTTTATGTAAGACGAAGGATTCCAGGATCAGACGCTCAGGCGCCAGAGGAGGGTGCATTAAAGACCATGATCGGAAAAGTCATGGAGGAGCGTAGTAAGGCTGAGAAGGCTGAGAAGGTCGCATCTCGTGGTCGCGGTAAGGGGAAACCCAACAAAGACACGAAATGTTATAATTGTGGGAAGAAGGGTCACTTTGCAAGGACATGTTGGTCCAAGGATACTAAGAATGTATCATCGGTCGAGAAACAAAAAGACGGACCCTCTTCTGACCAAAGCCCACCACCGACGGAAAACTAACAGGGGTTGTTGTCGATGACAAGATAACAACCCCACCTGTGATTGTCAAAGGTACTGTTAGGGGAGAATCAAAAGATTCCACTTCATGGGAACCGCTGGGGTTAGCCGCACCTGAGTCTGATCCGCCAGGTGGAGATGGGCCCCAGGGAACGGACGAGAATGGTGTTGAAGATTTAGCTCATCTGGACACCGTCCGCAGAATTGAGTTGGCGGAAGAAGTAGAAAGGTTTTGTGCTTCGCGACTCAAACCCGATGATCCTATAGTTAAGTTTCTCAACTCGAGGGGATATGACTTGGGCGGTGAAGCTGGAATCCAGAGATTTGCCTTGCAACCTTCCCCTTTACAAGGGAAGAGATGGTACTTGCCTGTGCAGATTCAGGGCTGCTTGGGGGAATTTCTGATTGATACTGGAGCTAGTCACTCCATGATGGGTCACCATTTCTTCAAGAAGCTCGCAGGTCTGTCGACTAACCCTGTGGGGTCTGGGTCGGTCAGAAGTGCTGATGGGTCTCATATGCGGACACATGGCAGACAGGTGATACCCTTTTGGGTGAATCAACATTCATTTGTTGTTTCAACAACTGTGGCTGAATTGACGGATGAGGGAATCTTGGGAGTAGATTTTTGTTCTCTGTATGGGGCGGTATTGGATAGTGTGACAGGGGAACTCACTCTTCGATACCCACAAGAGATGAAGGTCCAGTGTGTACTCCGTCGGATTTCAGGCGTCTCGTCTGTCTCTCAGACAGTGCGAATTCCTCCCCGCCATGTGTGCAATGTAGTTGTATACTGCCGGGAAATGGAATTTGACCGCATGGGGGTGGTGGAACCGAATCAGCAGCATTTGAGTAAGCTGGGATTGGTTTCCACCAGTGCCTTAGTGCAAAGTTCAAGACGAACAGTAGTACCAGTCAGTAATATGACTTTTCAGGATGTGTACCTGGAGAAGGGGACGACCTTTGGGGACGTAACATATGCTGACGTGGTAGGAAGAGCTGACTCACCGGAAGTGGAGTTAGCAGTAAAGAGGGCAGTGGAAATAGGAGCCTTGGATCCATCCGCTATGCCAGTGGTATTGCAAGACACTGGAGAGCAGGATAGGAAGGAAGGATATGGTTTGCCACTGCATCTTTTACCATTAGTGACAGATAGCCACTTGGAGACGGAGGAGAACAAACGGAGTCTAGCTCAGCTATTATGCGAGAATGCAGACTTGTTCTCCGCTCCAGGGGAGCAATTGGGTAGAACTGACCGAGTAACTCATCGGATAGACACCGGTTCTAGCCCACCATTGCGCTTGCCATACCGGCGCCTCCCGTTGTCTAAGAAACAGGCATTGGAGGATGAGGTGGACAAGATGTTAGGGGAAGGGATAATAAGGCCCTCAGATAGTCCATGGGCTAGTCCGGTGGTAATGGTTACCAAAAAGGGTGGCACCTGTCGGTTCTGTATAGATTACAGGAGACTGAATGGGATTACGAGGAAGAATGCCTACCCCTTGCCACGCATTGACGAAAGTCTGGATTCCTTGGGAGGCAATCACTGGTTTAGTACCTTAGATCTCCAGTCAGGATACTGGCAGATTGGGATGCACCCAGAGGATAAGGAAAAGACAGCATTCACAACCCACCGGGGTTTGTTTGAGTTCAATGTAATGCCATTTGGCTTATGCAATGCTCCGGCTACTTTCGAGAATATGATGGAGACAATGCTAAGGGGATTGTTGTGGAAAAACTGTCTAGTTTATCTAGACGACATCATAGTTTTCGGGAAAACTCGGGAGGAGTGTCTATCAAATCTGAACAAGGTGATGGATCGATTGAGATCCTACAACCTTAGACTGAAAGCTAAGAAATGCAAGTTCTTCAGGCAATCAGTGGAATATCTGGGCCGAATAGTCAGTGGCACAGGTATTTCGGCGGATCCAGGGAAATTAGAAGCTGTAGCTAATTGGGCAACGCCAAAAGACCAGAAAGAAGTGAGGTCATTTTTGGGTTTCTGCTCGTACTACCGCGATTTCATTCCCGGATTTGCTGAGGTGTCAGCTCCATTACAGGCGCTGGTAGTAGGAAAAAGGAAGGGAATGTTGAAGCTACCTCCGTTTATTTGGACGGAATTAGCTGGACAGGCTTTTCAGAAGCTGAAGGAGTTATTCACGGTAACTCCTGTGCTGAGCTATCCTACTGAGGGTGATCAGTTCATCCTGGACACCGACGCTAGCAACGATAGCATAGGCGCTGTCTTATCCCAAGTGCAGGAAGGTAGAGAAGTGCCCTTGGCATTTGCTAGCAACAGCTTGAGTAAAACTCAACGCAATTATTGCACCACCAAGAGAGAGTTGTTGGCCATAGTAGTTTACACAAAGAAATTCCGCCATTATTTGTATGGTGGGAATTTTATTCTACGAACAGACCATTCATCCTTGAGATGGCTCCTTAATTTCAAGGAAGCAGATGGGATGATGGGTAGATGGATCTCCGCGTTGTCTGAACTAGGGATAGAGAATACCCAGATTCAGCATCGGAGCGGAGTGAAGCACGTAAATGCGGATTGTTTGTCTAGGAGACCAATCCGAAGATGTGCAAGAATGGACTGTGAAGACTGTGGCATACATAACGCGTTGGTGGCTCCAATAATGAATTTTGATCCGGCCTGGGAAGAGAACTTGGTGTTTTGGTCGGCGGAGTCCATACTTGAAGCTCAGCAGGATGACGATGGTATCAATATGATACGGAATCTGATCCTGGAGAGAGCTGCTCGTCCCGTCAGACCTGCTCTGTCATTGGAATGTGTGGAAGTAAGGAACTTAGTGGGCCAATGGTCGCAGCTGGTAGTGCGAGACGGCCTATTGTGTAGATGGAAAACTCTTGAAGGCAAAGCCAGGAGGAGGCTACAGATAGTCTTGCCAGCTTCTCTGAGATGGGAAGTATTCGAGTTTTTCCATGGTCATCAGACTTCCGCTCATTTTGGCAGGAAACGGACTTTGGACAAACTCGCGAGGAGATATTACTGGCCTGGGATGTCTAAGGACGTAATACGTTGGTTGAGTGAATGCCCAACGTGTTGCCTGGTGAAGCCGGGCCCTGGGAAAGGTAAAACATCTCTCAGACAGGAACTGTTCGGAGTCAGATTTGCGAGGATAGCCATTGACATAATCACTGGCTTCCAGACAACTCCAAACTCCAACGTGTGCATGATGGTGGTACAAGACTACTATTCAAAGTACGTGAAGGTGATCCCAATGAAGGATCACACGGCATTAACTTGCGCACAAGCTTTGGTTGAGGAGTGGGTACTAACATTTGGCGCACCTCTCATGTTACATTCAGACCAGGGTAGGGAGTTTGAATCGCGTCTCTTTCAGGGGATGCTGGAAGAATTAGCCATAGTTAAGACACGCACTAATCCGTACCGACCGCAGTCGGATGGGATGGTTGAGAGATTCAACCGCACGTTGATTCAGGGGCTGACCACGCTGGTTAATTCTAATCAGGATGACTGGGATACGTTTTCCCAGTATGTGGCTCATGCATACAACGGTACGGTGCATGCTTCAACTGGCTGCACTCCTAACAGCCTGGTATTTGGATCTGAGATCATAATGCCTGCAGATTTGGTCTTTGGCAGTGTACTGCGGAGAAAGGATGTCCCATGCCGAGTGGCATTTGCGGAATCCCTGCGCAGAGAATTGCGGGAAGGCTATGCATTGGTGAGAGGCCATTTGAAGAAAGCGGCCATCCATCAGAAAGTAGGGTATGATACAGGCTTGAGAGAGAGGAAGTATGTAGTTGGACAAAAGGTGGTGAGATTGAAACCACCTGTACATGGAAAAATCTCGAAGGGTTGGGATGGGCCATTTGAAGTGACAAAAGTAATATCGGATGTTACTGTGTTATTGAAAAATGTGAAAGGCAAGATAGTTGCAGGCCATGTAGATCGCCTGAAGCCTTGGCTAGGTCGCCGGCCCGGCGATGAGAATGAGCCTTTGGTAGAAGTGCCAATGCCCCAACCCAGGTGGGTGCGTAAAACACAGGTTACAGCACCCCCGCCTACAAAGAAGACTAGAAAAGCAACGCCAGCTAGGAAAGTCGATGGTAGGAAGAAGAAGAAGAAGGTAGTTACTGAAAAGGAAACTAGAGAGGTTCCTACAGTAATTGAGAAGAAGAAACCCCAAGGACCCATACGTAGAAGTGCTCGTATAGCGGGTCGAGGTGCTGTTACGTAAGAGCGGCGGGGCTGGGTTTGTTTGTTGTGGTTACCCGAAATAGTTCGGGTCTCCAAGGACTTACCCGGTAAACCCCGGAAAGTTGCGTAACTGGTGCTGATTGTCAAAAACACAACGAGAAATACCGGATTTTATTCTTTAGTCTTTGTGACGGGAATAATGGTGAAATTGACCAGTAGATGGCATTGGGGTACCCAACGTTCTGCTTTACTAAAGTTAGTTTTGAATGTTTACATGCTATGGTCTGTGAGTTAGTTTCCCATTTAGTACTTGTCGTGATGGTTTCGGATTAGAATCCAATCAAACCTAGTCAGTAATTTTTCTAAGGATAATATGAGGATCCTGATACGAAATATTATGTGGAAAGTACGGGTGGAAAACTCGTTACAACAATATGAGAAAAGGTACTCATACGTATTCCGAATTTGTTCGGGCAACCAAAGAAATTTACTTTGACACGTATTTTTTTATAATGTTTGTTTAAAACAGCGTTCTGAAAGTTCATAAGCTATAAATGAGACAGCTGTGACGAACTGAAGAATTGCTATTACTTGAAATGATGTGCAAAAATACAATCCGAGAAAACCCGGCGAAGATTGCAACTACTACGCAGTTAACTCCGCCACCCGGTTTTCTTCGGATAATACCGGATAACTTCTTCGGGAAGGGCTATCCGGTACCCGTGATCCTTTGCGCTTGGGTGCGCACGCATGCTGGTTTGGCGCGGAAAGCGTCAGTCCTGCACATACCGTTGGAGAGGGTGGATGCGAAGGCACCTCTCTCCGCGTATGTAACACCGGTTAGAACATCTACATGTGAGGGAGAGAGGAGACACTAAAGTGAGGTAGTACAGGAGGACACATTTGTAACAATTTTCCTGATTTTACTACTCATTTAAGCTCATTTTTAGAGTGGGCTCCTCTGGGCCGCCCTCTGTGTAGTTATCATGGCGGATAACTATCCGTCGGGAGACTCCCATAGAAGGAGTCACTCGACGGAAGTTTCCCCTCTGTCGCAGGAACAGAGAGAGTTATTAGCTTTGGGGGACCTGGAGTCAACAGCTCCGGTCGAGTATGATCTTCCAAAACGATTTCGGGAGGCAGATTTACCTAAATTTGTGTATCATCCACCAGCTAAGATGAAGAATAGGGGTGTGAAACGCCGAAATCACAGTAATATCTCGGAGATAAGGAGAGCTGAAAAGGTTAAAACCACACAGTATCTCCTAGCTCGGGGAGAACATGTTAAGAAACTGGTAGATATGGGTTTATCAGTGGCGCAAGCTAGGGGGTTCGTGTCAGGGCCGGGGTTAAAAGGACTCGAGGCCGGGGGATTTCCCTTGTTCCAGGTAGGGAATATTGCGTCACCACCTACTTCGGGAGTGACCCGGACTGACCCGAATATGCCCGGGATACCGGTGTACCCGGTCAGTGACATGCCAGTGGGTGCTCCGTGGGGTGCTATGTCGTATGACCGTGCGGATGGTTTACATCCGGTGCATGGTAACTTTGTACCCGATTGGGATGCCCCTACACAGTCAACTCCGGAACGTATTCCAACTATGGCAGTAATGCAGCTAGCAGCAAAATTTGAGAAATTTAAGCCAGATGCAGTAATTCCCGGGAGTAAGATATGCAGGGGGGCATATATCCAACAGTTGGACAAATTCAACGAGAGGAAATGTACTAAACTATTCAGACCTCCTTCCGATAATTCCAAGTCCAGACCCTATACAGGGGAGGTTACTGGGGAGATAGGGAGCCGAGCTAGGCTACCATCCTACGAAGATACAGAAAGGGATTTGGAGTGGTGGTTAGAATATACTAGTTCAGCAGCACATCAAGCTTACAAGTTCTGGGATGAGGTTATAAAGCAAAGTATGGGGACATACAGGGCTGCCGACCTCTCCAACGAAGATAGAGACCGGTTGAAATGGGCGTGGATGACATTTGTCCCGCCAGGTATGCCTACTTATAAACCTGGTAGAGGTTGGAGAATAGGTTCGGGGCAATGCCCATTCAATGAGTGTATGGATAGAAATCCAATAGCTGAGTATCTGGACCTGTACCAGTTCGCACGACATCTAGTGGAGTTCCACGCGCACTCCAAAATGATGTGGCAGTGCCGGGCCAGGCCTAATCGCTCAGTTAAATGTATGAAAGATGGTGAACCTTTCAGCACATCTAGAAAGGGTTGTATGGTAAGGCATTTAGTGGATGTACACCATATGAAGGCTGAAACTGCCATGTCCAATCTAGACATTCTCGAGAATAGTCCGGAGGCCTTAGGACTCACGGACAGAGAAAAATGTGTGAGGGTACCACAGGGGTTGGCATACACCTTAGTGTTTAACCATAACCCGAGAAGGTTGTGGTTGAATCGAAAGGCGTGGCCATACTACCTTCAGGACTTTCCAGAGAAAGCCTCTGATTATCGTAGTAAAATGGAATTGGCCACTCCGCCTAAAGGTAAAATGCTGTCTGAAGGTAAAACTGTGGACCATGGAGTGTACACTCCTGTCTCGGTTACCTTAGGAGAGATGCGGACCACAGGTTCAGAGGAGTCCTCAGCTTCTGCTGAGTTGGACTCATCACCTGACGGCCGATCTACCCCAACCAAAAGACGTGCTCCGGGGTCTTCCTGTGGGTTTAGTAGGAACACTACTGAATCCAACAAGGAGGGCTCTGGCGGAACATTACCGAGGGTTGCTGTTAGCCCAAGGCTAGCCTTAGAGGAGAAAATGGTAAATGACCTGTTGGCTTCTCCTGTAGAGGAGGAGGATGACTGTGTATTTGTGGGAGAGGAGGTAATACCTCCTACCACAATCTCTGAAGCTAGAGGGAACCCGGGAGTGTCAAGGAAGATATTAAAAACAGAAAATACTTCTACTGATAGTCAAGGGTATGTAACAGGGAAGATAGAGTCAGTAAGTGGGAAAGAGGATTCCAAATCTAAAATGATCTACAGAACGATTGATTTTCAGTCTGAGGGAGATGATTGGGTGGACCAGAAATTCACCCCACCCACAGGCAGGGTTCAATCAAGTAAAACAGAGATGAGGAAGGAACAGGAGATTGGTCGCAGACTATCCTCCGTTCCATCACCATCTACCTGTATGGGGGGTCTCTCACTAAACTCTCCATCACCTGGAGTGGGTGAGGAAGATATCTCTTTGGAGTCGGTCCCCCTGCCTAAGCTGACTGGTGATATTGATCACCCTGAGAATGTAAGTATCAGGAATCTTCTGAAAGAACAGTATGTCACTGGACTGAAAAGTTCATTTGACACACTGGATCTCGCTTGTCAACTAGCTCTGCAAGGAGCTAGGGCTCAAGCTGAGCAATTGGTAAAAGAAAGTCGTTTGGCCGAATTAGAGAAAGTGGAGACTGCTAAAGCAGAACTCCTATCTAAAATGTCCAAAATGACTGAGGAGAATGAAGCCCTCAAAAGACAGTTGGGACAACGAAATGACATGGTAGCAACCTCTAGCAGAATAGTAGATGATTTGAGATTGAACATTGAAAAATCTCGTATGGAAAGTCAATTTTTAATTGATGATCTCAAAGTCAAGTTGGATCGCAGTAAGGATATGGTCAGTTCTGCTGAACATAAGCTAACTGCTGCCAGGACTGAAATAAGTCTAAAAACCAAAATTATTCGGAAGTTGGAACACGAAATTGGTGGTCTAACAGAAGAATTTTCTAGCTATAAAAAGGAAGCTCAACAGAACGATGACTTCTATGAAGAGTTGGCTGAGTTCTTTGAGGATTGCTATGAGATACCATTGTCGAGTTGGTACGACGAGAGTGTGTACAGGGTTGAACGGGGTTCCGCCCCTCTTCCCTTAGGATTTGACGGTGATGCATACGCACAAAGGTTGAGAGCTGACTCCAGGGCTAGTAATACCCCTAGGAGTCCTCCACCTCCATCTACAGAAGATGAGACGCACCTGGCCGACTGCAGTTACGTGGCTGCCACCTCCATGGCCTGTGGGTCATCGGAGTTGGTTCCTGTGACGTCTGTTCCTAAGACGTCCGTGGCTGTGACGTCTGTTCCGGTGTCACCTGTTCCTGTGACGTCCGTTGCTGTGGCGTCTATTCCGGTGTCACCCGTTCCTGTGACGTCTGTGGCTGTGACGTCTGTCCCTGTGTCACCAGTCTCGGTGACACCTGTTGCTGTGACGTCTACCTCTGTGTCGTCTGATGCTAAGACGATGCAGTATACTACCATGGGGGTGGACACAACCGTGTCTTCCTTTGAGACTATGGATACTCCAGCCGGGGTGTCCGCTCTAGCGAGGATGGTGGTGAATGAACTGCAGACAGAGTCACATAACTCGACTCCTGTCTCAACACCAATACTCGACACCACCTCTTGTCAGTCACCGTACCAGATAACGGAAAGTGAGACTAGAGAGGCGGTTCAGATACTGATGGAGCTGAACGATGCAATTGCTGAGGCTGACTTACGTCTGTCTATCCGTGATGCTGAGGCGCTTATGGCTCCTGAAAACGAACTCGAACAATCCATGATGGTGGATCCTCCAATGGACCTACCTGTGACGACTGGTTCTATGTCTGGGAACCATCGTCCATCTACCCTGGACATTCCTGTATCCATGGCGAGTATAGCTATGGGTGCTCAAATGCATGGTCCTGACCCTGACGCTTCGCAGCTACGGTTTGGGATGGACATATCCATTGAGATGAGTGACAATCGACCTAGTGAATGTATGTCTCCAGTGTCCAGAAACGAAGAACTTTTGCTGAGTGGCGAGTCATAAAAACATTCCCAGTTGCAGCATATATGGAACCTCTACCATGTGTCGTCATCAAGGTTGAACTTTTGCAGTAGTGGGGTTGTTAGTACACCACGGATCATATGATGCTTTATACTATAGACTATAAGTCACAGGATGACTAGATAGATATATATATATTTATAAAAGACTGAGATGACAAGAACAGTGGATCATTATCACCTATTTATGAAAAGACTTTGATATGATCTAGGTTTGCAGTTATCGCTATATATGAAACTGTTAAAACCATCACCAAAGAGTGTTCTATATTTTTTTGCCATAAGACAGTATTTGTGAAACGGGTTCTGTTTGAGTTGATGACATATGCTATAGGTATGATTATTGTATGCCGATTGTGATACTCAGATTTAACCGTCCAATGAGTAAAGGTATGAGGGACTGGATCCTGATGATACCTACTGAGATGAAAGGTTGCTTGACTACATTCGTACTATGTGTAGATCTGTGGTAATAACATATCAATGAACCTGAAAAACGCAAAATTTATTCAGGTACTGAGAGTGGAAATTGCGTAAGTTGTTATGGAGATCTGTAGGCTCCCGTTGATTACTTTCAGAAGGAAGGTATCGAGTGAGGAGCCGGGTCATTCTATTTTTCAGCTTGCTGCGTTTTTGATCTTTGAACTAAGTGTGGAGACTAATTCTCCCTGAATCGTTGAAATATGTTACGCCAACACTAGATCTGATTGCTTACGGTATTCCTATATGGAGAATGTCACTTGTATTATTGTGTGAAGACACCCATGTGACCATGGTGCATAAGGTTTTGGAGACCTTGATTGGATTGAAAACTGCATTTACCGGATCTACGCTATATGTTCATTTATTCCAAAAATATTGATCTTTCAAACCTTACTCTGGCACGTAAAGCGAGTGAGTCTATTCAAATAGACGGGTTGGGTCAAGGTTTACTATAAAGTCGACACTTGCCACCTTTTTTGTTTCCAATATGTCTTGTACTAAAACTTGGTAACTTTTAAGGAGAAGTGCTCATATTTGATCTGTATGTATACGATACCTGTTGTAACAAATCGTTTTCGATGAGACATGGTTAGTATGCGATAAATGTGTCTTGAAGGTTTTATATATTTTTTTTATGATATATAGTCAAGTTTGTTTTATAGGGCTTGACTGGCTGTGTGGAGTTTATCCTCTTAGTCCCATAAATCATGACTGTTATTGAAGGATTATACTCGATTATTGTGTAACTGGATCCTGATGGTTGATATGATTGACGTTAATATCAAAAAGGATGAATACATATCTATGATACCCAAGAAATATATTAGTGGTTCTAATAGAAAGAGTTACGCTTGCCTCCACTATGTATATGTTTGGAGACAATATATTTGTTTTTTGGGTTGTTTGGAGATAAAATTTGTCATTTGTATTAAGGTAGTATAATAATACTGCACTTAGTGCTGCTATTTAGACGCTGTGATATTGTCTGAAGGGGGGTAGTGTAGTGGGTCGCCGCTGTACTATTTCTAGGGAACCAGTTGGAGTTATATTTGGTATATGTGTTGTCGTGTATCCAGGCCGCACTCCTGTCTACTGCCGAGTATAAGGTTATATAAGCCCACCTGAGGAATGGTGGAGCGCGGCCTGGTTATGTGCATTGAGCCGTGACCGCCACGTGTCACCCGACATATCTCGGGTACAGTGTCGGCTCGGATGCACCGGCGCGTGGTTACCCGGAGTTCCTCGGGAACTCAAGTGTTTACGAGTAATGGAGAGAATTACATAACGACCAGTACATAAGACCTGGAGTTCTGCTAATCGAGGACCCAGTCTTGCTGCGCACTTCGGCCAGCTTGGCTGCTCCACAACAGAGCTTCCCCGAACTCTGTTGTACCTTTTAGGCCTAGTCCTGTCGCTGCTTCCACCTTGGTCACCCTGCGTCTCTCTCTGTTCTACCCTCTGGGGGAACTAGAGGAGATAGACGCACTGGTGTACAACTCCGGGTACAGAACTCCCTACGGGGGAGTCTGTCCCAAGAGGAGTTAACCAAGATGGAAGAGAGCATTGGAACTCGGGAACTATGTACTAGACCGTGAGCGTATACCTCCTGTATGTTCATATGACCACTGGTGTTCAGAAGCCTATTTGATTATTGCTATCCGTCTGTATGATTACGAGCCGTATGTCAGAATGAATAAAGTGTAATTTCTGAACAACCTATTTTCGAATCTGGAGTTTTTCATAGCAGATGTCTATCTTAGAATAGCCAACAGCTACACTATAATGATTATCATTGTAGCTCACATGTAATTAAACTTCTTTGGCACAACTTAATTAGTACAGATTTTTGAAATGTATGTGACCCGAAACACAACTTCTTGGCCTAATCATTATGAGTCCATATTCTTTTTTATTTGAAAATGCCATTAGGCCTGTGTCCACTATACGACAAAGAAAGTGGAATATATGGTCGTTTTGACGTCCAGAAATATGTACATATCTGGGAATACATTTTGTAGATATATTCTACTTTAACTGCAGGTATGCTGTGTCCACTAGGCGTTATAAATTACTGCCCAGACTGCCCAGGGCAAACATTGACGAGGTCTTACAATAGAATAAAGAGCATATATTCCAATTTCTGCACTAAAAATCAAACATGTTAGATATTCAAATGCCCACTTTTGACGTCCATTTTTGACCCCTGCATATTGCTATTCCACTTTTGTATTTGAGAATTTTGTCGTCCAGCTGTGTCCACAGGGAGACAAAACATATATTTTGTATTTGTATTCAAATTCACATTTTAACGGACGACAAACGACCTCATATATGCTAGTGGACACAGGCCTATTGGTAAATCAGTACCAATTTTCTATACACACTGATGGTGTTAGTGGAGACCTTCGGGTTGGACAAAGAAACAAGGATATGTTTAAGGTTTGCGTCACGGAAAACCAGGTAGAAATAGAGCATAAATATTATTCTCTTTAAGCTAGACATGTCTCCTTAAATATTAGCAGCTATTTGATATATTTTAGAGAAACTCGTGACAATCATTAACAGCATTTGTATTGGCAGTCTACATTGCAGCTCTTGAATATAACAAATACAATCTGAATAAGGTACCCAAGTGGCCATGGCAGGCCAATCTATGTTTGCCTATTGTTGCTCAAAACAATGTATGGTATATAGGTCGGGTTTATAACCGATATTTTCCTTACTTTCTAGTGAGTGGCACGGTTAGTCTAAGTCCATGAATGTCATTCAAAGTTCGGGGAAATATTAATAAGAGTGTCACCACCTCTTCGTCCCTCGGCTCATATCGGTCATATTTAGTTCGTTGTGTGGGGATTAGTTATATATAGTTGCGGAGTCCTCAACACCTCAATACATGTGTACAAGCATTACCAAGAGATTCACCTAGAGTCGCCCACATACCTCGAGTCGGTCACCTGGATTTGTATTCACCCAGGTAAATTTGCTTCCTTGGAGATTCGTCCTTGCATTTTCCAAATCAGAGGAAGTGAGGGCTGACTCTACTCCTATACAGAGAGAACGAAACAGCGTCATAAGGGGGTCCAGGTTGCCTCCAGAATGATGACCCTCTCTAGGGGAGCCATGGTCCGATTACGTAACTGCCTTAGGTGAGCAAGGGAGCTGTGTGACTCCCCTAGGTGACTCCCTTTGGTCAGCCAGGGAGTCACCTAGGTTCCCTTAGGCAGTCTGGGCTCCCCTAAAGAGAAGAGCCATTCTGGAGGCAGGCTGGACTCCATTTTGACGCTGTTTCCTTTCTCTGTGTACATAATATGATATTTAGTTGTATGTCTTCTTTGTTGGAAAGGGTAACACATAAGGTGTGTTATACACAAAAAAGATGGCTTATCATGCTTGAACAAATACAAATTCAAGTGTCCGACTTGAGGTGACTCTACCCTAGGTCAGCCATGTTTCTCCGCCCAGGTCGGCTGACCTGGGACACAATGTACACCAGGATGTATCTGCTGGCGGCAATGGCCGGGAGGTGGTCGGGGAGTGGAGGAGGCCCCGACAGATGAGCCAATTTCCTCTACAACTGGAAAACAAATCCCGCCCTTCCCCCGCCCATCCATAGCACCCCCTAATAAGGTGCAGCTAAGACAATGCGCACCTCCACAGAAGGTCAGACCAATCTCTTACCCACCTCACACAACTCCCCATAGACATCCAGTCACCGCGGATAACTCTTGTCAATTCACTGTTATTGTTGTATGTGTGTGGTAGTGGTGGTGGTGGTTGGGAGGGGGGGGGGGGGGGGGGGTGGCCGGGTAGGTACCGTACCGTCGCGATAAAGCGCCTTTTCAATTTGGAGGGGCTCTTACCCCCCGCACTTAGATACAAGACAGGCGGTTATTCAAGATCATGTCTTAGTGCTTAGGAAATGTTTGGATGCCTCTATACCCCCAACGCGTATTCAAGACTGGCGTTCTTTCAAAACCAGGGATTTTATCGCGGCAGTACGGCCTATAGTGTCTATGGGTGTCCAGCTTCGCCCTATCGCCCCTTGTCCCGTCTCCAGTTCCATTCACAAAGGTTGACCTTAGTGCGTACCCCAAGTACTTCACGTCCTCATTGCCGGACGCTAGGCAGAGTAACAGTACACTGATAATAATAGCCCTGGAAATGTTAGTCACTACGGACTACATTTCTATAGTCACGTGAACGTAGAAAAAATGGCTATACCAAGTTAGTCACCTATGTCTATAGTAAGTTAGTCATATAGTCAACCTATAGTCATGCATTAAAAGAGCTGATTTGGGATATATAGTCAAGTGACTATGAATTTAATGCTTTCATGCTCTAAAGTAGTCACACTGACTAATAGATATAGTCCATCATGAGACGGCAGGACAATAAGTTAGGACAAGTACCCCCCTGGCATCTACCCCCAAGACATCTACCCTAGGGCCTACTATCTACCCCCTAGGACATCTACCCCAGGCCAACTACCACTACCTAGGACATCTACCCCCTGGGACTTTTACCCCTATGGGCATCTATCTCTTGGAATTTTATCCCCTAGGACTTCTACCCCTTAGGACATCCCCTGCCTTGGAACCTACCCCAGACATCTACCCCCTGGACATCTACCCCCTGGGGCATCTACCCCCTTTACTCTCTAGGACCTTTACTCCTAAGAACATCACCCCCCCCCCCCCCACACACACATACCCATATGTTTGAGTCATATCATGTGCAGGAGGTAGATGTCTCCAGAGATATCAGGGATCTACCCCTGGAGATCTACCCCCTGGAAATCTACCCCTTTGGACTTTTGTCAAGGGGTAGAAGTGCTAGGGGTAGATTCCTAGGGGTAGATGTCCCAGGGGATATATGTCCTGGGGTAGGTGTCCAAGGGAGTGGAAGTCCTAGGGGGTAGATGTCCTAGGGGTAGATGTCCCAGGGTATAGATGTCCCAGGGGATAGATGTCCTGGGGTAGGTGTCCAAGGGGGTAAAAGCCCAGGGAATTAATATCCAAGGGGATAAAAGTCCTTGGGGGTAGATTTCCAGGGGGTAGATGTCTAGGGGTAGATGTCCAATGTCCCTTGAGAAATCGTCTCCCTCCACATGATATTATTGTCCCCAGGGGTAGAACTCCTAGAGGGTAAAGGGGGTAGATGTCCAAGGAGATGGATGCCCTAGGGGGTAGATGTCCAGGGGGTAGATGTCCGGGGGTAGATGTCCAAGAGGGTGGATGTCCTAGGGGGTAGATGTCCAGGGGGTAGATGTCCCGGGGTAGGTGTCCAAGCGGGTGGATACCCTAGGGGATAGAGTCCTAAAGGGATAGGTGCCGAAGGGGATATAAGTGGTAGATTCCCAGGGGGTAGATTTCCAGGGATAGATGTCGGATGTCCCTAGAGAAATCTACTCCCTCCATGTGATATGACTTATCATGAGCATGACTTTTATGTCCTAGGGGGTAGATTCTCAGGTTGTAGATGTCCAGGGGTAGATGTCTGGGGTAGATGTCTGGGGGTAGATGTCCAGTGGTAGATGTCCGGGGTAGATGTCCGGGGTAGATGTCCGGCGGTACCTGCCCCAGCACCATTGGATAAAGTAGATGAGCATGGGCCATATGCCTGGCACACTATAACCCTTCACCCAGTCAACTTCTGTATATTCTAGTCTGGAAGCCTAGAGATCCACAGTTACATGATCAGAATTTGAACAAAACCACATGATACTTCAATCAAAATTGAGAATGCTTGTGTCCTATGATGCCTTAAGTAAATATACTCAACATTAAAACAAGAGCTAATGCACAGGGAAATGTGTAAAGGAGTAGTTTAGCTAGAATAAAATGTGCCTACCTGAAGTCAGTTGAGCATTCAATTTTGAATCCTAACTGTTTCCTGTGCACACATTCCTGTGACATCATCAATTTGTGTGATCCACATATAGTCACTACTGACTATCTTATGACTAATATGTGACTAACATATGTAATCACCTGACTACAGGGGTCAAAATATGGTGGTATAGTCAGTACTGACTATAGGTTTTATTATCAGTGTAGGTAGACCGTTGTTATATGATATGTCCATGGTTCTAGGACAAGTATCCAAGTCTCGAACTCCCAGCCCTATACTAATGTGACTGGTAGGATAGATGCTGGCCGAGGCGGAGTGCCCCCTGCATAGCTCACATGTAATCAATCTTCTTTGACATAGCTTATCACACATTATTGGTCTATGTGACTTGCAACAGTAGGGATTGCTAACCAGAGTATTGCTTCCTCCTTGAAACACAAGGATTGAATGTAGATGGCCAAGGGGGTAAAAGTCCTAAGGGGATAAAAGTCCTAAGGGGGTAAAAGTCCAGGGGGTAGACGTCCTAGGGGTAGACAGTGGCGGGTCCAGGATTTTCCCGAGGGGGGCCCAAACCTGGCCAACCATGGAGTGACTGTTTGTTCCCACACACCGCGCAAGCAAAGTGCAGCGCAAGAAAACCACAGCAGCCATACTAGGGGTTTGGGGGCATGCCTCCCCCCCCCCAAGAAAATGCTGATGGTCGGTGTCTATATGTATTGTCCCCTTCTCTCTTTTTTCCCCTCTTTTCTCCTCTCTTCTTCCCCTCTTTTATCATTACCCGTCGGGCCACCCCCTGGATCCGCCAATGGTAGATGTCCAAGAGGGTAGGTAGATATCGTGGGGGGGGGGGGGGCACTTGTCCCGACACCGTTCTGGTTATAACGTATACGTATCCTTTGATAGATCTGGATGCAGTATTAACTGATATGTATTCACAACAAACACAGTAAAGACAGTAAAGGCGACGAATAGTGGTTAGGTAGTTGTTGAGTTGGCTGATAATGCATCGGCATCGGCCCATGAAAACACAGCCTTACAAGTTACACACTCAAAGCCATGTATCCGTTGATAGGTCAACAGTGTCGTCTTCTCCCTAGAACTAACACCTTTATGAATAGTGTACTTTACTTAAATCCTTAACAAAATTGTGTGAGAATGGTCTTAATAAATTGTACTGTGAGAAACATTCAGAAGGCAGCAGTATTAATCCAGTTGTGTATAATCTGCAATGTTCAAAGTGGCGTACATATCTTATAGGAGCGATTTATCCATGAGTGTTTTGCTGTGGATCCTAATGGGGAAATCCAGACGTTAAACTTAAGTACAACCTTTAATAGCTATCACAAAAGAAACAGGGAATCATTTTACGAAGGAAGGAACCTGAAATGTCAAAAAAGGATTGTCTTAATAAGGGCGGGTAATTTATATGGTTATTTGTATTGGGGTGACAGGAGGCCGCCATTTTTCTTTCTGTCCGCTGGTAATTGGCGTTTCCGGTCCGCCTCCTTCCCGCCAAATAAGTCACGTGACAGCCCTCCACAGACGCAGGCAGAAAGCAGTTAGTCTCCACTTGAACAGCAAGGGGGCGCTAGGGGAAATATGCTCTATAGTTCAGGTAGTACCAATGGTTATAGATGGTGTAGGGACCTAGAATAGGCTAGATAAACTAGAGGGTAGGTATTCTTGGGTAGTGGGAGGCCTTATGCGGGCGTCCATTGCTTAATCTGGTACTGGGGAAATGAATACTGATAACAGCAATTACAATTGGTACCAGTTGTTACATAATTCACCCTAAGAATTCTGCAGTGAATGCAGGGGGTTATTTCATTGATTGATAATTCATCTAGGTACACGCCTATAGGAAGTGTGGATGGGTGTATGTAGCGTCTCGCAGAAACCAGGGGGATTTTGTATGCTGAATCTACTAAAATAACGCAAAAGAATGAACAGAACGAATCGAAAAAAATAAATAATAAACAAGAAAAGCTTGTATTCTTAATTCTGGGCATTAGCACACTGTTAAAAGTAAGTAGTGTTCCTGTACAGCAACTATTGGGGGCAACTTTGGTTCCAGTAAATTCTGCTGTAGACCTACAGTAGAATCTACTGTAGACGCAGACCTGAGTTCTAAAAAGGCTCACATATTCAACATCTTAAGGATTTGAACCCCCAGGTTCCAATTCATAGTCCTGAACCATGACCACTACGCCAGTGAATCCTGCATGTCAGGTGCATTGAAACACCTCTTACTTATGTGTGAATGGTAATGAGGTCAACACAGGATCCCTGGGGACAATTTTAGAACTAGACTGTTCATGTCTTAAGGGATAATATGAAAATTACCCTATTGCAGTAATGTACTAGTAAGGACTGAACTACCATTAGTTGAAGTGTAATCTTGATGGCCTATAGATGTTTTTCAAAGTAAATTTTACTATCTTTCATGCAGATTGTTGAGATACATTGGTCTTATCCTCTGCATATTTTCAATAGTAACATTTCAGTGTACCAAAATATATTATACTTTAGAATTGCATCAGGAGAAATGTAGTTTGTGTGAGAGTTTCCTGCCGGGACTGGAACTGCTGACCCTCAGACTACATCTCCCACGGCTCTACCGACTGAGCTAGAGGGGCAGTCACTATGTAGCCTGTATCATTGGGCTTTTGAAAAGATCAGGTCATATTTGAGCTGTGGAGTATGGTACTCCTTCCAACCTCTCTACTCTCTCTCCCTCTGGTTGCTGGTTATGGGATTCGAACCTGCATCTACAGTAACAGAATTGTATGTGTACAGCAAAAGTTGGTGTATCATCTTTTACAGCTAAAGTAATGTATAGTTACAGCACATATTGCTGTTCACGAACAACAACTTTTTACAGTGCAGATGCATGGACATGAGATGATAACGATTAGCAATATATCATGACTTCCCGACAAGTGTGCCGGATACCATTCTTAATCATCATCCACACATTGGTTTAACACTCAGCCCCTTATTGGTAATTTTCTGATTGTTGTTGCGGTCCTTGCCACCAGTTGTAAACCAATGTGTAGACGCATTCACATACAAACCGACCATGGGCATATGGCTCTTTATCATGGCTATCACGTCATCAATCCTGAATACTCTCCTTCGATTCTTATCCCCTCCGTCTTCCCGTCTCCCCGCCCCTTTCTTTCCCTCTCTGCCCGGATGCATAGCTTACTCGTTCGGCCACTCGTTCTCTCTCCCGTTCACCTATCTGCCTCGTTGTCTCGTCTCGTCTGTCTGTCTACCCATCTCTTCTCTCTTCTTCTCTCTCCCTCCATCCCTCCATCATTCTCCCCCTTCTCTCCCTCCAGCTCATTATTCCCTCTTTCCGCCCTAATTCACTCTATGGATACTCCTCACCTCTCCATCCCTTTTCCCTCTTGCCTTCTTTCTGGAGCTAACATCCCTCCTTTCCCCCACCATCCCTTTCCTTCGCTCACTGTTTCAGTCCGAGAACCTCTCCTTCACTTTCAGCCTCCAGTCCCTCGACCACCCTACCACCCTACCACCCTACCACCGACCACTTATCGCCTCCCACTGCCACTGGCCGCGCGCCGCGCTCAAATGTCGCCAGGCCGCGCGCCGGAAACGGCGACCCGACGGCGACTTCCTGTCGCCATAACCGGACCGGATATTGCGCTATCAGGATAACCATCACAATTTGTCGGGCGGGTGTGAAGGGCGAAAATTGGTCTAAATGATGGACCGCGGGGGCGGCGGTCGGGCCGGGGAGGCCGCCGGGAGTGAGGGGAGCCGGGGCCGGGGAGAGGCAGGTGGGAGGCGGGCAGGAGACGGGGTCCCTGCAGGGCAGGGGATGGTGTGTGGAGGCTATGTTAGGTCGGGCTAGAAATAGCTGCTAGTGTTTAAGAGGAAGGTCTAGCTTAAAGAGAATGGGGGAAATATAGGTAATAAGCATAGAATAGACAACATCATTACTTGCGGGTAGTAGCTTAAATGTATCATCATTGTTGGCATGACAACAATCTTTATAACCATGCATTGTGGACACATACCGCACGAACTCTCCCTCTATTTTCTCCAAGTTCTGCTTGATGTTGCAACCAAATGAAAGTACATTTACCCTGTCAAAAAGAGCCAATTCCCTAAACTACTCACGGTACTTCCCAGGTAACATAAGTACATTGGGCCATGATTGGGCCAATATACCACTTAAAATTGGGCCAATAATGGCATTTTGATATTGGCCCACCGCTGGTTTGACCGCTGGCCCAGTAATGGCCCATGCTTGGATAAAGGGATATTGATTTCATGTTGTCCCAATGTTGGGCCAACATCAAAATGTTTTTACATTATTCCAAGGTTAGAAATTAGACATTGGACCAACCTTGCAATACATATGTCGCCCCAACATATAATTTTCAATATAGGACCACTGCAACAATCACTGACATTGAACAATATTACTTTTATGTGTATAATTGAATGTGCAAGCATACTTAAGA
Source organism: Harmothoe impar (assembly GCA_947462335.1). Taxonomy (NCBI): domain Eukaryota; kingdom Metazoa; phylum Annelida; class Polychaeta; order Phyllodocida; family Polynoidae; genus Harmothoe; species Harmothoe impar. The sequence continues at coordinate 10,881,016 of OX381721.1, read as the reverse complement.
CATGACTCTCAAGAATCATCAGTTTAGAAAAAGCCATTTCTGTCTTTTTAATCCATCTCGGTCTCTATCCCATAATGGTTAGAAATAATACAAACTGTATTACTATCATTTAGGACTTATCTAACTCCATTACCCACACATGAGGTGTCTTCAATTTACTTTTGACAAATTCCCACGGGTGTCATGCAGTAAATGGCACTTTTAGATATCAAATTTCATCCATGAACTTCCTCTGACCTTTAAACATGTAGAGGACACTGGGAATCACATTTATAACCCAATATGATGGCAAAGTAGGAGCCATTCTGTAAGAAATTCTTCAGGCAACATTGAATCCCCCTGGTGTAGATCACAGCCAATATTGGACAAGTGTAGATAGAGTTGATGTTGGTCCAACACCAGAAATAATATGATGGCCCTGAAGTGTCACAGCACTGGGCCAACACTGGGTCAATATCAACGATATCAAGCATGGACCAGCTCTGGGCCAGCGGTCAACCCAGCAATGGCCCATTATCAGTATTGCCAGAGGTGGACCATCATTGTAATTTGTATGTTGAACCAATGTATGCATTGCTTACAATGGGCCATGGTTGGTATAACGATTGCGATGGAGTCGATCATCACCGACATTGACCCAATATACCCTTGCTACCTGGGTTGTTCTTTGCAAGTAGTATAGTGGAAGTTGGCATTTCGTCAGGACCTGTGACTCGATACGGTAACAAGTAATACATTTATCCCGAAGTAGAGTACAATAATTGGTTGTAACCGACGGATGGAGTAATGATTGACGTTAAATGAATATGGGGATATCATCACTGTAGTGTATGCATAACACCGGAACCCCTCCACCCTCTCTTTTCTAAAATAATGTTGGACCTCTCGCGTCACTATAGATACAGGAATTTCATCGAATCTCTTTTTTTTTAAATCAAAGTCGATGGTCTCACCCTTGTTGGTCATATGGCCTCGATGGAAAACTTCCTTCTCCACATATGAATCTTTTGACGCTACTCCCATTCACGCACTGCATACTGTCAAAGACAGCACCTCCAATACCAGCTGATACGACTGTTAACACAAATACACACACAGCAGGTGTACAGGGGTTAGGCTGCCTGTCACCAGGAATAAGCATCATCTTTACCATTACAATAGACGTCTAATGCACAAACACTATCTATTTGAATGCAGCTGGGATGTGACGCTGCAACATATGGCCTCGTTTGTTCACATATCAAGTTATAATTGTTTGATTAATTTGAATTACTGAAACTCATTTCAATTAAAAAGGTTACTCATCAGGCATTGTGGTATAGCTATTTTATGTAAATTAGGGTGATATTTACATAGAAAACTGCCAAATTAGGATTTCACTTAATCCACGATATTGTTTGAGGGAGTTGATTCTGATAACATTGGTGTTTGAATATATCCCAACAAGGGGGCATGATATGAAGTTACCTTTTTCACATTAAGACTGAGCATGGATCGTGTTTGTGTTACTTTTATAATCTTATAGCACAATTCATCCCCCTCCCTCCTGACAAAGATGATTATGAACTCTATCTCCTCCTCCTTGCCCTGGCGTAGTGTGAGGACGAAATAATGAGCTCCTCCTGTGAGCAGAAAACACAAGAGATGAGAGATAATTGTCTAAATGAAGACACATTTAGAGGCTCCGTACAATATCTATCACTTCTGTTGGCAACAAAGTGGTGGGTCCCCCTCCAGCAGCTGGCCGTTCCCACAGCTCTACACGCCCCCCCCCCCCCCCCTACACACACACACACCTTCACACACCCACAACACCAGCCACGGCCTCTTAACATTAAGTACATATGTATCTGGATCATATATAGTGAATTGTCATTTAATTGATACCAAGGATTAACACTGTCCTCAAGCATAAATCCTGGGGAATTTTACTCCAGGCTCTTACATTTATATGTTCGTTGCTATGGCTTTAAGAGGCAATGGAAGTGAGAATTGATAGTAGTCAGGAAATATTATTTTGAGTTATTTCCAATGTACATATAACGTGTTCTATATAGTGGCTGCTATCTGTTTGTAACATTTGTAAGGGACTTGCGGCGCATTATATGGTATATCCCCTCCACTCCAAATGCCGTCTAGTGGTGGACATAGTAATCATGGGCCTGCTCCGATGTCATTCTATTGGCCACTATCCTTCTGTAGTCAGGAGCGCAGAATAGGGATTGGGTGGGATGTGTGTGGGGGTAGAGGTGGGGGGGGGGGGGGGGTAAAGCAGAGAGGTATCGTAGTACATTTAGATGAGAGGACAACAGCATAGAGATGGGTAGCAGTAAGTATGAATGCAGACCAGAATTACAATCAGTATGCTGATACCCAAAGGGCGTTAGAAGATGAAGGGCCTATAGCTCCTGCAATGTCCGCCTATTATCGACGTCCTTATAAGTGTAGACTCCACAATGAGTCTCCCAGCACAGTTATAGCTGTAAATGAGCGGGAATGTGTATGGAGAGTGATGTGTAAAGGTGTAAAGGACGCGTCTGCAGCAGCGTTGGGCTTTCATCCATACAACAGTATTCATCAGCCTTAAGCATTATGGAAGTAATCTTCAAACGTTCTGAGACATCTCAATGAGGCTCTGCACTAGTCAGAAATAACAAAGCAGATGGCGGCACTCACAACACAATGCCTATACAAATGCTGTGATATTATTGTTAAATTATCACTAGAGTTAATGCCTCCTAATGTCTGGAAGGGCCCATCGCTGCACGAGGCGGCATTACTCAGATTGATATCAGAGTGGATCTGAAGAGGTGCCCTAATGTTTGTTGGGGATTATGCGAATTCAGCTTAATTTGTGATTTTTCTTCTTATACCCATAGTTCCCCGTCGCCGCCGGAAGGAGAACCAGCAGCGCCGCCAGCGGACGACGTTCACATCAGAACAGACGCTCAAGTTGGAGCTTGAGTACCAGCGGACGGAGTATATCACCCGGCCCAGGAGGTGCGCATCTTTCTGGTCATTCATATATATATATATGTTTTTCTTTTAATTCACAGACCTAAGTTATTTAATTAAGGAACCTAACTGCACCAAAAGATAGCAGAAGAAAAGATGTGAATAAGACACTAGTGTATGTTGTCACTATGTTCCAATATATCTTGTGTTTCTTAGTTTGAATTTGCATTCTGCGATTTCTTTTCGGGTTTCAATCATATATTTACTTATATGCAGGATCCTGAATATTTAAGGTCTTCCATCGAGAGAAATCCTCATTTTACCACTTCAGTTTGGTATTGAGTTTCCTTTATCTTAGTGTAAAACCATGTTCACTTAACCATCTTTGTAATATTTTTCATTCGATTTTTCCTGTCAGATCCTTTCACTGAAATGAATTGATTACTATTCTTAATACCTTTGGAAATCAACCAAAGGATGCTCAAAATAAATCCAACTATTTAAAAGATGCACTGTCATCCTCTTCTTATTGAAACTGTCATTCACATAAAGGAAATATTTTTATTATCCTCTTTTCCCCTTTAGAGGTATTCTCCAAGAAAATAGTTAATTGATAACTCAACTTTGTATCATTTTAAAAGGGAGCGGATTAATTATTCTGAATTGTCAATTAACCATTGCTGTTTATCTTTGTACAGGTTTGAGTTGGCAGAGATGCTGAACCTGACAGAAACACAAATAAAAATCTGGTTTCAAAACCGACGAGCGAAGGACAAACGGATAGAAAAGGCCCAGATGGATCAACATATGAGGTGAGACATCTTTATTTAAACACTTGCATTTCCAAACTGTTCATCTTATCTGCTTCCCCTTCCTCTTCCTTGTGTTGAACTTTGTCTGTATCCAGCTCCTTTGTCCTAATCATTCACTTGTCTGATTTTTCCCTTTCTCTTTTTGTGATGTGATTTATTGTCTGTCACGTGATTGTGATTATCTTTATTCCTCGTTCCCATTTGCCGTCCATTACATCTGCCTCATTCTTACTCATATAAACTAAGAAGATATGTACACAAAGAGAAATGTGAGCGTCGCTGTCGCTAAAAGCAGCTACTTCCGAAATTGACACAATGCCTGACTTTCAGAAGTAGGTGGTTTTGGCCACAGTGACGCTCACATAAATGTCTCTGTGTGTAGGGCATATACATAAAGGAGAGACAACGAGTTTTGACTATTTCACTTGAGTCCACCAGACAAAATTGCATGTCGCCAGAATGACTCACTTTTGAGATTTTAAACGACTCGGTTTCCATAAACAAAGAATCTATCCAAACCCGCCTTCATTTGGAAAAGAGTAAGACATGCAAGTCTAAACTCCTCACATTGTCGGTCTGCAAGACTACTCCCCTTTCACTGTCAATTATGCTCTCAAAGGCCATACAGTAGGACTGAATACAATTGCACCGACAATGGCGTAGGAAAAGGGGGCGGGGGGGGGGGGGCGGGCCCCCTCAATCACTGAGGAGGGGGGCCTGAATATGTTTGCCCCCCCCCAAAATTTGTCAAGACCTGTAATATGAGACACACATTTTTCAATCCTTACCTTTTCTCCATAGGGAAAAATGGGGGCAGAGGGGCTGGGCCCCCAAATTAGAACTAAAGGGAGCTCAAATACTACTGTTCAATACAATCTAATATAAGCATGTATATGATACATCATGCATAAAAACTGATACTTAAGGTTGGTTGGAGTGCCCCCCCCCCCCCCAAATGAAGATTTGCTTCCTACGCCTCTGACCGAGGTGGATAATACGACTGCATATACCATTATGTAGTAGATCTGGTATATCCAGCTTACTAGAGTTACTTTGTTCGGAATCCAAGATTTTTATCCTCAATGTCAATCCGAATTAAACTATCTTTTTAAAAATGAAATTTTGTCTATTTCAATTTCACATAAAAGCCATCACCCCACCTAATTCCCACAAAACCTGAGCCCTCCACACAAACAATCCTAATTCAAAGATAACCCTTTCTATTGATTAACACGACCTCTTCTCATTTCCAAACTTTTTACCAACTTTTTACTCGGCCACTCGAAAAGAGGGAATTAGCTTTTTTCTCAAACCCAGCTCGTTTTCCATGCCACAATCACGGAGGAACTTCATAAAAAATCGCTTTGGACGCGGTGAACTGAATTTAACGACGATTTCGGACTTCCTGCAAACCCTCCTTTAACTGATAAGCATTACAGTCTGAGTCCATTACAATGAACATTCTCTATCCAACTTTTTCTAATGCTTCTTCATCAGACTCTCCTGCACTCACTGCCCCCTAGTTGCTCACTTCCTGTTGCTGCTACCATAAAGATAACATGATGCATATTCGTGTATTACACATTACATGAGCTCCTATTATCGCTCACGACATCTCTGTCTATATGCGCCATGCCTGTAGTATAGACACCCGCCCCCACACCCCACACCCCTGCTCTGGTCTGGTATAGTCGTTTGCAGGTTCAGAGGTCCCCCAATTAGTTGCTGGTTCTTTCCACAAGGAAAGTCTCAATAGCCTAAAAACACGCGCTCTGTAGTTTACCCCTGAATGTAGCACCTTTGTGGTGGCCAACAAATTGCCTGTAGCTCCCTACATACAAACGTTGTGCCAAAACCCGTTCGTCATTAAAGGATCTAGTTTGAGAGTGATTGTGTAAAGGATAGAGGTAGCATTTCAGACTATGTACATAGCAGCAGTACAGACCCATTTCAATAACGGTATAAACACCTGAGATAGAAGGAAAAGTGTCATCATAAGAGACACTGCAAGAGAAATTAGGTGCACAAGGAGAAAAATAAAGGAGCCTTTCTAATTTAATTGTCAGAAGATTGACACTAACTCCCTTTATTAGCAGCTCTATTATAACATAGACTATAGAGATAGATATTCAGATAGAAAAACACCACTCCCCTCGTTGTAGAGTACCCAGGTACACTGGGAGTAATCATGTACGGATTAGTAAGTATTTATACGATTATTCTATTACCATGTTGTGAGCCGCTCCCCCTAAGTCCCCGTTATCATGCACACAGTTTCCGCAATCAAACTAACGATTTCCCACAGTGCCCCACACCGGAAGCACTACGTCATCGGCGCCTGGCGCGCATGCGCAGAGTATATGTACAGTGAGGGGGAGGGGAGGGGGAGGAGGTTTGGGCGTGTCTCCTTCCCTACACACTAGGGCTCCAACTGGGGGAATGGGTAACAGGTGTAGGGAGTATCCAGGAGGGTGAACTAATTACGTGCTAGCTATTTGGTTCCAGTGAAAAATGTCTAAAGATTGCTTTGATGTGGTGATAATTATTGATAGGTCTTGCCGTTGTTGTGCTGACTGCTGAGCCTGTTATTGTGATAATATTCCATGGTTCTGTCTGATGGATTTGTATTGGAGTCTAAACAAACCTTTATAACCCTCTCAAAGATGATGTTTTCCCATAGTCATTGAATTAAAGAGAATGATGACTGTTTTATTATAAATGTACTCTTACACCTTGTGATCAAGTGACTAGACTAAATGATGGGCCGATACAGTGGTTCCATCTTGAGAAAAGGGGGGAATCATTAAGATTACCACGAAAATGTTTTTTTTTAAAGATTACAGGTAAAATGGATGGCGTCTAGTCACTTGGTCAGTTCGTCCCTTGTTGCGTCTATAACAAGCCATGTTGACATCCATGTTCTGTGAAACTTAAAACCTTATTCGTTGTAGAGTTTTGTCAAACATAGACTAATGTTTCAACCCCATACTTATGTTTTGTATCATTCTCTCTTCCCCCACAGAGCTCTCGGCCTGGCTAACCCGACCTCAGGCTACCCGATGAGCACCTCGTACACGGCAGGCTTCTACGGCAGCTGCTACTACCGACCACCCACCTCCTCAGCAAGCCCATCCACCTTCACACCACACCCCTACCAACTCGTCTAGGTCAAGGTCACTTAGTCAAAGGTCAACCAAAGGTCAAATGTGTGACCTAAGGGAATAGCTTAGTGAGATTAATGCACGGGGTCTGATCATGTTTAATACTTATTAATTGGTTCTCATAAAAGGTCACTCATTGAAGTTCAAATTTGTGAGGTATCTTGAGATGATATATTTGTGTGAAATCAACGCATGAGGTCATAGTATGTTCGGTTGTTACTGGCTCTCAGCATTATCTATTTCACAGTTTCCTTCATTTGCATTGCTCTTTTCCAAAGTCCACACATGCATTAGAATTAATAAGGTGGCATGGATTTGTGACATAATATAAGGGGGGAGGGTGCTGTGGTTATGTAAGTGTATGGCAAAAAGTGTGTGATGGGGGTGGAGGGGTCTAAAACTGAGTGTAAGGTGAATGAGAGGGACATGCTGAGTGGAGAGCAGCTGTATGACATGTTTATGTAGGTCAACTCTTAAATGACTAAGTTCCGTAATTACACAATGGTGTGCTGTAATCTGATCCATTATAATGGACATGTCCGTCTCCCGTCTCAAACATTACTCTATGAAGTAAAGATGTTTAAATGTGAATAGTACACTGCCTGTACAAAGATGTATATTTATACAACGTAGATTAGAGATGACATATTTTAAAGTGTAAATAATTGCAGTACATATGTGGCCAGGTGAGGGAAAACTTGCCTACAGGGTGGAAATGGCTTTTCAAAGTTTATGTTACAGGCTTTAAAATGAGATATCTCGAGCTAAAATATCCCAAGTAGTTTTGCTGTAACTGCTTGTCAAACCGGGGTTGGTGTGTACAACTGAAAATGGCAAATAAGCTCTAAATCCACTATATCCTATTATGAATACTAATACTGTAAAAAATACGGTTTTGACAAATTACCAAAGACATCTGATGTTTTTATCATAAAATTGGTTCTAGAGGGAATTTCTGAGGTCTGTTTCTGATTCTGAGTTCCTTGTGAAATTTTCAAAAATATTTGTGGCAAAAAAATCCCATTTGGAATAATGGAGTGTTTCCATGGCAACCAGAAATTGCCATATATGCCAATTTTCCATGTTTCCATGGCAACAAATGTTCCTTTTGCATTCCAAAATTGGAATGTTTTCAGTGGAGATGCAATAATTCTAAGCATATCACTGGATTCACCATGAAAAATTGGTCTCAAGCATTTTTTAGTATATTTTTTAGTGTTTTACCCATATACTGCCCCCTGGTGGCCAAAACCAGTACTAAAAATCCCCCCCGGAGGCACCTTTTCCCTCACCCGGCCACATATAATAGTAACTCTGAGTCATATTCTGGTGTTTATTCTTGTACAAAGATGTATTTATTTATTGTAGTATTTTACCCATCATGATTTAAACTGCCTGTTTGTACATTGTACATAGTAGCATAGTTATTAGCTAACAAAACAGATTCTGATCTTGCCATTACATGTCCACTATACTTAGTTCCATAAAACATTATAAGAATGAAAAAGTAGGTCTGTAAAGAATAATCATTGTATCAAGGGTAACTACTCAGAATATACCTCAAGGCATTCTTCTCCCAGAATAAACTGTACTTATCATTTATATTAATTGGACAATTAGATAATTACTAACATCACTGTATCAAGCTATTTTGCTATCCTTGTTTATATATTCATGGTAATTAGCATATCCAGTAATGCTGTTAGTCACGTGACATAATATATTTATTTATAGATGTGATGATGCAGTCTAATTAAATAACGAGGGTGTAGTATACGAACGTTGTAAATGGTGCTACATGGGTATGTAATTTACAACGCTGATGTTGTCTGCTGTTGTTTTCTACCTATGGTTGGTACATACAGTCTGATACTTCTTCTTTTCAATATTGGACATCTGGGGATCTTTTTATTTAGTGTCGGATGTCCATGTATCATATGTTGGTGTAGGTATCGCTATACCTCGAACATATTCCTTCCTGCTACATAAGCAATAAAACTTACATGTGAACTTTATTGGTATGTGTTGCTGTGCTTTATTTATGTCGCTAACCCATATTATCTGCCGCTGGCCCCCATGCCCATGCTCCACTATCTGAGTGTATAACTCCATTCACAATAATTTAACAAAGGTTCTGCAAGATGTCTATCATAAAATGTAGTATTATGAACCATACACATTCGAAGTGCACATAGAGAAAGACGGAGAGCCATCATGGCTCTCACAACAAAGTTCCACCATAAATTCAGACAGGATTCGACCTGGAAGGAGAGTCAGTTGCCCAGCCCTCTTTTCTCTGTGTAGTCCAAGAAGTATTCACATGGGCAGGCCATCAGCTTTATGAATTGACAGGTGACAAAGATTTAATCACCTTCTAGTATCAGCCCTTCATCAGATGTCAACTCCTTGTGAAGAAAGAATTCAACCATCATCCAACATGTTCTGCTGCAACCACCCTGACCCACAGTAGAACATGTTCTGCTGCAACCACCCTGACCCTCAGTAAAACATGCTCTGATGCAGCCACCCTGTCCCTCAGTAGAACACATTCTGCTGCAACCACCCTAACCCACAGTAGAACATGCTCTGCTGCAACCACCCTGACCCTCAGTATGAACTTTGTAATAAAAACTGGTACTTCTCAGCAAGCGAGTTATGTTGACCTGACTTCAACTAGACTATACATATGCCTCCTGGCCACACCCATCACCACCACACCTAGTGGGCACCATTGGAGACAACTACAGGAAACATGGTCAAAACCCCAACAATAGACTATTATATATTACACAGCCACCGTAACCCACAGTAGAACATGTCCTGCTGCAGCCACCCTGACCCACAGTAGAACATGCTCTGCTGCAGCCACCCTAACCCTCAGTAGAACATGTTCTGCTGCAGCCACCCTGACCTTCAGTAGAACACGTTCTGCCGCAACCACCCTGACCCTCAGTAGAACATGTTCTGCTGCAGCCACCCTGACTCTCAGTAGAACATGCTCTGCTGCAACCACCCTGGCCCTCAGTAGAACATATTCTGCTGCAACCACACTAATCCACAGTAGAACATGTCCTGCTGCAACCACCCTGATCCTCAGTAGCACATGTCCTGCTGCAGCCACCCTGACCCACAGTAGAACATGTTCTGCTTTAACCACCCTTAGGAGAAAAACGTTCTGCCGCGACCACCCTAACCCTCAATAGAGGTAATGGGATGGCAGTGGCACTGCCAGACTAGTCCCATGGAGCACATCTATTTAATACAGGCTGTCCTCGTACTAGTATCAATAATGAACCTCAGCTTGGTGGAAAGTGTACCCCTAAAGTGACTTGGGTTCGTTCTATTAAAGGCGATGGGGGGGGGGGGGGGGGTTGCACAGAGAAAGACCTGAGAGTTCGCCAGTGTGGTTAAAACCCTTTCCCTGCTGGCCTTGAAATATGTCATTTGGGACTTAACCACCGGCCCTATGCCATGGGAATATGCAACTCTGCAAGTATGTGCTACCTGGGATAGTGGCTAAGGAGAAAAATAATTTGTATTGGAGACAGAATTTACACCTTTTTGACAAGGGGACGTAGTATTAATGTTAAATATTTTTGGATTGATTCACAAATTGTTATTCTTAGTTTTATAGCAGGAGCTGTAATTTAGTGGTATTGATGGCCTAGGGTATCAATTTTGCTGCCCTATGGCAGCAGCGGTTTTTCAAGGGAATTTTAGATGCTGCCCAGAGGCAGCAGCGGCCCTTAAAGGGTTAAGTGGCAGAAGAGACAAGCTTGTAAAAGTCGGCATGTAATGGTACCAGACGGTACAGGGAACAATGGCCCCAGGTTGGATATACGTTGGCGGATCAGGTCCGTGACATCAAACAACATCCCGATGTCTGATTCATCTAACAGCATTGTGGTCTGAAATGAGCAATGGATCACAGTCAGAAAAGTGAGCGTCACTGTTGCCAAAAGCACCCTCATCTGAAAGTCAAGTACTGTTTAGCTTTCAGCTGAGAGTGCTTTCGGTGACAGTGATACCCACTTTTCTGAAGGGTGATGTTAGTATAGCAATGTACTAGAGGACGGTGCTGGTCCAAATATGTCTGAGATACTCCCAGGAAGTTCGATATAGTTTGTTTAATTCCCCTCTATTTAATGATGCTTCCCTTAATGCTTCATCCAAATCAAATGTATACATGTACTGGATTTTCATGAAATACAACTGATTAATTTTAAATCAGCATTTAAGAAGCAATCAAATCTGTAGGAATTAGCTTTTGAAAAAAATGCCCTGTGATTATTCTAAGGACTCGATAGGAAGAAGGTAAAGAGAGCATTACGGTTGATCCGACATGTTCGGTTATTATCACCAATAAGCATGAGTGATGTAGCATGGGGAGATGGTAAGGGGGGAGGTAGAGAAATCCAGACCCAACAAATCACTCATATCTGGCAGATGGGGCCATGGGTATGTGTTGTCTTTCCTGAGCATTTTTCCTGCCCGCCCTCCTCTCAGACTCTACCTATATCAGCCCACTTCCGGGCACGGCCCGCCGGCGCAGTCCGCAGACCGGCCGCTAGGAGGCTCCCATCTAGGAACTGCCCGTATGATGGATCGTTTCTGGGCCGCGTCTGATTTATTTCATTTCGACTTTAATTGATGCGGCCTTCGGCGGTTAATGTATTGGCTTATATTGCATCATTTAGGGGTAATTTACTCTTTCTTATTGCAAATTGAGGTCGTGGCCCGGCTTGGCAGGCAGCCTGCTTGGTATTCCGCAGACGGGCGGCGGCGCCCGCTTTGAGCGATAATAGGCGAACGAGCAGCTGCTTCCGGTGCTCTGTAACCACCGCGAGATCAGAATAAGTGGGCTTATTTTATGTGCCTCCCCCTCCTCCTCTCCACTTCCTCATCAGCAAGTCTGCCAGGATATTGTTTTCCGTATATTGCAAATTGCATATTATCACGAGAAAACAATTTGTAACGTGATTAGGAGGAGGTCAGATTTAGCGCGGGAATCCCGGCTTTGTAGCAGACGACACTAGCCGCTTTCAGCGCGCCGCGCGATCACGATAAATCCTACACAATAATGCCAGCCCGCAGACGCCGAGGATTTTAGTGAACAATTTAGAGGCAGTTGGTTATCTGTTGGGCGGAGATTACAGCGCTGACCTTGCAATATCTCATCGTAGGCTTTGTGGGAAAAGAAACCATCCAATTTATCCAGGCTTCTCTTAAATCTCATGACACCCTGAGAATGTACTGGTCACGATAAAGTGACACTGTAAAGTTGTGTTTGGAGGTTGTAAACTGATGAACCGGTGTGTTAAAGTGCTCGGCTGTTTTTTTTAATCATCATCTACTTACACCTACCATGTTTGATCTGAATTTATATCACGCCATTTGGGTTTCATTATCTTCCCTGTATTACGGTTTGAAGCAGGGTGGAAACGTTGCTTTCATTAACCATACTTCCATATATCATGACAAAGTGATTTTGCCATTTCCATGGACAGGAAATTGAATGGCACTTGCCCAAGCACATGTATTGGTATTGGTACATGATGGGTTGTATACAGCAACCGAGAAAGAGAGTGAGAAAAAGAAAATAAACAAAGATCAATTTCTCTTATTTCCTGCTCCCGGCGTGACTCGAATCTACAATAAGCCCCCAACACAAAACGCCGACCCCGCGCCCTGGCGGCGAAATCACCGGGGGCAATTACATCAAAATGTTCGGCCAGTAGACCTTAAATAGCAATGCAAATCATAATTCGGCCCGGCCGCCCGGCGCCTGGCCCACTCCGATAAAATATGCATGGGGCTTTGGCGGGAAAGTGCTGCCTCGGCCGGGAGACGCTAGGGGGCGGGCCGGAGACTGAATCAAAGACTCGCGAGACTAGAAAAACACCTGCTCTACGCGAGGCGCCGGAAATTTGGTCTTTTCCCTTAACCTTAATTGAGTGATCAATTATTTATCTTAACAAACGGATGCAATAGAGAAGGACACATTAGGCTGTGCCGGCCCGACATTATGGCGATTGATGCTAGGGAGGGGGTGAGGAGGGGAGAGGGGAGGAGTATGCCTCTATACTCTAGTGTATTATTAGATGAGTAGCCTACTGAGATGGGAGTTTGGTGTGGAGGGGCCGGAGAGTATAGGAAGACAAGCAGCGGTAGAGTAAAAGGGGTTAGGGAATGCATACTAGAAGAGGATACATAATCTGCAAAAGGCGGGTGATAAGGCTATAATAGAGGAGTAAAACAATGAAGGAGTAGAGTAATAGAAACAACGGTAGGGGGAGGGGGGGGGGTCTGACAGAGGTTGTAAGAATAGAGAGGAGGGGAATCACTCAAGGAGTAAAGGGGAGGGGACATGGACTATCATATTTATGTAGTTTGACTGCATGCAACATCATAGCTATGACCTGAAGATCGAGTACAGTTTTTACAACTATGCCAAAATGTCTTGACTCAAACCCCATTGTGGAATTAAGGATGAATACATTGCGGCTCATCTTATATTAGATGACTTGGCAATGATGAATGAATGCTTAATGGGATGTTATGACTGACAGCAGAATTGCTGACTCACATGGAGTTTGGACCCAGTCCTCAGCATGGAATAAGTAGTGCAAGCACAGAGAATCACCAACGTTGGGACATGATTAGACCATTGCCAGCCCTCCATTTCTGTCACTTCTATCCATGCGTTACCTGTACATAGGAAGTTTGAGCAGGGAATTAGAGGTTTAAAAAATGTAGTTATCAACTGTTCATGAACTTGTGGCTTCCATGCAGCGTTAAACATTGTTATGTATATATATATAAGTAGCATATAAAACTATGGCTTTTACACAATGAATGCTTTCGTTATAAGCGCAAGTAGTATATGAAATCATGGCTTTCATGCAGTCCTATTTGTAAATGATACGTGGAATTTGGCTTTCATGCAGTACTACTTGTAAGTACCAGTAGTACATGAAATCATGGCTTTTGTGCAGTACTGCATGTAAGTAGTACATGGAATCATGTCTTTTAAGCGGTGCTTCACGTAAGGAGCATACGAAAACAGGGCTTTTATGCGGTGCTACATGTAAGTAGTACATAGAATCATGGCTTTCATGCGGTGTTACATGTAAGTAGTACATGTACATGGGACCATGGCTACTTGTAAGTATCATTTGGAATTGTAAAATTGAATGACACTTAAACAGAGTGAGGCGAAATCTGATTATGAATTTGCCGAGGGCACACCGAGTGGTGCAGGGTACATGTATGAAGTATATGTAATCATGAGTTTTCTACAGTAACATGTAGGTGTTAATTTCTGATGTAAATGATTTCAGATCCCAATTTAAACCAACAATAGTAGTAACTTAATGTTTTGGATGGTGAATCATATGTGGCAAGTGCCTCGAAATGGCGCTAGTTGTTGTAAATCAAAGAACTATCATTTGAATTTCATTTATAATTTTGAACTCATCAGCGGTTTGAAGCAGGCGGTTTCCACTGAAGGAAATCACACCCTAAATAGTAAATTTCCACCTACGTAGTCATTTAATTATTCCCGATCATTAAGTCGGGTGAATCCCCAATTCAAGATCACAGACCCAGAAGGGGATCGGGACCGGGCGCCCTTCTCCGCACGATGGGTACCAGCCGAGCCGGTTCCCAACACACCACGCGGGGAGCCCCGCCCGCCAGCAACAAGCGAAAGACGTGACGTCACAGACGCAGCTGCTCTGTTCTCACGGACACGTGACTGACACGCGAGAGGCGCACGAGACTTGTGTTGAGAGGGGAGGGGGTGAGGTTTAATTGCAGGTTGTTAAACCCCTCTTGGGCTGCTGCCCGTACAATGTAGTTCAGATTATAGGGTGTGTAAGGAACCAGCAAAACTAAATGGCGGCAACAACGCTAGCAGACGACATTTTCGCAACAATTGGATTGGGTACACAGGGGACCTTGTCTTTACACGTTGGCACTCGTTTGTACGTGTATGTGTATGTGCCTTTCTGCAAATGTAAAGATGCAATTCACCATAGATAGGCCTTCGCTGGTACGCAAGTTCCCACTAATATTAGGAGCATGGATATAATATTAAGCTTGATAGAGTATTCGATGAAGGTGATTTAGAAAACGGAGATAATACCTATAGAATCTCTGCGTGGCCAAGTGATTATGCATAATACAATAATTTTGGTGGGTTAGATTTCTTTATGTAGACTATACATGTCTTTAAATTCGAGATGGGGGAGTGAAATGGAAAGTGCGGGTGGAGGTGGAATCGGGTAGACAGCAGGGTTAATCCCGGTGGGGGGGGGGGGGGGTACCTAGGTTGGAGGATGACTCCTGGGGTGACTGTGGCAGTGTCTCTCACGCATGACTGCTCAGCCATGACACGTGGGGTGCTTTAGGTCTCCTTAAGTACAGCTCCCCCCATTGACTGCCTCCTCCCGACCATCAACACGTTAATCGTGTTTGGCAAAGTCTCGGCCGACACCCGTGATTCTATTGTAACTCACGTGCATGCTAGTTCTAGTGTGGTCCGCTTTCTGTTTGGTTTATGGTCCTCAAAACATGCTCCCGTTTACAGTATTACACCAGGGTGTGAAAAGCCAAATCATCACGTTAGTTTTATGAACACTCTTGTTGTATTGTTCGCTGATGTAATTATGAAGTTCATTCGCCAAAGGAGAGGGCTCAACACGTATGTATATACATGTTTTTTTCAAAATGCATCACAAAAATCGCCCTTGAGAGATTATTTTTCTTTTTTTATTGTAATTCTACTGGAAACGTGACAAAATTAGGCAAATGTGAGAGTAGTTGGTATCAAATTAAAGCTTACAATGGTGCGAATGTAATGGGATGAAGGGAACATGCATGTCTACAACTTTCACAGATCCTTAATATATTAATCACTAAAACATGAATGTGGTTCTCGGAGAGCCTGTAATCATACCCTGTATGATTTAGGTTTCAGCAAAAAAAAAGAAAAAAAAGACGCCATCGTCATATCTTTCATGGCTTAGTGATGAGACAAATACATAATTTGCAGTGGCCTAAAATAAAAGTATGCAGACTGTTGGGTATATATATGAATTACTGGACGGCATGTAGAATATAATCATCAATCAATAATTGGTGATTTTCTTTTTTCATTTATGGTGTTATTATCTACATAACATCACATTGTATTGAAACCAAAACCTAAACTAGCGATACATACTGATGGTACAGACCATATACACTTCCTGTCTAAACATGCGTTGTCCTTATCTTCAGAAGTTCACATTTAACACCGTTAGGCTTCCTCTGAGATGCTCTCTATTGTAATCGTCATTTCTTTAATACCAAGAAGGCCAAAAGTCCATGTTATCCTATTCGTTGCCCAGCCTACCCCTGTACAACATTACCCTAACGATAACACCCCCTTACATGCCACCTACCCAGGACACCATCACCATCCATACTACCCCCTCTACTACCAACCAACAGGCAAACATATTAAGATAACACAAAATCAGCAAGGCATTCTCCTTATGATCATACATGAATAATCACAGTACAAAGCCTGATGCTGCTGAATACCATTTGTATATAGAACCCATTTATAAGTCACTCCCATTTGCTGATTAAGCCACTAGGTGGTGGTGCGGATGTATGTCGGCTATTGTTATGCTACTCGGGGAGCCTATTGTCGTACATTGATGGGCATTAATTAGAAGGCATTAATGGCGAGCACCTGCCCTGCTACTGACCCTAGAGATGCCTGATCTTGGTTAATGCTAATTGGTGCCGTTTTGTCTGATGTATGGGAGAGTATAAACAAAGCGGACAGGTGCCTGTCTAAGTGTGGACACTGTAGCCTGAAGACATAGGGGGTGCACCTGGAAGGCACATATTTCACAAAGTAGATAATTAAGTAATTTTAATACCTAATTCATATAAGTTGAGATCACCCTACTCTATATGGCATATTGTAAGTATTATATCTTCCGGTCGTAGTAGACAAGCGAGAAGTTGCCATCAGTTTGAAAGAACCTTTAGCAGTAGGTAAAGGCTGACTGTGAAGTCCCCATGCGCCGTGCAGGGATTGAGACCGTGTTAAAATGACCATTGTGAACTTCTGTGCCGTCAGGTAACTCAGTGGCGCTGCATCGGTGCATCATGCCCATCCTTCAGGACGGAATCAAACCCATAGACTATAATGATATGGATTGGGTAGTAAGGTACTCGTTAGGACTGCATGCATGTATTATAACAACATAGGACTTAGGGCATTAACGCACTAAACCACCCTTTAAGCGTTAAATTTATTTAACTGAAAAGAAATCGGTGACAACCAACAGTGGCCTTGGCAGGTCTTCAGAAACCCCAACGTGGCATGACACCCCGGGCATGACACACACAATCCAATTAGTGCAGGGTACAACACTACAACATGTAGCCCCACTCCCAGCCTCGTCATCACGTCATTAACCAACATACACGCCGCCATTTTGTGAACTCTACAATGGCGGCGTCTGGGTGACCTTGCCCCCGTCACGTGACCCTCGAGTCGCCAAGTGGGCGATAATAGCGGACACATGATTACAAGGTGCGCGCGCAGGTGAACACGACGCACGTCCGGCGCCTGACGTCACAATGGCGGCGCGTCATTATGGCGGGAACACGGGACTAGCAGACGACACTTTGTAGGTGACGGAGGCCGCGCAGATGGAAGTATTGTCTGTGTGAGTTGGATCTCTGCGGGACGGGTACCAGGGTGTGTGTTTGTGTGTTGGAGGGGGGGGGGGTAGGACTAAGTGAGTATGACAGGAGGAGAAATGGTGTATCGAGGACAGAATAGGGTATGTTTATAGCTGGGAAGGTCGGGAGGATCCAATAAGGTCAGTTTCAAAATTCCTGTCCCTTAAAAGTTTGATTTTTGATTTTAAACTTAAGTCATGCTAAATAATAATTTAGTGCATTATTACCAACACTCCCAGCAAAGGGTCATTGCCCATTAAATTCTCTCATCATACGCTATTAGGAATTGATGGTGGGTACCTTACGTGTTTGATGGGATTGGAGAAAGCGGAAGGGCATCAATACATCTGTGAGTTCCCTATTGCCTCAGGACCCTATCCCTCCATATCATTGTCCTGTAGCACCACCGACCCCTCCCCAGACCCCACCCATCCCGCCCCACACCCTACTAACCCCCTGTCCTAGTGAGTCCCCTTCCGCGTGTTTAACCATACGTCACCGATGTAATCAACACGTGACCATGGGCGATAATTAGTGATAATTGTGTTTTGGAAGGGGGCTAAAGGGTTGGGCTTAGTTTAAATGTGATGGTGCCTGCCTCATAGTTCATTGCCCCAGGCCCCAACCCAGTCCACCCCCCCCCCATCCACCCACAACTCCATTCAAGTGCTGTTTCATTCCTGAACCCAGGCCATATCATGGCCTCCAGGCAGAGTTACTCCCATTAGTCGCAATAGTAGACGACAATCGAAAATCATGAGTGTGAGCCAACAGTGTTTTCCCGCCAAATTCATTACTCTACTAACCCTATGGCGTGGCGTTTAATTAAGGTGATGAGTAACCACTATACTTGTTCCATCGTTTGCTGTTATCCCCATCTAGTATGATCTACAATGTTCCCAAGTGGATATGGAGGACGGGGTCATCAAATAAGCTACATAGGCAGAAAGATATTGAAATAGAAGTGTGATGGGCCAGTTTCAAAGAGTCTACATTCTAACTTCAATATGAAGCGGTTAACATATTCATGAACACGGTTAGTGGTAGACAATCTATAGCTATTGTGAAGCTGGGAAATTATAACGATAAATGTTATCAGAATAGTTGAGTGTAAAAAGGTAACTCTGGTGGCAGCAGCAACAATCTGTAGCAAAGTGGGATATTACCAATATTGCTGGCCGCCTTTACAGATCAGGTTAACAATGGTGCTCAGGGGTTTCTTAGCTTTAGCAGCCACCGAATAATTTGATTAGTCATTGCCGACCGGAAGTAAGTTATGCCGGGAGTCGATGGTTCCCATAACTGTTATTGCCGTTACCAGCGGAAATTATGCTATTTATAGTTCATAGTGGCTGTTGGAGTAATTAGAGTGATTTAATCTGTGAAATTAATATCGACTTCGGGTTTTAATGTACACATAATGTTTAGCATTGATGGGAATAAAGTTAATGGGAGTAATTTCGGGAGCAGCTCAATTAATATCATTTCTATATAGTTCAGTAAGGGAGTGTTCATTTATTAATTACAGGGGGGGTGGTGAGATTTGCGCGGAGGGGCGAAAAATTATAACGCCCCCCCCTCGAGAGCGCATGTAAAGTTTCGCGCCCCCCTCGCTGAAGGCACCGAAAATTCCCCCCCCCCTTTGAACTATAGTAACGCGCTGGCTTTTTGACTAAAAATGGGCTTAAATTTTTACGCCCCCCCCCCTCAAGAGGGGTCAGAATTTTTTACGCCCCCCCTCAGAAGGGGTCGGACATTTTTACGCCCCCCCCAAACCTACCACCCCCCCTGTAAATAATAAATGAACACTCCCTAAATTACTTTGACATGGTCATGAGGTAGAGTCTATAGAATTAAATCGAGTATCAAAAGACTCAATAATGTAACTGTAAACTGTGGATCATGATTGGAGACATGACGATTGGATGCATCGGATATACATTCCTAATGTAATCGCGGGCTTCTCAAACCAATGTACAACAGTTTAATGATATAAAGACTTGGGTATATTCCACCTATACATCTATAGCTATAAATCCACTATATCCTATTATGAATACTAATAATGTAAAAAATACAGTTTTGTTGAAAAATAACCAAAGAAATCAGATGTTTTTATCATAAAATTGGTTCTACAGGGAATTTCTGAGGTCCGTTTTTGATTCTGAGTTCCTTGTGAAATTTTCAAAAACATTTGAGGCAAAAAATTCCCATTTGGAATAATGGAGTGTTTCCATGGCAACCAGAAAATGCCATATATGCCAATTTTCCCTGTTTCCATGGCAACAAAATTAATGTTCCTTTTGCATTCCAAAAATGGAACGTTTTCAGTGGAGATGAAATAATTCTAAGCATATCACTGGATTCCCCATGAAAAATTGGTCTCAAGCATTTTTTTTAGTAATTTTTCAGTGTTTTACCCGTATACTGCCCCCTGGTGGCCAAAACCAGTACTAAAAATCCCCCCCGGAGGCACGTTTTCCCTCACCTGGCCACATTTATGGAATAAGTTCAATAAACTGATAAAGAGACCATTAATGAGATAACGTTATGTTATAGAGGTTTGATTGACCCACTAACCGTGTATAGAATGTGTACAATGAAAACGAATAGTCCATTATATTCTTGTACATGTCATACATGCTCAAGTTGAGTTATTGGTAGGAAATCCTGATGAGATGAGGACGGTGTTTTAATTAGTGGGCGAGCCTCTGCTATTCATGTGGAAACAATGATGTGTCTAATGTATAATTAGGATTTATTCAATGGTAGTCATTATAGAAGTGCATTGCAGGTGTTTCGCCCCTGACACCTCGATAAAACCGGCTGCCCCGTCCTCCCGCCCCACCCCTACCCGCCCTACCCACCCTACGGGTCCCCTATCACTGCCAGTGCCTCTGCGCTCTATCAGTCGTCTCTGTCTATCTGTCCTTCTCTGTATCTCTGTCTTGTTCCTCTTCCTCTCTTTCTCTCGCTAACCTTGTCCCTCCGTCTATCTATCTTTCTCTGTCTCTGTTTCTCTCTAGCCTTTCTGCCTTTGTCTCTCCATGCGTCTATCTCTGTCTCTGTACCTATTTCTCCGCCTCCTTACCTGTATCGTACTCTCTGTCCCCCTATGCTCATGTGCTTTACTAAAAGGGGCTGTATATTCAGCTAAAGCGTATTCTAAAAATTCTGGATGCTAGTGCCATACTCTATCATGCCTAAGAAAGTGCTCATTTTTTAAAGGGCCATTTTTCAAGGGGTCCAACATTTTTGCCCCCCCCCAACCCACCACCCCCCCTGTTGATAATGAATGATCACTCCCTAATATCAAAATTGTGATCTTTCAATGCATTTGAATACATGAATTTTCGCCTTAATGTGATATTCAAAGGAGCCGGGGACTGCTATTGACGTAGGCCTACCCTTCTTCTAGTATCCACCCAAACACCGTGACGGTGCTTAGGGATGTAGGTTCACGCCCTTGTAAATACTCTATCCTCCTATTTTCCTTACTCCCACCAGTCAAACATGTATCCAACAGTGCCTGATGAATGATACCCTGCAAACAACATAGACCACACTATGCCATTAATACCCTCACTGACACGTGACCCTAGATTAAGCCTATCACTTGACTCCTCCCTGCCGTAGTACCACCTATTGACGACAGGGGGCAGTAGTGCGGCCTGTCATTGGGACCCGGGGTGACAGGGATGTGTGTGGGGGGTGGGGGTGGGGATGGGGGTGGGGGCACAGGACAGGTGAGCAGCTGCTCCGGGGTCATGAGTCGCTGCAAATTGCTCCTTAATGACCTTTGTATTGTGCCCCGCCTTTTAGCATGGTTGAATAATTTGCAACCCCACCCCTTTCTGACCTGACAGAATATGGCCTTTATATAGCTTCACGTACAAATTCATCTCACCTAGCATTGGAGAATTACATCCGTGGACATAATTATTCAGAGAATGTACGCACCAAAGGGCATGTCATTCCTAGATCTGAGGCATTACGTTGTTATGTGTGGCTTTCTCATTTAACACTGGGGGTATGGTCTCAAATATGTAACAGAATATTTATAAACCCTGTATGTACATCAGGAAGAATGTGGACTTTCCAAGCCATGATCAACTTTCTGCTATTTGATTTTGAGTTAAAGATTCTGATATGATATTGTCCGAGGACTTCTTGAACTTTGAAATGTAAAGTTTACAGAACTTACCAGGTAATTTGACATGAAATCTGGAGAGAAAATAAACAGAAATTACCGTTTTTAATGTGGATTGATACGCTATTAAACTTCGAAACAAACTGCATCAGACTAAGGCTAAAACTTTGAATTACAAGTGCTTTCAATGTCAGAGAAAGCCTAGGGATCGATTGAAACTTAGTTGATAATGGAGTTGGTATTTTGATGTTGATAACATGGTGTTTTCATTCTACGGCGATTAATGTGAAAACTTGTACATAGAGGCTTTAATCAAAACTCTCATTCAGTCTGTTGATTAGGTCTCTGAAATGCTACAGTAATTCCAGATCACTTCAGAGTGTCTTAATGCACATTCAATTATTTCTGTTACATGATTTTATTCGCCCTTTTTGTTCTGTTTTTTTTCTGTCAAAAGCACACTATCAGACATTTCTATAGAGATGTGCAGGGGCCTAATTACTTCAATCAGTCTCTGATATTCCTCCTGGGAAGAGTACATTAGCTTGCCTCGCAGATACAAAAGGTGCATTGTCATCATACTGCCTCGCAGACACAGAACGCAGTTGTATCATACTTTTACTGCGCTGTTCATGAGGATTTCTATAGTTTAATTGAATCTCAGATGGGGAAAATTAATCAGGGATCAAAAACATGATGTGGGAATGATTGAATCTCCTATATGTGTATGGTAATAAAACAGATGCTAGGCGTGATACGGTGAGATAAAACATAGTACCTATTATATTCTGATACAAACAATTCTATACTCTTCAAAGCTTACTCAGTAAATAGTTTGAAGACGATTTAAGTGTAGTTTGGGATAGTTCAATATGGGTGTTCGAATGACTAAATGGTACAAGGTAGCTCAACGTAGCAATAAAGGGCCGAGTGGGTTGTATCCGATATAATCTTTTCTTTTGTACAGTGTTAAAATAGGCTTGAGTCTTTACGACTATGGCACTCTATAACGTAATTATCTAAATAATCTAACAATGTAACCTTAATAATACACCTTTTCGCTTTATACAATGTTATCGTCAGAGGAACAGGTGTTAAGCGGTGCTAATAATGGTAATGTAGAGGTTAGCCTGTGACCTCGACCCCTCCCAACTACCCTAATACAGCCCACAGGACAAACCAGCCATGCTGGTGTACCTCCTAATCTGTACACTGTCCTGGTGTGCCAAGTAATGCCCAGGTGGCAGCACTTGCCTGGGCGACCATGCATGTTACAATGTAACTAGCGACCACAAGCCAAATGGACATAACACTCTCACTCTCAGAATTACAACATATTATACACTACTAGACAGGTCATGAAATTTGCAGTTTATTGGTGTAAGGTGCGAGCATTATATGGAATAGAATTCTTTTTTTTCCCTTGGAGGCTATAAACAGAGAGCCAAACCTCCCCCTGTCTCCCTTTTCACGCTGTCTGACTCCTTCTTAATATGGCCCTGACTCTTTTTCAATTAGATCCAACAGAGTCCAGGTCAGCTGAGGTGAGTGGCCTAAATGTTTGCCTGGACTCCAATGTTACATGTGGCCTAAACTAGCCAATACACTTGTATCATCGTAGCATAAAGATTATTGATGTCATAATTTCATTTCATGAAATAATTACAGTTAACTTAAAACTCTAGCATAAGTGTGATGCATTAGGTACAGGCACCCACTTTGTAGAAACATGAGAAAGTTAGATGCACAAAGATTCCGATATTCCTAACTAAATATGCACTGAGAGATCTTCATGAGATCTCTCCTCCATCTGAGGCATTTCACCAATATGATATTTAAAAAAAAGAGCTATGGGATATAATTCCCTCTATTCTAAAGGAAACCATCCTTCAATGACCCTCTCTATGCAAAGGGAGTGATGATTCAATGACTCCCTTTACATTTGGAGTCACTGTGCCTAGACTCCCTTTCGAAGGGAGTTGACTCTATTTGTGGTGGGAAGTCATAAAAGGGAGTCATTTTAGAGGCAAAACCAGGGCTCCCTTAGGAGTCACATAACTCCCTTTTCAGGTACTCCATCGAGAGAGTCAGAAAGAGGAGAGTCAGAAAAGGAAGTCACGCTGGAGGCAAGCATGGCTCCCTTTTGACTCTTTTCTCTGTGCAGGTCCTTTAACAGGAGGGGTTATGAGTAAGGCATGCCTTACTAAATCACAGAGTCACTCAAAATGAGCAATCCCCACCTCCCAGGTGCTGCACACGTTTGGAAATATAGCACATGCCATAAATATAATGGAATTCTGCATTTTGAGATACCTTTGATAACTTTGACACAGTCATATGATAGATATAGTCATGATGTCCTGCAGGAACTAGAAGTATACTAGAAGTCCCAGAAGCACCAGCTAGAAATTAAGAACACTGAGAAGGGTAAAGTTCCGTTTAGTCTTGAATCATGGCCTTTACCGTAACATAGGCCTACACAAGGAGCCCTAACATCATTTGTGTGGCTGCAGATGGGTCAAAAGCGACCTGGCGACCTGGGCCGTTTTGGAGGCGACTTTCGACCTATTGCAATAATAAAAGTGACCTGGCGACTTTTAGAGAAATTTGACAGTACTTTAGGGGGTCCAAAAAAGCGACTTTGTGACCTGGGCCCCTTAATTTCGGCGACTTTCCGACCTCAGGGGGGACCCCTCTGCACCCCCATTTGTCATTGACAACCATGTTGATAACCCGCCACGTGGCATATTCATGAACAGTTGAACCCCGCCCCCCCCCCCCCAAAAAAAGGTAGTGCACCGCCCGGGAATCGAACCCGGGTCGCAAGAATGGGAATCTTACATGATACCACTACACCAGCGGTGCCCGTGGTCTGAGAGGAGGGAATGTGGCGTGTGTATCGTGCGGGCCTGACGCTGCTGCTGCTGCTGCTGCTGCTGCTGCTGCTGCTGCTTGCCACTGCTGCCACTGCTGTTGCTGCTAATGGGATGCACGTGAGATGCTACTGAGTACTGTTCTGCTGCTGCTGCTGCTGCTGCTGCGAGCAGGGGAGCGTCTCATTACCCTACTCCATTTTCTGACAGCCTTTACTGGGCATAGTTTACCCCATTTCACTAGAGAGTGGCGCCCGGGAGTGGCGCACATGGGTAAGGCCTCGGGGTAAGGCCTCTTAAATCCATCCTCGGAATATGTGGGATAATATAGATGTCCCATCAGATTATGTTTACTATAGCCAACAGTATAGTATT
Source organism: Harmothoe impar (assembly GCA_947462335.1). Classification (NCBI taxonomy): domain Eukaryota; kingdom Metazoa; phylum Annelida; class Polychaeta; order Phyllodocida; family Polynoidae; genus Harmothoe; species Harmothoe impar. The sequence continues at coordinate 10,855,941 of OX381721.1, read as the reverse complement.
ATGACAACGATATGGTCTAACAGCACCCTATGCCTAGAACCTATGCTATTTTATTAACTATTTTTCCAAAGAGTTTAGGCATTGCAGATTCCGAAACGATTAGTAATCCTTTAGCCACCATGAAGCACCTTTATCTAGTTGTGGGGATACGAGGATAATACCTAAGGTGGGATGTAGGAATCAGCTTGCCTTAATGGTAAGTTAGTGCTATACAGACTCATGCTTCTGTTTACCACTATCGGGCTATATCCTGGCTGCTACCTCACTGCCTCATGAGGCCGACGTCTGCTGCACACATCAGAGGCGGCAGCAGCACAAGACAGGACAGGCAGGGGAGCTAGGGGAGCATTGAGAATATCGATTTATTGTGTTTAGTTTTACCAAGAGACACTAGACGGCGACACAGATATCTAATTGAGATAAGGCTGATATCTCTGAGCTCCATCTATATTTAGGTATAATGATAAGATTGTTTTGCTTGGAGCTGTATGAAGTACAAGTACGGGTTTATTTTTTGACACGATGTGCATTTCATTATCGAAAGGAAACTCCAGTAGTAATCTTAATGCTGATACCATTGAATTAAAAAAAACGTGATTATGTCTGATTATTTTTTCAATTGTATCAAATCTTAAATGTGTTCCTCACATTCGTGCAGTGTCATGTCCAGGGAATGTTTGACCATTAAAAGTTGTCCATAGTCAGTAACTAATCTGCTAATAGGTTAGAAAAGGGGTACCATTGTCCCAGTGGCTAATTTTAAGGAGCTAGCGTTTTTAGCCCCAATTTGTCAAGAGAAAAGAAACAGCGTCAAAAGGGAGTCCAGTCCAGGTTTCCTCCAGATTGACTCCCCTCTTTAGGAGAGCCCAATTCCTTATGTGATTCCCTTAGGTGAGTCAGGGAATATGTGTCTCCCCCAGGTGACTCCCTTAGGTTTTCTAGTACAGGGAGTCACCTGGGCTCTCTTATGCAGCCTGGGCTCCCCTGAAGAGGAGAGTCATTCTGGAGGCAGCCTGGGCCCCCTTTTGACGCTGTTTCTTTTCTCTGTGTGCCCACTGATCACATTAAAATGAAGCAGTAAGAAGACTTCCTCTGCGTGGAGTTTTAGCTTTTCACCCATGTGAGCTTTAGAATACTATACATAGGGTCAGACAGCCCTGGTAATACACAGAGGAAAACATGAGAGTCAGCTGGACTCACATGCCATAATCAGGCCCATGTCGCCAAAAGCACCCTCATGTGAGAGACAAGCTGACTTTGACTGAAGAGAGAGTCCAGCACTGCCTGACCTTCATCACAACAAGAGTCCAGTACTGCCTGACCTTTATTCCAACGAAAGTCAGGCAGTGCTGGACCCTTGTTTATGGAAGTTCAGCACTGCCTGACTTTCGCACTAAGGGTAGTCTGGCAATGCTGGACATTCTCTAGTGCAAGAGTACAGCGATGCCAGACTCTGGTTATCGAGAGTCAAGCCAAGCTAGACTCACATACAGATGTGAGTCTAGCAATGCAGAACCTATGCCTCAATGAAAGTCAGACATAGCTCAACTAATGTTTTAAAAGATTTATATGGCCTCCCTCACACTTATAAAGACATTTCATACAAAATAATATTGTTGTCCTGAACATACAAGGGTCTGCTATTACAGACCACAAGTTATTCAGGTATGTAACAAAATAGAGATACATGTACCAACATATATGTCAGAAGTGATCCCAGGATCTTAATGTATATAGTTTCCAAATCCACAAGAATGGTGTCATATATCCTACCATTAAGCTCAATACTGTATTGTGTCCCCACCTGGTAGCAAACAAAGAAGGCTCAGGCTAACTGACCCTCGTCCCAGAGTCAGACATTGCCTGACTGTGGAAAGAAAGTCAGGCTGACACTGGTATGAAGACTTGTCTTGCCTGACTGTCATTCAAGGATCAGGCTGACTCTCATAAGTGAGTAACTTCATGGGACTATCAAAGGAGGCTCAGCCTGACTGTTGTTTGATGAAAGTGAAAGTCCAGCTGACTCTCCTACCTGGGTCAGGCAGTGCTTGACCCTGGGGAGAGTCCAGCTGACGCTCACATTTTTCTCTGTGTAGGTATAGCCGGGCTGCCCCCTATCATCGACACGGTGACGGTTTAATAGTGATATGGGACATCATAATTATGGACATGTCTTGAAATAGACATTGTGCCCGACTCTAGCTAGGGTAGATCTGGTTATATCAGGAAAAGGTCTACTGATATAGCACTATCAAAATGTTTCTGGTTCATATAGATGTAGTATCTTGGAGACTGAACTGCCGAGGGATCGAACTACTGCATGGAAGTGAACACTCTACCACTGTGCTACTGCTGCGCTTGGCAAAATAGGGACCTTTAGCAAACCCGACGTAGCTCATTTAACGCAGACGTATCCTATCCTTTCAGCACTGCTACATTGCGTTTAATGAGCTAATAGGGACCTTTAGCAACCACGTAAAAGCTCATTAAACGCAGACGTAGCAGTGCTGAAAGTATATGATACGTCTGGGTTAAATGAGCTACGTCGGGTTTGCTAAAGGTCCCTTTTATGTGGTTGCTAAAGGTCCCTACTAACCTATGGTGGTGTCACCTAGTGGCATGTCCAGCCACTACGGTACATCCATCTCATACCCTAATCCACTTCTCTATCCCAGAGGAGATGAGGACCACTATGACGTCTAGAGGGAAAACGTTGCGTAACTGGTTCTCAGTGCTGTGTGTGACAAGACACAAGGAAGCAAATAAAGCGTTTAAGAGCTCACTACTGACCCCCTGTGATAGTTGGAGCAACTTTATTTGCAACTTGTGTAGTTGAACGTGTCTATGATTTTCATCCACAGTGTGTCTGCTCTAAGTCTCTGCTTATTAGTAATCACAAATCTGACTAATCATTCTTGGCAACATAATATTAAAATATCTCCAATAATAAATGTGGATCAACAAGGGAAAAGGGACCTCTGCGGGTTTTTTTTAGTTCCAACTTTGGCCACCAGGGGGCTCCATATAGCCAACAATGTTCAAGATATCATAAAAAGTGTTCTATACTACTTTTTGATGGAGAATACAATAAGCCACTTTAGAAAATTCTAACTTTAGTGAAAACCTTCCATATTTGGAATGTAAAAAGAACGTTTTTGGGCCTAAATTGGTGTTTTTGCACTTTTTGGTTGCCATGGAAACATAATTTTCATTCTAAATTGAATTTTTCAAGAAATTAATGATTAGAGGCCCCACAAAGATTTCTATGCTGAAAACGGAGTGTAAATCCCATTTTAAGATTAAAAGCTGTGACGAAATGTTTGAAAAAGTTTGGATATTTGGGAATTTTCGTAATTATGCTAATTAGATAGAGATATCTCTAAAACAAAGTAAGATAGAGCCTATTGGCATTTGAAATTGGACAGTGCCCACACATATTCAAGGAGCTAGTTCTCAAAAACTAGAAGTGGTACCTGCTAATGAAATATATCTCTGGAAAGCTGATGACCTCAATTTTATAATTGAGTTTAACCTATGGAGGACCCTTTTCCCTCGACTGTCCACAAATGTGTAGGACATGTTCAAACTTAGCTAATTTTAGGGTTTCAGAAGACTAAAATGTATTCTGAGATTTTCCCATTTGTATAAGTGAACATATTATCTCAAAGAATATACCAGGAATATGGGAGAGTACTATGTAGTAATCGTTACTATGTAGTAATGTCGCAATATCATAGAATTATGCATGCCCTATTCTATGTCGGTACATGGGACCTAGATTTTTTAATCCCCTCGGCCTGCAACAAAAACGCTATTGACAGTTTGAACTGTCAATAGTGGAAAAAATATCTCTTATTGACAGTTCACACTGTCAACAGTGGAAATTATTCCTGTTATTGACAGTTCCTCATGCGAACTGTCAATAGTGGAATATTTCTGTCTTATTGACACTTCCCAACGACATTGGAGTAAAAAAATGTTTTTTTGGCAGAAGTGTTTTTTTTTCATCAAAATCGGTTTCGCCTACAAAATCGGTTTTGGACCCAAAATCGGTTTGGGACCCAAAAACGGTTTTAGACCCAAAAAGGTCTTGTAGCCAAAATCGGTTTTGTCCCCAAAATTAGTCAAAATCGGTTTCGTCCCTAAAATCGGTCAAAATCGGTTTTGTCTCCAAATCGGTCAAAATTGGTCTTGGAGCCAAAATCGGTTTTGGAGCGAAAATCGGTTTCTGCCCCAAAAATTGGTTTTGGCCCAAAATTGTTTCTGCCCTAATATTCGATTCTGCCCCAAAAATCGACTTTCCACCAACATCGACTTTTCCACCAAAATCGATGTTTCCACCAAAATTGGCTTTTCCACCAAAATTGGCTTTTCCACCAAAATCGACTTTTCCACCAAAATCGACTTTTCCACCAAAATCGACTTTTCCACCAAAATCGACTTTTCCACCAAAATCGACTTTTCCACCAAAATCGACTTTTCCACCAAAATCGACTTTTCCACCAAAATCGACTTTTCCACCAAAATCGACTTTTCCACCAAAATCGACTTTTCCACCAAAATCGACTTTTCCACCAAAATCGACTTTTCCACCAAAATCGACTTTTCCACCAAAATCGCTTTCAGGGTTATGACAGATAAGGAACTGTCAATAAGAGAGGAAATTCCCACTATTGACAGTTCAGTGAAGAACTGTCAGTAACTCTATAATTTACCACTATTGACAGTTTGAACTGTCAATAAGAGAAAAATAACCCACTATTGACAGTGTGAACTGTCAATAAGAGGAAAGTTTTCCACTATTGACAGTTTGTACTGTCGATAGCTGGCCCAAGGTGGGCCAGCTATTGACAGTGCAAACTGTCAATAGTAGAAATCAATCTTTTTATTGACAGTTTGAACTGTCAATAGCAGAATAAAATTCCCTTATTGACAGTTCAAACTGTCAATACCAGGATATAATTCCCTTATTGACAGTTCACACTGTCATTAGTGGGATATTTTTCTCTTATTGACAGTTCCTTTTTGGAAGTGTCAATAAGAGAATCTTTTTTCCCTTATTGATAGTTCAAACTGTCAATAAGGGAATTATATCCTGGTATTGACAGTTTGAACTGTCAATAAGGGAATTTTGTTCTGTTATTGACAGTTCGAACTGTCAATAGTCACGGCCTTCCTGCAAAGTCCGGTTGACCTTCTGTCGATGAATTCCTGGTCATAAATGAAAGGTAGAGTTAATGTCTGATTTTATCTAACCATGTGTCAACAGCACTACACCATTCCACACAGTTTGCCTATATATAATGCTATATGCAAAATAAAAGATACCAACAATTGTTAGAGGGGATTTACTGGGGGGGGGGGGATGTGACTAGCAAATAATTCAATGCAATATTATGGATATGATAGTCATATCAGGTTATATTAAGCTGGGTGGTTATAGTCATCGGTATGATAATAGTCTACCCCTGCACTCTTAGTACGTTTTATGCACCTTTGGCACCAATTGTAGCTTTGTATATAGTGGATTTATATCATTCGGTGGATATTATGCTTGAGAGCCTAACGTGTAGTTTACTCAATGGTCAGTCATGGCAATAGAAATGTAAGGATGGGTGGAGAATGTCATTGGTGTTAGAGTTAAACCACCAGGAAGATGTTAACCAAGGATTGGGATGCTTCGCGCCGTAGACACTAGGGGGCGGCAGTGTGACAGGGGTCGTTCCTGCTGGGCCCCTCTGTACAGTGTCAGTGTGTGCTTCTAATAGTGATAGTAAGGAATATACTGACTTTCAGTAGCATTTTTATACTCACTACCAACTAATTGGTACAGGGAGTTCATAGATACAGTGAGGCTCCCAACGGGCTTTTTTGTATCTGATAACTAATTATTTACTATAGTATAGACTATAGGGGCCTAGAGATCAGAATGAGTGATCTCCTCATTACCAGTTCCACCTGTAATCCCAGCCATTCGGCAGTGAGTTGGTTAGCTTTACTCTAGCTAGGTGGCGTTACTGTGTGAATGGAAGTTTATTTGTATCGCAGATGATTATACACCCCTTTCACTCTTATAATACCCTTCGTACTCTGGAAAATATGGAGTCTTGAAAGAAACAGAACACGTCTCCAATTTTAAACTATCCTATACCAGGGCAATTGTGGGGACGGAAGCATTTTGAGTATTTAGTACTGGTTACAAACCGAAGGTGGCAGCACTGAGTTGTCCCTTGCTAGCTGCAAGTCACTAAACAATATGAAGTACTAGTGTTTGGTGTGTGACCATAAATGGCACTCTCGGGCTGAAGTAGATTGGTCGAACATCCCGAAATTTGTACCAATTTAATTTATCAAAAACAACGTCTCAGTAATTGAAGTACAACGTGGCCAATTGCTTCTATCGTATCAAGTAGCATAATTCCTTCTAATCATATCTGCCTTTCAATTCTAATGCATTTTTCTGTAGATATGGCATTACAACAACAATAACGTCACGGAACGATGAAACCATCATAGCACAACAGGGAAATTGTTTTTGGATATAAGTATTATGAAAAAGACATAGATGTTGTAATATAATTACATCATAGGTAATGGCCGGTGTACAAGGAAAAATGTTTCAATACAAAAGCAGGCATGGTGAAACATATCGTACTGTGGATTTTAAATGTATAGATTTCCAGCCAATTGCTGGATTCTTTGCAAGAAAAACGTTGGTTTTCCTTATTTGTTTCCTAGCATTTAACATGGTTAAACGTCATAATGAAATAGAGTGAGATACTACCAGTACACTCCAACAAGCAGAATGGACCCATCCAAATTTATACATTGTACATCTTGGATCGGCTGAGCACTGTTCAGATGGGATGTCTACTTTTTCATGCCACTTGAGAAAGTATTCTAGACCTGTTTATATAATCAGATCGAGTTAATCTCAGACATTGAACTATGAACTACTAACCAAACCGAGGCTTTTAAGATGCATTCACAATTTGGGAGATGAATAGACATGGTCCTGACACTAAAACGAGGACACAGTGGCTCATAAGTGCCTATTCAGTAGGACTAAAACTAGTTATATTGCAGCACAATTATGACGTTGATGCAATGGTTCCTGGAACCAGACAATTTGTTCCTTCCCTCACTGGTTCCCCATCGCTGTATATCTGCAGCGTACAACATATCATTGGTTTGTGATATTTAGATAAGCTCCACCCAGGTGTTTAATACTAGTTTGACATTTATATTAGGTTAGTAATCACACCTACCCTGTGGTCTGATAACGGTTTGGCAGTTATAATGGATTAATAACCAAGACCATAAAACTACCTAATCCTGTAAATAATTTGGTCTACCACACATACACTCTGAGTGGTGCATGTTTAGGCCAAATAGATATGTTTTAGGTTTCATGGTAAAACAATAATTTATAGGCTATCTTTTTGAATGAACCCAAATGGAAGATAACTTTTAAAAAATAGAAATTTGATAACGGAAATGTGGTAACCACGTTTTGTTGTACAATATAATGATAATCAAGACCATAGGCAAATAAAGCTAAATTATAAACATAATTTTGGTCAACCACAGCCACTCTGCCTGGTATAATTATAGATGTATGGCACATAATCCTGTACATTCCAGACTAGAATATGTAATAGTCACTACACCCATGTTCCATTATTAGAGCATATTGGCAATAAACCGAGCTCCATATATAATATATTACATTAACAAACGAGTGTTAGTCCTCAGAGCATGGTTAATCTGTCCACAATTACCTCGCCTTACGTTAGCAGCTCCAACTGAACAGCATCAATAAATTCTGTGTAGTGGCGCCTTATCAGTACTATACACTGACCGCCTGTGCCGACAGAACTGAACTGAAGGGAGCAAGTCTTTATGGGAGGCATGTGAAGTCCAAACTTGGAGTAAATTAAGATCCGCCTAATACTAGAGACTGCTGTACTCCTTCCTTTATTTCATTTAGAGAAACAAAGTTACTATGCTAAAATACTAGAATGGCCGTTCTCCATACTCCTGTGGGGAAACTGAAGCTCTTTCTCCATGGGGTGTTTCTCCATGATAATGTTACTAAAATAGCTATGAAACCCATCTTTAAATTTGTTTTTAGATGTAATTTATCAATAATTACTTGAAATAAACATAGAGATCCATTCTAATCAGTCTGAATTCCTGGTTTCTCCACTTGGATCATATAACACCCAACCCTTCTGGAACCAGATCAAATACTGGCTCAATGCTGTGGCTGGGAACACATGGCAATTAGCCCTGAGTCCATGTGAATGAAATAAAATATTAATCAGTTTTGAATTCCGCCCTTTACCCAGCCTCGCCCCCAACCGATACAGTCATTTAGCGTCAACATATTCCCCTTCTCATCATCCCCCTTTTTATTATCGACAACTTGTATTGGCTTGCCATAGTGTAACCAGTCAGAGGAACCAGTCTCCCCTTTATCTTCAGACCACAGGAGCTAGAGAGGGTGGTTACGTGTGTCGGCTATAATCTCATTAATCTCTTGTAGATAAGGATAATCCTCAGGTGTAATTATTGAGAGGGGGAGGTGTGCAGGACCTCTCACCTGGGCTTAATAGCTCACCTGGCCCGATCAATAATAAGGCAGGTGAGGCTATTATCTGACCACTGACTGTGGGAGGAGTATAGTTTTATATGGAAGTACTGATAAAGCAGTGCGACACGGGATGGGGTGGAATGTGACATTAAAGAGTAAAATGAAATATCTTGCCTAAATTCATTTAACATTACGTAGATAAATTCACTCCCGCTAATGCGATAATCCCACTTATGCAAAAATCCCATGGGCGTTTAGAATACACACCATATATTTCTTACACGCCGTTTGGATCAGAGAATACACTTATAATAACTACATAATCATCAACACGCCATCAGATTCTGAACAATTGTATTACAAGTAAATCACTTGCTACTTGCACACGTAAACACTTCCAATCCAAATGTTTAAGCGTTTAGGGTTTACACGTTCATTATCCATAAGTGTTTAGTGTTAAATATGTCATTGCTATGGGTAAGACTTAGACTATCGACGTAGATAATAAGATTTTCAGATAGAGGGTCAGAGTTGAGTTTTTTGAGTTTTCAAAATTTTTTATTTTGCACAATTTCCATTACAGTGAACGTCTCTCAAAACAGGCCAAAGCAACAATCAACAACATCAATTAGTACGACATTTCTTACAAAATCAAGTACTGAAACTTCAGCTGTTCAGCACACAGAAAACACAGACATAGTTTGGGTAGCGAAGTGAGTTTACATCAATGTGACACGGGGGTAGGACGAAAAGACGCGAAGACACATCACACTATCAACTTCAATTCAATTACTATTTATACATGGCTGGGATCAGCTGGAATGAGATTCATACAATGACCAATTTTGATGACAATACAATACCCTCGGTCATGTTTTGGCAGTAAAATAGCAGATCAATGTTATCACAGTTATCAACTATTATTGTTGACAGAAACAGAACCTGATTAGAGAAGAACTAGTGGCACATGGAATCACGTTACCATATTCCTTCACTATATCACTTATTATGCTCACACAATTCTCATTTATCTCTTAGTCTGCGCATAAATATCGAGTGAGATACCACATTTTGTAATTCAGCAGACAATTTATTCCAAAGTAGGCTCCCTCTATACAGAGGACTCCTCCTATACAAATTATCTTTGGGTCTTTGTAGTTTTACTTTACATTTCACATTACTACGAAGTACCCTGACGTCCGCAATTAGATTATCCGAGTCACGAGTGTACTTGTACATCAGACTCAGTAGGTTCAATTTCCGTCGTTCAACTAACTTGTCACAACTACAGACTCTATGTAATTCAGTCCTACTTATTTCTCTAGGGTCCCAACTGCCCAGACTTGTACGCAAACAGTGGTTTTGCAATGTTTGAAGCTCACCAACATCTCCATCAGGAGCACATTCAAGCACAAAGTCACAGTAGTCCAAGACTGGGAGGACCATTTGCTTATACAGGGTCAAAGACAGTTCATTATCCATCACTTTCTTTGTTCTCCTCATATGTCTTAGTTTATTACTGACTGAGGAGTGAACTTTGTTACAGAGTGGAGTGAAAGTACAGTGCTCATCAATCAAAACCCCTAGGTAGTTGAAAACCTTGACATTTGAGAGAGTCCTCCCCTTCAGAACTAGTGTATAGTTATTATAGTTCACTCCATCACCATCAGGGTGGCACCATAGTACATGAGATTTATCCGAGTTGATTGTTAACCTATAAGTATCACACCACACAGAGATGCGTGTTAAATCATCCTGTACTAGTTGCATTGCAATTTCAGGATCCTTATTAGCAACACTTATAGCCAGATCATCGGCGTACATATAGTGGTCACAGTTATGCAGATTTGTTACAATTTTGTTTATATAGAGATTGAAAAGCAGTGGCCCTAGGACGGATCCCTGAGGCACTCCACAATTAATATCACATTCATTAGACACTTGACCATTAATAACAGTACGTTGCTTCCTACCAGTTAAATAACTCTCAAACCACAAAACAGTATCAGCAGGACAGCCCATTCTGAATAATTCATTAAGCAGCATTGGGTGGTTTACAGTGTCGAACGCCTTCCTCAGGTCGAGGAAGACGATCGACACTGTCTCACCCCTGTTTCTTGCCTCATATATTGACTGAATCAACCCGAAACAGGCATCCGCCGTAGATCTTTCTGGCATAAATCCAAACTGGCGGGAGTCAATTATACTGTGACATAGCAAATAAGACATCAACTGGTGGTGAACAGCCTTCTCAATTACCTTTGATAATAAGCTTAATTGACTGACTGGGCGCCAATTTGTCACCCTAGACCGATCACCACCCTTGGGGAGTGGAGTTACCATGGCCGTCTTCAGGTTGCTAGGAAATGTATTTTGAGCGATAGATGCATTCACCAGTCGACTCAGGATATCAGGTTTAGAGAGAAAGAAGTCCTTCACAACAATGGTTCTTACATCCTTAATACATGAGGACTTATTAGTCTTCACTTTCCGGGCCAGACTAGTAGCTCTACTATCATCAATATTCAACAGATCTAAAAGTGGCCTATCAAGAACTATGGGGGTCCGGTCTTCCAGTGCATCAGACTGGACAAAAGCCTCGGCCAACACTCTACCAATACTGCTGTAGTAGGTGTTAACAAAGTCTGCCGTAGCCTGTCGACTAACGGGCATACCATCGTCATCCACCAGGGAGACAACTTCTTCCTTTCTCGGCCCCTTCCATATTTTATTGATTTCTTCCCAAAAACGACGTGGGTCATCCCGGTATCTGTCTAGTTTTGACTTAATGTCCCTTCTTATATTTTTGTTTAGTAGGCGACCGACCCTCCTATCAAGATCCCTGATTTGGGGCAAATAGACATCCTCATACCCATTTTTGACTCTCCTACTTTTCCTCAGTAGTCTATTCTTCCTAGCAATAAGGGTCTCCACTAGTGGTGTAAAACCATCTGGAAGACCAGCACTGATCTTAATTGTCTTAAGAGGATGTTTGTCGTCCAGATAGATACCTAGTTTGGCCACTAACCTACAGGTAATCTCTTTGGAATCTCTTTTCTTGACCACAGTGTTTTGTTTTTTTACTGCGTATACAGGTGCATGGTCGCCGTTAAGATCATTCAGAACTCCAAACTCACTGACATGTGCACAATTAGTATAAATGTGATCTAGGGTCGATTTGCCTCTTGGGTGAAAATATGTTGGTTTAGTCTGTAGGTACTTCAATTTCACTCGCTTGAGAAACCTGAACATTCGCTTACACTTAGCACTATTTCTTTGCCTAGTGTCAGCGTTCAGATCCCCCATTAGCCAGACTTCCCTATTCATAAACTGCGGAAGTTTTAGAATCTGTTCCAGTTGTTTAAAGCAGTTATTTATGTTACCATGAGGAGGTCTGTAGATTGTTACTATTACTCTAAATTTGTGACCCGGGAATTTAGTCAGTAGGCCAAGGCATTCTAGGTCAGGAGACATGATACTAAATTCATCAAGAACACTTGTATACTCAGCATAATGTATCGGTACATAGGAGGCCACACCACCACTTTTCCTAAGGGCAGTTAGGCGATCATTCCTGTATAATACATAGCCTGGAATATCAACCATCCAGTCAGTATCACCATCATCAAGCCAGGATTCAGATATACTAATATGATCCGCCACAATATTCAGCTTACGTAGCTTATTTATTTTATCACATAGGCTTTGGGTATTCATATTGATCATACGTAGAACTCTAAGACCACCCAGCTCCTCATAATTATAATATGTCATCCCAGATTCTCAAGCCCCACCCATACCTGTCACACTTCAAAACTCTACCCATAGACACACACAGGACAATACAGAGGAACAGTGCAAACATAAATAACTCAGACGCTGATAAACAGGGCACTGAGTGAAGAGTATCCATATGCTGATGCATGTTGCTACCCTAGAAAGTGAGATACGGTTATATCAATACATTAACACGAACTACCAACACCTCAAACAGTGGACCAAGATGGCCTCAAATAATATCTTACAGTAAGCACCGCTAGGTGCAGCTAGCTTTTATGAAGCGTATAATACAGCGTGTATTATAAGATGAACGCTGAGAATCAATTTATACCTTTTCAATTTATCATGTCAACAAAAATTATACTGTTACTGGTACTACCTTCCTTTATAGTATGTATTTAATAACTAATATAGCAACGGTTGCAAATAAGCAACGATAGATTTATCAAGTTATCAATCAGAATAGCCGGCTCCCCCAATCATAGTAATTTTTACAAACAAACATCGGGAAAAGGCATCAAAGTGTCACAATTCAAGCACCTTAACGTGTCATTATCATGATTCATCATGAACCATCAATATCTATAGCAACATAAATACCGTATCATGTGGCTGGTGACATATCATGAACAAAAGCATATCAATTCAGAGAATCACAATTACCGGTATTAAAGTACAACATATATTCAACATACATATCAAGTCATGACAACTAGAAATTCAGTCACTTTAAACCTTGTTTGTTCACAAATAATACAACACAGAAATAAACACCAGCAGTTCTGATATACATAGTGCCTATAAATAAGCAATCCACATATAGCTTAGCCGGTCAGTTTAGGTTTTTAGACAAATTCTTATAGAACAATCCTTAGTAAGGTATTAACTGATTTACCATGGTATATACCAGGACAGTTGAGGAGAAAGTCGTTGGTTGGTTTTCAGGTCACCTTATATTGCCATGGTCAGGATTCCCGTACGCCTGTGATTGTGTGACGTTGTAGTCCAAACTGCACATATGTCCCGATCAGATCCAGGTGTCCTAGACCAGTCGTCCTAGACCAGTCGAACAATATCAGTCTGGATGGAATCACCCGACTTCCCAATGGAATCACTGAGAAAATAATAACCATACATCCAGGTTGAAATTCTTTTCTCTAGATTCAACAATCCGTCAGTATAATTTAAATGAATAAAGGCACAATGAATGCACTTGAATTGATAGGATTAAACATTTCTTAGTTTAATAAACATTATCGGAACCAAGTTATATTGATATCATAAATATACCAGAAAGAGTTATCTAATTAATACCGAGTGTAGAGAGAGGGATGCACAGGGGGAATGAACAGGATACGCTAATTAAGCACAATTCAGGTACTGCATTGTCTCCCATATCACTCCCATCCCTCTCTCTGCATTCTCTTTGAGAACTTATAAACAGAAATTGAACCAAATGATTGACTTCAATCGGTTTGACAAGGAAATGGTTCCTACCAATACTCCTTCAGCACAAAATCAAGTAAGTCCTTCATGCTGAATATAGGCCTTCTTTTTTAGGGTCTCATGACCTGAATCTATTATAAGAGACTCTCTGATTGGTCAATCCCAGGATTTAAGTCACATCCAAAAATAGAAATAATATCTTTTAAAATTCCACTTTGATCTTTTTAGGTTATGAGTTTGATAACTCTGATTCCCATTGTTGGGGGTTCTATTATTTTGGTGATCTTTAGAAAATAGATTCCGAAGCTTTGTGCCAATCTTGTTTAGTTGAAAATGAGGACTTTCAGTTGGTTACAGCTTCATCAGGTGTATTGCAGGGAAATTCCTTTTAATCAATTCTAGATTTATCAAAAATGATTTTTATTTATAATTTGGTAATCTAGTACCAAATACCCACTACAGTGAGTTTTGTGCAACTTGACTCTGTACTGTAGTTTACAAGATCAGTTTTGAGTTTGTAAATTTGTTTTTTTTCATATATTGATTTTCTAAACAGAGTACATGTTTGTCAATGAGATGGTACATGATTGATACATTACAGAATATAAGTACATTATATACTTTATGGTGGATTATGAACATCTCGATGTGGTGCCACTTACATGAATTCAGCAGATTCTAGTATATGAAATATTAATTATAGCCTCAATATATCAGTGTCCTTTAAGAGATTCCCATTTTTGCATTTGGGTCCGTATAGTTATTAGCAAGATTATCACACATTAGTTCAAGTGGTGTACACCGGCCTAATTTGTGAACCATTATTAGGACATATAATTATTATATGTGGACATTTCAGTCCATGTGACTCAAAACCCCGATGTATGTATACAGGGACTTTTCACCCCAACGATGTAAACACATTTTGGACTTGATACATTTCCAGCCATATGGTTATACGGTAGACGGCATTGTAGTGAATAAGCAATGTAAATATATTAGAGTCAATTACATCAATGAACACAGTTCAAATGATTCAAACTCATTGTATACCGGACTTTTCAACCCGACGATATAAACACATTATGGACTTGATGAATGGCTTTCCAGCCATAATCATGATTATGCAGTAGTTACATTGTAGTGAATAAGTTAGGGTGAATATCAATTACAAATGATTGACTTCAAAAGAGGACAACAAGTGCAGTGTTGTCTATGTCAGGTGTTCTTTTCACTGTTCATAGCCTTTCACAATAAGATAAGGCTGACGTCCCTTTCTGCTCCAAATAATTCAGTTCACAATACAAATTCTCTTGAAATTGTAGTCATCATGATATTTATAGCATATCTATTATCTTTGTGATAATTATAATATACATAATATGTATATTATAATTATCACAGAGATATGTACAGATATGCCTAAATAAAGACGGGTATATAATCGGGCCTACTGTGTGTCTAATCTTGTCCAGTGAAACAGTAAAGCTTTGATTATAATTTATCGAATACCTTCATATCTAACCGCGAATATCCATTGATGACACTTGAATGTATCTAATCGGCAAATCAGTGAATATTATCTGTCCTACTGTATCTAAAATCAACTGCGTATAGGCTTACAATACGGCAATTATGACCACTCTAGAAGCTATCAGAATGGCTGAATTGTCGATGTCTATGTGGTCAGTTGGATGTTCAATTTGATACAGATAGAACAAGGGTCTTTGATAAGAAACTGATAACGTGAATCGCTGCAGTTTGTCACTTCAGTTGTCAAATCAGTACAAAGGATTAACCCTAGAGGGAAAGCATGATGCCTTACACTGATAAAATGAAGGGATCCAAACTTGTCAAATGGTCGTCTTATAAGAAGAGTTTAGGGTCTTTAAAGTGACGGTCATGAAATAAACAAGTTAACGGTTGTCTACCTGAGGACCTACCATTTTACCATCCCACAAGACAACACTAGACTCATCTAACTGACAATGTTAGCCCAGGTGGTGGCCCACTCCAAATGACAAGTCTAGGGTTGTCAAATTCACAACCCTAGAATATTTAACCCTTTATTGGCTGCAAACTACTTTAAATGTGCTTCAATCCTTTTGTCAGCATGATGCATGAATGTAAACCTGGCGAGTCTATTCATGAAGACTGCATTCATACATCACACCAACCATTTGGAAATGTATTAATAGTTAGGTGAGTATACTTACCAAGGCTGAATTCATACATTATGATCACATAGAGCATAGCACCTTAAAGCACTATGCAACCTTCCAAGGGTTAACTTGTGCACTATATAACCTTTATTTCATTGCAGGTGGAGCTCACTGGGTTCTGAGCCTAGGCATAATTACTGTCCATGTCTCTTATTCTCAGGTTTGTAATAGCTAATTCATAGAGGTATGTAGATTAGGAGAAACCCTGCCATGTCCTGAACGTCTGTATGAGAGTATTTCTACTCCCCAGTAACAGACTGTTAACACACATACAATGTTTGTAGGTGTCATACCAATGAGAGTTTCCTTATAATACATTAACCCTTTAAGGGCCACATGGCATTTACATACACGCGGTGGTCAGCACATAGTATTGAAATAAACACAAAAGAGGTGTCTATACCCTTCATATATTTGTTTTGTCTTAATTATATCAAAACGTTGAATCTTTTACCTTTTCTAGCATCCCCAATAGATAATTCTTACAATTCTCCAAAGCATGAATGTGTATTTCCAGAATTAAGATTAAGATCAACATAGAAATTATGTAATTCATTCCCTCACTTTATACATAATGCATGTATACTGATACCACCTACAGGGGGAATCCTTAATCAGGCCCTGGTTGATGTGTCTAGGGCTGGCATATGTCAGGCTTTGGTCAGGCACATGCCAGGTAGGTGCTTTATCTGACAACTGTAATTAGAACACCTGCTACCTTGTCACATAGAATAATATGCAGATGACTTTATTTTTTGAGTGTAGGGGTACATGTTCATTTGCCACCATCAGACCACGACACACCAACACAGCACTTACGATTAACTCGCAGACGATGTTTCTGGGAGTGCATCACTTGAATGATGCCTTACCCAGGAAACTGGGGTGAGGCTAGTGCATGCTAGTGCCAGCTTGGGCGAACTACTTTTGTGCCTAGCTCAAGGGGTGAGATAGTGTGAGCCTTGGGTGAGGTGCCCTAGCCCTTCCACATGCCCACCCAATCCCACCCAGTTGCTAGCCGGTGGTGGGGGCACTTGAGTGAGAGGTGGGTAAGGGCTTGCACAAGGTGTGAGGTTGTACAATGTGCAATACTTATCAGTTACTTATATATCACCACCTCACACCCACACTGTAGTATAGTGGTCAACACTAACGCCTTGTACCCCAAAGGTCCAGGGTTCGTGACTCGGTCATGTCAACTTACCCACCATTTTTTCTTCAAAAAAATAGAAAATTGGTAATAAAATGCATGGAGGGAAGGTTGGCATGGCCGAGTCACGAACACTGGACCTTTGGGATACAAGGCAACTGTGATGACCACTAGACTACCATGTGTGTACGAGGTTGTGATATCTAAGGAACCTATATGTATTGTACATTGGAATGTTTTAACCTTTTGTTCCTAGCATTGTCCTCACACAAGCCTGAATCTTGTGCTAGCCCTATCCAACTCTCTGCCATGTTGCCAAAAATCCAAGCTTGATGGCTGGGACTGTGTGGCACTGTGGAAGAGTTGCGACAGGGGCTTGCAGTAGCATAAGAACAATAGACCAATGAGACATATTTTGTTGATAATTATAAAGTTAGGTTAGTAAAAATAGACAATTAAAGATAAAATGGTGTGTAGGTTGACATGGGTCTTGAACCCTGGACCTTTCACATACAAAGCGACAGTGATGACCACTATACTATCGGATCTGTGTTGGTGGCTCTATAAAGGAACCTCTATTTATCCACCATGGCAATACACAACCTACTACTAACTACTGGCGTGCATGCTTGGGTGACCTTGGGTAAGGTGGTGTGTCAGCACACAGACCAGAGGGTCACCCCCAGTGTGGGTTTGGGCAGAGGAGGCTAGAGGCACAAGGCTTGCCCAGTCTAGCACATAGGGTGAGCTTCCTTACACAGGGCACACCCTACCTTGCTCTATGGGCATGCTCGCACTAGTCTCACCCTTCCTCACCCTAGTTTCCTGGGTACTGAGTTAGCCACCACGGCTGCATCTATGCATCAATACAATAAGGGAGTATGGTGCATTGATGTACCATGCTGCCCGTATAACGATAAACATGGTCGAGGTCAAAGAAATATGGTGTATTCTAAGGTTTCTAGGCCCGGGTTAGGGGAGGGGGTAAGGTCAAATTAACTTTGATGTGGGCGTGCCCTTCCCCTTGTTTTTGCCCAGAGATGCTTACCATTGTATTGGGATAGAACATTATTAAGTATTCCTGGTTTGGTTATAATTCATGCTGGTGAAGTTGAGAATACACGTTAGCATTTATGCAGTGCATATATTTACATTTATTGAAAGATGATTGAGGCAAAACGAAATATGACTAATGCATTACCCACAAAGACTCATACTTATAGAAATGGAAAGACTAAGGTAGGGACTCCAGTTTGGGGGGCAGCTGCAGTACTGGCCAGGCTGTGCCATGATTGACAGACCCTCTTAACGTGATCACCCAATATACTGCAATTCACCTCAGTGGGAGTGAGTATAGAGTACACCAATTGCCTTAATGACCCAATCATGACTATTTTGATGTTTTGGTCTAGAAGAAGGTGAGAGCATCCGCTGATTGATTTCCATTATTTAACACCATTATACATGTATACAACAACATACTGGACAATATCACATACCAAGAGCCAACGAGAGCCATTCACAACTTCATAGGGTTTCCCCTGTTTTTGACATGACCTTTTGTGTCACCAATAAAATAAAACTTCTCTTATCTGCAGTCACTTATGATAGGTATGGCTGGATAGCATTTTCTCTGGACTACATTTCTGGATAATAATCTAACAGTAATAGTTAAAATGCCACTCCCTAACTAAGGAGGGAATTTCATTTCAATGTCGGTGAGGCACATGGATCCACAGGTGCACCAAAATACCCACATGCTGTGTGCACTGTGCACAGGGGCGCACTTAGCAGATTCTTGGGTCCCTACCTAAGGTGGGTTAGTCAGTACTGACTGACCTGACAGTATTAACTAACACTGGTTGGTCGTATGGGGAGCTAGGGTAATCACTAGTGACTGAGTTGTTAGTCATTACTCACTAAGGTCAGAATATCAGTGTGGAAAGTGGGGGAATTTTCATTATGCATTGTTTATACTAACTATTTTAGTCGACATTATTCATATACATCTGATATGCTGGCCAAGTTCCGTGAGAAGTATTTCCATTGGTGTGTAGAGTAATAATTATTTAATTATTATTAGAGTCATCATAGTATGATAGTATGATAGGAACAATAGTATCGATGCTGCTATCTGGTGTCGTGGGTCACTGACAATGGACATGTCCCCACAGACAGGTTGCCACTCATGTGGGGTTGGAGTGGTGTCCTTGTACTCATAGACAGCATGTCAGACAGGTAGCTTGTAGGTCAGGTATGCTTCACAAGGCACAGACTACACAGGACTCTTGTGGTCTGATCGGAGAGGGGGAGGGGGGAGGGATGGTTTTACAATGTAGATCCAGGGGCGGACCCACGGAGATTGAAGGGGAGAGTCAGTTTACAATAAACTGAAGATACATGTGGTTTCACCGAACTGTAGAGTGGATTTACAGTAGAATCTATTATAGATTTACAGTAGATTCTACTGTTTACCAACAATAAACTGTACACCTACAGTAGAATGAAAAGTACACCTACAAAAATGGTAAACCAACTTTTTACAGTGTAACTCTTCTCTGATGTAAAACTGCAGTGGGATACATTGTAAATCGGTACATGGCTACAAAAGCTGCATGAAAATCGCAAATATCCCTAAATCCCTCCCCAAGCACGTTTTTATTAAATAACTATCCTAGAGTCACTTACTTTTAATTAATTATCAATAACTTTTCCACACTCTTTCAAATCAAAAGTGAAAGTCATGAACCTCACTCTTACCTTACTAACAATCATCTTAGGTATATGATATAATTGCAAGCAATGCACATCTAACAGTAATGACCCTTGTTTAGGCCGTACCTTTGTGCAAACAAGGACCAGAATCCCACAATATTCTCAAATCGGGAGTCAAGTTGTAGTATATCAATAGGGACGGTGTAAGTTATCAGGAACCTAACTTCATCTGACTCGTATTACATTATATTTCATTTAAATCACGGAGAAAATTAGGTGACTTTCTATCCTATGTCACCAGAATGTCTGCCCTTTTGAGACTGAACTAGAGGGGAAATTCAAACAAATTTATATCATGTTTGTCTCATTAAATCAGATTAACAAATGATGGTTTGCTTCTGCACATAGATTTGTATGTACATACATGTGTTCAGAATAATTGTTTCTCTTTCTGTCGGCCAGGTGCGCCCTCTCTACCCCACCTGGGCTATCTGCACCTACAAGTAGTGCCACCTGGGGGAGGTTTACTCCACTTCTCACCCTGCTGCTTACCTTTCCCTCTGAGTGCGGGCCATAAAACACTTGAAACTACTAATATGATAAATTAAAAAAGGTCTCAGATAAGTAAGTCAATAGGAACATGGGATTTATTGTGCTCTTGAGGATACATAAATTGTTTGTGTTTCGTATCAGTACTTGTATTGAATGTACATGATGTTGATTGTACTTATCAAATCCAGACTTTTAGATTTTAAGAAAAACTTACATTCCAATCATTCATGAGGATTACTTTAATTCCAATGAAAGAAAGTTTGAAGAAATGTCATACTTAACCTGTAATAAGACATGAGAGGTACATGCATAGGTTACTTGGGATTTTGACTTTGGCATGATATATTAGAGTGAACATCAAAGTATCTACATCCCAGATAAGTTTAGTAGCACAGGTATTTTCATTGATTGATTGGTATCAATAAAGTCAGGAGCTGCCCTTTTGTGGTCATTAATTACCGATAATAGCAGATAGATTGCCAGGCCAGGTGGGCCAGGGTCGCGGAGGGCGAGATAAGTGTGAACAACTTGAGGTTTTATCACACACTATTTCATTTTTAAAGAAGCTAGATGATAGTTGTAACCGACTTTATCAGTATAACGAGTACCTCTGTGTTGGCAATTTAATGGTACACAGAGGCAAATATCAGAGTCACCCAATGTCGCCAAAACTACTCTCATACAAGGGTCAGGCACTGCTGGACTATGATAGATGGGTCAAGGGCCATTCTAGTGAGGGTCAGGCTAGGCTGGACATTCAATAACAGGCTGGACCTTGGCAGACTTGCTTGAAAGTCTGGCCATGCTGGATCCTCATGCCATAGTCTGGCAATGCTGGACTCTTGCAGGCTGATAGAGACTCTCCCAAGAGTCCAGCATTGCCAGACTATGGCATGAGGATCCAGCATGGCCAGACTTTCAAGCAAGTCTGCCAAGGTCCAGCCTGTTATTGAATGTCCAGCCTAGCCTGACCCTCACTAGAATGGCCCTTGACCCATCTATCATAGTCCAGCAGTGCCTGACCCTTGTATGAGAGTAGTTTTGGCGACATTGGGTGACTCTGATATTTGCCTCTGTGTAGTCTTTTATGGCGCCCGATGTTCGTGCTTTCCCAATTTAACAATAGGGATAAACAGAGAGGAGAACAATACAAACAGTATGTTTGATCGGATAAACAGAAAATTTTAATGTTGATTTGTCTGTGTGTGTTATTATGTATGACTCTAACCATGCTGAGATAGGCCGCCATCGACCCCTCAAATAACATGGTCAGACCCCTGCGCCACCGTGTGAGGGAACTGTGTACCATTTCCACAACAGCAGAACATTGTCCTTGACTGGGTAAAACGTCTGCTGTCCTGTGTACAAGTACCTATCACCCCTCTCACCACTACCTTAAACACACCGTTAGATTGCTATATGTTTGTCTATTTAATGTATTCCCTGTATCAGCAGGTGAGTCACTTATACATGCAACTGGTGCGACAATTATGATTTGGTGTTACTATATTTTCTATTAATCCCTATAAAAGGAGTAGGACTGAGATTCTGTCGTAGTTGACTCTTGTCTCAAATCTCACTGTTTGATATACTATATTTCTGTTTACATCGAGGCTACGGACAAGATAAACAGATTTTTCATTGGCCTAGGTAAAGTGTATGTTCTCAATAACATCACAGAAAAAAGAAACAGCGTCAAAAGGGAGTCCAGGCTGCCTCCAGAATGACTCCCCTCTTTAGGGGAGCCCAGGTCATTTTGTGACTCCCTTCGGTGAGTCAGAACTATGTGACTCCCCCAGATGACTCAGTTAGGTAGGCCAAGGAGTCACCTCGGGGAGCCACAGCCAGCCTGGGCTCCCCTAAAGAGGGAAGTTATTCTGGAGGCAACCTGGACTCCTTTTGGACGCTGTTTCTTCTTTCTGTGATGGTCAGTGAGGTATAGGGCGATGACAGGTATCTCATTTCTTGCGATGATGCAGTTTTCAAACCCATGTGGTTTGTTCCGACTTTAAGAATACATAAAATCCTCTAACATTTATATAGATATGTATTGTGTATTTTCAAAACATTGAAGTATGCATGATTTGATAAATCCTTGAGTGCGTGATGGTGCCTCCAGGTGTTTTTCCACGTGTCACCATGATGCATCTACGCAGTGCCGATTAGTACCTGCATTGGTGCATCATACCTACCCTTGTATCACTCGTCAGCTACTCGCTGTGCCTGCATTCATGCATCATCATGACAAAATAGCATGGTGAATCAATTGTCGGGCAGCACAGTTGCCATACCCTATCTGTAGGCCTATTGGCGTCAGCCCATCTGATGGGTGAACATATGTGTCCCCTGGTGGCTCCCTTAATAACCATAAATCATATTCTAGGTCGCCATGTTATCTATTGAATTATAACTACCACCCTATATCACGCTAAATCGACTTTCTGTTCCCCACAATTTGGGTATGAGATAATCTTCGTATAATCGGCAGCTAATTGATCCTCTAAGCATGCTTGTATCACCAGGATGCACTAAAGTATATGCATGTCATATATGAGCCTCAAAGTCCTCGATAGATTTGGCTATTATACAGGTATTTGGTATCCAAAAGAACGCCGTTCCGATAGCCATCCCCATATATGACGTCACATCACTCCCTCACAACGTTACAACGTTGAAATCTTACCACATGGCGTGGTTATCTACCTATGCTGAGTTAACATTATTGATGAGTATATAGTAGATGTGCCATCAGCTTATAGAGAGCATTTGCGTCCGACTTTAAGAATACATAATGATCTAAAATTATAGATATGTATCGTGTATTTCAAGGTGCTTGTCCACGTGTCACCATGATGCATCTACGCATTGCTGATTAGTACCTGCATTGGTGCATCATACCTATCCTTGTATCACTCACCTGCAGTCATGTATCATCAGCATGGTGCAGGAATCAATTGTCGGGCAACACAGTTGCCATACCCTATCTGTAGGCTTATTGGCGTCAGTCCATCTGATGGGTGAACACATGTGTCCTATGGTGGCTCCCTTAATAACCATACATTATATTCCAGGTCGCCATGTTATCTATTGAATTATAACTGCCACCCTATATCACGCTAAATCGACTTTCTGTTCCCTACAATTTGAGTATGAGATAATCTTCGTATAATTGGCAGCTAATTGATCCTCTAAGCATGCTTGTATCACCAGGATGCACTAAAGTGTATGCATGTCATAATATATGAACCTCAAAGTCCTTGAAAAGTTGGTTATTATACAGGTATTTGGTATCCAATAAAACGCACGTCCGGTAGCCATCCCTATATATGAAGTCATATCACTCCCTCACAACGTTACAACGTTGAAACCTTACCACATGGCGTGGTTATTTACCTATGCTGAGTTAACATTATTGATGAGTATAGTAGATGTTCCATCAGCTCATAGAGAGCACTTGCGACGAACATGGCATTCCTGAAATATTTTGGAGAGTGCCCGAACCCCCTTGTGTTCTCTACATGCAGTACCAGTGCCTGGAGCTCAGGCTCTAAAATTGAATCATTAGGTTCTAAAGATTTCAACATTTTCTTGTTGGGGGCCTAATCAATAATATCTATTAGTGACGCTAGTGACATAGATTTTCCTTTTTTTTAATCAACATGTGGACCACATCCCCCATCAAGGGCCCCACAATAGAACCTCATGTTTGTTAAGGCATGCTCAGGATAATACCATTTGAGATCAATATGGCCCGGCCTTGATATCAAGCCTTGGAAAAAGTCCTGTAGTATGGTTACTGATTTATTGGAATTCCCATTTATCTTTTGAATGGTCAATGTGTTTTAAACTTCGGAAATGAACATCTGTCAAAACTTAATCCAGAACTGTATTGGGCCAAATAAAAAAAACAGTGTGTTTTAGGTTACCCGACCCTACCTATCAAAGCAGGGCCGATCCTAGATATTTTTATGCAATTTTGAAAAAGTATTTATATTTTTGGACATTTTGGTGCTATTTAAGGGTCAATCTGATAGTTCACGAGTCGAGGCGGTCATCAGCGAGTCGGCATAGAAGTTTGTGAGTCAATTTCTGGATACTTTTCAGGCCAAAGTAAAAAAAAAAATCTTTAAAAAAAATCCGACCTACCTACCCTAGATTTTTAGACCATGTAACCTGAAACACACCTTTTATTTTTTTGGCCTTGGGAAATCAAAGGGATGCACAAAAATAACACAATCAATTCATGTCTGTAACCATTTATTTATAACGACTGTGGTCTTCATAGATACCCCTAATATGTACAACTGTATTATTTCCTCACTTCCATCGAATATGATATAGAACATACACAATGTACACAATATAATATAAAGAGGCAATATTTACACCTTATCATCTACCCTAACCTCCATCCCCGAATTGGGGTAAGGTATAGGTCAACTGCTGCTTCTTATTTCCGTTGATGGATCACTTTGGGATGAAAAGAACACAACTTAAGTTGTCGAATATAGGCTCTGAGATTCTACCCACGATTACCTATATAGCCCATGGTTTATTATGCCCAGTAAGCGGACTTTATATACATAGTTGTAAGATGTGTGTTGGTATCTATATTGTACTGCTGGAAATACAACAGGGTACAAGGGGTGTTTGTATACACGTTGTATGTTATCATAGTAGCAGACCCGTAGCAGACAGTGTGTTGACAAAATTCCTGCATTTTCACTGAGAACCAATTATGATATAGAATAT
Source organism: Harmothoe impar (assembly GCA_947462335.1). Classification (NCBI taxonomy): domain Eukaryota; kingdom Metazoa; phylum Annelida; class Polychaeta; order Phyllodocida; family Polynoidae; genus Harmothoe; species Harmothoe impar. The sequence continues at coordinate 10,830,728 of OX381721.1, read as the reverse complement.
TGTGATTCCCAAGCCGGTTTATATTCCTTAGTCAACAGCAATTTCTTCAAATACAAAATACCAGTTCTAAGTGTGGTAATTAGCCAGAAATCAAACCATGTTTATGTGCAATATATTAATGATAGAAGACATATTGTATATAAATAACGTTCCTCTCAGCAGAATTGCTTATCATATATCATTTTAATTTCTTTCCATCGATAGGCAATTGACCTAACTTAATATTTCTAAAAGTTAAAGTTGAACTTAATTATTTCTCTATCAAAAGTAAACAGTAGTGATGGCAACATTTCACTCATACTTAAATTGACATGGAACGTGGGACATTGTTGAAACGTTACCTTTATACACATAAAATCAATAGTACAATATTCACAATAGGGTAGCACCAAACATTGACAATTTAATGTACACATATAAATATTAAATCATTTCCTATCTGTATAACTTATTCTGTTAAACCACTTAGAACAGTCATCATTCTGGGATCCTACCGCAAATCTACATATCCATTATTATATACAAATACTTTAAATACTTCCACTGTAGAGTGCATTTAACTAAGCGCATTAAGCTAGTCCTCTCCGATCTACATTATGAACATGTCAAATGACACGTTTCAAATAACCATGGAATGATAGTCTCTGTTTTACATGATCTCATGCTTTGTGAAAATTTCAAAATTGGCGCTCTTTTGGAGGCTGCGTGCACGTGACCTACATCCGGGCGTTGATTGGATGTTGCGGATGTTGCATCACAGAGGGCCCGAGTCGGGACAGGTCGTCGGGCCCTTCTCTGTGTAAGTTAGATTGGTCAATGAGGGGACTTTTTACTGGTTCGACCACCAGGGGTCTCCCTCCAACGTCTATGATCTCGTTTGAATCCATATTCTCGTCATCCTCGAGACTGGAATCGAGAGAAATGTCTTTCCGGTCACTATCAGCGTCCTCTAGTGACTGACCACTGCCCACTTCCGGTTTGTCCGAGTCGACCTTGACGTGGTCGCTCTGACCTTTCACCTTGTCTGAATCGGCCTTTACCTTGGAGGCTTCCTTTGCTTCTCTGGCCTCAACGATCGACTTTTTGCCTCGTTTCCATTTCATGCGACGATTTTGGAACCATATCTTGACCTGCAAAATATAAACAGAATGGAGCTGTTATTTACTTGATATTATATGTTTCAATGTATGCTTTATGATTATCAGGTAGTCCTTTGGAATCGGTTGTCACAAAATGTTTGTACATGCCAGAAAATGTTGTACATGTCAGAAAATGTTGTACCCCATAGTTCTGATTAGTGGGTGTGCGTGATCAATGTGACCGGATTGGATTACGCATGTATTCTAGTTGTGGACATGCAACATTGAAGATACAGGAGAGATAGAGAGAGAGGGATTATACATTTGCTTCCAAGAAGAAAAATTCTCAAGATCCGCCTTTCAAAATGTTTCTTTCCAGAGGGGAGAGCGACAGTTTAAAGTCTGTGGTCACTGGAGGTACCTCCTATACACCACCCCTGCCCTTCACCCCAGCCCAGTGCACCCACCACCTCTCCACCCCATCCTATTCTACACAAAAGCCACCAGCCCTACTCACCCAGCCCCTATTCTACAACTGTGCCTCTGGCTCCAACTCTCACCCTTACATCTACCCAGTCCTAACTCCAGGGTTAACCCCTTGTCACTCCTACCCTACACCCCTGCCTCCTCCCATGTCCAATCCTTATACATCCCTCACCTCAACAGGCGCGCCGACCGGTCCCCTGTTGGGGTGTCTGTAAGCTCTTTTCGATACTTGCCCGGGAGGCTGGGGCGCGCTCTAAGCTGCCCTGGGCGCCCTACACCCCCACCCCCCTCCCTCCTGGCTGTTTCTTGGCTGGCCTCACCCCTCCCCTCTTCTCTCCTCTATCCTGGCACTCACTCGCTCTCTTTCTCTTTCTCTCTCCTCTGTCTCATGTTCTGTCTGTGCCCCCCTCTTCACCTCTATCATCCTTGCCCCCACATGATTTGAAGGCCTGATGGGTGTAGGTTGCCATTATTATATACTCTTCGTCGTCCTGCTCTTCCTCCTCCGCCCCTTCCTTCTAGTACCCACCCCGGTATCCACCCGTCTCACCCACCCACCCTCTGTGCTCTCCGACCGTTCCTATATATACACCCCCTTCAACTTGCTCCCCAGTACAGTGCCGGCCGGATCGAGTGTAGGTCGCCCTATACCCCCTCCTGCTCACCCCTTCCCCTATTCACACCTCTTCTCCCTCCTCCCTCCCTCCCTCCCCCACCACCCACCACCCCCGTCTTGGTATTCCACACCCCTGCCGTATGAATAATGCGACTCGCGCCGGCAGAAAATTGCCCGTGCCGTCGGCGGGCGGGTTGGGGCCGGCGGGGGCCTAATTAATGCACGCCCCTGTGTCGATTTCCCGCCGATTGGCCCCGTCTTTGAGGCAAATTTCAATCTCATTTCCAACCGAGCTCAGTGGTGCGGGAGAATGAACAAGTCGGGCTCATTCCTCCACGGGGGAAGGCGTGGGGAGTTGGTGGCGTGGGCAGCGAGTTGGTATTTCTGTGTTTGATAGCATTTACAAATAGCTGTTTTGTAAATGTTTAGCAGTCACCTGAATGTAAATATCCTTATATGTTGTACAAGACAATGTGACAACACTATTTACAGTATATTATGTATACACTTTGTGATGTTGTTATAAATGTAGTTCTCCAGCCTGGGAACAACCCCTTTTTTCATATACTACTATAGGTCGGTCCGGCCTGTGCACGTGGCGTTTGGGGTAGAAATGAGTAGTGCATGAAATGAGCGTTATATTCAGGTACGGCGAAACGAACACATCTTCCTTAGTGCATGCATGTCATGATACATTTTATGTTAAGTTATATTTAACCGTATGGAGGAGGACATGAGAGTCTCTAGTATAGAAAATATTTTCTCTTTACCCAGTGAGAATTAAAAAGTGAATATCACGTGTTTGCTGCCCGAAACATTCTACAAGACATCTTTAAAAACATTTTAATAAGAGATCTTATAGGAGCGCAAGAATCTCGATCAGTTCTCTGAGAATAACAAGCTGACCCACCCTGGTATTTCCATCCCGGGCCCCCTCGAGTTCCTGCACTCCCCGGCCGCCGGCCGCTACCAATCGCAATAAGCGTAATCATCCGCCCCCTAATCAAGTGCGTATTTCCTGGTATTCCAGGGAATTTCTGGGAATGCGGGCCTCGTAACCAATCTAACGGACATGAATCATTCAGCAGGTGCATGCCGGGAGAGAGAAGCTGATATTTTGTTACACTTAGCTCGCGCCTGCGCACTCCCCCAGCCCGATTGGCACTTCCGGCCAGCGCTACCGCCCTCTGGCGGTGCTGAAAGGATTCTTTCTCCATGGCTGACGAATTAGGGAACAAGTTGGCCGCTAGGGGGAAGGCCGGGGTGTCAATGTGGCTGAAGGGGGGGGGGGGTATCAATGGGTGGGAGGGCGGGAGGTGTCAATGGCAGACCGGAAGTGAAGCCAGTCTGCGCACGCGTATTACTGCTAGATTTGGGGCCCAGATTTCTCTGCTGCCAATGGTGGGTATAGAATTGGGCGCGGGAATGGAGATGGGGGAGGGTGGCAGAGGGAATTTGGCAATGTCGCCCCAGAACCTCTTGGGTGGAATCAAGGCAGAAGTAAAGCTACCAGGCCATCTCATATATAGCGCAACTGCCTACAGCGTACTACAGCGTCCAAGACTTAAAGTTTCTATGGGGCTTTAATGTGTATGATTGTAATGACCTCGACGTTAATCGTGCTATTCACAATAAACCACCTATGTGTATATTAACATATCTCAAGACGCAGAATGTACATTAATTTAATATAATTATTTAAAAAAGTTAAATCAAGAGAATGGGAAGTGTTTCTGATTTCTAAGACCTTTTCCTTTCTCTGAAGGACACGGAGGAGTGTTTGTTTTATACGGGGATAACACTATGCATCAATACAATAATAAGACCGGGTATCAGCATGATTGGCCTATCTGTTTTGGCAGGAGCGTTGTAATCTGCGATTATTACATCCATCCCACGACCCCCCCCCCCCTACCCTACCCTGCCCACCCTCTTCATCAAGAGATGAATTGCCTATACCGCTCCCCAGTCCTCACCCAATACAGCATTAATCCTGGCGGGTTATCGCAGTGACTGGGGCGGATTATCGGCCGCTTCATCCTGATTATCCATGTAGAACGTGTCTCCATTAACGGCTATGGGATTCTACGGGGCCTCCCATTACCAAGCACAGGCTTTATGAGCAGACAATGTTGGCTCCCTAATATCGCTCAAAGAATGCCACCCAATTAGATGTGTGTGCTATGTTAGGGCTTGTTATTGCATCCAGGTGACCTAACGTTGGGTGGATTATCTGTTATCACTGCTGGAACCACTGTATGCAGGGGCCTGGATCATGGGTCCTGGATATGTAGACCTTTGTTGCTATATATACTCGATTGAGTATTATCACTTCGTCAGCATGTATGCGCATCCAGTCAATTAGGGTTAACTTTTATCTAAAACGCTGAGCCCGGTTGAATCTAGACTATAAAGATAGGCGGCCCATACCTATAAAAACCTCAATAGTAAATTTTGGCCGACATTCCTTTCTCCACTCCCTGCTTCAGCTAATGCATAAGGTTCATGTTTAACTCAGTGGCGGATTGTTCCCTTCTCTCTTTTCCCCCTCTTTTCTCCTCTCTTCTTCCCCTCTTTTATTTTATTTTGTTCTTTTTTTTCCTCTTTTTCTTTGGGGGGGGGGGGGAGGGGGGGGGGAGCAAGGCCCGTCGGGCCACCCCCTGGATCCGCCAATGTAACTATACCCTTCACCAACATTTGATATGTCATGTTTTTTACAGTCCACATAAATATGCTTGTTGTGTTTTACTTTCCAACAGCTGAGATTCAGAGTTTTCAACTGGTTTCAAGATCTACAGGTATATAATACATATGACTCGACCAATGTTCTCCGCGTGTTTTCCAACGAGCAATACCTCCTGTATAGGCTAATAATTGAGCTAAAGTGAGACATTGATAGCTATTTTATGGGTCCTTACAACAAGAAGCACCAATAAAGTTGTGTAATATAAAAACGCGTAGCACCCTATGATGAAGTGTCAGTTATGGAGTGTGGGTCTATGTAACGGCGGTTTACTCCTTCAAACCACACCATTAAATATGTCACCCCAATTTCAGACACCATGAAATATGTTTCATGTAACGGACAATCATCTTAAATTTCTTTGGGAAGTTTTGAAATAAATTTAATGATTTCAGCGAATATGTCAGCGTCACCAATAGCCCGCGGTGCCGTAAGAAAGTTGTTACCATAAACCGCCAATGTTAGAAATCAAACCTTTTTCATACAATAACAAAAAACATATCATGTATTAATGTTGCCTTATATAGGCTGATTTATGACCGACCCACTAAGCACAGGAAGCGGGTAGGCTGAGAGTAGGCTTAGGGTAGGCCCAGAATAGGCCGAGGGACCATAATACTGTCAGACTCAAGCACCAGCACGAGTGGCGCAGGCTGACAGTCTTAACACCTTATTGTAACTTTACTGCCACCTCTTGTGTTTCTACAGGCCATTAAAGGGAAACAAGTTTCCAGTTTACACACTGTTAAAACATATATTTAATTTCGGTGCTGCATGTTAGAGTTTCACTTTTGAATACAAAGGTTAATAGTTTGGTAAAATATTCTGAAATGGATTAAAATTAATAAACTTGTTTTTGAATATTTTATAGGGTATCATTTAAAACATCAAATCCCAACTAGGCAGCCCTGAAATAAATTATAATCTCCTGTATGCTGATGCTGCAAAACTGTCAACATTAAAGGGCCATTGACGTTTAGATGATTGAAGAGTGGGTTTCAACTTAAGAATTTTGAAGACATGCAAGTAGGCATATCAGGCTATAGATTTTATGTAGAAACAAATACACAATAATGTTTATCCACCAGTGCAGATACTACATGTGTACTTATACTTCAGTGTTATCAAAGAAACTCCCCAATCAGCAAAAAAATTACAAAGCCTCAATAAATAAGCAGACGACATTTTCCATATTGGCGCGTTTTCCCTTGTATTGGCGCAGCAGACGACAATCGTACATTGTTACAGGCGGCCTTGTCGGGCGGGGATTAGAGCTCAGGTCGCTGTTTGATCCCCAGGTGTATGAGTATGTGCCTTATCAGCCCTAGGCCCCCCTTGATGCGCCAGGAGGTACAGATAGCCCGCCGATCGGTGGGTAATGCGTTGTTGAGCGCGCTGTAGGAGGAGATAAGGCACGCTCCCTGTCAGACTCTGGTTGGCCTTATCGCCGCCAGGTGTGAATTAGATTTATGGTGTTCGGCCACAAGCTGCTACACCGTGTGTGATGTGGGTTTGATGAGGCGAGAGGGCCTTAGTATATTATACAGCTGCTATAACCCTTTAAGGATGACATGATGCTGAAAGGGTGCACCTTCATGTGTTGACATGATGCACCAATGAAGCGCTGGTGTATGACTCACCGGCACTGCCTTGCTGCATCATGCCGACGCAGTCGAGAATGTATCAACCCCATAGGCCCGGTGGTACCAACCGATGCTGCATTACAAGGATAGTGCATCAAATTGCTATTCTATCAGTGAAGAGCTAAAGGTGGTTTGAACGTATCAGGCTTCTGTTGTTAACATACATTGATTGTTTGATTATTGTCTCTGGTGTGTCCCCAGTCCGGATATGTATACTATGTCTAACTTTGATAACTACTGACGTCTCTTGATTTGAAACATTATCCTTTACATCATGCTTGAACGGTCGGCACAGACATCGCCGGACGGCACCACAGGGACATTCTTTTGTCAATTTGGAGTTATCTGGAATAGCCCGCTCCCATTTCCCTAAATCTCTTATCTTTTGACGCCCCTGTGACCATAGCAGGTACACATTATATCGTACATCTTACGATAAATATATTTAATGGCAAGAGTAGTTTCAACATTCAATGGATGAGATATGTGGGGGGGGGGGGGGGAAAAGGAATAATCAGAAAAAGTGTCCATGCCCAGCATTATCCACTGTACAACAGGTTCGAATTAACAATCAGCTTATTGGTCAAGTTGTGATATTAGTATCCATAATGCCCTATGTACGCCCCCCACGAAGCATCATCCCTAATCCCCAAGATTATCCATGTAAGGATAGTCAGTTATGAGAAATACCATAATGTAACAGTTCCGATAACGCTCGCCTGGGGCTCCGCGGATGAGTATCCTGATCTACTGATTTATTGGACAAGGTAATGCTAATGAAAACTGGGTCTGATTGTAACTACAACACTGGGCCCTGCCTATCTGCGACCTCCTGGACGTCTTATCTACTCAACTGTGTGTCAAATATGACACCATGAGATAGACAGAGTGTTAATACTGTGGTGGGAGAGATAGGTAATCTGTGGGGCTGGCGTTTGTTTAATTATGTGGTTGTAGGAGTGGAATTAATCTACTCATATAGTTATGGCAGAATTATAAGATGCTGATAGGTATATTGGACTGGGAGGTTATGGACATATTTATGTAGATAAAGTAATTATGTACCCCCTTCCTCCTATACCTCACCACCGATAATCTGTTAATATCAGGTTGACGATATCATAGGGTTGTGATAGTAATGTGCTGATCTGGGGTGTAAGGTTTATCTATGTACAGGTAGATAGAGATGTATGTGCTTTGCTTATTGGTATCACAATGTTAATAACAGAGATCAGAATGTACGTTCCAGGGTACGTGCTCATTTACATGTGTGCATGCAGGGGGCTTAAGGGGTGATCCCCACCGAATGCAAGGCAATATTAACACCAAAAGCCATCACAGAATAAAATGGGAAAATTATCCCGAAATCCAACCCAAACCAACGTCAATACAAAAGAAACGTGTATTCACATTTCTCAGCTGCGAGCGATACTATATCAATGATTTTCAGCAAATTTGAACCATTCCCAGAAATTGACCGATGAGCGCGTACCAGTGTGCTCATTTGTGTGAGATATCAGATAAATGGTTCCAAGTAGTGTGCAGGGTGGTTGGAATAGTAGTTCCAAAACGAATCTCTCGATTAGCGTCGTGGGGTCGGTGTAAAAGGCCACGCGTCGTCAAGACAACAAAGATGGATACTCAGCTCGAGCAGACGAGATTTATGTGGACGCTGGTCCCCGCAGCCACATCGTCTAATACCCCCGAATATCGCTCACTGCTTTTTCATCTCACTATGGAAAGTCGGACCCCACATAATGCCACATAGCTTGAACGCTATTATATCTCTTTCCCATTAAATATATCTTGAAATTCTTTCCCACCAAATTAATATTGTTATTTGCTACAGGAATACTGTCATAGCCAGGGGTTACTTATAGCCCAGGTACTTATTGAAATGCATTGCTACACTAGTATAGAAACCGATCTCAACTAAGCGCCAAGGGGAAGGTGGTATTTTATGTTCAGGCGATTATAAGCGGTTCAATACGGTATGTGGAGCTATTCGTATGTTGAGTCAGCCTCCCATACCCTACCCTACACCCCCCACACCCACACCCACCCACACACACACACACACACAGCTCCCCTGACGGCTCTGCAATCGGCGCATTGGTGGAAAATGGCGCGGGCACTCGAACCGGTTACAAATGGGCCATTTGGAGGCGGATTCTGCACCAGCTCGGCCGATTGGTGGCCAATGGGGCTGCGGGATTATTGCCCTGCCTAAAGTGCTCGGGTAAATCCGCCAAAAGTGGGGTAGCCACGGCCAGCCCAGGCCCCGGGGACTGGCGGCCAATCGGCTTGCAGCTCTCTGGAGGGCTTCGGGAGGAGATGAGGAGAGGGGGATGGGGAGAGGGGGTAGTGGAGGGGTGGAGACCAAGGGGAGCTAATCAGAAAAAGTCAGCTCTCTCCTCTCCTTTTGTCCTCCCTGATAGAAACAGGACACTACAGAAAACACCATAACCACACACACACACTGAAAATACACATCACCATCCGTGTAATACTGTGTATATAATCGTATTCATCTACAATCGATACATAAAAGAATATAGTGGGAATGTGGGAGATTAAAATAATTTTCTATAAAATATTCCACTATATTATAAACAATCACCTATTAGACCTGATGATCGTCATGTCTTTTCACTTTCTGTTCCAACCGGAAGTGAATTACATGTACTGTATAAGAAGATGGCAAGTGCGCGCACAATTTATGGCACCGAGTCGGCCGTGCTGAAATCCATTTCCCTTTATCGGTGGAGAATGGGTACTCTCCTTGTATTGAAGGTGATCATTAAATTTAGGCACACAGTCAAATTCCCAACCACTTCTATAGATGGAATGACCATATATAATAAGTGATATCAAATCAGCCACAAAGGCGAGCGATGTACAAAGTGGGGCAATCCCCAGCAGTATTGGCAAGGGGCTGTTAAAACGTAAATGGCCTCGATATTGAATAAATATTCTAATTCGCTAATCCTAGCTATTCATATATTGGTCATACATAGAACACTCGCTATTGAAACAGGCATAGGTATTTGGAGTGACTCTTATAAGTAGTACACATAGTACATGTATTGTAGTTATATCAGCATGCATGGAGACTGAAAGCAAACTGAGGCAAGTCATAATGTCTCAGGCGCCTACCCAATTCCTTATAGATACAGTGTACTATGCTATGGTAGTCAGTACACACCATTGACCTGGGAGGAGTACATCATAACCGCCACACTGGTTATCTCGGTTATTACACCTAATCTGGGTTAGCCTGTATTGGGATAACTGAGTAGCTCTTGAGCAGTTCGTGAGGCTGGGAGCAGCTCAGGGGGAGCAGCTCAGTGAGAGAATTAATTAATCCTGTTTGGTTTGTGATGCTGATCGAGCCGCCATAAACCCGGTCACGACAGATACACACAGATTGACTCCATTATCTGACTTTATCGCTGATGATCTCCCGTCCTTCTTTGCTCACCTTCTACATGGCCATAATTATCTACGATTTTCTCCCTTTCTCACTGTTATGCTTGTTTGATTTTAAAACGTTTGCACTGCAGTACCCTGTGTCTGTGTCTATGCCCATATCCCATATCTTCTCTTTCCTAGTTCATACTTTATACACATTCCCTCCTTCAGCAATATTTCTATTTCCTTCTCGCAAGCCTATCTCTCTCTCCCCTGCTCCCTCTCTCTCTCTCTCTCTCTGTTTTCTCCCAGCGCGCCTTTACCCCCCCCCCCCCCTTCTCAGCCCCCTCTCCCAGCACTCGGACTGGGGAGTGGTGGACAAATTTACCAATTAGTGTGCTGCTAATCAGCGCTGATTGGCAATAATTCTGGGTAATATCTCGGCCTCGGTTTGATTCCCAGCAGCAGCCGAGTCATGGTGTCAGGGCTAGGGCTGCTGATAAGGCCTGGGCCGGGCGGCGGAGGCGGAGGCCACGAGCTGATATGAGCCGCTCATGAGGCGCTCACACAACAGCTCTGCAAACAGGCGCACGTCAAAGACAATGACAAAGCGTAATGAACTCATTTAAGTCTTCATTAAGGCCTTAATTATATTTTCCGGGCGCTTATCCGACGGCGTCCGCCCTCTCGAGTGCTCCTCTCGTGCGTTGCGAGATTTGCTCAGGAGAGTGGTTGCTGGGGGATAGTGGGTGTGTGTGTTTGAGGTGGCGTGGGTAAAGATAAGCACCAGGAGTCAACCAGGCTACGGGCACGGCATGGTAGGACAGACCTAATGCAGAGCTTATCGATATCAACATGCACCTTAGGTCATGTAATTTCTACAATGGGGGTATGTATGATTGCATTTAGGTTTAACATCATCTCGGGGTAAGTCATAAAATAAGAATTCGGCGGAGATTGCCTACACTATGCACTGAAGACGGAGGGGGCGTAAAAGAGCTGTTCTAGTTGTTTTTTTCCTGGATGGTGGAAGAGACGTCAGTCTGCTTGACTTGTCCCCCTAATGCGGCTCCAGAGGCAGCCAGGGACAGGAGGGCCGGGGTAAGGGCCCTCACCCAGGCCGACAGGACCCGCCTTATCTCACCTCCTGTGTGGAGTGATTATTTCCTCATAAATAAAGCCATAGTTAAGTGCAGGGGGTAGGGACGGGGATGAGGAAGGAATGAAGAAACCAGATAGATTAGCAAACATGCACATGAACAAGAAATAAGGTAGGAAAGGGAAGGAGGAGGCAGGATGGAAGGAAGGAAGGAAGGAAGGAAGGAAGGAAGGAAGGAAGGAAGGAAGGAAGGCATGACAGACGTAAGGAACGATAAAAGGAACAGACGAAGAAAGGGGAAAAAGGGGAAAAAGACGAATGATCAAAGGAAAGAATAAATAGACGAATGCGAGAAGGATATAGAGGAATGAAAGAACGAAGGAAAAGTAATCCATAGCTGTTGGCTGGATACCAGACAAACCGTATGACAGCCAGTGAGAGCAGTGAGGTGAGGGTAGAGGACGGGTAGGAGGCACACAGAGAGAAAAGGCACAGTCAGATGTAGACATTGACATTCACATTTTAAGTGTTCAGGAAGAGACAGAATGTAGGCGGGGGGGAGCGGCAGAGAGGCAGACACATGACAAGTAGGCAATGACAAACAAGTCAGCGGGGTTTGGGGCAGGCAGGCCCGGGGTGAGCCGTGCCTCTCCCCGGCTGACAGCCCGTCCTTAACCCGCCCTACCCCACTCTCAGCCCGCCTCCACCGGCCCCGGCCCCAAACCCTCCACCCCACTCCTCCCCTTCCGCTCCCCATCCTCGTCTTAGATTACACAATCAAACAATGCCTGGTGTTAATCATAGAAGCAGCAATTTAATGTTCAGTGACAAGGTAAAGATCTATTCCAATTTGAGCTGCTCTTAGCTTCAGTTTAATCTGCATTGTTAAACACCGGGGATCGTGACCCCAGAGAGCAACTCATGATCATGAGCAGCTCATGTATATTTTATACGTAATTGTGCTTTAGTACTTAGGGTGCAATGCACAGGGAACACATAAAATATCCACTTCCCATATATACACTGTACACAATGTAAAAATAATGGTTTAGTTGTGAAGGGTTATGATGAATAGAGCAGCTTCTGTAAATAAGCCAATCAGGCAAATATAACTTTCTTTTACCGTTTAATTCTCTGTCGACTGAACAGTATTGTACATTAAAAGGAATCAGGGAAATATATACTGTGATAGTAACTTATTTTCGTAGGTATGCCCTGAGGAAACCCCCCATTGCCATATACTACTTACTTCAACTGGGGATATCAGAGGTATAGCAGGCGGATAGCATGGTGGATTCGACATGCATGCTTTCTAACGTTGTCTACAGCTTTTGATTCTATTTATAATTATCTAGACATTGTCCAAGGCTTGAAGGGCCATTCCAATATCCGATAGTAATGTGTATAGAGACTTAGGTGACCTTTCTGTGGGTTTCCCCAGCCGTGATGTGCTGACGTTATCCTATACGGGACTAGCACATCCTAGTACTTCAGGTAGTCGGGGGCTAAACTCAATCTCCTTATCAGGCTAATCCCCTCTCCTCAAACCTAGAACAAAGGTACTGATAAGAAATTATCCCATGATGCACTGCTCTGGAGTCGGGGGCCTAACAACAATGCATTGCTCTGAGCCAAGATGGCGGCCCCCATAGCCTAATGCGCTAGTCTCGTATACTTTCTCTGCAGGGATAGATGTTTACAGCCCATCCCTGGCAGCCACAGCCTGCCACCATCCTCCTCACCATACATCATACCGTGTAACCTTTACTAAGTTAGGGCTAATTCCACATTATGGCGGGCAAACTACCTCCTACCTTACACTTTAAGTCCCTTTGTGTCCTACACCTGGTATATTGCTGCCCTGGAGGAGGCTTGGGGAGGTGGGGGTTGTTGTGGTTAGGTGTGTTAGCACTGCTCGTGAACGTCCTGCCCCCAGAGATGGCGCCATCAGCGCCCCTGGTGGACGCCTACTTCGGGACGAGCCAACTTCCGGTGTGTTGACGATCTATCTCCATCAGGTGGTGATCTTTGGTCCCTCGGCCCCGGTCGGCACCGGTCGGCAATGTCCGTAAACCAGTCTAAACCCTCCCTATCCTGTCCACCCCTTCCCTCCCCCTGACCTCCGCCCCTCCTCCCCCGTGCCCCCTCCCGCCAGCGTCCCAAACTAACTCCTCTAACGATGGTTGGTCGCCGATCGATACCGCTGGTGGCGCCCCGTCCGGCCGTCGCCGCGCGCCGTGTCACAGGTCAGCGTGTTGCCGCGCATGCGCACTTCCCGCGCCATCCGTTAGCGGCGGGCGGCAACCATCAGGAAGCCTCTTTATGAGTACTGAACTTCCTCACTAGGCGGCGCGACGCGACATGCCTTCTAATGACGGCAGTGGGGAGGGTGGGGGCAAAGCTGGCCATGTGCCGAGAGGCTATTTGAGGGCAAGTTGCGAGATAAGTGAACAGTTCTAACAGTGGGTTACCGTGGGATAAGGGGAGGGATGTAAGCTAGGACAATCTAGGACATGGAAGGAGTAGGGTGACATGGAAGACAATCGAGGGGGGGGGGGCTAATCCCAACTCTTAGATGATAGGGAGGCCAAGTAAGATGTAGGGTACATTCAACATTAGTCGGACACATCCCTTGAGTCAGACACTAAATTGCACTATTGATCCAAATAGATGGCTTAGCATGCTTCAAAACAGATCCATTCTAGCTCAGGCTACATATATAATTATGTGTTCTATGTATATAAAGTGAATCCATGCTATGATAAAATGGAGGCATATGAGAAGAAGTAAAACAAGTGGGGTTGCTGAGTAAATCCGAGATCAGTCACCGATCAGGATAAGGGTTGTAAGTGGTGGCGGTGTTGGATGGAAGGGGGAGGGGGAGGGGGGTAGAGGAAGGAGTTGAAAGGGGGAGGGCGGGCGGTTACCGCGCCTTTCCGAGAGCGATTTTTATCCATTAGGCGGCGTCGACGTGCGCCTGACGAAATTCCGAATGGCAATTTATAATGGCCGACACTTCCCCCCACCACCGGCTCACTTCCGCCTTCACTTCCGGTCGACGATCGGGCGACATGTGTGCCACCTGGCGGAAGCGCGGCCGCTTGCTGTTTTGGGGGTCATTAATTAAACATTATCCACGCCCAATTAGGGAATGGCAGCCCAGGCAGCAGATGCTGTAATCGCTAATTAATGGTGGGCCTAATTGAGCTGCTTGTTATATGTGTAGGAGCGGGATTGGTGTTAAGCGGGCCCTTATTTGGGTATGATACCGGCAGTGTTGGGAGTGGGTATTAGCTTATGGCCTGTAGCAGATAACTAGGTGTGGAGGAACACTGCTGGGTTTACTACTTGGGTGGTTTCCTTCTTTACTCGATATTGTTGTTTGGTGGGTGAATGGGCGGTGGGAAAGAGGAGTAAGTGATAACAGTTACTATAGGGCATTCTATCATTGGAAAAATTGCAATTGGGGAGGGGATTTAAGTAATGATGGGGGCGAAAATTGGAATGGTTAAATTGGCTGACCTTTTATAGGAGAGAGAGGGAGAGAGAGAGAGAGAGAGAGAGAGAGAGAGAGAGAGAGAGAGAGAGAGAGAGAGAGAGAGAGAGAGAGAGAGAGAAGGAGGTGTGAGAGAGGAGGTATGAGGAGAGAGGCTGGAGAGGGAGAGGCTGTGAGTAGATCGTGATGATTAGTACAGTCAAGCACTCACACCTCCATATCAGTATTCCTTATCAGCAGTCCCTGACCCCATTTTCTTAATGGCAGATAACCTCCAGAAGTAACTCAAACAAATGCGCCACTCCTCAGCACGTGGCCTGCACAAATGTAACCATTTATTACCTCCCCTACATGTGCCAGGCCAATTTCAGAAGATAAGGACACGTGGAGAACCATTCAGTAGCTCATAATGAACTAGGCCAATAATCAAACAACGTCATCCATCAAATCATCCTAAACACATTTATATCAATTTAAACTGAAATCCTGGGCCAGGAGTGGAGAGTTGTAATCGCAGGCTGGATGCTATTTTTGCTTCGAGTCGATTCCAACATCGACTTAATTTGATTAAACCTTTTAGTCCCCAATCCTACTGTACTCAACTAGCTTTTTCCCACTCCGCAATCGCAGGCAATGGTGATTTATGATTGTAATAATCTATTTCTGTTTCTTTCACGACGATAAGGAGTAAATCTAGCTGTGCTCCATTAGGAGACAACCATGCATCTCAACTCTCTTGCCTTCATGGATGTATACGCACATAATTATGACCTCAATCATCATAAAAGAAAGGCTATACTCATTAAAGGCAAATACATTTGGAAGAGCTTGACTCATATGGAGGCAACTGCAAGCTCATTTGGACTAATCATTTGAAAACGAAGACGATGCTAAATCATATCTAGAGGAATAGCTTGACAAACAACTGGACTCACGGTTTATAGGGGAAACCTGAACTCATACAGGATAAACTGGACTCGGATAGAGGGGATAACTGAACCCATCTAAAGGATAAACTAGATTCAGATATGTGTAAGAACAACTGGACTCAGGGGAAAGCTGAATTCACGGAGGAAGGTATGACTAACCACCACTAATGCACTCTCCTCACTTTTCTGAGGGTGTATATATAACCATGTCGTCTTTATGATAACATTTTATAACTCATGTACAGACAGAAATGAACCTTACCTGAGTCTCTGTGAGCATGAGGCAGGTGGCCACCTCGAACCTCTTGGGGCGGGACAGGTACTTGTTCACCTTGAACTGCCGCTCCAGCTCCAGCAGCTGCTGTGACGTGAAGGCTGTCCGCGGCCGCCGAGACTTACCCAGCAGGTTAGGCTGGCCGTTACCTGCAGGAGGAACAGCAAGGTGAGACGTTAAGGGACATATTATATACAGTATTACAAAGTCAAGGAGGAGTTCATGCAATAAAAGAAGGGCTGTTTCAAGTTATATGGTCTGAAAATGAAGAGTAGTATATATAGGTCGGTTTCTGTGAGCCCCGAAATGGCCTAGAATGTTTTCTTCAAAATAGGATAGAAATCTCATGAGTCAGCCCAGTTTTTATTGGTGTGTTCAGGTAACCTGAAACACACCTTTCTTTTGTAAAGACCCTGTCTGCTTGTTAGAGTTTAAGGTTGATCGCTACTCATGGAATATGGACTACTGCGCAGCTTTTTGCGCATATAGGTTAAACCTGTCAGAATGAGCCAATATTAGAGGACCAGATACATATACATGCCTACTAAGCCATATTGAAATATTGGACAATTCCGAGCAAAATTGAGCATTTTATTACACTTTGAATATTTGATATATTTGGAGCGAGTGATATTTGATAATTTTAACATATTTTAGAATATTGGAATTATTTCCCGATGAATCATTGTCGGGATCAATATAGATCTCATGACTGTGCTTCAAACAACCAAGAGTATAAAATACATACATTTTTGACCCAGATCCTTGGCTTTTAACGCATTATTTTGGCCTTTAAATATGAGATTTAGACAGTTTTTGTCCTATTTTCTAACTATAAAGGCCCAAAACCCTAAAAATATGCGCGGGACCCCCTATCAAAATTACTGTTTTATGTTAGCAAATGATCTGAACTATTTTTTGAGAAAGTAAAAAAAAAAGTCTATGGATTTGCTTTGCTATTTCTTTAGATTTTGTTGAAAAATTTAGCATCAAATTTAATGAATCGTCCTATAACCACCACTTTTTTTCACAAAAGGGTTGTTTTTAGACCATAATTTTATTTTTCCATTTAAGGACACAATATAGGATTATTCATTCCAAATATAACATTGATGTGGGCAGTGATTCACTAAGAAAAAAAATCTTGAAGATTTCCCAATTTTTGGTATTTTTTGCCAAAAATAGAAAATACTTTTTTTCTTCAAAAATCTGTATAAAAAAAAGTAGCTCGGGACCCCCCCAACTTTTTTCCATTTTCCATTTCTTAATGATCTAAACTACCATTAGGCAAAAAATTAGGAAATTCTATGGATGAAAAGTTAAGAGTAGCGATCAACCTTAAGTGAGCCTTCCACAAAGTTATATACACTGGAACATGCCTCATTACTGCATGGTTGATGCATGGGGCTGCTGACTGGGGTGGACTGAACGCTGCTGGAGGAGGCAGGAGGAGGGGGGGCAGCTGAAGACTATTGGCAGACCGAGTGGCACAGCTACTTGAAGACGGGGCTCCGCGGCCGGACGCTGTCATTGCAAACAAATGGGTGTTTTGTAAATTGGTGAACCCGGCCTCTGTCGGTAATATGTTACTTGTTAGACTGGTGGATGCATGGGGGGAGCTGAGGGGGCAGGGGGTGGATGATATAACACATGTTCTGAACTGCACTTAGGATTTGCTCATAATTTTATATTTGATGCTTTAAAACTTTTCTAAAGAAAATGGAGGGGAGTTTCTTAAGTATATGAATAAGGTAAAAACCAACAGCAATCCCAACACATAATGTGGGCTATTTATGAGGACTTTAGAGATCCCCAAGTTAAACACTTTGCAAGAAAATGTATCCATATGTGTCTAAGTACAGGCGGTTGGTGTGGACGGTACTATATTGGTATATTTGTAACACACATACAGCAGGTGTCCATGGTGCATTGCGACAAGGGGTAAATAACCCATTCTTGTGTTATCAATTTTACGCGCTCAAATTATTGCAGGCTGTCTGCAGATGTCAAGGCCTACTCCAATCTTCCATTAGGGAAAATTACCAATTCCTCATCCTATTATGGAAGATTTGATGGGTATTTTATCTTCTTCCCTCCATTTCCACGTTGATGAATCATTTCCCGCCAAAAACACCAACAGTTCGGAAGTCGTCTGCCTTTGGCAAACTGTCATCTGCTGATCCCACTGCCGACCTATTTCTGAGTGTTAACAATCTCTGCGCCAACCTGCATGGTCACACCAGAATTTTCTTTCATTTTCACTCCTGGGGTATTTCGGTATAACCCCTCAATTATTTTTAAATTGACAAATAAAGTAATCAATATAGATATGAACCTGTAACTGTGTCTTGTGTATGTGAAATGGAAGGTTGTGATGCGGTGGATCGGGTGTAAAGAGGCTGGCTTCCCTTTCTTCCAGAAACAACTTCAGGTTTGGTCAGAGGGAGGTTATGAGTCTCTGTGTGGGGGATTGGAGTTACTCTTCCACTTGGTTAACGACCACATTTGGAGAAGTTCAACTTTCACCGTGACACCAATATTTCCTCGTCGCCCGCCGTCGCCGCTTCGCGGATCACATATTATTTATGAGTCACCATAAATCGTCTGCTGAAATATTCAAAACGCCTCTTCCCCCTGACCCCGACACGGCAGCGGAAGCGGAAGTTGTCGACGGCCGGCGACAAGTGCCCGACGCATGCGTGGAGAGCGTTTCGGAAGCTGGGCAGAATATGGTGGATAGAAATTATGGGCTATCCTAAAGGTTATTTGGGGTCGGCTCATGAGAGTGACACGTGGAGAGAGTTAATCAATGCCTGTTTTATGTTTATCATGTTAACCCCTTCCACGCGGTAAGCCAATATATTGCACAAAATTGCATTGAGTTACAAGAAACCCAGTGGTGAAAGGGTTAAATCTCAGTCCCGTGCACGTGATTATTCAATCCATACCTTGAAGGTAGGGAGTCTATAGATAGTTATTAATGTAATAGGTCAATTCCTAAAAAAAGATGTACCGTACCTAATGGCCTTAGGATATTGAGGTGGGGGGGGGGGTAGTACATTTAATATAATGTAATTAGAATATTGACAATACAATGTTTGTAATGCATGTAAGAGGGCAGATGGTATGCCTGATGAATGTACTTCATGTTTATAAATTACATGACTTTGAACTGAGAAGTTCTATTGACTTCCATGCCTAGTCATATTTATGCTCACATCTCTGGATATGACTTGGCAGTGACCATTGCGGACAGGACTAGTGAGAGATGCCCCATGTAGATCCCCATGCAGAAGCCGCCCACTGAATTGCCTCATATCTCCACCGTCCTTTATCTCCCACAAACATTCATTCTCATCACAAACTCCTCCCCGGCCGCCCTGGCCGCCATCTTGACGCTGAGCAGACGACTTTCGGCCACCGCCTGCTGCAGACGACATTTCTTCCATTTTCTTCCATTTCTCCATGCGCCAACACGTCTGCGCATGCACCACCGGAAGTGACCGCCGGGGCCGCCGTCATGGCGGCGGGATATGGCGGCGCGTCGGTAAATAACGCGGACTTAATGACCCCTAATCATGGATGACGCCCGATTCCCGCCGCGACGACCGGAAATAAGCTGCCCCCTCCCCGTTGACCGCAGCGCACCCTGGTGGGACGGGCCCGGCGACTTCCGGTGTGTCTGCCTGGAATAATACCGGGAGACGCTGCCGCTATGCATGGTGGGAGTTTGTTTTGTTCGCGGGCGCCATATTTGATAAGGCGGACGCGGCGTTTAATATGACGCCAGACGGATCATGTGATATGTCAATTTTAATTGTACTGCTCGCCGCCCCCGACCCCAACCCAGCATCTCATAACAATTAGCATATGGTCTGGGTTCTTACAAAGGGCTTATCGCCACTTTCAATTTCCTTTGCTAATTCTTCAAAACATTTATATAAATACCATACTCTCTATACCCACTCCCCCTGCCCCATTTCTCCTAACCCCAGAGATCCAGCAGTGATCAGCCTCCAGCTGAGACCTGAAGGGTTGTGGTGGCACCACTTTAAGGGGTGTTGGTTTTTGTGTGGTGCCGGCGGTGGGCGGTGGGAGGGGTGGGTGGCGGGGGGCAGGGTTGGCGTCGGCCATTGTTTGATACCGGATTTATAACTAATCGCCGGGAGGGGGCGCGTCGACAGCTTAATTAATAACGTCATGAGTAGGGGATGACGGGCGCGGATTCAGCGGAGGGCAGTGTAAGTGTGTGTGTGTGTGTGGGGGGGGGGGGGGTGCGGAGAAGAAGAGGCAGGAGATGTTTGGAGTGCAGAGAGTGTTGTGGAACATTAGGTTATGACATGGTACTTTGGCCGTGACTGTTCTGTGGAAATAGCACTTGGGAAGTAGCCTAATAACTGAAAACACTTTAAAACAGAAATTATTCTGTGTCAAATACCAAATGCGTTGCATGAATTCAGGTGGTCGATCATCTTGAAGCTAATGAATGGTTTTCCTGTTGTCAAGAATAAAACAACGCAGTGTCCAGTACAGCAACACCATATAGAGCCTGTTGTGACATTGCCATCATAGCCCTGTTATTGATCGGCTGGTGACTGTCCTTCGTTTATAACCACATATCGTGGTTTCACTTCTACTATCTAGGGTTTCGATTAAAGGTAACCTCAAAATAGGTCCCCATGACGTGATAAATAAGACGGCACCATATGATATTATTAGGAACAATGGTGCGAAATCAAATATGACTACTGCTAACGTGACTTTGATATCGTTTAATAAACAACCTTGAAAACCAGAAATACAGGGGAAATACAATCATAGAATGAGCCAAATGGTCGGTCTAATATTACACAGTTCAAGCCCTGTCCGCGCTGTAGTCGCCATCTTGGATTCCCTAGTTGTCTGTTCAGATCGGGATGGAGCAGAAAAAGCCTCTGCTGACAAAAGGGCGGCAAATATAGAGCTCTGGTGGCGCCACCACTGCCCCCTGGCGGGCGTGGGGGCGGCGCTTATCCGGTGTAATATAGTTATGAATATGATTAGAGCCGCGCGCCGCCTAGCGGCAAGGGGCCGGGCGGCGGCTGATCGACGATCACTGCCCCCACACCCTCCCCTCCACCATTAGCAGCGCCCACTGGCGGCGCGATCGGCCATTAGTCAATTATCGTGCGTCGCTTAACACAGACTTATCCCGCTTAATGGTATTGTGGCATTAATACGCCACCCCCTTCAATCCACCCCCTGTCTCTCCTCACCTCCTCAGCCGCGCCCCACCCTCCCCTGGCGGCAAGAGGGGCGATGAGCGTCCTGCGTCCATTTAATCAAGCTCCAGATTGGTGCGAATCGCGCGGGGGCCTTCAGATTACGCGGCCGAGTGGAAAATTAGCCCCCCGTCCCTCCCTGCCCGCCTTCAGTCTCCCTTCAGTCGGTGTGTGGACGCCGAGGTGGCAGGGGGAGATGAGGAGGGGACCGAGGGGGGTATTATAATTTAATCACACTAAAACTACGGCTCTAGGAGTGATTTAATATTGCCAATTAGCCCGTTCGATATCTTATTTCTGAAAGGCGAGCCCTGCGTCCACCAGCGACGCGTCGCCACGCGCTCAAAAATCACCAGGCGGGAGGGGGTTGGCGCAGACAGTTACTCCTCAGCCGATTACAAGCCATCTTATTAAATTAGCATAATTCTAATTAGGGAAATTAAATTCCTTTTGTCGGCTGTGGGCTTGGGACGGTGGTGGTAGGGGGCTGGTATTTGAAAGCGGACAGGAAGGGGAAGCATCAGCAATCGAAGTGGGATCATGTGAGGGAGGGGAGGGAGGGTACTGTGGGGATGGGGGTGGGTAGAAGGGGAGGGAGAGGGAAGACAGAGGGGGTTAAGTCCAAATTAAATCGGGCTTGGCTGTTTGGTCGGGCTCGATTGATTCTTGTAATTTATCCCGTGTTCATTTCGACTGTCTTGATTTGTAATTCAAACGCGCCTGCAAAAAGCTCTCATTGGTGTGATTTAAATTCTGTTATCCCCCGCGGGCACGCCGACTCGGCCTCGGCTGCCGCGGTGAAAAGACTATCAATGTACAAATCGACTTGTCGGCCGCTCATTGCTCGAGACTTTGGATCCATAAATGCCATTGGGAGGAGACGCATCTTGGCAGGCCTGAGGCGCCGTCTAGCGCTGTCATTACCTTGTTTTTATTTTTATTTCTCAGCATTAGAACCCAAAGGATGGCAATCTAAGGCGGCAGTTTATAGCTACATATTAAATCTGAGGTATCTATCACCATGGTGATCGTTTATTCTCCTTTTGATCTCAGTGCTCATCCCCCATGGCGGTTGCTAAGACACAGATCAGGCCGGGTAACAATGATTGCAGTCCATTGTTTGTATGCAATATATATATAATTATATATTCATATTGTATTAATACAATCGTATTTTTCTTGCATTTGTTCTTGGATTATATTTTTGAAGGATATATAGCATTTAGCAGTTTGGCCATGCTATGCTTCCACGCAAGACAGTTCAGTGCGGCCTTGGTGGTTTGTACTATGCTGAATGGTGAATAATATTCCTTCATTTGGGCAGATAAGATAGCCATGATAACTCGTGATACCATACCCCACCCCTCCATTATCAGATTCCCTACCCTTAAGTGCTACATACATTTTAAAATGGCATTCTATTCTGGTTACACACGCTGCATACCGTAGAATCCTACCCTGTAAGTAGTATACAAAAAGGGATATTTGCCTCTGGTACTACGAGCAACTCTTTGAAGATGACGATTAAGTTAAGTGAAGTCACTAAGCTTACACCTTTACCAGAACATTCAGCTGAATGTTGTGCTTCACTATATCGTCCACCCACCCCTTGTCTCAGTTCCCTCCACATTACAATACCTCACATGCCAATAGACACCATGGGTCGCTGCCCACGCCCACGGGTCATCTGACGTCATCTCAATACAGCAAGTCTCTCAATACCAATACAGCAAGTCAAGTGATGACCTCTCCTGGACAACACTTCCCCCACAATCCTTGTGCCCTTTATAGCCCAATCCTCCCACCATCCCACTCCCCCCTTCCTCCTGCCAGTCCCAGCCATGGACCCCGCCTTTCAGGGAATTAGCGTGGTGCCGGCCGATCTATAGTTGATGGTATTGGTTGACAAGTCGCCGAGTGATGAGGTCACCCCTGGAGGAGTTGGTGGTGGGTGTGGGTGGGGAGGTAGGTGATTGGGTTTGAGGGGGGGGGGGGGTATGATAAGGAGGAGTGATAGTAGCGGTATGGGCTATGGTAGGAGAGAATGAGGGGAATAATGACGCAAAAGGAAGGGGGAGTGAGGGAAAGAGGGGGAGACAGAGAGATGGAGACATCGAGCAGTGGCTGGAGGAGATAAAGGAGAGAGAGAGAAAGGAAATAAAGAAAGAAAGAAGGAAGGAAAGAAAGAAAGAAAGAAAGAAAGAAAGAAAGAAAGGAAGGAAGGAAGGAAGAAAGAAAGAAAGAAAGAAAGAAAGAAAGAAAGAAAGAAAGAAAGAAAGAAAGAAAGAAAGAAAGAAAGAAAGAAAGAAAGAAAGAAAGAAAAAAGGAAAGAAAGAAAGAAAGAAAAAGAAAGAAAGAAAGACAAATTAGAAATAAGGCTGGTGACACGCAGGTTGATGAAAGGTGATGTGAGATGATGTAAAACGATTAGACAGAGAGCACAGGGTCTACAAAAGACATGAAGAAAAGGGATGCATAGTGCCTTAGAATGCCCTGGATAGGTCTCTCATGCCTGAGTAGGTTGTGAGCTAGGCGCATGGAAGAGGGGATGAGCTGCTCCTCCTTGACGGGAACCCCAGGAGCTGCTCACCCACACAAACCAGCTGGTTCCTGACTCTTCCTATTCATCCCCCCTCACCCGAATAGATACCAGCGAAATGACCATCCCCACACCAACCACCCCACCCCCACCCTCCATTACACCCACACACCTATCGCGCATGCGCCACTGCTCGCCACCCCAGACCACTTCCGGCCGCCCACTTCCGGAACTTTAATCTATCACTTCCGCCCAGTCGGAAATTGCTAATGAAAGCGAGTTCATCCCGCCGCGGTCGCCTTTGTCAGGCAGCTAATAAGAGAATTAGCCCGCGTGATGTAGTGCTGACCCCTGGCGGTAACGCGCCGCAACCCCAGCCCGCCCAGGCGCGGCCGACCCTCCGCGGCGCCCGCGAATATGTTGGACGTTTTGGTCGCTTTGTTCTCATTACCGTTATGAAATCGGCCCATCCAATTAGAATTTCCGCGCCGCGCCCGCGCCCGACTCCTCTCGCAAATTATATTACTGTCGGAACACAGCTAATTTAATTGAGTGCCCGCCCCTTGTCGATCGCCGGCCAAGGCGGGGGTCAACGCTGGGCATTCTGCTCGGCAGTCGGCAGCACTGGTGTGATGGGAGGAGGAAGGCGTTAGGAGGAGGAGAGGGACGGGGGTACTGCCTTTACTGTGGTGTATCGACTTGAGAAGAACTGCGGGGATAGACAGGCAGGGTGATGTAGTAGTGGGTAGGAGAGGGAGTTCCGTCCTTGAGAGCTATATCGGCATCATGTTTTGGGGTAGTATATGAAATGTTTTCCAAACAATCCTGATTGGAAGGCAATTGGCCAAAAGCATTTGGGGATTGATTGGATCACAAATAGCGTTCATACTTGTCAGAGACACCATAAATAGTATTGGAAATGCAATAAAATGACATGGGATTGGAAGAAGTCGCAGGGAAGTGCAATGGATTTCGAAAGGCGATCTTTGTGCACACTCCTCTGAATGAATTCCCATGAAACTCAACCGATCTCTGGTCGTTGGCTGGATACATATACTAATAGCAAGACTTGACCATCTATAGACCATTGCATAAGTGGTCTCATACAACGGTAGACACACATGTTACGCCAAATCTGAATTCTCTTCGCTGTATACCAATCTTATATTTGTCTAATCATTTCTATCTGGCTGTATAAATTCGGTGGGCTGCCCCTTCCCACATGAATCATGTAGTTCAGTGTCCAATGCCTTTCTCTGTAGGTGCAGGCACATTGCCCCTAACACGTCCCCAGCCTTACTCCATGGGATTACCCCCAGACTATGCCATGACGAATTTGCTGATAAAAGCTTTGGGATGCACACTCATCCTACATCAGAACATAGATTCGGGAGCCGGGTGACGCGAAGTGTCAACCACATAAAAGATGCTTATACCATGAGGCGGCTGGGGCCGGCGCAGGGCCTCCTCCCCACCTCCATCCCCTCCTCTCCCCAGCTGAATCATCCGGAATCATCCCACCCTAACGCACTGAGGCCATTCCAGGTCTACTTTATTTCCCCTCATTTCTTCTCATGCCGCTTCTTCTTCTCCTGGAGACAGAGAATGGTGCCCTTTGGATGCCTTGTTCTTGACGTGTAATCACTTAGTGCCCGAGCAAGTGGAAGCTGGTATGAGCAGCTTCCAGACACTCACTCTCCTCGCATGTCTTATACATGTACTATCATCACTCTGCCACATACTGCGATGTGAGCAGCTCCCAGACACTCACTCTCCTTACATGTCTTATATTGTCCTCACTCTGCCACATACTGGGATGTGAGCAGCTCCCAGACACTCACTGTCCTTGCATGTCTTCTGCAATCCTCACTCTGCCACCGACTGGGATGTGAGCAGCTCCCAGACACTCACTCTCCTTACATGTCTTATACTGTCCTCACTCTGCCACAGACTGGGATGTGAGCAGCTCCCAGACACCCACTCTCCTTACATGTCTTATACTGTCCTCACTCTGTCACAGACTAGGATGTGAGCAGCTCCCAGACACTAACTCTCCTTACATGTCTTATACTCACTCTGCCACAGACTGGGATGTGAGCAGCTCCCAGACACTCACTCTCCTTACATGTCTTATACTGTCATCACTCTGCCACAGACTGGGATGTGAGCAGCTCCCAGACACTAACTCTCCTTACATGTCTTATACTCACTCTGCCACAGACTGGGATGTGAGCAGCTCCCAGACACTCACTCTCCTTACATGTCTTATACTGTCATCACTCTGCCACAGACTGGGATGTGAGCAGCTCCCAGACACTAACTCTCCTTACATGTCTTATACTCACTCTGCCACAGACTGGGATGTGAGCAGCTCCCAGACACTCACTCTCCTTACATGTCTTATACTGTCATCACTCTGCCACAGACTGGGATGTGAGCAGCTCCCCGACACTCACTCTCCTTATTTCTCCTTATGTTACAGAGACTAAGGCACTCACTATCCATACAAGACCAAGACACATTCCCCATACTGAGACTAAGACACTCATTCTCCATACAAAATATCACAATACTGAGAGTATGATACATACTCCCCGTCCATTGACTAAGACACTCAATGTCCTTACATAGGCTAAGACACCCATTCCCCTCACCGAGACACCAGCTGAAACGTCCTAAACAAAACTTGAATACTGATTAATAAAGATACATGCCGCTTAATATATATTCACTACAATCCACTATATGCATGTAGTTTCATGAACATTATACTAGAATGTGATTTCATACCACAGCGGTTCAATAGGACAATGGGACAATCGGGGCCCTCACCAAAGGCACGCTTTTGATGAGGGCAGATAGCGTTGACTAGCTCTGCACATTACAAAAAAAACACAGAGACGTCAGGTGTGGAACAAATACAAATACATATCCTGAGAGGATGTTTAGGGTGGCAAGAGTCAGCGCTCTGCGGACTAGTTAGATTATGACAGAGCCCAAAATGAAATCGAGATTGGGACAGCACTGATGGACGCTACCCATGAACAGGAACAGGAAGAGGTGACAAGATGCACCATGGGAGTTAGGATATGGGGTCAGGGGTCAGATCAGATTGATTCCTGGTGTCCCCGATAGGGGTCTCTGAAGGCGCTGGTGGGTTTGCCGGAATCATCTTATTTTTATCTCCATGGAAACCGGGAGGGGATTGGGTGGTGGGAGTGGGATTGGCCCCTTGGTAGACAGCGAGCAATGCACTGGGTGGGTATTGATGCAATATAAAATGTGCAGAGTCCAATACTCTTTATTCTCGTGTACCACGGGTGTATATAAATTGTTGCTGGTCACTGGTGCTTACCCCCATGTTTAGTGTATTGGAAAGGGGCCTGGGACGAGGGGCGAGGGAACGGAATGTATATAAATTGTTATGGACACTGCATGGCGAAGTTACGCCTATGTGATCATATTGGAAAGGGGTTGGATGGGGAGGGGACTGGCAAAAGGACTAATGGAATATGTATACATGGACCCCCGCAACTCCAGTTATGTACATGTGTATGCTCAACTATTGCAGGTAACAACCCCCCTTAGACATGAGTCCAGAGGGATCATCTCCAGTTATTTGAGCATTTGAGCTAGCTGGAACCTTACTAAATAGCACATCAATAGACACATTATTGTATACATCAGATAAATGGGAAAGCAATAGATAAATTCCTTGAGCTTTGAAATATGGATGTCTTGGAATACAACCAACAGTAGGTCACCCCAGCAGCTGACGATAACATGACTTTGGCAGCTCCAAGTGACCAGTCACACAGTGGAACCCGCCTCCAGGGTCAACTCCAGGCTCTGGTTACCTTGGCAACCATCATAGCAGCGCCCATGGCGGTCGCCAACCTTGACCAAACCTAATGGTTACCAGATTGAAAATTAAATTACCAAATGGGTCGCTCTGTCATCGGCAAATTCGGCTATAATCTACCGCTAAGCCGGCCTGCTGTTTACATAGGCGGATGAGACGCGCGCGCCGCAGCTGCGACTCCTAGCGGGCGCTGGGGTAATCAATTTGTCGCGTTGGAGCGGGTAGTTTTTGTGTGCCCTTCCAATCGGCCGTGCTTCGGAATCAGGCCGCTTGGGGGCGGCACTGAGGAGGGGGCTGGGGCTGACGCCATCTTTAGCGGGCATTAAGGCGCGCGTCCGGCTCTGCCGGGAGGAATCCTAATTTGACAAGGCCCCCGTGGATGGCAATGGGGGAACCCCGCGGGGAGGAACGCCGACATTATACAGTATCGCCATATTGGGCCGCTAGGAGCGCTAGTGGTCTTACAAAATGGCCGCCTCCACAGCCGCAGTGGGAAGAAGCAGTGGAGAAGAAGTGGGTAGCGCTCCGCGAGATTCCCGCTTTTTGTGAGAGTTGTGATTGAATTATGAATGTGGTTTGAGAGTCGTCTGCTGGTGGTGGTTTGTAGCTCACTGAGCAATCACTAACTGCCGCTGTACAGGACTGTCCTGTAACTTCTTGTAGTGGGACAGGCCCCATACTGGCAGGGTGAATAGCTTCTACCTTTATATGGATGGTTCTCAATGCATTGCAATCATCCGCTCGTCTAAAGTGAGAGCCACCTTGATATCCACCAGTGGTTGAATCTGAGAGAATTATAGGTGAAACAGATGTTTGCCTACGGATTAAATATCCCACTGCTGAACTATGACCATTATGAGTAGTTTGTGTGATGGGCTCTTGCAGCTGGCGGTAAATAATAGTTCTAACTTATAAGTGATAGCTCAGTAGTTAATTCTGTTAGAGTAAGAAGTCACGTTTACATTCACACAGGAGGATAACCGTCTTGAGTCCATCTGCTTCAAGTCATCCTACCACCACCCTCACCACACAGACAACCCATCACCCCCTCCCCCTCCTCCTCCCCTCCTCCTCCTCCTCCTCTAGGTCATCCCCTGCCCTGGCCCCCTCCTGCTCCCCCGTCTCCCCTCTCCTCAGTATGCGGCCTCAGGCGCCGTGCCAATCCGGCCCCGGGCCCACTGGCGCCCGGCCGGCCGCCCGCCCCCGATTACGGTCGATTTGGGCGATATTAGCGGACGTTGCCGGTGCCCAACACCCATCGGCAAGATGGACGCCGGGGGCGCCCTCTCCTGTCCAGGCTCCCCGCCCAGCCGTCAGCGCACACAACTTTTACATTTATGTAAGTAACCAGCCGTGACGCGACGCCCCACCTAGTGTCGGCGCAGGGAATCACTCCCCGATATTAATCAACTTCCGGGAGGATGAGCCCCTGCTCGTGCACACTGACCGGACGTGGACGTAGCTTAGGGGTTTCCGGGAAGGTGGTAGATGGTCTATGCACCAAAGGCGTGTGCCAAGTGTCCGGTATCTATGTATGGATTTGAGATAAAGAATGAGTAGGTTTAGGTCAGTATGTAATGAGATGAAATTGGATTGTGATTATAAACTTAGAACCTATTGCCACAGGCAAATGTCCCTTTTCACATACTACTTACAAGACTTACCGTCTGTGTCATAAAAACGATTACCTTCTTGATATACTACTTAACCGTCAAGACATTTACTGAGACGATATATTTACAACGAACACATAATTATCAATATTGTTTAATCCATATGGTTAGTCAAACACATCTGTAGACTCTTAGTAATATATAGAATGTGGTATTATACACAGGCCACGTACATGCAAGTTACCTCATTATTGGTAGGTTAGGGCAGTGGTGGCGCACAAAGCCACCTGCTAGATACCTATTTTGATAACATAATCATATTGTCTCTTCCCTATCACTATGGCATTTTATTTATATTCGTGTGATATACGCATTAGGCTTATTGGTAATTTAAATCGCAACACTTTTGACATTGCAAACCATTGACTCCCGCCAAATCCCGCCGCCCACGGGCCCAGTGCCTGGCGCCTGGCCTTGGCAGCTGACACAGGTGGGGGCAGAGGACTTCCGGTCTAGGTCACGTGGTTGTTGTTGTTGTTGCTGGTTGCCAGCAGGCTGTTAGTGCTGGACGTAGTTCCAGATTTTCCCGCCAGGAAGCGCCTTCTGATAACAATCTCTGAGCGATAATAGGGGTTAGCAGTAACAGAGCCTCAGGAACGATAGCGGGACTAAAGGTCATAATACGGCAATGTTTGTATGCATTATGCTATTCTATTCTCGTTCTTATTTGTTTCATTGTAGGAAATATTGGGTTTGTTAGGGGTTAGCAGTAACAGAGCCTTAGGAACGATAGCGGGACTAAAGATCATAATACGGCAATGTTTGTATACATAATGCTAATCTACCGGTATTCTCGTTTTTCTTCGTTTCATTGTAGGAAATATTGGTTTTGCGGCATGCAACATGATGGACGCTGAGACAATACCGTACTGTTTAATATCTAGTTAATTATTAAGGTCGTCCTTGCTTAATTAATGGGGGTGGCTACCTGTATAAGATTAGCATCTGAGTTACCTGGTGGTACAATGTATAATAATGTGGAAACTATTTGGGCGTATGTCCCAGACCATCTGCACAGCTGTAAAAGGATTGGACCATGATGGCAAAATAATACCCAATGTGACCAGAATCGTACACCCTCAGAAAAGTGAGAGTCATTGCCGCTAAAACTACCCTCACCTGAGAGTCAGACAGTGCCTGACCCTCAGGTGAGAGTAGTTTTAGCGACAATGACTCTCACTTTTCTGTGTGTGTACTAGGGTCACCGCTAGGGAAATCTAGTTTTCTGCTGTCCCGATTTTTATTGCATTCTGCGCATGTTGTAATTCTAAACATGCAACGTATTACAAGGATAGCTCAAGTCAAGAGGGAAGGGGTGGGGTGGGCCTGGGGGAAGGGGAACTCAACTTTGATTGTATTCACCATTTTGAAGCCTCCCTTCTCAGTGTAACACTTTCCATTGTTTCAATTAAGTTCATTTAATGGAGTGTGACAATATGTTTCTTTTGAAAATTACTCCAATGGGTTCCATTCTTAGATTTTGCTATTATACAAACTCGAAGGGCTGCATATCAGTCGTTGCCATGTACCAGCGTCCGAATAGCACTGTGTCCTCTATATACATCAATCATAGCCGAGATCTATGATATACAGCCACCCCTGCCCTTATCCTGCACCCTTCCCCTCCCCCCTCTCCCTACACCCACCCCTCACCCCTTCTCCCCTCCACACCCACACCCACACCCACACCCACTTAGCCCTCAGCTAGGCCGCAGCGGACGCGTCAAGCGCACTAATTTGTCGAGTGGAGGCCGAATCCAATAAGGGTGCGTGAAGCGGCGCTTTGTGACCGACTCACTCCGATTTGTATCGATCCGCCGGATTAAGATACATTTTCACGAAATGCGCATGCGCGACCGGATGTGAATAATAGCGGCATGGAGCACTTCCGGGCAAACACGGCGTCGGAATGACCCGGTTAGAGGGGCCGGAGGGACGGCCCGTGGGCGTGTATAGGGTGACGGGTGGGCAGGGGAAGCGGGGGTGTATATATACATGTATCGGACGGTAACAGGAGTGGGGGCTGGTAAGGGGCAGTAGGGATAGGAGGGTTACAAAGGGGTCTGTAGGGACTGAAGGAGGTGGATGTAGGTCATGGTGATGTCAAAGTGATTCAGGCACATGATGGCATGCAATGGTTAATTATTAGGAATTCGTCCGTGAGCAGTGGTGATTCAAATGAACACAGTGGTGATACAAAGGGACATCACAATGTACGATATATGAAATATATGAGATCTAAAATGATGTGGTGTGCATATCCACGGTTGTCGGTTTTAAGAAAAGAAATACCCATGCCCCATATTACTAAGCCCAAAATATGTCCATGCCGCCCTGCCGATGTAAGGGGTCCAACCCCATATGTTAACGAGACTAGGTCCGGGGTGCTAGATCTACAGTGATCTCTGTTACAGTCACCGTTAGTGCTACTGGTGGTCCTGCTGCTTGTGATACCAGCATAACCAGATCAGCCACTATTACCGTCCATACACAGACGGGAGGTCAAAGGAAACAAATTGAATAACCATAACCTCTTAACCCCTCATAGACCTCCCCAACATGATCAGGAGCAGCCATGCAGAATGGATACCCCATGGGTAGGCCGTGCGGATCATCCTTCCTGTTTGGCTGCTCATAAATATGTCGGGACACCTAGACACATCCGTACATACACGTCTAGCTCCCCTCCTTGTGTGCAGTACATCTGCACTGGTCTCCCCACCCTCTCGGCTCCCCTGCTTCATTTCTCTCGTCTCCTTCCATTCTCTAACGTCATGCTTTATCGTTTCCATCACTGACCAAAGTCGACTCCTGATTCCATTCTGTCTTCACACTGCTTCCCACTGCTAGTCTTAGCCACCCATCGTGCATCACTTCCCTGTCATTTCCACCCACTGTTCCTCTGTTCCAGGCCCTTCTAGTTTCCTTCCCTCTTCTACCCCACTCGGTGCTGCTCCCCCCCCCCCCCCCCAACTGCCTCCTCCAGGGCCGGTTAGGCAGCACTTTGCCTTAAGCAGGCTTACAGCACACCCCTGGCGGTGCGTGACAGAGACATGATTGCTGTGACTGTCAACACTCAGAGTCACATAATCAGGGCCTGTGTCAACACACCCAGCTGGACACCAAGGTGAAACCTAGACCAATTAACCCTTTAAGGGCCGCATGATCTATCATGCCCTTTGTCGTCATGATGCATGAATGCAGCACTGCCGAGTGACTCGCCAGTGCTGCAGTTAAGCACCATGTCGACGCTATGGGGTTGATACACTCTCGAAGGGTCGCTATGATGCATGAATGCAGCCCTGAGGTGTTACTCACCTGGGCTGAATTCATGCATCATGACGACCAAGGGCATAATACATCAATGCATCATGCGGCCCTTAAAGGGTTAATTCTTACAATTCCACCACCCACAGCAGCAGGGGGAGGGGTGGAAGGAGGAGGGTTACATCAGGAGGGTAGGGCTGGTCTAGAGGCTGAGGCTGGGGATGGGTGGGGTCTGAGGGTAGGGGTGGTGTAGGGTCTGAGGGTGGGGGTGGTGTAGGGTCTGGGGGTGGGGGTGGTGTGGAGTAGGGGTACAAAGGGCTGCCACGTGGACCAGTGTCAAGTGGTGGTCTTGTACAGAGGAGGGGTGGGTGACGATGTTATAATGCTGCTGTTTGGCTGGTGTTGGGTGGTCTGGGCTGCTTTGATGTTGTGAGTGATTTAGTCTGGGTGTGATTTACTTGTCTGGATATGCACGGTACAGACACAATCAGCAACCTTTACCTTTCAGTATGTATGTCACACACGAATGGTCTTGTGGAGGTGATGGCTACATTTGTTGATGAGTTCGTCCTGTTGGGCCCTATTGGGTCCCCTATGTTGTCTCATTATATGGATTGTACACCCCATTCCCTACTGCGTGTCCTTTTGTCACGCGCTGGGCACATTACTAGTAGGTCCACTTCTTTTGCTACAAGGTATACTCTGGCTTACTCAAGGGTTGGAACCGTCCGCTTACTGCATGCGAGGTGCATGTCCTATCACTAGGCCACCACTGCAGCTTATGGGATAATGGCTTTATTTAATTGTGGGATAGTGGGGGAGAGGAGGTGGTGATTTAATTAATTGAAGGGGACAGTGGAGAAGCCCGATTTAATATCCAAAATGGCCGGACCTGCAAAGGGGAGATTGCAGGGGCCTCTTGTCGGCCAATCTCGGGTTTCCGTCTCCCTAACACGATCAGACTCAGTCCGCTCTGTTTGGGATTGGTGCTTTGTGAGATCAAACATGAATCCTTGTTTAATCGTCCAATAACTGCACTAAATTGTTTGTTAATGGGCCGTGAGGAAACATGAGTAAAGGTAATGAAGAGATGTACAAACAGACCATCCATTACTATAATGAACCCCCGTGTCTCCCGGGAGGAAGTTAGCAGGGGGCGGGGGGAATTCTAACTTGAGATTGTTAAGATATATTAAATTTGATATTATAAAGGTAGTGCATTTATCTAGGCCTTTTGTGTAATTAGTCTGTAATTGACATGTTTTGTACTTTTGAACACATTGTATCTAGCTTCATCGATTTCAATATGGGTTTCCAATAAACAACTGGCATTTATGGCATGTACTTTTTACCCAACAAAAATACAATTGCTTTTCTTTCTCTTTTTGGAATTATGATAAGGACGTATCTTCATTTAAAACAACCCTTTTCGAAGTCCAGGCCCGTGCTATGCTACGCTAGCCCCGATGTGAGTAGTGTAGGCAGAGTAAGCCTCGCGCCAGGCGCACCACGCACCCCCTGTGTACCACGTGTGAGTAGTATATGGAAAGTAGCAACTGTCGCAGGCCATACACTAACGGAAAACGTCATGTAGTGGTCATTTAGAACTCATAATTACTAGTGCAGACTCGAGAAAGGCAAAGTGATGTGGCCTAGAACAAGGGAATGAATCATTATATGAGGCTAGGGAGGGAGAGGCTACATACATTGGGGCAGACTGAAGTGGGTTAACCTCCACATCTGTGTGTTTGAAGAAAGTGGGGAGGTGGGGAAGAGGGGAGTAAAGGGAGGAAACAGAGGGATTACTTTTATCTCCATCTGCATCATGATCAATCCGCGCGCCGCACGTCACCGGATATCCGGCATGGCCTAATTAAAGCCCAATCACTGCAGGCAGACGACAATCGTCCATTTTTCTTCCATTTCTACCCGGGAGCAGACGACATGTTCAAGTTGCCGCTTGTTGCTGCTGGTGCCGGCGTGTGCCTTGTGCTACCTGTGGGGTGCCCGTCACGTGGTCACGGGCTGGTCACGTGCCACGAGAGGACGGCAATATGGCGGCCACGTGCGCGCCATTTTGCGGCGGAAGTGGGGCCGCGTGACAAAATAGTGCGCACGTGTCTCGTGAAATGGACGCCGTGTTCTTTTGTCAGGTGGACAAACATGGCCGTCAGCTCATGCATGAACAGGAGACCGCTTAATCTGCCCCCTCCCTAACACTCCTTATCCTTCTGAACCGCCCCCCCCCCCCCCCACCCCGCCAAGCCTCTGCTGGCCTGTCATTAACTCTGTGCACATTTCTGCCCCTGTCCCTTTTAATATGCATGTATATGGCACTGTCTCTGTCTAACTATCTGCAGCCTCTGTCTGACTGTTCATGGTCCTGTCTCTCTTTGTGGTGGCTGTGCGGGTGTCTCTGCCCGTTCTCCTGTCTTTGTCTATGTGTGTGTGTGTGTCTCCCTCTCTGTGTCCCACTTCCCTCACTGCTGCACATGGCCTCCTCTGAAATCTGTTCTTCCCTTAAACGACTGCCATAACCATGTATTTCACTGTCCTCCCATCGCACTATACTAACCTGGTCTCACTTCCTTTATATATCTACATGTACCCCCCCCCCCCCCACACACACACAAGTAGATTAATTAGGTGAGCAGCAGATGAGCAGCTCTGATTAAGGCTAATTAAGTCGGCGGGCAGCGATTACCGACCGTTTAGGCGCGAGGCCTGGCCGTGTTTGCAGACCCCTCCATTTGATAATTAAACACCGGGTGCTAATTGCGATTTGCGCCGAATTTTCATGATTTTATCGGCGATTTAGCGGATTAGTTGCGCACTATTGACTGCACAGAAGGTGGAATTTAATCATGGGCCTGCGGGACACAATTAGTGAATGGCGGGCAGGGAGGCCGCTGAATACAGAGTGGAGGCAGGGCTGCGGTGATTAGTATTCCTCCGCGCCGGGCCGGCACTCGCTGACAGGTCGCATTGTGACACCGGCGGAAGGGGGTGATGAGGCCAATCGGGCCGGCTTTGACGTTGCCGCTCGTAGCGCCACATGGCGGCAAGCGGCGACAACAGCGGGCCGCTACCCGTGCTCACGCCCTAACCGTCATGCACTGGGCGGCGTCTCATTAGCTCACTTCCGCCTGGACAATGTGAAAACAAGCCGGCCTTCTGTGGGGTAGTTTAGAGCCCCTGCATGAGTAGGCTGCTCTACTCTGCCTTTTGCAGCCCACACCCCACCCCCTCTCCCCCTACCCCAATCCCACTCATCACCACCCCCCCCTCCCCCCACACCCACCCACCCTCCCAGGAACCCGCCGTCTCATAACCACACCCCACCCAAGCTGGCTAATATAACGTTACATCTGCCCCTCCCTCTAGCCGCGCTTCCCTACTTGTCAAACCGCGGGGATAATTAAAGGATAAGTAGATAAATATCGGACGTGTGCCACTTAGTGAGGCCTATTAGGCCTGAAAAGGACACCCGGAGACTGAGTAGCTTATCTCACCTATAGACAGTGTAAACATGCTTCTAGTCACAGAGCCGAATAAGCTGTTAACTGACTGATATAACTGGATTAACGTACCGGGAGCAGTCTGATTCACAGAGTAATTGCTCACTATGGATTTAGACAATGGAGTGAATATGGGCATGCTAAAGGTTGAACAGCATGCATTGTCTTTATCCATATCCAATAATTTCACCCCTAGGTACTAAGCGTGTCACGAAGGTTGCAGAGTGTGTAAGGCTTTTTTTATGTCATTGACTGGTACAAAATAATGGACGTGTTCCATTTTGAGCAATAGTATTCTACGATGGTGGGTAGCTTTTCCGCAGTGCTATTCGTGCAATTTGGCGGTCAATTGATGACTTGACAATTCTAAAAGGTACAATATAAAAGTCGGTAACCGTATACCATTCAGTGGTGCTAAATTTGGTCGCACCATAGCACATGATGCCACATACCTCTTTGCATTGGTCTGATGCGTTTAGCACACAATGTCATTTCCTATTGCGAAGTGCCAGCCTTGACTCCTATATAATGACCACCTTCTCACACATTTGTATCAATATCGCATTACCAGACTGCCAGAGTAACATCAGTAAATCACACTGGGTTACAGTATAGATTTACACACCTCATGCCTGTAGCGACAGTTGTGTTTATCTTTCGACATGAGATAGCTCCCTTATATAATAAATCATTGTTGCGCGGGGGTTGGGGCACATGATAGGACACATAGCGTTGATAAGTATTCCTCAGTTATCTGTGACAAGAATCATTATGTGTCTCATCTCCGCCTGTTATCAGCAGAAGCAGAAATTATGAATTGATTCCTTGTAAGTAGATACAATTAGAGGTCACGGGGGTGGAGCGTGATGATTCAAGCTGCTCATACTATATCTATCTTCATGCCAACCTCGAGTTTGACAGCATCATAAGGCTGATAAGGTGATAACATATTTTAATGGAATGTTAGTTTATCATATGTATTTATTATTCTTAAATCGTTGATTCAATGTCACATATATTAAAGGCATATGTATTAAAGACATATGGTGAGTTCCAACTCAACCACCCATATCCAGCAAAGGTAATCCCAACTTAAAATATGTATATCAAGCGACGGTACAGTGCCCAACGTATTAGCAATGTTATGAGAACATCCAATTTATCATTACATTATATCAATGCTTTATATACTTTCCTCTTTTACTCAATGCATCCAGAAGATGAAGTAGTTGGATTGGATTTCAAAAGAGGAAACACCTGCAACACACCCAGGGAACTCTGACTTCTAAGTCATATCAATATTACCAAGGACCCCAGCTTCACGGTTGTGGCACTGTAAAGGCGTTAGATACGATTATGGTATCAAACATGTTGTATTACAAATGTAACACCTGAGATAAGAAACAGGTGCTCGTGGAGGTCCTACCACTATATTGCGTGTCACACTCTGTTATCTATGATAAAGCTGACCAGAAGGGGTCAGTATCAAGCTGACAGTTGGTCATTTGGAAGTCAGCTGCCTTTATAGTGTAGAGTGGTCCTGGGCTATTACTGCACACCTTTAGATCAAACACCGTTTTGACATGTTATCACTTTGATGGACATTGTAATTAATACAACCAGGAGTCGGCATGATAACAAATTTATTTGGATCAATTAATCCTACTCGATTATAAGAACAGAGCTGGCAATCCTGATATAATTAAATGTGATGTAAACTTTTCTTTTCGAACTGTGCGGTGAAAGCAGCAGATCAATGGCCAAATATTTTGTAGATATGGGCATGCTCGTTTGAGTCTGGGCCTTTCACACATCGATTGAAATGAACGGCCTCCCCACCCCCACATTCCCCCACCCCCTCCGAAATGAAAATAGACAAAAAGTGCAGTTTGTACGAACATTATAATTATGTAGTGGTGGAAACATGGGTGTCCATGTAGGTTATCAAGAGGACATGGACAGTTTGAGACACAGCTAATCTTTATCTCATAACAGTATCTCTTGAAGTCCCTTGGTCTTCTTTTTAAATATTGGTGAGATGGTCTGATTAGAGGAAAGACAGGAAGGTGTTGATTGGTTCGTCTGAAACTTGACCCACTAGTTATCAGAGAGTGAAGGAAACTCTTGTTGACATTGCTGTATTCAAGATACCTTCAATGATAGCGTTTGTCAGTCACTACTCCATCAAGGTCTTTAAAAAATTAAATATGTTCTGAAAAAATATGAAATTAAAATCCCAATCCCATTGCCCAGGCCACTACTGAATGATTATAGTTAATACCATATTACGCTCGTAAATGGGTGAACAAGTTCCTCCTGTGTTGTTTACCCCGAAGTAGATTAATTAATTAATGTTTTACCATGAAACATCTATATGGTTTATGCTTCTTCATGAACGCAGTATACAATACTGAGACTATGCTAAAATGCCTTATTAATGTAGCCTACAGGGATTATCAGTATGGAATTAATAATCAAAAGAGCATATTCCCACAGGATATTCATCGGGGAAACGACTCTCAATATCATATCCAATCCTCATTTAGTTATACATGTGCGTTTCCTTCTTAGTCAGTGTCAAAAACGGTAATACATGTACGAAATACTTGTGGTATTGTTTGGAACATGTCTAAATGTGGTATCATTTTCACAGTTAATGTAATGAGATTAAGAAAAACATTACATTTACATTAATTCAATTGTCCAATCAGAATATTAACCATGATTATAAAGCTGGAGCATGTCTGCATGATATGCATTCAGATGGCCGATATGGCCGTTATTATGTCATAAATAGAATATGAATGGCACAGTGGTGATCGAGTATAAGGGTGTAGTTTCTGGATGTTAAGTATCAAAGGTAATATTCAATTCCTATTTACCATATTCATCATATAGGCCTAGACCTAAGAAACAAAGAAAAGGGAACACATAAATATGTAAACTAGATCTCAGACAGTATACCAAGCTACAGTGAAGAACATGTGTCATAACAGTTTATCAAATCTAAGCAGTGTCACACTTATAACCCGTTTGTGACAGCAGGTACTATGCTCGTTATTGCCTGCTTGCTATTTGGCATTTACGTTCACACTATGAATATACACATGTGTTACTATGAGGTGGCAACATCGATGATATAGATGTGGGGTGTGTAGGAGAAGTAAAGGAAGCACCAAGCACAAGCGGCGTTTTTTCACAAATATAACACTTGATAATATGTGAATGAACCATTTTGGTATTTACTGAAAACCGTATGACTATCCAAAGTCGTCATTGTAGCACCACTGACGATAGTGGGGCATCAAACCCCGGGCATCAAACTGACCACCCCTAAAATGCTGCAAAGGGTGGCCAGTGTGACGACGTTGGGTCGGCACACTGACAACCTATGTTTGCAGATTTAGTTAGGATCGTCAATTTGGCACCGACCACTTTTACATGCCCATAGATTTTCAGTGTACGCCAATTACATTTTACTAAATCTTTTACCAGAGGACGGAGTAAGGAGTAAGTCATGTCTATAATTACTACAAGTTGAAGCCTAAACGTATTACAAGAGGACAATCCATTGTATTATGCAGTTATGGTGTATTTCAAATGGAAATGGTCAATAAGGGGGGTCTGGATGGGGGTCCCCATTTCCCCCTGTTGATTTAAAGAAATGGCTTTGTCCCCCCTGTCGATTTTAAATATACCCCTTCCCCATGTCTCTATCTCTTATATTTCCCATGTCACTAAGCCCAAAAATGTCCATGTTGCCATGTCGGATTTAGTGCATGGTCCACCCCCATAATAAAGGATCACTGATGTGGAGAACACAGTGTATACGAGTGGAAATAATAAATGCTGACCGACCGACAAATTCAACATGGATAATTAACTATGAATGAAAAATCATGAATAATAATGAAAATGAAGATGTAAAAGAATGGGATGGGATGGAGAAAGTAATAGCATGGCATGGTTCATACATAAATAAGGGTAAAATAGTCACACGGGTCATTCAAGTTGTTCAGGTGGAACCAATACGACGTTTGTGGACATTTGTTTTACGTGCTCGGTTGTAAAACGACAACTATATGAAGATCTAGGATTAAATAATCGGTTTTATCGGTAAGTGTATGAAAGTAGAAATGAAAATAATATTGACAGACATTCCAAATGCTACAATGTAAACAAGAACTTTAAAAGAGCTGTATAATAAACCTATGTGAATAAAACAGATTTTGCAATAGATTTTGATTCAAGAAGATGTAGGATTTCTCTAGTCATTTTTAACGCTCACAACAACATGCCTCAACACATACACGGACAACACGGGACTTGATAAATTAAATACACAATATCTTGTAAAGCGTATATTAATAATATTAAAACAAATAAATGTTTCTCACCGGTATAGTCGAGGGGTCGCGGCACCAGCATCCCCGCCCGTGCGAACCAGTCTACGTGGACGCCGGCGAGTTGGGCCGCCTTGAGGGCGTGGTCGGGCGGGAGGTGGAAGGCTGAGCCGTTCAGCATAGGTACAGGGTACCCCATCTGACCCAGAGCATGTCCATTGTAGGCGTATATAGGATGGGGAGCACCCTGGAACATTCCCGCGTGCATCATAGAGTGTGGGGGACCGCCGTTGGATCCAGGACCGCCTCGCACCAAGAGTCCCGGCGGGGAGCCTCTGGACCCTGGGCCGCCCGGGAGGAGGCCATGGCCGGGAGGACTGCCCGGGAGAGAGTCTGAGGATCCAACGCCGCCCCCGCCACCGCCGCTACCCAGGCCGCGTCCGGCGGTGGATCCGGGGCTGTCCATATCGATGCTGCGTCCGGGGGAGAGGGAGTGAGAGTCGTCGCCGATGGAGGCCGGGCTGAGGGAGCCTGGAGGCGGGGAGCGGCGCGGGGAGGAGCCGGGGCCGCCCGGGGATCCAGGCGGGGACACCCTCAGCGGGCCTGGCATGGCTCGGTGGTGATGCTGCATGGCGGGGTGGTGGCCCGGGTGGTGGGCAGGGTGGTGGTGATGGTGGTGGTGTAGGGGGTGGTGCGCCTGGAGGGGGTGGGGCGGGGAGGAGGGTGGGCTAGACGTAGGGGCAGGAGGAGGACGCTTAGTGACCGGCCTGTCCCGCCCTAACAGGGCGTCTATACTGAAGGATTTGGATCCCTCCATGGTATTTTTCTCAATTAAATACCAACGTGGCCACAGCAAAGTAACTAAATCCCTCTATGAAGATGCTAGCTCTCAACACTCAAAGTGCAGACCTGTGTGATTTTAAGAATAGTGCACTGTCTTCGTCCTGTTAAATTCCCTTGGAGGTCTGAGGGAAATTTCAGCACTTTCTCCTGTTGCTTCGTTTTGGGTATATTCTTCTACTTATATAATTTCCAATAGCAGGGTCTATTCATATAGGACGATTGTCTATCTTCTCCCTAATATGACTTGTCAATATAAAAAGTCTCCGTCATCCAGTACTTTATCTGCAGGTTGTACACCCATCAATATTAATACTGTCAGTGTTCATGTGAGGGAGGGACACTGGTTCCTATCGACAACATTGTCACAAGAAACATACACTCCCCTGTTCACTGCTCACTTAGAGCATCGATCAGCCGTCGTAAAACAGATACACTGACTGATGTGATGATGCACCAAGTGGTGTAATAGTCCAGTGTGTAGATATGGAGCTGTCTGTAGAGTTATAGTCTCTTGGCGCTCAGAGTTTTCGAGTTGGATCTCTATAGTTGTTTTGTTCTAATGAAGTTAACACGGTTTCCTCCTTGTATCTTAACAGGTGTTGGGGCTGACTGCATGGCAGGTCTGGTAGAATAAGTATTGACGCCCTTAGTCAGTCTGTAATGGGTAGAATTCAACAATGTCCTTCCAGTGAAGATGGCACCAGCCTCTGCTATGTCCTCCAGTGGCTCCAGATCCACCACTCCAGGGACAAATACAGAGTATGAGTTCTGTAGGCTATCCCTGATGGATCTACTTTGAGAACAGGTTAGTACCAAGAGTATACTGTAAAGCCTCCTCCAGTAGCTGGCCCTATGTGTGAGTGTTGCTGCTGCTGTGGTGGCCGTAGACTGGTCTCCTGGCTCGTCCCACGCTGCGTGTGTCGGGGGTCGCGGCGCGGCGCGATGTGACAAGCTCAGCGCCGCC
The DNA here is from genome assembly GCA_947462335.1 of Harmothoe impar. Taxonomy (NCBI): domain Eukaryota; kingdom Metazoa; phylum Annelida; class Polychaeta; order Phyllodocida; family Polynoidae; genus Harmothoe; species Harmothoe impar. The sequence continues at coordinate 10,788,682 of OX381721.1, read as the reverse complement.
CGCCGCCATATTATAATAGCCGCGTCACGCCGCGCCACAACGCGCCGCGCCACCAGCGTTTGAAGTCTCCGCGGCCCCTTTCTAACGACGCAGCTGATTGGGTGATAGCGAGTCACGTGGGGAGGGCACTGATAGGGGATCAAGCAACAAAGAGCGGTAGAGTGTGTCTACGGCTACCTATGTATTAGCTCTATAGTATACGGCTGGATACATGGGATTAGACCGCAGTTCCTGGGTGAAGCTCCATGTTGTCTCAGAGCTTATCTAAGCTCGCTGTATACAGCATTTCTCTTAATCTATTCTACTCGTTATAGTCCTGGTATATGGCTATGACTCCCTATTTAAGGCAGCAGCTTATACTAGATGTACTATAGTTTACTATAGGCGGGAGGTGATACTAGATGTTCTATAGCCGGGAGGTAACACTACCCGGTATAGATGTACTTTAGGCACTTAGGTGGTACTAGATGTAATACGGGCAGCAGGTGATACTAGATGTACTATAGGCAGTAGGTGATACTAGATGTACTATAGGTGGGAGGTGGTACTAGATGTACTTTAGATGGCGTATGCATTACTGTAGATGGCAGGTGATACTAGATCTACGATAGGCACTAGGTGATACATGTGTACTAGATCTATAGGTATGAGGTGATACTAGATGGGAGGCCCGGTGTGGGCACTGACTATTTAAAGGTGACTACTCACTGCCGCCCTACAGCCCCCCCCTGTCCCACACTGGTAGTGTTCTGACCGCCCCTCCCTTTCAGATTGGGGAAAACACAGTGACCGCACCCTTATATGAGGAAAGTGAGGTTGGACAGAGCAACTCACCAATTAACACTGCAAACTTACCGATTGGCCTTTTCAAACAAAGATAGATAGTTCTGTGGTCAATTAATACTGTACTAACTCAAGGAATTATAATCCAGAAAGCCTTACGTCCTAATTCCCAATGGCAGATTGTGCTGCAGTGTGTATCTAAATCATACCTCAATGCCCCCCCCCCCTACCCAGGATGGAAAGTGATCATAGACGTATCGTGGGTGGCAGGTGATACTAGATGTACTAGAGGCAGTAGGTGATCCCAGAGTGACCGGTATGGACGGCCACTAGTTATGATTGTAAATTACAGTGCTCGGTCACGAGGGTAGAGATATGGCCATTATTTATGGTGTCAGCCATAGAGCAGTGGTCACGACGGCTGCATGTCAATTTAGCAGACATTTGAGATTGTTTATATAATAGCAGGTCCATGCAGTTTATTGTGCCATTTGTAAATGTTGTGTATGATTATTGCACGAACGACTGATATAAAGCAAACAAAAGGAAAGGTACAAAAACTATGGACCTCGAGGTCAAACATGTGGTTATCAGTAACCAAGATAAAAAGTAATCTCTGAGCAATTTATTTAAAAGAAATAACCCTTTTCCACAACTTCCACTAAGTTGTTCTTGTCCAAATCGAGAAGTGCCACGTGTACCCATCAACTCTTTAAGGTACATGACATACTTTATAAATCCTCCCAGATTGTTGGAACGGCCTCAAAAATACATAGACAAATGCCAACGCCCATTGATACCGCCTCTGACATATTTCACGAGTGGGGGCTGGGGCCATATTCTACGAGGCCGCAGGCTGAGTGGGATATGCTCCAGCCCCACGAGTGAAATACGGCAGAGAGGTATCAATGCAGTGGCTGGCATTTGCATTTAATTTTTAATTTTAAGCCATTTAATGGAGAAAGGACAGATTTTTCTTAGCCCATTCAAGACGGCCACATTGTATTCAATGAGGGCATTGAATATGGCCCTTCCTATAGTTAAGCATAGTAAATCTTGAATTAAAAAAAAAATAACATAGCGTATTAGCCACATTGTGCAGCAGAACAATAGCACATCAATTGGAGCCAAATACAACCCTTTAAATAAAATAACAGCGATATCAAACGTCACACCCTGGTGACGCTACGTCAAAACACAGCTGCGCTGATGGTCACTAAATTGGCCACAAGGCGTCTCCATCCTAGGTGGGCGTGGTCTGATTGCCTACGTCACAGGTGGCGGCAGATGATGGATGGTTTGGCTGTAGTGAGGGATGGTGGCGCGGGGTGGCGCTGCCAGGTCGGCGTAATGGCAGCAGGGTTAAATGGCCGCCTGCCGTAACGAGGCTATCTCTCCCGACATGCCATGCGTCAATGACGTCATGAGGTATAGCCTCTAGAACAGGGCATTCCTTCATATCACAAAGTAGGCCTGTTAGGCGGCATGTAAATGGCGGGAAATTCTGTGCCAAAAAAAAGGTAAGCGGAACAAGAAGACCATGTTCTGCTAGAATGTTCACATAACTGTGACAAAAGAAAAACTCAATTGAGATAATGTAAGGGGTAATTGATTGAACCACTGATTATCTCCACTTGTCTGTCCTGCCTGCGGTTGTTATCCCAAACGGTCAAACCTTTATTATATTATCAATATTTTAGTGTACATAACATAACATTGTTTTAATATTGCATATAACATGTTTTTATCACTGCTTAATATCGTGTATTTAATCACTGTGCTGATTTATAATGTAATGATACTTGTAAAGGTACCCTTCTGAATCCTGAGTAATTAACACACAGGACACCATATTGTATGCGTTGCGAGAAGGTTTTTGCCATGCTATGTTATGTTGTGTAAATAACATCATAAGATCAAACTCTGAAGGATACTCATCTGAAACTAACATTATTTTGGTATAGAAATGACCACATCACTTACCTGATATTGCAACTTGTCTACAATCACACTGTATATATTGTGTCAGACAATAAAAACCTATTCAAACCAAAATATAGGGATTGTAATAAGACTGGTGTAGGTCGGGTGTGCGGTATAATGATGAGTCAAGAGACGACAAGTTATATTTTGGAAAGTTTATCCTGTGAACTTGTTAGATGTTAACATACGGTACATGGTAGTTTTGGATAAACATAAATTAAAGTTATAAAGGTCTAACCTTGACCTGTTGATAAAATGTATGTGTATGTGATACAAGTCGGTACCCGGTATATACACAACATAAAATAGAAGACATGTTAAGTATACGTGTTATAAATTCACTGTCCAGTATAAAAGTGAATATAAAGTTTTTATAGAATAAAAACTTGAAAGATGTTGAACAGTATGTGAAACGTAAACCCTTAGGTGTGGGGGGGTGGGTAAAGTTTATGATGCCGAAGCCTGAGGCTTGAAAGTTCTACCCGGTGTGGCGCTGGTTTCCAGCGGGTACCAGCGGCAGGGAGACGCTGGCTGCGTTCGTGAGTTCACTTTGGTAGCGTTCGTGTATTCTTTTGCCGCCACTGTTTTCCCATCATTAAACAGCAAGTTTGTCCAATTACTGATAATGATGAGTCAAGAGACGACAAGTTATATTTTGGAAAGTTTATCCTGTGAACTTGTTACATGTTAACATACGGTACATGGTAGTTTTGGATAAACATAAATTAAAGTTATAAAGGTCTAACCTTGACCTGTTGATAAAATGTATGTGTATGTGATACAAGTCGGTACCCGGTATGTACACAACATAAAATAGAAGACATGTTAAGTATACGTGTTATAAATTCACTGTCCAGTAGCAAATAGTGTCGACAACTTGTGGGCGACACGTTGAGAGGGAAGAGATGGCACGTATGGTTTCATTCCTGCTTCACTCGTCCAGGTACCGTGTTTAGCCACATCCTGTCTTTCAGACCCTGCAGCCACTGCTGCCTGTGACCCACCTCGACGTAATGAGTGGTTCGAAAAGGAGTGGGCATAGGGTATGTTAAGTTTGATTAGGGCTAGTCTCACCACACTGGTTAGATGGGCCGGTGTGAGAGAAGTACCATTGGTGAGAGTGAAGGCAGGTGAATAAGGCGAGCCTGGGACTAGTCTAATATAAGTCTCCCATGCCGACGTAGGGCAGGCAGGTGAACCTGGAATCCTGGGTAGGGACAACACAGCCGGAGTAGACCCCAGGGTGATTGTTTTGGATGACCTCACTACCACAGTTAGTCCTATAGGTGTTACTGTGATGTCCCCCCTGGTGAGAGTATGTGGACCAGACCACAGTGTAGTCACCGGGGTGAGGAGATTTGAGGAACGTAAAAATGAAAAGAACCCTACGCACAAAGCTGCTTTGATTGGTATAGCTGCCGGGATTCCATTGAGATATTGGCAAACCTTCACTAGGTCCTGGGGAGTTAAAGGAGGGGCTGGTACAGTTACATGTGGTTTAAGGTTGATAGCACCCTTTGCCACTGACATAGCCTCAGAGGCTGTCAGTCCAGAGACGTCCCCTCCTCTACACTCAATCCAGCTCTTAGCGCCTGAGGTGTAGTTGCGGCGAGATGCAGGTGAGGTCAAAGAATTGGCCAAGAATTGCTGAAACATGGCCGAGTCCTGTATAGAGGGAGATAGAACGTCCACAGAGTAGTACACCGCAAATGTCAGGTAGAATCTGGCTTGTCTCAGCCGGTTGACAGCGGTGTCATCTGTTACTGACGCTTTGTAGGATAGTTTTGCCTGGTGTCCTAGTGACAATCTGCAATATAGACACAGAATTAAATAGGGTCGAACACAGGGAGTGGATCCAGTGGTTGGACCTGTTGGAGGCCCCTTTCTTTAACTAGTCGAGCGGCTTGCACGCGCTTGCTACTGATGTGCTGGCGGCTTAGGGCGTCGGCCAGGGGGAGGTCTTTTCCATACTTGTGGCGTATGGTGATGGTGTGGTCCCTATTAGCAGCATCTAGCCACAGCTGGCGTGAGCATGCAGCTAGTATGGGATCATGAGTCCGGCCAGTAGATAGGGCCTGGCTAGAGGTCATATTGTCCGTATGGACCACTATGTTGAGACCCTTACACAGGGGGGGGTCAGAGTCCTGTAAGCGATGACGAGGTTGACTGCCTCCCTGTGTACTATTAAGGGGAACTTAGTCTTTTGCTCTTGGGTGTACTTGAGCGAGTAGTAGTGTGAGCTGGAGTTACCTCCGCCCCATACTAGCGTAGAGTCACACTCTATCTCAAACTCCTGTGCAGGGGGAGTGAGAAAGTGGAGTCCATTTGTAGACCTAGCATAGTTAGCAAACCATTTTACATCAAGGAGGAATGCATCTGTTATGTAGGCTGGACCATTGTCAGGGGCCTTTCTCAGTGTCTCTAGTATACGGCACACAAACCTGCGTGCAGGGGGGATACATTTAGACACGTGTAAGATTTTACCCACCAGTGACTGTATCTTTGGTTTATGGGCATACCTTGTTTTAGTCCACAGATAGCATTCCTGTTCAATGTCCTGCAGCTTCAGAGAGGGGACCTTGAGGGTCATGTCGGTGGTGTCGAAGTCAAAGCCCAGCCACTCCATGGTTTGAGTAGGAGGCTGGCATTTTTGTGGCGACAACTGTAGGCCTAGGTCCTCCGCCAGGGTTAGGAAAGCCTGATAAGCCTGTTCAGCCCCCTGCTTGGTAGGGGCTGCCCCACAAAAGTCATCCAAATAGGAGAGGGTCCAGTATCCACTCTGGCCCATGAGGTAGACCACAGCGTTTGTTGTTCGCTGACAGGCAGATGATGAAAGTCTGGCGCCGAATGAAGGGCATAGGTCCAAGTAGTAGGCTTCCTGGAATCTGAGGCCCAGCAGGGGAAGGTCATAGGGGTCATTCCTGAGCTGGCGATAAGCCCTTGCGAGATCGGCCTTCCATAGGTAGCAGGAGGGGCCTATGTACTTTATTTTAGTGGCCAAGTCCTCCACAGAGGGGAGGGTGTAGCTGCAGGATTTTCCGTCTAGACAGTTTTTGGTGATACCCCCGTTCAAGCCCTTTCCGTCTGGGTAGGAGAGGTCCAGGACCACCCTCCTATCCATAGAGTCCTTCTTTTTAGTGGTGAGTAAGGGGGCTACACAGGTCCAAGGGTGGAAGGGGGGCGAGGCAAATGGGCCTAGTAGGCCTCCCATTGTAAGTTCTTTGTCTATAAATGCCTGGATCTGCCTCGGGTAGCGAACCGCTGAGGTGTGGTTCTCCAGTATAGGGGGTGGTGGGTTAGAGCCTGTGAACCCTACCGGCCAGCCAAACCTGAGATACTGGAGTAAGTCCTGGTCATGATAATCGGTCAGCAGCTCCTCCCACCTATGGAGGTTTAGTCCAGAGGGAACCGTGACACGGGCTTTCATGTAATTTGGTAGTTGGGAGTCTTTAACTACCGTATAAAGTAAAGCATACTGATCCAGGCCCACCCACATATTGGGGTCAATGTCCGGCCATAGGGCGACCTTGACCGGGGCATACTCATGGGGAGTAGGGCCTAGGGCTGGGGGTATGCTTAGTAGTGGGTCGTGGTACTCGTCAGAGTCATGGTCTCCAGGCCGTGGTGAGGTAGTGCTGGCAGTATGATCACTAGTGGCCAGGTGAGGAAGACCTGGGTGAGGAGTACTAAGGCCGTGTAAATTGGAGCCATGACGACCGTCGTCTGAAACGACCTTTATGCTGCCATCACTCTGTTGCTTAACAATGTATTTAGACTTATAGCCGAGAGCAGTCGGGTTCACAGGGGGAGCCATGAGATGGCCATCACACCCTGGAGGAACCCCGGTAGGGCCAGAGGTATAGAGGGAGGCAGGGTGTTTCACATCGGTAGGATGGGTATAGCCTACATCCCCCTTTTTAGAGCAAGGAACAGAGGGGAGCATGGAGCCGGTGTCACCCGGCTTAAGCCCGAAAGGGGGGCTGGAAGCGGGGATTAGTTTTTATATTGCAGGCCGGCATAGAGTGGTAGTATACAACCTGCAAGTTGGTGCGGCACCATGAGCAATGGTGGCCTTGTTGTATGTTAGCCTCAATGTGCCCATCCTGCTTAGTGCAGCCTGCCGCAGTGTTGAGCTGGTCACAGGGGACATCGGTCCTGCCGAGAGCTGTAGGAGCCTTGCGGCGTTGGCGGGGGCGTGCAGCTGATTGAGGTGGGTAGCCCTGTTGTTGAGGGTAGAAGGGCTCAGGATGAGCCTGAGGAGGTAGTGGCTGTGGCTCAGGCGCTGAGGGGGCTGACGGGGAGGCTTAGTAGAAGCAGAGGTGTTACTGCCCACAGCCTGAACAGAGGCCAGTGTGGGGAACAGTCTGCCAGACCTAACCCGAGAGGTGGTGTTCCTGAGTGAAGCTATTTCGGGGTCAGTCCACCCTGGTCTAGACGTGTCGGCCCACCTAATGTTACCCTCAGCCACACCTGTGAGGATCTCCTCCGACCACTCACACACCTGGTCCCAACTGTAGTCCTTAGCATCCTGGAGCACATCATAGAAGTGGGCTGCCAGGGCGGTGCGATCTAGGAGCGGGGTGCGGTCATCAGTAGCGAGCCTGTGCAAGCCGTGGAGATATTCAGGGGCCTCCAGCTGATTGAGGCCGGTTTTAACATGTGTGGGGCCTCGGAATATGTAATCATGGGGATGAGATGGCCTACCTTTCATATGAGTGATATGCTGCGCGGTGTCGAGCAAGGCCTGTACCTGCAGACCGACCAGGGGGCTGGTAGCCTGCTGCATAGACACCGGGAGGAACGGGGCCGGGTTGATGTGTTGCTGCTGCGCAGTGACAGCTGGTTGCTGTGACAGCAGACCGACTGACGGGCGGGCAGCGTGGTCTGGCGGGGTGTCAACATCGGGCACGAGGAGTGGATCCAGCTCGCCGCCAGCGGAGGTGAGGGGAGCTGGGTAGGGAGCCGCCGCGCCCCGGGCAGCGGAGGCAGTAGAACGTGTAGAAGCCTTCCTACCACTTGCGGGTCGCCTGTCAACCGTCTCAGTGGGAGCGGTGGAGGCTGTAGCCGGGGTAGGGAAGGCCTCCTTCAGGCGTGACAGTATCTCAGTGGAGGTGTCGGACACGTCAGTGACAGTAGATTCCAGCGTGCCGAGGCGTGACTCCAGTTGCATCACTTTATCCGTCAGTTCTTTCGTTCCTAACCTCTTTTGAAGCACCGTCGGGGCGGGCTGAGGTTCAGGGGCCTTCCTCTTGGCTTTAGGCGGCATGGTGGTACCTAACTAACTAATAACTACAACTAAACTAACTAAAGTTTATGATGCCGAAGCCTGAGGCTTGAAAGTTCTACCCGGTGTGGCGCTGGTTTCCAGCGGGTACCAGCGGCAGGGAGACGCTGGCTGCGTTCGTGAGTTCACTTTGGTAGCGTTCGTGTATTCTTTTGCCGCCACTGTTTTCCCATCATTAAACAGCAAGTTTGTCCAATTACTGATAATTGTAATGCTGGGACTAATGTGTACAGAGGAGATATATGTACATATATGGGGGTCGGGTGAGCATTGGTAAGTAGTGCATAAAGATGGGGGTACAGGGTAACACTAGAACGTGTGAGTAGTGCATAGAGATGGGGGTACAGGGTAAAACTCAAACGTGTGAGTAGTGTAAAGAGATGGGGGTACAGGGTAACACTAGAGCTGGTGAGTAGTGTATAGAGATGGGGGTACAGCGTAATACTAGAGCTGGTGAGTAGTGTATAGAGATGGGGGTACAGGGTAATACTAGAACGTGTGAGTAGTGCATAGAGATAGGGGTACAGGGTTACACTAGAACCGGTGAGTAGTGTATAGAGATGGGGGTACAGCGTAATACTAGAGCTGGTGAGTAGTGTATAGAGATGGGGGTACAGGGTAATACTAGAACATGTGAGTAGTGCATAGAGATAGGGGTACAGGGTTACACTAGAACTGGTGAGTAGTGTTTAGAGATGGGGGTACAGGGTAACACTAGAACTGGTGAGTAGTGTATAGAGATGGGGGTACAGGGTAATACTAGAGCTGGTGAGTAGTGTATAGAGATGGGGGTACAGGGTAAACACTAGAACTGGTGAGTAGTGTATAGAGATGGGGGTACAGGATAACACTAGAACTGGCGAGTAGTGTATAGAGATGGGGGTACAGGGTAACACTCAAACGGTGAGTAGTGTATTGAAGGGAAATACCAGTACTATAGTGAGTAGCTTTTTAGAAATGGAGGCAACTGGGAGGTTTGTGTAGGGGTAGTAGTGTTAGTTAATTGCTGCGGTGAATAGTTAGAACTATACTGCTTTGGAAAAATTGAAAATAGTCAAGGCATTAAGCTTAATTAGTTATTGCCTAAAGAATGGTTTGTTTCTGGTTTACCCTACCTATTTTGGAAAATACACCTACCTAGCTTCCTCGTGTGGCAATAGCTACTGCGCCATCATTGCACTTGAAGGACCCATTCAGGGACCCATTCAGGGACCCATTCCGAGCATGCTCTATTCTGAGCTGCTCAACTGACCCTCTGATCTATACCCAGCCGCCACCCCTGTACGTCACCAATGTGGACGTAACGTCATTTACGTCTTTCATGGCGCGGCGTTTAGTATGACGCAGAGGGGCAGTGAGATAATCTATAGCCCCTGCCGTGTGTCCACCTCTAACTGGTTATGGCCAGCATAATTCTGCGGCCATGGAGGCCTGCTGGCCGACCTCGCACTCTCCACACGTTCTGACACCATCATCACCACAGAAATGGTGGGACTTGGGCCCCCTTTCAACTCCCTTTCGACTCCTTGTCTTTAAGAGGCAATGAATTTTCCTTTAGTCAAGTTTGCTTTGTCGAATTGCGAGGAGTACTATTTCAGTTCTCACGTTTGAGCAAAATGTTGGGTTAATTTTGGAGAGAAAGTAACGCCAAAGTTAGTTCTCCATCACCCAAACTGTGTGGAAAGAGGTACATATTTCTTAGACGAAAGACGCGGATGACGCCCATTCGGCCTTAGGAGTGCGCGGCCATGCTTGTTGGTATAGAATGGAAGCTGTAGAGTACGCTTTTAGTAGGACTTCTGTGACTTGTGAGTTGATTTAAATGTTGGTAGTTTTGTCTTTATTACATCATTAGTACGTGGCATATATGTATAAAGGGTATTTATAGGGCATAAGGGGCATAAAGGCTATTTATATTTTGGTTTGGAGGGCTGAGGGTAGTAAAATCATGCTTTAATGGCGTCCTGTTGTGGTAGCCAGTGCTTTTATAGTATGTCAGAACCCCAATTTAATTTGCATCATTACAATATGACTTATACATAGTCTGCCTATTTACAAATAATTCAAAATTCGAGAAATTCTAGTTCAATTTAAATGAACTAGAATTTCAGAATTCAGTCTAATTTCCTCAGCAAAGGAACAAGACCAAGTCCACATTTTTAATCAAAATCAGTTTGCATCATTATCCAACAATTCCGGATATAGTTTAGAATGATTTCCCAATTATTTCTACTTTGATTGTCAAGTGTTTCATTATTCAGTTGTCCCCCCTCCTTACCCCACGTGCTCCTGTCTAATTGCCAATTCAAACTTTAGAACCGAGAACAAAACAAAGCAAGCGGACGCAATTAAAGCAGACTCTCCCTCTTTCCATGGAAGAAATCAGAAAACTTTGTCCCTTTTTCTCTGACTTGATTTTATTCTATTGGCTCTCTGGCCTTATTGCCGACACTGAACGTCACAAATGCTGGCCCGGGAGTTCTTTGCTCGATCGTCTCCCAATTAGGTTGAGACGCTGGGCTCACAAATCCCTTCCTACCCGTGTCAACGCATCGTGCCTAGCCGGGCCCTAATTCTGTTTTAGCAGCTTCCGGTGGGGAGGCCGGGCAAAACTTCTCCGCCGTCCAAATGAATCGGCCGCTGTCGGCTCGGGCACGTGGCTCAAATTGACAACCCGTGTACCTCTCAGTCGGCCCAGAGCGAGGCTGCGTTTGCCGAGTCTGCGCACTGGGTTACTTCCGACCGCGTCTCTAGGAGCGGATTGTGATGTGCTTGGAGGGGGGGGGGGGGGCGAATGCGTATTGCTGCCAGTTCCTCAGCTCCTTTTAGACGTGCTAAGGTCGTTGATTACTGAAGATGCAAATAGTTCATTGTATAAATGTACATTGGGATTGTGTATATAACCACTGGTGGTGCATTGGATCTACATGTATACAATGCTTGGTATACAAGCTGTTGGTAATACAATTTGTATGACCCTGATTGTATATTGAATCGATGTACCGGGATAATCTTAGTATTTCTTCTTGTAAAACAATAGTCTTTTATACACTTCTTCGAGTAACAGTTTTTTTGCGATACTGAGCTTGAAAGGAATACCCCGATTAAAACCTAAACGTTGAGACAGTGACTTAAATTAGTCTATATTGCTGCCTCACCCTGCTACCCCTACCCCCACCCACCCATCCTTCCACCACGCCCCGCGTCCAGATATTATCTGAATGTGACGCGCGCGCAAATTTGCCGAATGAACAGAAGCTCGGAAAGAGCAACCGATGCGTGACAATGGTGTGAGCGGCGTGAGCGGGAGAGTGGTGGCTGACGGGCGGCGGACGAGCTGTTCTGTTTGCCACCAGGGGGCGGCCTGATTAGCTCGTGAGGGCCGCATAGTGCTTAAATAAAGCATTCTTCCCTGTATCGTTACAGTGTATGGATGCAGCCATGGTAAGTGTACGCATTAAAACTGCATTCGAATAACATGCTGATTAACCATGTGTCAACCACGGTCGGCGTGATGCTTGGATGCAGCCCTCGGGAGTAACTCTCCAGGGCTGCGTTCATGCATCATGGCAAATAAATGGCACAACGCATCGCAGCATGAAAGGGTTAGAGGAGGGCAGCCAGTGAGGGAGCTGGAAGTCAGACGGGGAGTCAGTGAGTCACGGGGAGGGAGAAGTGGGAGGCAGAGGGGCAGGGAGGCAGGGGAATGCGAGGGAGGAAAATGGAGGGAGCGTGAAGACGCTGGCATGTAGGGGCGAAGAAGGCACTGCAGGGAGGGAGAGGAAAGTGAGATAGGCAGAGACTTGAAACAACAGAACATGGGTTGGGAGGAGAGGCAGGGATCCGTCCAGGGATAGAAGGCAAAGAGGGATGAGGCGATCAGAGGGAAGGAATGGGGGACATGCACGGAGAGAAGAAGTGATGTCCTGGGTTGTGTGCCCGGAAGGAGCTGCAGAGGCAGACAGTCAGGAGCTACCAGAATGCTTTAAAGTCACATAGTTACATACAATTAATACTATTGACAAGAAAAACAAACTTGAAATGTTGCAGGATAGGAGCTTAATTGTAAGGTGCCGACAACTGCACACAAGAAAATGTGAGCGTCATTGTCGCCAAAACCACCTATGCTTCTGAAACTCGGGCACTGTGATGTTCTCTGTGTGTCTTTACTGTAAATGGGAGGAAAATTAGAAAAGTATCATGGTGGGTTGTGGAAGGATGACGGAGGTGTGCGTGGGGGGTGGATGTGGATAAAGGGCCGGCCATGCTAAGTGGGGGTCGCGCCGATAGACACTGATCTGTCATGGCCACCGCTGGGTGGTGGATGGGGGGGGGGGGGGGGGTAGTGCAGGCCGCCGCTGTCCCTTCAACTTGATAAACGCCCGGCCGCCGCTAACACTAATTGATTATGGCCAATTAGCGCAAAACCACGTCCACGACCCCCTGCCTGCCCCCTCCCCCACCCCTCCCTACCCCCATACCACCCGTCCGAACGCCACCACTGAGCGATGAGTGAGGGACGGCGGGAAATCGATGCTGCTGAACGACTTACGATGGGCGGCAGCCGAGCATGGTCGCCATTACGCTGCGGGGCGCTGTTGGTTTTTACACGCCGTGCAGCCGTTTTAATTTGGTTATGGGGAGAGGGAGGTGTGTGTGTGTAGTGGGGTGTGTAGCCAATACGATCTATGTGTGATACACTAAGGGTGCACCATCAGCGGATTAAAAAGCAGACAGGTTGGAGGAGATGGATGTGGGACCGGGATGGGGTTGACATCGGAGGTTAATGTAGATGGTGCTATCAATAAGGGAACAGGCATCATCGGGGCTTTATTAAGGATTTAAGACTGTCTAAAGGAGGAGAGATGATGGCTGTAAATAAGGAATAGCAGGTCAGTTGGAAGGGTTGGTTCCTTTTCAGTGTACATGTTGTGTAGGTAATCGGGAAATGGAGGATCTGGAAATCAAGATCCTACGTTTGCAATGAAAAGTCGCAGCATCACATTTTTGATGCAGAAATGAAACCGAAATCAGTCTGCTCATAAATTGTGGGAATAAATTCTTATGGAATGTGTCAACTACAATTACATTTTTGTATTTCATAAAACAGAAGGGTATTTTAATGCATTGTGGTTTATAAACGATGTACAAAGTTGGTCGTTTTGATTAGGAATTACCGGTAGGAAGAAAGTAATAAGTGGAATAATACAAACAATGATGCATTTATACACATGTTACAGTTTGAATGTAGTGTCAATGAATCCCCTTACACTTGGACCAGTGACAAGGATACCGCAGAACATGGCCAAGTATGTCTTCTTGAAAGTGGCCTGTCTCGTATTAGCATTTTGTTTCACTTTCACCGTATCATTATCATCGCTTGTATTTGTTTTCAAATGTATAGTATTGTTGAACCCACAGGCGTACACTGAGCTGTGGTGGAGATGGTCGGCATGGGTTATATAAGTGTAAAGGTCTGACACTGTTGTGGTCCGGTCATCCAGGTGACCATGTGACCAAACACTACATACAGGTAGTTCCCACAGCAATCAATAGATGTCACTAGTATAGGCCTGGTGATTGCTGTGGGAACTACCTGTATGTAGTGTTTGGTCACGTGGTCACTTGGATGACCGGACCACAACAGTGTCAGACCTTTACACTTATATAACCCATGCCGACCATCTCCACCACAGCTCAGTATACGCCTGTGGTTGAACCGGATGTTGATTGACATTTTTTACTATTATTGTTGCTTCGCTCTACCACTTTTCTGTATATTGTGAGAGGCTCAATAAATCCAGACTCAAAACGTAAAAAATGTCCTTTCTTGATATATATATGATATGCCTACCCAACCATAGTCTATACACCTATGTACGAGTATAACATGTATATATCATTACACCCCCCCCCCCCCACACACACACAACCTCTACTTAAACCAGCAGGGGTAGCCACCTGGTGAGACCATGTTGAACTACTTCCGTTCGGGATCCCCTTCATTACACCTCCCGGGATGGCTCTATAGGTGTGTTCCTACACCTGTACCTAAGCCACCCACCTGCCCATACACTGATTACAGGTGTGACATCAAAGGTACCGCCACCCCTATCAGCACCTAACGATGCTACAAGTGCCGCTACAGGCTCCCACCACGGGATGGATCCAGAGATTGGTGGCTGATTAGAGCTGATAAGGATCTATTGATGTCTAAGTGTTGCACAATGGTAGATGAGGTGCTGATTGGGGATTGGGAGGAGGGGGAGGGTGATAAGGTAGCCAGGAGGATGTAGGGTATCAGGCTGATAGTTAACCCGTTAAGGATGACGTGATGCCTCAAGGCGTCATGTTCATTTGTTATCATGTTGCACCAATGCAGGGCCAACGATTAACTCGCTAGCCCTGCACTGGTGCATCATGCAAACCAGTAGGGAATGGATCAACCCTACACGGTCAGCATGATGCATGAATGCAGCCTCAACACGTTACTCGCTGGTGCTGCATTCCTTAATCATCCAGAAGAAATTATATCAAAGTACCATGCTGCCCATAAAGGGTTAATGCGGACAATATGGAGTGCTTTATTGACCATTATTGGCCATGGGTATAATCCAGGATCCTTTATTGGATAGGGATAGATGATCAAAGAGCTAGTCCTCATTATAAACAGATTAAGTCATATCCATCTCCACGCATTATGATGTTATATAACATACTACATACCTCTACTACGTGTGGATGGTATGTGGCTGGTTGTGTGATTTATCGGTAATTACGTGCTCGGTATAACCATGGTATTAAGGGAAGACAAACAGTGCAAAATTAAGACTGATTTCCTCTGCAGAGATGGTTGTGCTTTGGAGTATGCAGGGGAAGTCGGCCTAACGGTTTGACTTTGCATTATATCACACTTCGGATTAATTGATGACACCCTTGCTTTGCTATCCATACAAATGTCGATCTATACCACTTTCTCCATAGGAATTATTTCAATTTGTTGATAGAAATCATACTAAATGTGACATCAGCAACAGTGGGGGATGAATAAGCGCTGAATACCCTATTTTGTAGACCCTGGTTTTGAGGACTCTAGTTGTGGAGACCCTGGTTCTAGGAGTCCTAAGTGTGGAGACCCTGGCTCTAACTCTCAAATGGGAGTCCAGCCCGATCACTGAGGTAACTCTCCCCACAACTTCAAATTGACTCCCAATCATGAGGGAGTCTTGGAATAGGAGTCATTATAGAGTTATTTTAGAGTCCTGCTGATGTTTAGGAGTCATGTTAGAGTCGTAGGGAGAGTTACCTCAGTAATCAAGTCGGGGGTCACAGTGATTCTACTTCTTTTCTGTGTGTGAGGGCCCTATATTTGTGGAGACCCTGGATTCGAGGGCTCTCGTGTCTCTTCATATTTGTGAATATGTCTACGCCTCACTGTTTGTCATTGTCTTTGCCTCCACTCGGTCTGTCTCTGTCTCTGTCTCTGTCTCTGTCTTCCTCTCACCCATTGTCTATCTATTGCTGTCTGTCTGCCGCACCTGACCACACTCTCTGTCTCTCTCTGTTTCCCTCTGTCTCTCTCTGTCTCTCTATGTCTCTCTCTGTCTCTCTCTCTCTGTCTCTCTCTGTCTCTCTGTCTCTCTCTCTGTCTCTCTCTGTCTCTCTCTGTCTCTGTATCTGTCTCTCTCTTTCTCTCTTCATGAGAGAGGAATTTCAATATAGATGTAACCATCCGGACACTGATTCATGGTGACTATGGGCAGTGCATGTCCCATCTCCTCTCCCTTACATAACGCTGGCTGCCAACCCGTAGGCATCCACCCTACCCGTCCCTATCCTCTCCAGCCGGCCTCTCATCCAGCACCTCCCAGCGTCTCACTTCTCCGCCCTGCCCGACTTGGTAAACACGTTATTGCATATAGAGGCCTAGATGCCCGCCAACAGAGTGGTCTCCAATGGCGGTCTCGAAACACATTAACTCATTTGTCTCAGCGTAATTAGCCCTAATTAGGCGGCCTGCGGAAATTAAACATGGACGACAGGTTTATGGTTTCTTGTTAAATCACCGCAATTAAGACGCTTTTCCAATCAATATTTAATTAATACTCGGCAGGAAGGGGAGAATGATTCAAGCCTAACGAGGGAGAGGCCGGCGATCAGCGGAAGAAAAAACATAATTAGGATGCCAGCCAAGGACCTTAATTCACATATTAGCCGCGTGGAGGGCTCATTAGAATGGTCTGATTATATAGAGAGGGTGGGAGGAGGAGAGGTGTGTGTAGAACAGGGGAGCTGGATATACCAGTCTATAGCTAGCCACCCTCTACTGGCCGCCATCTTGTCCCCACGACAGGAAAAGGACATTACCTCGATCCATGGTCAGTGTATCATCAGTGTCAAATGACTTTCATACTGCGCACAAATTGTACAGTTTAAATATTTGAATATTATGTGAATTGTACAAATATCCATATGGTCCCTCACAGGAAACGATTTTGCAACAAAAACACACACATATGGTGAGCCCCCAAAATTCCTACAGTCCTTATGACAGTGCTTGTATGTTTCCGCGAGTTTTAGAAATTGAAGCCATTTTGATTCTGCTGGGTCCTGACAGATAAGCACTGGCAAGAAGAGTCTTACTGGGCACCTAACCTTCCTGGACTGAAAAAGGGGATATTTTCATTGGTCCAGAGCCGACGATGTGCACTTGCAGGTATGCATGCAGTCCTGCATCAGATACATTTAATTCCTTTCTCCGCCGCTACTACTGCCGCATTGGTACTGCAGTCAACCAGCTGCATCCCTAAATAAGCTGCTGACAGGGAGGTGGGTGGGTAGAGGTGGGGGGTGGGGCTGGAATGATGGATGAGGGGTATATTGTGGGTATAAACGCCTGGCATTAACTGCATGGGCTCTGGAAGTGACGGCCGTGACAGGGAACCGGGTGGGGCCTAGAGCTGGGGAGGGGTTGGGGTAGGGGGTGTACGGGTTGGGAAGGGGAAGAAGGTGCTACTGTGTGTTCTGAGTGTGAACTATAGGGGTGATTCGAATTGGGTGGTTTGGCTGGGAATGGGGCAGTCTACATCAGATGGGGATCTGTGGATCGGATGTAAATCTGAAGCCTGGCCTGCAGAGCTAGGATGAGCTAGCTGTCTCAGCACTGAAACTTGTTTGCGAATTGGTTAGAACCTCAGTTGATTTTGGATCCTGTAAATTGCTAATGTCCGAACCCAGTTCCTTAATCTTAATCTCCTAGGTTATTTATAATCAGACATATACATTAAGAAACATTGATCATGAGTTTGTCCTACATAGTAACGCATGAGTTACCGAAGCAAATACACTATCCTCATATGTATGGTTGTGATAGAGCTGGAAATAGCATTGAGTAGATTCCAAGCAAAATGGTATTGATTTTGACATGAGATAATACTCTCAAACAGTGTTGTGCGATTATATAAATGACAACAACTCTTACAAAAGTCCTGAGTGTCACGTGAACCTTATACTGATAACGAGAAATAATGACATCTAGTGATTCTGAAAATATCATGGCTAATGCTATGCTTCTGCTGAGAGATGTTAGGCCCCAAAAAAGGTGTGTTTCAGGTAACTTGACTCTACCTTGCAAAACAGGGCCGAAATTGTTATCTAATTTTGAAAAAAAAAATCAAATATTTTTTGGGTAATTTCGGGAGTCAATTTGATAGTTCACTAGTCAATGCTGTTGTCGGTGAGTCGGTGTTGAAGTTTTCGAGTACATTTTTGGCTACTTTTCAGGGGCAAAGTGAAAAAAAGAAATAAAAAAAAAAGCGAACTATCCTACCTAGATCTTTAGACTATGTTACCTGAAACACATTTTTTTTGGCTTTATCAATGTATGCAGTATAGAGAAGGTGCACAATAGTGACGGATAAATATGTAAGTATAATCAGGTAATAGGGTGAATAGATATAGGTTCACAAGAATCTATCCAAATTGACCGTTCTTCCACTAATTTGTTGGGCCCTATGCAATATTTTGCAAGGGAGAATTAGCTGACAAGGGAAATGTGGCCCTGGAGCCAATGAATGGAGAAACTGTGAGTCACATGGCCATGGAGAACGAGAGTTTCTCCACTGAGGCGTAGCCATTCTAGCACAGTGACACTGTTTCATCATATGAAATGACTGTGAGTGTAGTATAGGGGAACAAGGTACATGACTTGTAAAAGTCGTATAGGTAAACAGGGTATATTATGTAGCTTTGTAAGCAGTAGTGTCAGTATTACAGAGGGATAGGGTATGTGTAAGTAGCATATGGAAACGTGGTCCATGTGCTAGTAGTAAGGGGTTGACTTTTTTCACCCCCCCCCCCCCCCCCATCAGGCAGGTTGAAATTGAGCGTGGCTAACCCGTTTGACCAATAGTAACCCCACATCCACCCACCCCCTGTCATTAAAACATTACCACTCCCTGAAGAGGAATAGGGTATATATGTAGTATATAGAAAGGTGGCCCATGCCAGTAGCAAAGAAGAATGGGATATATGTGTAGGTAGTATACGGAAACAGGGTCAATGTGTCATGTATATGGGGATAGGGTACATCGTATAAGCAGTATAGATGGCGCCATAGGGTATAATTATGTGTAAGTAGTATAGGAGAATAGGGTAGGTGTTAAGTAATACAGTTGTAATAGGGTACATGTATAAGTAGTATACGGGAACAGGGTGTGTAAGTAGTATAGGGGAATAGGGTATGCGTGCAAGTAATGAATTGGAATAGGGGGCGTCTCTGTCAGTCCATTAGGTAAGTGGATCAGGTAAAATAGGCAAGTATTTTAAGGTACACATATGGTAGGGGTTATACAAAAAAAATATGGATACCATGTATTCAGATACACATAGCGTTGACTCATCTAACTTGATAAACATTGTACCTGGTATATGTACATGGAGGGGAATACCAATTGGCTTCCGTCTGCTGATGAGGGTTATGGTTGATGTCAATAGCTGGCTATGGTGAACATTTAAATGGCCTTATTGAATAGGAAGTATACTCCAGTTGTGGGCCAAGACTGTTGCAATGAGAGCAAAATGTCATTTACACAGATTATAAGTAGTATAGATAAACAAAGGTTTGTGTCAGGGACTGAAATGAAACTGTAATGTCGTGTATAATCGAATAAACCATGAAGGGATAGCACTCCAGAGGCCTGTTGAATCATTGCCTAGAATCAAGAATTAAAGATAGACCATACTGCAGGTGGTGTGTGTGTGTGCAATCTAGAGGCAGTGCATTCAGAGACGGGCGGCATTTTGCTACAGGAAGGTGAGTCTAGCCTCTTTGGATATTCCCTACGGAGATAACGTCATTCTACTAATTTCTACCTATATTCCCAGCACCTCCACTGTATATCATGGGAAGCATAACTATATCTAAAATGACCTTGCTATATTCAAGACCATTCCCGCATGGGGGGGAGGTCCATGTCAGAACTATGGCGTTCGGGGGCCTATCTCTATACAGCACGTATCAGCTACCAAACACCAGCAGTGGGGTGAATACTAGGCCCCCTCCCACCCCTCCCTCCCTTTCTCCCACCTTCACACGTATACCCCTCCCCAACCCAACCCTCCTGCTCCTACCTCCTCCCACCCCCACACGTATACCATACCCCTACTCCTGCCCCACCCGCCCGTGCTGCCCTGGGGAAATCAGGCACCAAAGTGGGGTGATCAGGCTCTACCAACACTGGGGGAGGCAGGAGTGGCAGATTAGGCCATCTTCACACCATCCATTAGGTGGGCAGGGGGTGCGCCTTATTTAGCTGGCACATTACCAAGTCTAATGGGCGGGCCGCTGTGTATTTGTCAGCTTACTGACAGTGCCTGTGGTCGGTAGGCTGCGCGAGGAAGCACTACCCCGCTCCCTCCTCCTCCACCTCCTCCTCCAGAACCCTGGCCTTTTGTTGCCACCCTGCCCCGCCCCTGCCTCCCATCTCACCGCCGTATAGGACCTGCAATAGGGGCACTGAGGCCTTCATGGCAGCCTTGTTACATTAAGACGATCTTAATAAAATAGTATAACGTGGAGGTCGGAGGGTATTGGGGGAGGAGAAGGGGTGGGTGTTTTATTTCTATCATAAAGAGTGAGGAGGGAATATCACTGGAAGGGTGTGGTGCGTAGGAATTGCTAACCAATTGAAAATGAATATATGTACTACGCCATTGGGAAGTGAGATTATTATATCAGAGGAAGAAAAACGCTTTATGGTGCATGTGTGTGGTCATTTATCGGAACCTTTCCACTTAAATATAAACTATGGATAATTACCTGGTACGCTAGTGAATTGCTTGGATTTCCATTCTTTAAATTATATCTGTGTAACAGTTCTTCCCCAGGGGGCTCTTTCAGAACCGCCATATCGGTGGGGTAAAAAGACACGAGTGATTTAAGGTCTGACGATCATGATAAGGGCAGTCTTTCAAGGGAAATTGCATTAAAATACATAGAAATATGTATCTATGCACCACCTATGGACGATGAGGAGGACCCTCGTCAATTGAAAAAAAGACAGTATCGACGTTTTTTTCTGACCAATACGGCAATTATTGTGAAAGAAGATAATAATATGTCTATTTTATATCGAACAGAATCTGAGGAGATATAACGATGGGTTATAGTGGGGTTAAAATCGACTTGAATCCTGGTATTTAATTTTGGGAAAGGCCTTAATGCGAAGAGGGCTTAATGGCTGATTAGCTGGATGACAAATTATGAAACGTTCATCAGCTGAACGACCCGTCGTCAAGTGTCCCTTCACGAGGCAATGATTAAAAGAATCTTCACAACAATGGCGGCCATTGATACGTCACCACCCTGTGTGGGCTCGCCATGTGACGCCAGATGGCGCCAGTGGCGCTACGTAACCATGGTCACCCACCTAGCGGCCCAATCCCGCAATCCCCCGTTTATCGCCCATTGCACGCCGCCATGACCGGAGATCTCGTCAAATCCCGCCGGATCTCGCGGCGCCACGAGACCAGACGGCGTCCGCCATTGTTGTGCTGCTCGCTGCGTTCTGTTCCAGGCTTGGGGAGTCAAGGAGACTGTTTGGGGGCGGGGGGATGAGGGACAGGAGGGATAAAGGGACAGGGCGTCCACGCGCCACAAAAGATGGAGTCCATCAACAGATGCCCTCGGTAAATAAAGACCAGCGGACGTAGTCTCGTGCGCGTGCTGCCTTTCGACGTTGCTCAGATAAGCGTCGCCGATGTGAGTTTGATTGAGCCGTGGCGTGCGCCGTTAGAAGTTGTGTCGTTTTAATGAAGGCCCGCTGACACTGGGTACATACGGCCAGGCTCAGCATGCCACCAGCCACCGACTCACAAACTGCTGCCTAATTGAAAACGTCACAACGTCGGCACTGTTTACATTTGTATTGATCTGATTAACGAAGATGGGTAGGTGGGGGAGGTGGTGGGTTGGGCTGTGTGTTAATTAAGGGGTGATGTTAATCAATATCAGATCTACATCAACTCAGTAGACTTAAGGACAAAGTAAGCGCATTGTGATGCTGAACAATTAATATCAAGATTTACATATAGGTCAGGTGAGGGAACATCAGATAGGAATCTTAGTAATATCGACATTTGGCAAGATCAGATACACATTAGGTGTTCGCGGTATCTGTTATCATCATGTAGATACTGTATCAAACCTTGTATCATCAGGCACACAATCGTGTAAGTCGGGGTATCAACCATGTGTACTTTAATATCAGAAATGTCCTTTGGTGGATCTCAATGCTAACCTCAGATATAAAGCTTTATCTGATAGCCTATAGATTACTATGTAAGTCCTGGATTCGAATATTAGACCTTTATCACTATATCCTGCGGGGACTGTAGAACTGATTATCACACAGCGGTTGTGGTATCACATCTGTATCATAATATTGCTCACAGGACGAAAGAACACTATCAGATACAGAACCACATCAATGCCCTTGTCTAGATTTTACATCATCTAATGATACATGTGATCTAGGACTGTGTTCTACTGGTGTGAGCAACGACGACATGCCTACAGTGGTCTAGCTTATCATACCATGACCCATCCGGACTAAGGATATAAGGTACACAGAGAAAAGAAACAGAGTCAAAAGGGAGTCCAGGTTCACAGAGGAAATTATCCTAGTCAAATTGACTCATTTTACAGAGTCAAAGCTCTGTCACTCACATAACTCACTTTTTGACTCTTTTGTGCAAATGAGTCGAAACCAATTTGACTCTTTTGTAAAAGTGAGTCAACACCTGTTTGACTCTGATGTGCAGGTGAGTCAAAACGTATTTAACTCCCCTAGCAATCAGAGTCAAAGTAGTGTTGACTCACCTTTTTAGAACATTGAGATAGGACTGGGAATCTTTACTTATCATCAATTTCGTGTTGTCTATCCTCCTTGTCTATCAATACATGGTCAGCTTTGCAGTCTGCCTGGAGGAGAAATATATAGACTACATTAATACATGTATTACAGTCATATACATTGTATTCAGCATGTTTCTATAAATGCACAGAAAGCTATATTAGCCATATACATACTAAAAGCAGGGTGAGATTGAACCAAATTTTATGAGGTTTGACCACTAGATACTGTGGTCTGTAAGAGGATAATGCATATAACTCAAAGCATGTATTACAAATCATTAACAAATGATCAAATCCCCTCCCCCCCCCACCATCCACGCTACCACCTTAAGGTACTACCTACATCTTATACCCCTCTTCCCTCCATTTCAACCCACCCATTGTCCATGTCGAGTTCTCTATTTGGTCCTGTCTTTTTATACATCTATCCCTCTCTGCCTCTCTCCATCTGTCTCGTTGACTGTCTCTGTCTCTCTCTGTCTCTCCGTCTGTCCAGGCAATATCTACCATCCATTATATACAAAGAATTTGGTACACACCTATCCAGTCCTCTTGCCCCATGCCTACTGATGCAGGATGCATATAAACAAAGAAAACGGCGTCCCCACGTGACCTATATGGCGGGAATATATGAGTCAAACTCACTTTGACTCTGGTAAATGAGTCAAACTCACTTTGACTCACTTGCTCTCAGAGTCAAACCAACTTAACTCTGCAGGCCAAGGGAGTCAATAGTGGTAAACGAGTCAAATGGGGTTTGACTCAATACATGGCAGAGTCAAATGAGGAAAGAAGAGAGTCAAAGCCACATTGACTCTGGGAGATGAGTCATTCTGACTCGCATAGTTCTCTGTGTGTTGCCTCCAGAATGACTCCCCTGTTTGGGGGAGTCCAGGTCGCCTAAGGGAGCCTTGGTGACTCTCTGGCAGATCCAAGGGAGTCACCTGGGGTAGTCATATGACCCACAGAGAAGAAGTAATAATATATGTTCCTCATTTAGCTGATAGGAGCTGGCACAACAATTCTCAATCGAATTTCGACGTATTTTTTGGGGGTCATGAGCCATCTTGGAGGGTTAAAAATTCTGAAAACAGTCTGATGGAGTAGGTAACTCTCATAGAAAACAGTGAGCAGGCAAGCAGAATGGGGTATCCCCGCGGGATTAGTACCATTTTTAGCCACCAGGGGGCTCCACCATGGCATAAAATGGAAGAACAGGCTAATAATCAATTGTTGGTACTTTTTTCTGGAGAATTCAGTAGTTTTAGACAAAACATTCTATTTTGGTGAAAAGCTTCCATATTTGGAATGTAAAAGGAACGTTTTAGAGCCTAAATGTGTGTCTTCGTTGATATGTGTTGCCATGGAAACGTGATTTTAATTCCAAATAAAGAAAATGAAGTAGCTCATTGATAGAATGATTCATGAGGATTATTATAGTCTAGATCAAAATCTATAGCCTATAGGATAAAAATGTATGATTATTTTCTAATTATTTTAATTATCTAATTAGATAGAGATATCTAGGAAACTATGGGACTTAGAGCTTATTAGGGTTTTGGATAGGGCAATGCCCAGCCATATTCATATAGCCTTTTTTCAAAAACTAGAAATGATATCTTCTTGTGTAATACATCATTGGCAGGCTCATGATATCAATTTTAAAGTTGACATTTTCGTTGGATATCCCTTTCCCCTTGCCTATACACAAAACTGTTACTATTTTTCGCATAATTACAGTAAAAGAAGAATAATTATTGATGCTTGTATGATCCATGATACTAGCCCCCGCCCCTTTTCATGCCCTCCACATGTTGTGGGGGATGTTGCTATGATACCAATTTTTAACGACCAACGCCAACCCACACCCCATATATACACATTACCATCACCTCATATATAGATATGTACCCTCAAACCACCCCGTTCACGCTCTCACTTCCCCTTCCTTCTACCAGGTCTGCATCGCCTCCATTCCACCCCTCCCCCCTCCCTCCCACCCATGCATCCACACCCACACACTCAAACAACCCATCCACCCCACAACGCCAGCGCCAATCAACCCCCCAATGACATATCACATGTCGATATGATCCCCTCCCCCTCCCCTCCCGTCCACCACTGGTGACAGCGCACAGACCCAGAGAGGAAATTAAACTAGAATAAACGCCAAAAAACAAAGTGGCCCCGGGGCATGATGGGACGGCTCGCCAGGCGCGCATGCGTGGTGGCAAAGCGTCCCATCACGGAAGTATTAGGCAGCCGGAACCGGCCCGCCCTGGTCATCTCAATGGACGGTCACGCTCGCACCGCCGCCGAATATTGCCAGAGCAAACGCGACCGGCGAATTCGCATTTTCTCATGAAAATACTCCATCAAATCATCCCCAGTAATTTCTATGTGTGTAAACACCGGGGCTAGCATTATTATGGAAATGAGCGCGCCTAATACGGCCCCGCGACGGGCGCTGGGGCTTTTGGCGCGCATTTGTTCATTTTGACTGATTCGGCGCACAATCGGCCGGCGCATGCGCACAATCACTAAACCCTCCCATTAATTCCCAGCCACTGTGTGGGGGCAAATAGCGGCCTCCTATTAGCGGGACATTTGCCGATGATTTGGAATTCCCGGCTAAACTGGTCCCCGCCGCCGCCCGGAGGAAGGTTTGCCGATGGCGGGAACGGGAAATGGAAGCTTTTGTCGTCTGCTCCGTGACGCATCCCGCCGCGTCCATGGGCGGCGGCCATCTTGGATTGGGAGACGCTGCAGCAGACGACATTTGTACAAGATCAAAGCGGCGTCCCCACGTGACCCCGCCCTGCGTCCCATTAATCCACGCTGTTTGACCAACTCCCCCACTCCTCCACTGAGCGAGACTAATTGATTTATTTTTTCTTCATAAAGAGAAAAGGGATGGAATGAAAGAAGAGAAGCTATCATCAATGACGCTGACAATACTCATTCACACCAAGGAGCTGTAAGTAGCCTCTCACTATATGGCGGGACGTAATGCAAAATGCTAAACTCAATGGTGCGGCGATATTAGCGCAAGATATTGTACTTTGAATAGAATAAAATACACTGATAGACGATACCAACATATATACTCACTCGCTCTGTACAGCGATCCTAGTTTTAGTCAGACGGCAGAGAAAGTAAACTGTGTGTACCTGTATGAACCTGTACCTGTAGTTTGAGCTCTACTTAATATTAAGCTGCCTTTATTATATGCAGAGGTCAGTCATCATCTATATAGTAGCATCTATAATAATTATAGTGGTTTACCTATATAGGGGAAAGAAGTCTCAGGGGTCAGCCAATGAATGCGTCCATCAAGGATCGCTCTAGTCATACCAAATGCCAATTTCTCATATGCTAATACTTCCAGGAAACATACAGGTATGCAGTTACTGTGCTTCCAAACTTTCATATTATCGTCTCCTGAGCCATATGTATATAAAAAAACTTTATAAGGGATAGAATTATGTATTAACATCATGTGCATGATCACTGCAGTCTTCAAACGGCATTTTGTTGCACGTGTGCTTAAACCTTCATTGTGTATAGTGAACGAATTATATCTCCACGTAAACCTCTATAGGACAGCTTAAAATGGTGTAATTAAGTCTGTTGTGATGATCAGATATACTTAGTAGGGATCTAGTCTCTGCACCTCCGTTTGGCGACAAGAATAGTCAGCCGTAGATTCAGACCTGTGCTCGGAATGAGCATGTGAAAGAGGGTCCAGCATGGCTTGAGGGAGGGTTGGGTCCAAAGACATGAAAAGTTGGGTAATAAAACTTGCCGACCGCTGACTGTTTGTCTAGTATCAACTCACAATGTAAGGAGGTGCGCGCGCAGCACAGCCGAAACACAACTTCCGGTGGGCTATCAGTTACCCAGCACCCCCTGGTGGCAATCACGCGCAGAACGAGAGGCCGTGAGACCAAACGAGAAATGCCGGGGCTGGTCGTCAATGGTTACAAACGACGCCGGCGTCTGTAGCCAACAATGGTGAGGGCTCGGCGGGGGGCCCCTTAGATCATCTATAACGACCGCAGCGCTCAGTGAGGCCGTCAGTGGGCCGCGCACGGCAAATACAAACCACAAAATGGCGGCTTTTGTAGTAAGGGACCGGGGTATCATGGGTAGCGTCCGATCATGGCTCTGACTGACCTCTGGCGATTACCCGGCGTTCATAGCGACATTAATAACGGCTAATATGTCCGCTTAAGTCGCCCCCGGAAGTGGCCAGGGCACGCATGCGCTGTAATCACGGCGCTGCAGTGCCGCCGTGACTGAAGACAAAATGTCGTCTGCTCCGGGCGCGCGGCAGGTAAATGGGCGCGCTGATGACCGCTGATCCCCCGCGTGTATGCACGGGGAACCTACTGGGCACGCCGGTCATCAGCTCCATTCAGCTCTACCATCAAACATGGCGGCCGACCAGCGCCCTCTGTGTAGGTATAGGGCTATGGAGGCCAGGGGGCGGCAGGGTGGGTGACCCGGGGAAGGATTACAAGGTAGGGTTATAGAGGGGATGGGGTTCTGTATTCATCATGGTTTTATAGATGTAGCTACTCTAGGATGAGAAACTTCTGTATTGTATCATGACCTCATGGATGGATGTATATGCCCGGGTCTGTATGGAAGTGTCAGGAGTAGGAGAAACTTTTTTTATTGTAATATGGGTTTGTGGATTTACATACACAGAGAGAGGAAACCGCGTCAAAAGTGCTAGCTCATTCCATAGAGCACTGTACCATGGACCTGAAAGTACCTGGCTCGATTCTCTGCCAGACAAACCATCATATAAAGAAAGGTGTTAATATACTAGGTATAATGTAGAACAAAAGAGTTTTATCATTTTTTATATCGGATAGATTGCATTTTTTACCCCTATATATATAGAAAAGAATGGGGCCCTGTGGGTTTTTAAAATGTTACGTTATTTTAGGTAATTTACTTAATAAACCTTCAGGAACGTTCCCATAACATTCAGATAACGTATCTATACGTTCACTTAGGTAAAATAACCTAATAAACCCTTACATTGGAACGTTATTTTACGTAGTGAAATGACGTCATTCCAACCTAGAGATTTACGTTCTTTGAACGTATAATAAAGGGCTAACTCCATTGCCGTCGAGTTGCGATCCGTCCGTCGACGGAATCGCACCAATCCGTCAACGGATGGGTCAAATCCGTCCATTTTGGACGAATCCGTCCAGTTTCTGCTTCCACCAATCCGTCCGTCAACGGATCCGTCCATATTTGATTGTGTTTTATCCATATTTGATCCTGTTTTGACGGATCCGTCGATGGACGGATCCGTCAATGGACGGATCCGTCGACGGACGGATTGGTGGAAGCCAAATTAGCCGTCATAAAGTGATCCACTGATCCGTCCGTCGACGGATCCGTCGACGGACAGACCAGTGGAAGCAGGAAAATGGAAATCCGTCCGTCAACGGGTGACGGATCTGTCACCATTTTGGCGGATCCGTCAATATTAAAATATTTTAATATTGACGGATCCGCCAAAATGGTTGACGGATCCGCCAAAATGGTGACGGATCCGTCACCCGTTGACGGACGGATTTCCATTTTCCTGCTTCCACTGGTCCGTCCGTCGACGGATCCGTCGACGGACGGACCGGTGGAAGCTGAATCAGTACATCCGTTGACGTTTTTGGGCTGTCCGTCGCAGTTCCGTCGCAGTTCCGTCCAAAAAAATTGACGAAATGCCGACGGATCCGTCTGCTGACGGCAGTGGAATCAGCGCTTAACGTACGTGTGTTTACTGGGAGGGGCTGTTTTCAAGGTGACCTGTCACAACATTTTTAGCGACCTGACGACTTTTGAACCATTTTGGCTATAGCATTTAATAGTCCTAAGGTGACTTTGTGACGTGGGCACCTTAATTTTGGTGACTTTCCGATCTGAGCACCACCGCCCTCCCCGCCCATTCTCCCAAGCACCTCCCAGTGCTCTGACGAGTCAAAGTGCCTTTGGCAGGTCAATGCAACGTGCCTGGCCATCGCACCTGGCGGCTCAAATGCCATATACATAATGTATACATTATAATACCCAATATTGTATCCTTCGAGATCCATTATAACTACAACACACAACAACTCCAATGATTGCTACTGTCATGGGCGGCAGTGCTGCCACCTGGTAATTTCCCTGTGTACTAGGCCCATCAATATTGCAATGCATGCATCGAATATCAGCTGGGGTTCACCCGAAGTCGGCCGCTCCTGTACACTTTTTTCATCACTTATTTTCAGGAGTTAATAAGTTCAAGACTGCTAAGTTTACAGATGAGCAAGATGTACAAGAACACAGATATTGGATAGCAGAACTATACCTGCTATACACATTGTATGGAGTCTCTTTCTGTCAAGCTTCATATTTATACCTCATGCCATCAAAGGCTAATATTAATATTAATATCAACAATAATTGTCAATCAAAGATCAGTATTTGTGGTGAGCTCGTGTTATCCACAATGGACAAACAGGTTATACAGGGGTACCTTTACACATTTTTACAAGAAAACAATCTGGAAGAACATAAGGGATTATACCATGGGGGCCTATACACCTCCCTGAGCAGGATTGCCGGTACTTTCTGGAGGGTCTGGATGGTCGGGCAGTCCGTATCTGATCCTATAGTAAATGACCCTTTTATGATGTCTTCCCATTTTGGCTAGGAAGCAGATAGGGACTTCTAGTAACGTGGAATGATGAGATATTAAATGAGTCTATCATATATGAGCTGGGGTAAGTATGATCAACTGTACCACATATTGTAAATCAGGAGCAAAGTTGACAATCCTTCACATTTCGAGTGTATTTTCAGGTCTATAACTGAGTACTTTATTGAAAGTCTAACTTGGGAGAATGGGCATTGGTCGACGGTCAATCCATGTATCAACATGATTCTTTTTTTGTTTGAAGCATCCTGAATGCAGGTACACCTCAGGATGTCTTATAACCATCTAATATAATCTATTTCTTTTTATGTAAAGGACTTGAAACAACTTTTTTTTATGGTTCAATATTTTCATAGAACCCTTTATTTGGCAATTTACGGCAAACTACTGAAGATAGACCTAAATCAACTGAAAAGGATACATTTGGGCCAGAAATGATACCACCTACCGCCAGCCAGCGTCAGGCAATCTCCTGGGTGTAAGGTGTAGATTCTAATCAGTTAAGACAGATCCTGATGCTAGATGGCAGCAGTGATAGACCATACATTTC
Organism: Harmothoe impar; assembly: GCA_947462335.1. Taxonomy (NCBI): domain Eukaryota; kingdom Metazoa; phylum Annelida; class Polychaeta; order Phyllodocida; family Polynoidae; genus Harmothoe; species Harmothoe impar. Next base: position 10,758,945 of record OX381721.1, on the reverse strand, counting down.
TATTGAAGCTAATGGTACATGATAGGGCCTAAGGTCATTAGTTCAATGTTCTTAAAGGCGCAGATCTTACTGCACGTCCAGTAACAGTCAGAGTGGAGTCGGGACAGGTACTCAGCCCTATATAAAGGGGCGCTGGGGCTTTAACCCAGGTGGCACACTGGTACAGTAGGGACACTGTATGTGAATGACAGGGGTGATGACTTTTAATCATCACCGTGATTGTGTCCCTGGTGATTACTTGGTCATCTCTAGGGTCATCATATGTGATGACTCTGACTGTCTGAGTTGTCACCGTGATTACTTTATTGACCTAATTAGAGATGTTGACCTAACTAGAGATTATGCAGTGCTAGTCAGAATGATGACCCAGGTCATCAATGTGGTTACTAAGTCATCCTCTATGATTAATTTCTTGCAACTTATTTTTCTGTACAACTAGGTGTTTACCCCTAATAATTTTATTATTACTCCCTGCTCCTGTCATCAGACCTTAAGTGAGAGCACTTCTACCAGCATAGCAAGTCCAATAAGCCATAGATATGTATAGTAACTGACTTCTTCTATCTTTTCACTCCGGTCCCGAAGGGACCGGCAGGCGTATATCGCCGCGTAGGCTACGCCGAAAAGTAACTGACTGCCTATCCTATCATTAGTAAATGTGGTCTCAGACACCAAAAAGGTGTCCACATATACAGAGATGTGTGCTTTTGAGAATTTTGCTCAGAACTTGATCGTTAAGTACTTGGGTTTCTAACGTGATTATATTCTTTATATATTTCACTTCATAAGTTTCTATTATCATAGTTGATATAGATAAAAATCAGTGAATGGCCTGGAGTAGGTACTGCATATTCCATTATTGCCTAGTGGGGCCCTCTAGTGGCAAATATAGTAATCAAGATGATGACTTTTGGTCATCACCGTGATGACCTGATCTCATCAACTGGGCATGATTACCCTAACTCATCAGTAGTGATGAGTTTCAAATATGCCTAAGTTTTCAGTGCATAGCGTATTGTTTCCAATGCAAACGCAAAATATTTGCTTTCAGGGTGCCCTTTTTACTATACGCATTGGCACGCTATGGCAGTGCTAACCTTCTCGGCATGTATAGTGATCTGGGAATTAGTAGTGAAAGATGGCCGACTTGCGGTGTGTGGCCGACTTCAGGTGAGCCTACCCTATCATCATCTAGATGGTAGACTCACACCTTGTAAATGGAAACAGATAATGCAATATTGAGGTCGTACCTGCATGTATCCTAGTCAATTTGGAATCGACTGGGCTGGCTCGCTAGCTACATGTATCCGTATGTTTGTCCCATCTTTGACCTTCTGTCATATGTACGTGAATTGCACAATGCAATGTGCCCAAAAGTTAAACTGGGTACTAGTATACAAAAATGTACTTCCACACCAAATATGTAGGCCGACTGCAGAGGTTACCGACTCGCGCCCACACTTAGAGCGTCACTTGTGCATGTCGTGCGATGTCGTCGTTGTACCCGAGACTCTCTTACAGTATACTCTCTACGTATAGATGCATTGTAATTACCGTAGGTGTGTGGGGAAACAAGCGCCGGGGTCAATGGGGGTGAAACACAAGCCTGGGGGGGGGGGGGTACTCAATTTTTTTTTGACACGGGTGTGCGGCTGGTCCTTTGACGACCCTTACCCTTGGTGAGGGGGGTTTTGGTCAGAAGTGACCCTTGGTGAGGGGGATTTCGGTCAAAAGTAACCCTTGCTGAGGGGGATTTTAGACAGGTTTTACCAATTTTCCCCGAGGAGTCAGCCTTGGTCTAAGAATTTTGGTCAAATGTGACCCTTTTTGGGGGTATTTTGTTGAAATCTCTGAAAAGTGACCCTTGGTGAGGGGGGTTTTGGTGAAAATTGAGCCTTGGCGAGGGGGATTTTGGTGAAAAGCAGACCCTTGGTGAGGGGGATTTTGCTCAAAAAGTGCCCTTCCCAGCCGCACACCTGTGTATACAAAATATATGAAGTCCCCCCCCCCGGGAACACAAGGCAGTTCCAGGTGCTATGTCGACTCGGTGGGGGAAGGTTAGGGTAAAATCAGCCAACGGTGTTGAGTATATAGCGATGACTCTGGTTTCTCCGTATGGGCGGCCATGTTAGTTCTGACCTCGCAATCTATCGTGAGACTTAGGAAGTAACACCATAGCTTCCGGGTAACAAGCTGCAATACGAGAGCAGAACCAAGGTCGCACGAGATTGCTGGTTTCAGTGATAACAAAGTGGTCGAGGGAACAAGTCTGATCCCGGTAGAGGCCTATATAATAGTCCCCATGTCACATGTCGATCTTAAGAAATGGCCATGTCCCATGTCGCTAAGGAAAAACCCATGTCGCTAGTGTCACTAAGGGGGGTCTTTGGGGCAGCAGGCCCCCCGGAAAATTTAGGAATTTGCCTATGAAATTGGCGCATTCAGAGTGGTTTGAAACAGGTTAGAATCTATATCTTCAAAAAAAAAATTGGAATATGGGCCTACACTTAAATTGAGGTGAGTTTGAGCTTGTCATTCGACAAAATTTAAGGATTTTTATCGTGAGATTAGTGTATTTTAGGGCTTTCTGAGGTTCTGATGCCATTCACATTCATGTCACTAAGGGCAATGTCGCATGTCAGACTTAAGAAATGCTCCATGTCCCATGTCACTAGTATGGCCATGTCCCATGGCGATTTTAAGAAATAGCCATGTCACCATATCGTATTTAAGAAATGGCCATGTCGCCATATCGAATTTAGGGGTCCAGGGCCATTATAATCATGCACCTCTGTTCCCGAGTGTCATCGCTGGCACCAAAGGTTGCTGGTTAAAGTAGTTCTGGTGCACTTGGTGCTGTGGTATTAAAGGGACTCGCTACTTGTCGCAGGATTACTGATGTTCTATCGACTTTTGCATATAACTCAGGATTATGCTAGTTTGATTTATTATTTAATAGAAAATCAAAGGAAATTGCCATGTCACAGTACTAACTTTCATGATACGGCCATTCGAGCAAAGGAGTACCTTAACTATAGAAATGAATAGGAATGCAGCATTTTCACATTATCTGTCATGGGTAATCCCCTTCTTCTATTGATATTGCAACCAAACCTTGGGAATGTATAATGGACATGGATCTATACAAACATTTTAGGACCAATATAACAGGGGGTCACGGATAAAATGAGAAAGGCATGAATTTAGGAAAAATGTTTCTTTTGCCTTAAATACAGGATCCTATGGGTGTCCTAGCAGTGAATATATGTAAACAATGGAGGTATACTGTCAAAATAACTAATACAAATAGTTGATTTAGGGAAAGTGGTCTATGCAGGAATATGAATACAGCTTAAATAATACTTTTCATGAGCTTCACTTTTTGCCGCCAGGTGGCTTCTGTGTAGGAACCAGCAAGTCCCTTTAAAAGTGTAGATGGGTACCGCGTAGGGATCCCCCCCTCCAACATATGGGGGAAGTGACACGGTCATGGGCCCTCAAATACCAGCGATGTCGCTCCGGGACGAGATGGGACCAGATTGAGATTGGCCCATATCCTGATCCCGTGATACCAGTAGGAAGCGTCAGAGGGCGCCACCGTCTTGTGCTGAGACGTATCGGGGCCTGGGCAGGTACATTTTAGTCATGTTTGGTCCGCATGGGCCCTATGATTAGGGTGGATGGAGGGGCCGGGTGATCGCCCCGGTGATCGCCCAGGCCGTATCTGATCCGAAGTTAAATGACCCTTTTATATTGGTCAGGGAGCAGATAGAGACATCTAGTATAGTACTAGTAACTTGGTATCAAGAGATCTTGAAGGGGTCCTTCATATGTGAGTTGGAATAATCATGATGAATTGTATACGATAATGTAATTTAAGAGTAATATTAAAAGACCTTCTGATTTCGACTCTGTTTTGAGCTCTATAAGTGAGTATTCCCTTGAAACTGTCCTTCTGGAGAATCGGAACTTGTTGATGACAAATCCATGTATCAACGAAATTATATTTTTGTTTTAAGGTTATTGGATGCAGGTGCACTATAGGGGGTCATTCACATACTTGACCAAGTTGGAACACATAATGATATAGAATACTTACTTTTAAGTTTAGGTTTGTAATAAACAAGATGCTTATAATTGCTAAATAATTATGAAATATGCTACTAAATGCATGGGTACCAGACAGAATATGACAAAATGTTGATGTACAAACATACATTTATTTCTTAAAACCTATTTAGTGAATCATATGGAGTATTTGCTCTATGAATGCATACATCAGCATTATTCCTAAAATGATAAAAATGCAACAAACAAGAATTCTGTTTAGATATGAAGATATAGAAGTCTTGTGATGTCTGCCTATAAAAGAGTCCTAACCCCATTGTATAACCATCAAACAATCTGACACAACTAAGTGTTATAATTCCTGAAGGAGACTAATGTATGTATAATTTAGTCAAAACGTCCTCCCGACGCCTAACACATTGTACTATTCTCGGCAATAAAACTCTACCTAATTGTGTTTTACAGTGTACATCTTCCTGTGTAGCACCCAGTGCAACACTAAGTATTTCTTTACTTTCACATGCTTTTTTTATATTATAACCATCTTAGGTACCAGGTATTTAATTTTAACCCTTTAAATATCTCACCACTATTTTGTATAACTGGGAACACAGTCTTCTTTATAGTATCGTAGGTTACAATACCTTACTGCACATACGCAGCATTTGGACATAGTTGTAAATTGTGTGGTAAGGAATGGACTAACCAACTGCGCTACCGCCCCCTGGATATCTTGAGCTATAGTCACCTGCGCCTGGTGCCGCCACCTAGCGTAGATGGAATCGTCTATAACTTGACAGGATAGAACTCCATACTATACACTTGACTTGTTAGTCCAATTTCATTACCTTTTATACGAATTAATCAGTACGCTCATTGTGACGTACATTTTCATACATTTGAATCGGTATTAGACTCAAATATCATTCAAATATAATTCGAATTAAAAGACCAAATAAACTATCCATAACAATAAAAATAAACAGATGATCACGGATCATCTTGCTGGTAAATAGTTATACCACAGGAGTAGCAGTTCCCTTTCACATGTTCACCTTTACTTAGATGCATGGCGAACCTTCATATGTTTGGTATGGTTCCTTATATCCTTGAAGGTTTCGTCACAATATTGACACTTGTGATGATTTTCCTTAGTATGACGTTTCATGTGATTAGCACGGGCCCTTTTGTCTTTAAAAGTCCAGTCACACGTGCCACATGGATATGGCCGTTCTCCATTATGATATATCAAGTGTTTGGCCAGATTCCTTCTGTCTCTAAACCTCTCAGTACATAAATGGCATTTGTGATATCTCTCTTGAGTGTGCACAGTGTGCATGTGATTTACAAGGGCATCCTTGTGTTTAAAACTTGCGTCACAGTCATTACATTTGAATGGGCGGACCGTGCTGTGTGACATCATATGTGCTTTAAGACCTCCCTTCTCCACAAAATCTTTTCCACATTCTAAACACTTATAGGGTTTCTCCCCTTTATGGATACGCAAATGTTTCCGTAGACTTGCAGGATCCCTCATTGCCTTCCCACACTCAGAGCACTTCAATGTCTTGACTTTTTCATGTGTAATTTTGTGGAGTCTGAGGGTTGAGGATAGTTTGAATCGCTGTCCACATATGTCACATTTCCATTTACGTTCTTCTGTGTGCACTGCCATGTGAATTGTGACTTCATATGTTCTTTTAAATCCCTTACCACAGACTGTACATTTGTGAGGTCGCTCATCAGAATGGACTGCCTTGTGAGTAGACAGATCTGTCACATCTTTGAAACCTTTCCCACATTCTGGACACTTGTGTGGCCGTTCTGAAGTATGAACTCGCATGTGTCTTCTCATATTACCGGCTGTTACAAATCTCTTCCCGCAAACTTCACACGCATTAGGTGGTAGGTCTGTATGTGTCTTGTTGTGTTCACGAAGTGTTCCTTTCGATTTAAAGCACTTTCCACAGGTGCCACACTCATGGGGTCTTTCTGTAGCATGACTAAACGTGTGTGAAAAAAGACCACTAGCACTTGAAAAACAGGCTCCACAAACATCACATACGTGAGGTTTTTCACCAGAATGGATCCTCATATGGTTGTTTAGAACTGCTTTATATTGAAAAGCTTTCCCACATTCACTACACTTGAAAGGATTTTTATCTGTATGAGTAATTTTGTGGTATGCGATTCCTGATCTATTCTTGAAGGTCTTACCACAGATCTTGCACTCAAATGCGCGATCGGTACCATGTGTCTTCACATGACCGCTGAGGCCATGTCTTGTCTTGAAATAGTTTCCACATATGTCACATTGGAAGGGGCGTAGATCGGAATGCTTTGCCATATGGCTAGAGAGGCACCTCTTGATTTTAAAAGTTTTCTCACACAGCTCACATTGATAAGGTCTGTCAGTGCTATGGACCAGGTGATGTTGTTTTAATGCGTTTTTTGTTTTGAATGCATCATTACAAATCTTGCAAACAAATGATCTCTCCTCATTATGCACGTCATGCACATGTGTTTTTAGCAAACACTTCCACTTAAAGGCTTTCTGGCAAATATCACACTTGAAGGGTTTCTCTGTAGAATTGTGATTGTACATGTGTTGAACCAGGCCTTTCTCTGTTAAATATGCATTGCAACATATCTCACAGACATAAGGTTTTTCTTCACGATGTACGAGCATGTGGTCCATGAGAACGTCTTTACTTTTGTAGAGATGCAGGCATACATTGCAATTCAATGGATATTCAGCAGAATGTATCAGGATGTGACATGAGAGACTCTTAAGTGATACAAAGTCATTTCCACATACATTACACTCATGTGCTATATCTCCCTCAGATTGATTTGTCAAAGTAGAATGCTTGACATTACCATTTCTGTCCATATTTGTGGCAATGGTTTTATTTTTGGAGGTTTTGCCATTCTTGTTTGATGTCATAGGTTTTAATCTTACAACCAACCGCTTCACTGGCATCATAGGATACATTTCATTTTCTGAGCTTTCTGCCGCCTTAGGATGCCATTCATCATCCGAATTCTTTGCCACCTTACTTTTGGCTACCTTTCTTTTGGTGGATTTACCATATGTTTTCTTTCTCTTTGTCGTAGAATGTGTGGAAGCATGTTTCTTTCTGCCTAGGCTTGGCCGCTGTCTACTAACTGTAGACAATTCCTTCTGTGCTACATTCTGTTGCCTAGTTATCCCATGATTTGGTATGCTGCCATCAATGTCCAGGGGGTTGTCCTGTCCATTTGCATCACACTCAGTCTTGACCTTATTAATGGTATTTCTAGAATCAGCAAAGCTACTTGGGACATGTGACAGAACATGTTTGCTCAAATCTGCTGAATCTGTGAAACCTTTGATACAAGTAAGACAATCGGACAAGTCTTCCTTGGCATACTTCAGTAGGTCGGTCCCTAGATCGCAAACACAGCCAGATCCATGTAACTTTGCTGTGTGTACCATCAAATGATGCTCAAGCTCACGAGTGGTGGTAAATCCTCTTGTACAGTCCTTACACCTCGACATCCCTTGGAGTAGAGTGGACCTAGATTGCTCTAATTGTTCTGTGTTTATGTTAGGAGTGAAACAAGTCAGATCACTCCAATTTTCATTTTGCCTGTTCATAACTTCAGCCCTGCTCATACCCAAATAAGACTTAGCATTCCCCCTCCTGCTTGTTATCACCTGGAGACACAGTTTACCAGGGCATTCTTCAATCTTTACTGTCTGAGATTTATCCAAAGAGCATTTCTTTCTATCGTCCTGCTGCGCCCCTGGGATGGTATATTGATCATTGTGAGACCTTGTAGCAAGATGCTTCATATTCTCCTTTTGACTATTGTGACTGGAAATGTTTAAATCACTTGGAACATGTGACAGAACATGTTCACTTAAATCTGCTGGATCTCTGAAGCCTTTGATGCAAGTCTGACATTTGGACATGTCTTCCTTGACATACTTTAAGAGGTCAGTCCCTAGATCACACACACAGGAAGATCCATGCAACTTAGCTGCGTGAAGCATCAAATGGCGTTCAAGCTCCCGAGTGGTGGTAAATCCTCTCGTACAGAACTCACACTCCGACATCTTGTCCATAGTGGAATAGTGTTTAGTAGTTCAGGTTAAGCCAGCATCTGAAAAGAGAGAATGAACAAACTAAGTATATTCCAACAAACACAATCGAGCAGTGCATCATCACAAACAAGGAATTATAATTACCGGTAGCTTTTTTTTAAAAAATTGGTGTATTATTGTTGCGGTGATATACATATGGTTTATGTGATATAGTTCACCTTTTATGCCTGTACGTGTAGTTCATGGTATTGCCTGGAATGTTATACACATTGCACCTTCAAATGAATAGGTTTCTGTTTGTATTCTAATTATGGAAACATGATTGAAGTATATATATATCCAAGGGAATATAGGCGTTTTTCTTATTCCAGGGGAATGTAGTTATACTTTTCCATATGTATAACTACGCCAAGTGTTCTTGTTCTATCAGTACAAATTGGATGATGAACAGTTGACACATATCCCTGTAGGACTCATTTACAGCATTGGTGAGAGCTAGTTGATAGGTCATATTGGAAAATATATCAGATACATGCAGGGGGTGTCAATGCCATCAGTTTAATAACGCATCAAATATTGTCATTGTCCTCATATGCATTAAGAATTTGACCTATTAGAAATTGCATAATAAAACCATGTATTGGTTTAACTCAATACAAGCCACTCATTTATTGTTGATGAATATCTTTATTTACAAAATCGCTAAGCAACAATGATAAGACAGGTATGGTATAAATCTTTATCCTTCCCCTTTGCCCTGTGTTTATACAGGACATGCACTTATTTGAGATCAATTATTAAAATATTAGTTTGATACACTCTTCTACCCAGCGCTAAAACGGGACATGTGCTAATTTAGATACGGTATGTGTACATGTTAATTTGCTATGATACTTGAAAAAGCTGGAGTGAGGCATCAATAATTGTATTAATGGGTTAATGGGACAATTACACAAAAATGCTGACATTTCTTAAAGCACCTTACGCAACACGTTTCCTTTGTAATATGAATACCTGGTGCATAGCCTATGTCCATTCTGTATCATTACGAAGTAACACAATTTTCACTTATTGTCACATGGATATGGATATTACTGTCATGAACTTCTAATTCAAATGCATATTTGTCATTAATACTGATTTGGTCTTTTTTCTTTGGCCTCAACAATGGTTAAATCCGCACATCACAATGTTCATGTATTTATATACAGGGAGTCGGGCTATTGTGAAATGAATCCATAGATATACTTTATTTAGTATTTTTGACGTAAATTGGATGAGCATCATTTTTGTTTATTATTCAATGATGAGTTCTGATATGCTTAGCCAGATTGCATCTGTCTTTGAGGCTCTCCTCACAATCATCACACTTGTGATATCTTTATTTGGTATGCACTTTAAAATGACTTACAAGGGCCTTTTTTTTTCTTTAAAGACGCTGTCACACTTGTCACATTTGAATAGGCATTCATATGATTGTATGTGTCCGCAAGTGTGCAGTCAGCGCCCACTTTTCCACAAAATCCTTTGCACACTCTGTACACTTATGAGGTCTCTCCCCTTTATGGATACGCATATGCCTCCGTAAACTTGCAGGATCCCTCATTGCTTTCCCACACTCAGAGCACTTCAATTTCTTGACTTTTGCATGTGTAATCTTGTGGATTCTGAGGGTTGAGGATAGTTTGAATCGCTGTCCACAGATGTCGCATTTCCATTTACGTTCTTCTGTGTGCACTGCCATATGAAGCGTGACTTCATATGTTCTTTTAAATCCCTTACCACAGACTGTACATTTGTGAGGTCGGTCATCAGAATGGATGACCATGTGGAGGGACAACGATGGCTTGTCTTTAAAGCCTTTACCACAGTCTGCACATTTATATGAACGTTCTGTAGAATGGACGAGCATGTGCCTCTTCAAGTTGCCACCTGTTACAAACTTCTTACCACACACTTCACACTTGTTAGGTGGTTGGTCTGTGTGTGTCTTATTGTGTTCACGAAGTGTTGGCTTCGATTTAAAGCACTTTCCACAGGTTTCACACTCATGGGGTCTTTCTGTAGCATGACTAAACATGTGTGTAGAAAGGCCTCCAGTAGTTGGAAAACAGGCTCCACACATATCACATGTGTGAGGTCGAGGTCGAGGTCTTTGTGGACCATGTGTGAGCATGTGTAATTTCAGAAATACTTGAAATTTAAACGATTTCCCACATTCACTGCATTTGCAAGCATATTCATCCCTATGTGACATTTTGTGAGAATAGAGTCCTGATCTACTCTGGTAAGTCTTGTCACAAATATTGCACTTGTACAGGTTGGGTTGTTTGGCATCATGCATTTTCACATGGTTCTTTAGCCTGGCTTTCGATTTGAAAAACTTCCCACATTCATTGCATTGATGGGGTGTCAAATCTGAGTGCTTCAACATGTGCATAGACAGACTTCCCTTGAACTTAAAGGTGTCCTGACAGATATCACACTGAAAGGGTCTTTCAGTTGCATGCACCAGGAGATGTTGTCTAAGAGTGCTTTTCCCTTTAAAACTCTTTTTGCAAACATTGCAAACATGTGGGCGATCTGCAGTATGCACAAGCATATGACTTTGTAGGGTACTTTTCAGCTTAAAACCTTTCTGGCAAATTCTGCATCTAAAAGGTCTTTCCTCAGAATGAAGGTCCTTATGAAGGAGCAAGTGCTTTTTCTCACCAAATGCTTTGCAACATATTCCACAAAAATGAGGTCTTTCCTCGCTATGTGCGAGCATGTGGTCAATGAGATCCTCTTTACACGAATACACCCTGAAACATACATGACAATGCAATGGATATTCAGCAGAATGAACTAGTATGTGACCTGAAAGAACCTTAAGTGATTCAAAGACTTTGCCACATATATTACAACCATATGTATCATCAGCATTGTCGTGTGGAATGGACCTAGATTGCTTTAATTGTTCTGTGTCTTTATGAGTATATGACGGTGTCAGTTGCTTTTCAGATTCATTTTTTCTGTTCACAGCTTTAACCCTTCTTGAACCAATGTTAGGCATATGTGCAGCTAACTGAGAGTTTGAACTTGAAGCTGACTTGTCTGTTCTCCTCCTTTTTGTATTCAACTGCTTATGGTGGAATTCTTCCCCATTTCCAGTTTGGAATTTATCCGCTGGACAGTTCTTCCTCTTTCTCTGTTGTTTGTTTGAGATGGTACATGAAAGCTCCTTGTTCCCCCTACTACCTTTCGAAGCCCTCTTTTTTATTGATTTATCTGGAGTCAAAATTCTTTTGTCACTAGAAATGTTAAGATCATTGGGAACATGTAACAGAATGTGTTCACTCAAATCTGCTGAATCTGTAAAGCCTTGGATACAAGTCTGACATCCCGACAAGTCTTCCTTGACATACTTCAAGAGGTCTTGCCCCAGATCACATACACAGCAGGGTTTCTGCGACTTTGCTGTGTGAACGATCAAATGACGCTCAAGCTCCTGAGGGGAAGAAAATCCTCTCGTACAGTCCTCACACTTTGACATCCCGTCCATTATGATAGGATGTTTGGCTGCATTTGTAAACACCTTGACAGTTATATCATCCAGCATACCACTGCCATCGTTCTCATTGACTTTGAAGCCCCCAGGAATATGTGACAGGATATGTTTACTCAAGGTGTCCTCATCTGTGAACCCTCCTACACAGGCTGCACAGTCTGTCATAGCGCCCTGTGTGTGTCTTATTGCATCCACACCCGCATCACACACACAACAGGGGTCCTCGCTCTTCACAGTGTGTATCCCCAGATAGATGACGCTCTGGTTCTTGAGTTGTAGCAAAGCAGGCCATCGTAGAAATCCCTCCTAGCTAGGATATTGTATCTACCTGAGCCCAGGGTCAGTATCTAAAATAGATAGAAGTAGGATTTAAAACATGTGTGTACAGATGAGGAGAAAGGGCCTTCCGAGGTGAAATGTATGTTTTAAAATTGAAGTCATAAGCTTTCAAAAGAGGTATCACAGATGGAGATATCCCTTTTAGTTTTTGAGAAATTGCTTTGTGAATCTGGAATGGTGCTACCTTTGCCAAACAGCCAATAGGCTCTATCTCTTGTTGTTTTGATGGTATTTCTATATCTAATTATCAATATTTTGAAAAAATTCACTTATTACCTAACCACTATTTTTCATATTTTTTATCATAAATCTGGATATAGAAATGGTATTTACATTCTGTTTTCAGTGTAGTAATTCCTGTGAATTTCTCTATTGATTGGAGTTATTCTTTTTCTATTTGGAAGGAACTTGTGGTTGCCATGGCAACACATTTTAGGAAGAAAGCCTTTTTTTAGGCCTCATATTGGCTTCAAAACGTTCCATTTACATTCCAAATATGGAAGGATTACCCCAAAATAGAATGTTTTGGAGAAAACCATCATTTTCTATGTAAAAAATCACCTTAGAGCAAATTTTGGCCCATTTTCCCATTTGTGGTCATTGTGATGGCCCCTAGTGGCCAAACCCCAGTACTAAAAATCCCTCCTGGATGTACCTTTCTCCTCAGCTGTCCACATGTAGGCATGCCAATTGTTGAAGGTTTTTTGGGCCTAAGAATCGAAAGGAAATCCCTTATAACCCATAATCATTGTCTAGACCTAATATGGATGTGATTGATCCAGCCATATTGAAACTACAGCTTAAACTTACTTTAAAAAAAATCTAAAATGGACCCTGAACAACACACATGAGTTGGTTAGCATCTTTTAAAAGGTTCTGAAAATGCTCACAAGGTTCTAGTTCCATTTTCGCCCAATTATCCTTATTTATTACAATTATTCGCTTATCGTTTTTTTGCAAAAGATCAGTTTAGAGGTTAGTTTGTACAATTTCATCGAGTTCTATTTACAATATACCCAAACGATTTACAAGTTCTTCTCATGATCAAATCGTAGAACTTGCTGGTTTACAAGAGAAGCTTGTAAGAGCGAGGAGATTAGTGGTTAACCGAGTGGCAAATAGTCCAGGTTAGAAATCAAGTTAGAAATATGTCTTAAAACTTAAGTGGTTACCTTAGGTTCTTATGGTGTACAAGTGCTGGGTAGCCAGGTGAGGCAGGGAAAGGTAACAGTCATGAATGAGGCTAGCTCGTGATATTGCTGACTGCTGCTTGATAGGTTAGAGGTAATGTAATGTATGTAAATGTGTTACTTCATAACATTGTTGGCCATGCAGTGAGAATAATGATGCCAAACTCGATCAATAAAGGCAGTTTTATGCTTGGGTCCATGAGTGCCATACAGGGAGGCATCTTGTACTGTTTTGGCAAAATGGCATATTTACGGTTGAAAGTTTACACTCAGAGTGTTTCTTGACTTTTAACAAGATTTATATCACTGCCTATGTGTCTGTGAATGGAAAGCTGGTGCGTATATTATATTTGTCAGGAATCAGAACCTGCACAATTTAGGAATTGCCCTATAGAATAGAAATATGTAATTCAATGATCATTAAACCCGCAGGTCTTACTGCACGTCCAGTAACAGTCAGAGTGCAGTCGGGACAGGTACTCAGCCCTATATATAGGGGCGCTGGGCCTTTAAGTATGTTCTACTGCACCACCTTAGTAGTGCGAGAACATTCAGGGGGATGCCTCATGAATCGCAGACACCTTTTCTTTAGGTGAGAATAAGGTGTGGAAGAAAATGCCTCTGCAGGGATAAAACATTGGGCGTTGACTGCATGAACCCAATACATCACCCAGTCCAGCATACTGTCCTGTGAACGCCAATGATGTATACGGCCTAAGCCTGCTAAGCGTGAATGTCAAACACCATATGTTTGATCTCCGTAAGCGTAGGCTAAATATGCATTAAGCCCAAAGCAAACCTGTTTGGCAAACGTCTGAGCAAATGTTTATGTATCTGGTTTATCTTACTGGCTAATAGGGATGGCTCAGTGTGACAGATCCCGGTGACGGATCTGGCCTGCTTTCCATGGTTCTTACTAGTACTGTACTCGGAACCAAAATAGGGGTATTTTGAAAGAGGAGTAGACCCATAAATTTTCTGGTGTATGTCCATGGGTTTCAAGAACTCCCGGGGGGGCACTCAGATCTGAAATGACTATACCCACCTCAAAACACTCCACGGAAGCGGTAGCGGTGGATCTAAAACTTAGGGGGCGGTGACGCATCATACCCTCGAAAATAGGGGGTGGTAACTCTAGAGGAGGGGCCAGGCATTGGGTCTCAGTCACATTTAATGATAAAATGTAAAGAAAACAATTATTATCCATGTCTACTGCACTGTTTGCATCAGGGAATACAGGTAGTGTTACAGGGGTACCTGAAATGACAGGGGTGGTGACTTATGTGGGGAATCAGGGGGTGGTCCTTTGTATTTATGAAGGGCGGTGGTTTGGCGGACCCTGTTTTTAGGTGGGCGGTAGTTTGGCAGTCGGCGGGTACTGTCATAGAGTGAGTGACCTCTGTGTCCTGGCGATTATAGCAAAATGTTATTCGGGCATTCGGGGGGGGGGGGGCTAATTACAGTAAAGATCACTTCCTCTTGCTTCATGCACACATGTATATGCACAGCTGCGTCAATACAAAAAAAAGAGTGCCCCCCCCCCACCCCATCGACCATACTCCTAAGAGGGACTTCCCGTCCCGGCTCCCCCTCATTAGTGTCTGTGAATACAAATGTTGTAACACCTCCTCCAATGCATACATGTATTTATAGCGTGTCACTATCAAGCCAATGTGAACTACAAAACAGCATGCAGGGGCTTTACACCTGCCTACACTGTGTCCGTGTTTTGGAGACAACAGGGGTGGTGACTTTAATATGGGGATGCACGGCTACGGGTCCACCCGGGTCACATGTGCCACCCTTTGGGAGGTCTGGCTGGAAAATCGGGTCACTACCAAAGTACCAACCTCCGGTCGGGTCAATATAAAACCCGGTATAAAACCAAGAGGCCGGTATATTTATCCACGCTTAAGGGAGTGCTCATTTTTTAACAACAGGGGGGGGTGGTGAGATTTCGCGCGGAGCGCGCGAATTTTTTTCACCCCCCCCTTTAGAGGGGTCGAAATTTTTTACCCCCCCCCCCCCCGGCAGGCCGAAAATCGCGCGCGTTCGCGCCCCTTTGTAGCATAGTAGCGCGCGGGCTTTTCCCCTCAAAACAGGTTGAATTTTTTTGCCCCCCCCCCAAGAGGGGTCTGAATTTTTTACCCCCCCCCCGGTCAAGGGGTCCAAATTTTTTACCCCCCCCCCCCCCAAATCCACCACCCCCCCCCCCCTGTTGTTAAAAAATGAGCACTCCCTTATATGATAAGATAACACGCCTGCATATAGACAGTAGAGCGCAGATGACGGGCTATATCAACACTACAGCCACAGTGCCCCCAGCATCTACTAGTCAAGCAATATTGGTTCATATCTGGTCTCTATGTATGACATGTGTTTCTATGGGTGGTATATGGGTTTCTATGAAGCCATAGATATACAATGTATACATGTCTATGGTGAAGCATATCGCGACTAGATGTACTGATGTTAATACCATGTACATCCACGATAAAAACTACTGTACAGACATATCTCGGGTACTATTTATAGAATTAAATACTATGTTGTGTGCGTCCCGGTCCCCCTGTGTATGCAGTTTGACCTACCTTTCGCCTGCTCTTTCATACGCGTATACACCACGTGGGCGGTTGTCTGGATGTGACAACGGTAGACCATGTGGCCTCGTCCTACTCCTGGATGTTCATGACGGCAGAGAGGTGTGTGCACGACTGTAGATAGACGTGTGATTAACCCCCCATCGCCCCTATATATAGGGCTGAGTACCTGTCCCGGCTCCACTCTGACTGCCGCTGGAGGGGTACCGAGATTTTTGCCTTTAAGCTGCCCTTTATCTTGGCCCAGATGAGACCCGAGATGAGACTACTGTGGTATCGTCACGCAGTAGAGAAGGCCTTTAGGGAGGGTTCATTATTTATGGCCGGGGGGGGGGGGGGTGAGCATTTGAGGGGGGGCAAATTTTTTTAGAGGTATTCAAAGGGGGGGGCTTTTTTTTTAACCCTATTCTTAGGGGGGGGCTTTTTTCAGGGGTATTCCTAAAAATGTCGCGAATTTAGTATGCTGAAAAAGATGGTACCAAAAGTAAAGGTCTATTTTGATGCATTCTGGCCTAAATGTAAGTTTTAATGGCAACATATACACTAAAATAAACTGTATTTAATTTCAAATAGGGCTTTATCTCCCTAATTGGAACACTTAGAGCGATTTGGGTATCTTACTTTCTGGTTATTTAATATTGTTCATCTTGCCATAGATGTACTTCTAGTTTGAATATTTACAAAATTCTTTCAATTTCTAAAAGGTTAGACCATCCCCTAAATCCAAATATCCCATTTGAATTCTATCTGAAAAAATCTGGTCTTGGGATGGGTGTCTTTATGTGGAGCCTGGTAAAGGAAGAGTTAAACTCAACGGTATGTAAGTCAAGTGTCTGAGGTTTGACTATTATCACCCACCAGCGAGTATCATGAGACGTTTACACTAAAACACCTTACGAATGGATGTATTTGTTGCAAGGTAGTAAATTGTAGGTAAAAAAGTTCCCAGGATTAAATGCATACAATTAGTAGACACTAACATCGTTTTTGTAATAAAGTTGAAAACGATCCAGGGTGAGGAGGGGGGGGGGCGCTTTTTTTTCAACCTATTCCGAGGGGGGGAGGGCTTTTTTTTCAACCTATTCCGAGGGAGGGGCCAATTATTTTTGACATATTCGATTTGCCAAACGCTCACCCGCCCCCCCCCCCCCGCCATAAATAATGAATCCTCCCTTACCATGTGTGTATGTGTATGCTGCTGCACGCACCCTCACACCGTACACGTGAAGTCACGCACCGGTGGGTGCATGCCCACCAGCCGTACCCGGATGACAGATTATTGTATTGCATAATGTATATAGGGTAAAGTTTAGGCATATCTTAGGTGTTGTAATTGGTCACACTTGAAAAGGGTATACATCATTTTTGACTATATATGGGTAAAAATTGACATATATATGTAACATGTATACCCTATGCCACATATGGGCGACACGGTGACACAGCCCTTTTAAAAAGGCGACACGGGTGACATGGCCCTTTTAAAAATTCGACGGACGCAAAAATATACCTAGACAGAATGCATTAGATAAAAATTGAAACAGCGACACGGCCCTATTCTAAAAATCGACACACCGACACAGTAGAGAAAACCGGATACCCATATATAGTAACCATTTTGCTTGAACTCCCTTGAATACGGTATTTTGTATGCTTGTATGTTTGAGGAGATGGTCACACAAATCAATATGTAAGTCATTGGCTAAAAGATAGGGAGTGCCCCCCCCCCCCGGCCAGGAAGAATGTTATACCTATGTTGTATAAGAGAGTGACTCTAGGGGCGGATTCAAGGGGGGGGCGGAACCAGCGTGCGCCCCCCTATTTTTCTGTACATTTTAATGTAAAAATTTCCAATACCCCTAGTACATTGCCTATATCACGCCCC
The DNA here is from genome assembly GCA_947462335.1 of Harmothoe impar. Taxonomy (NCBI): domain Eukaryota; kingdom Metazoa; phylum Annelida; class Polychaeta; order Phyllodocida; family Polynoidae; genus Harmothoe; species Harmothoe impar. Next base: position 10,741,223 of record OX381721.1, on the reverse strand, counting down.
CTCTTTTCAGAAATCCTGGCTCCGCCTGTCTCAGACATATGTCTCTGGTTGTACACATAGTGTTGGGTACAGCCCACTATTCCGACAAGGCTACGGCGCTCTAATAACACAAAAAGAGAAATGCCAATCTTCCAGGCGAATCTAATGATAAAACCGAGGAGAAGGACCAAGTGTCGCTGCACGCAATCGGGCGTGCAGAAAGCAGATAGGGTAGATTGAAATCATGGGCTATAACTTGTGAAGTGAGGCCCAGTTCTCTTTCCCTAAATGTCAGACACTGACTGCAGATGGCGACACCGTTTTAGTTTAGAATCCGATCTACTGGGGGTGTCGACGAGGGGGTGGCGATGGGCGATGGGGCGGGGGTCCCATGTCTTGTGAGTACAGTGGCCCAGGAGGGCCAAAAAGTGAAATTCAGTTTGCGATATGAGAATTCAGTTTTTGATATGAGAATTCAGTTTTTGATATGAGAATTCAGTTTTTGACATGAGAATTCAGTTTTCGACATGAGAATTCAGTTTTTTGAAAGAAAATTGAAATGAAAATTCACTTTTGAAACTGAAAATTGAAATGGAAATTCACTTTCACATCTCAACTTCAATTTTACTATCACATTTGCAAGTGAGAAATCACTACTGTCAAGGTGTCAACTGTCAACTGTCAACACACATGCAACATGCAGCCAATTGTAGAGTTACAGTGTTTTTTCAGTTCAGAAATGGGTGCTGGCAAGCTGTCAACTGTCAAGAACAGCTTGTGACAGGTATCCTTTAGCATTGACATGAAGCCCTACAAAGGGTGTAGTGTGGGGGCAATGGGGGAATATAGGGCAATGGGAAAATATTGTTTAAAATATTTGATAAAAAGTTCAAAAATGCAAAAAAGTGAAATTTCCCCAAAAATGCCTAATTTGGCGAGAAAAAAGGTCAAAAACGGAAAAAAGTGAAATTTTCCCGAAAAGGCCTAATAAGGCGAGCAAAAAAGGTCAAAAACGAAAAAAAGTGAAATTTCCCCGAAAAGGCCCAATATGGCGAGAAAAATGTTCAACATTAAGTACTTAAATAGATTGACTGAGTCGCATATCGTAACATTGACTTCTGGGTCTTCAGGAAAACTCACTGATTCTTACAATATACCGGTACCTAAGAATATCATGAAATTGCTGAATACTCTTGTTAAAAGGTAATTTCCTGAGGTCAGGCAATTGATTCGGTGTGGAAAGGGGGGAGGTCAGTTTCAAGAATTCTTCTGTGTGTATAAATATCATTTGTTTTGGTGTACCAACTGTAATGCATTTTAAAAATACATTGTTCATGGGTATTAATTGATTTTTATATAAATACCAATTGACGATCTAAGATAGTGGAATTTCAAGGAAATAGAGGCTTAATGTGCACCTTTGCTCCATGACCTCTTTCAAGGTATACATGTATAACAAACACTGTAGAATACTCGGGGTGATCTAATAATTAATATCTATCATTATTCATCACCTAATTTATATAAAGCTCACTTTTAAATAGAGAATGTAAATGATATTAATGGATGAGAATGCTAATCAATAGAGTCTCCCCCCTCCCCCCAACCAAACCATAATGATCACCCTAGAGTCGTCACATGTGGGAATATTATTCTCTTTACACCAAAAACGTTGTTAGCGAAAATATCTCTGATACTGTGCCATTCACAGTGCATAAATCTCTGAAAAAAATGGTTCTACTGGTATCACACCATACATAATTATTGTGTGCATATGGAAAAAAGTAAATATAGAATCAAATAGATCAAGTGAAGTCAATTACGGCAAAAAGGTATTAGTTAACAGTTAGCGGTATGGAAGTGGTTCATGTATTCAGAAGCCCATTGAACAGTCAATGGATAATTTTGGCCTAAACCGTCCCCCCTCTGTCCATGAAATTGCCTAAAATGGATTAAATTCCACTCCTATGGGTGGGCCCGGGGTTTAACCCGCCCAGACACACCAATAAGACCATACATGTACCCCTTTCCACCCACTTTGTGTATGAACCCCGGGGGGCCACTCTGACATTTATAGATACCATGTGCGTACATCACCCTGAAATTGGACCCCTTTTACCGGGACAAAAGTCTACCAAAACACCCCCCTTTTGGCGGGATAACCACCTCAAATTGGCCAAAAAGTGCCCCCCTTTTGGCAGGTTTCTTTAAATTGGCCAAAATTGGACCCCATTTAGCGGGATACATCTAAGAATTGGCCTAAATTGGACCCCTTAGTAGGATACCTCAATAAATTGGCCAAAAACGGGCCCTAATTTTTAGCACAAGGAATGTTTCGACTTTTTGACTGGTTATTCTTGGCCTAAAAACATACCCGTTTTGACCCAAAATGGCCCAAAAAGGGTTCGACCGGACCCGCCAATGGGACCCAAAAAGGACCCCCTTCCCGGGGTTTTGTGTACGCACATAGCTACTAAAGAAAACATAGGATGTGGCCCCCTGGGGTATGAACATAGATACATGTACTATGGAAAGTATATGGGGAGGCTACACATAATGTGACCAGGCATACCCGGTAGGCATGTGCAAAGGAGAACTGAGAGGGTAAATGATAATTTAATGTATTAAGATCTTTTAAACGAGATGTCATAAGCTAAGGTAGTAACCATGTCTCAAACACGAATCGTAAGTTATGACTAAATAATTATGATGAATTTAAGCTCTGTATGCAACCCTGAATCACATAATAACTAATAAAAGGGATGAAAAAACGTCAGATATATACTTAAAATTAACCAAAAATAGTGTGGATATTCAATGTAGGTTTATAAGCAAATAGATTTCCATTAAGCGGTTACAATTGTATAGATGATTGAAGTTGGAGTTATTATGGGGGGTCATCGAGTGAGACCTTGGTGCAAATTTAGGAAATTATGTAGCATGGTGTTTTTTTAAGTGATGGGACAAGGTAGCGTTTGTACCCAGTACACCTTACATACATGATGGGGACAAGGGAGAGGTGTCCCCAATACTCCACTTTCTAAACACTTCTCTGATATTGATGTGATACTGATGGTTTCCGGGTGCATCCCGTGTGTATTGTGGACATAAACCAAGGATGGATTTCGGAATTCTATCTTTATGGAATTTAGGAATGTCCCGGCCCCAGGGAAAAAAACTTGGAAAATTCCCAGCCCCATGTCTAAAATTTAAAATTTCTGCCTGGCCTCAATGGGTTAAGACATTAATTTTATCAAGTTTTCCTTGCTATTTGAGTATTGATCTTTGGACTGTCTTTGATTAATGCATTCAAAAGTCTTCATGTTTCTCCTCATTGTTAAACATCCCACTAAGCATAATGGATGTTACTATCAAAAGACATCCAAATACTTCCAATACATTCCCCCTGCCATACAAATGTTCACCAAGAATGGTATACTGAGGAATTAGGTTCAGCACAGGTACAAGGTTCGCTATCATAGTGGAATGCAAGGGTGTTATCATTTGGATAGCTGCGATTTGAGAAATCTGACCCACACCAGTGCCAATAATATGTATGGAGACAAGGAATACTGTGTATGACTCAGTGATCCACACTGGTTGTTCTAGGTAAAAGCTGCAAATGAGACTGATTGGTAACGCCACAGCTGCAGTAATGAAAGTCAACAGAGCTGGTTTCACCTTCTTCAGGTAGACTCCAGCCAATATATTATAATAAGCCGCAAACACAGCAGAGCTAATTAATCCAAGATATCCAAAAGCAAGCCACCATCGGGAACTTGACGCTACTGAAGAAGAGTTAAGTGTCAAATCTTTTAAGTTTTTTGCAGAAAGAATGAATCCTGGGGTAAATCCATGAGTAAATTCCTTCCAAGGCTGAACCAAAAAGACCATACCAAATATACATCCTATGATGCAGAGGGAAATAATTGCGTTATGTGTTTTATTGTAAAATAGAATTGAAATGACATATGTCATAATGATGAGGGAAATATAGCAAAATGATGAATGGCTCAAAGGTACAACTGACACTCCTAAGAAAAATAGCCAATTGAAGCCTGCCGTGCAAATCCCCATGAGTAGTACATGACCATAGAATTCCTTTGATAACACAAGTTCAGCTCTTTTGTTGAAGCATATGGCCAATGCAGCACATAGCATTCCACCTATGTATCGGAGGACACTGAGTTGAAAATCAGGTATTTGTCGCCTAAGTAGCTGCACAGCGGTTTCAGCTGCTACATATGAGACATCACAGAGTAGCATCAGTCCATAACCAAGAAGTGTTGTCTTTAAGTGACTATTCATGTCTGTTTATATTTCTGTTGAAATATACACATATTTCTGTCAGGATTTAAATTGAATCAAATATTTATCATAAATTGAATCAAATAGACATCATCAAATTGAATGCATTCTCTTCATCAACTTACCTGTACCTGTGATCAGTAGATTGATGGTGATTCCTGATCAGGACTCAGCTCATACTGTGTTTTGTAAGGAACTGGGTATGGACTGGAGCCATGGTAAAATGTAAACACTGACAAGTAGGCCTTTATAATCATCATCACTATAGATTACTGTATACATTGTCTTTTCATAATTTTAAGGACATTGTTTGGACATCAGGGGCCCAACTCTATAACGTAGCAGTATACTCTTGGTGATCTATTGCTTGATCATTTTTATGGTATATAAATATTATCATGTTTCAAACTCCATTTATAAAATGAAGAACATCAAGTCTATTGAGTCACACACACACATAAACACATTAGTGCTTGAACTGACAGTTAGTTCAAGCCATGCCCTGACAAGACTTGAAGCATATGCCATGTTCAGCTGCAATCTTACGCCAAGCAGACAATGCTTTGTTGTCCTGTCGGGAGCCCCCATATCTGGACTCCCCCCACGACCACCCCTTTGAGATGAACCCCTGTACTTGGAATTACCTTCTCCAGACTAAGATGCTGACTTGTTAAAGGATTTTTGCTATTCTATTGATTTTTGCATAATATTATATAACTTTATTATCAAATTGCTAAACTTTCATGATACAGCTATCCACATAAATATCAGTGAATATTGCCCTAAAACAGGCAAAGATCAAGATCAAGAAGAATTGAACGGAGACAAAAATCAGTCTGGCTGTTTGTACTAGAAAACCACCTGACGGTAAAGAACCTCACACTAGAGGGAGCCACTGAGGCAGAGAAGCATGGCAGAAGGTGGAATGCAAATGATCGGCGGACCACATGAAGTCATACTTCATTTGTAACGGACAGAGTGGGATACATCCTCAATTGGCCAAAATTAGACCACTTTTAGCAGGATACCGACCACAATTTTGGGGAAATTTCCACAAAATATACTCTTTTTTTTTTATAGAAAGTGTTGGATGTTTTGGTATACTATTTTTGTACTAAGAATAGGCATAGTAGGGTAGCTGACTGCTGCGCCACCATTGGCAGCTTATTATGGCCCCAAAAGACACCAGACTTTGGCTGTGACCTAACTGATTCAATTTATTGAAATTCAAGATGGGTCAAAAAAGAAAGGTTTCCCCAAAAATATAGAACTTTTGGAATGTTGTAAAATGAATTTCCTACCTGGACTCGAAAACTAGTAATTAGCTTCTTAAGTTTATAATAAGTCACGTATAATAAACTCTGTATACCATTTGCAAATACAAGTGGATTCCATCAGCTATTATTTAGGTAAAATACAGCAGTGAAATAATTTTTATTGGCCTATGGCCTAACATATGACAGACAAAATACCAACCAAAAAACATATCAGAGGATGTGTGCCACTCATTGGATTTGCAAGTCTCCAACCAGCCAGCAGTCCCCAAGTTGTAGCAAACTGGTGCATGCATATAATGCTTGGAGAGTGTACTGGCTGTTCCTTTCAGTGGTCACTCCCCTTTCTGGACTCCTACATAGGTACATTGTACACCAGATAGTAGTATGCCTGTGCTGTAGGTTTGCATTGGACCTCATGTTAACCAATGCAGCATTTTATCCCTAGGGGGCCCCGTGGTGCAGTGAGAAGCCCATCAATGAAAGATAATGGTTTTATTCAGGTGGGGCCATTTTAACACAAGCAGTCCCCTTTTGACATTATCTTTACCATAGCAGCACCTAAAGAAAATACACTAATTTTGGAACTTTGATACTGGATCATCCTTAATGGGTACCAAAGCAACACATTGGTGCATTTCTGAGTAAATATGTAAAAATACTGAAGCAGGGCCGAGAAACGGCCCTTTTCGCGGCCCTCAGCGGTACAAGTACACTCCCTAGTCAAGGGATTAACCCTTTAATGACTACACTGTAAAAAGTTGTTGTTCTTGAACGGCAAAATGTGCTGTAACTATACAGTACTTTTGCTGTTAAAAATAAAACAGCAAAATTTGCTGTACATATACATTTCTGTCGCTGTAGATGCAATTTACGGTAGTGATTTGTAGATCTACAGCACTTTTCCCTATAATATGTACATGGGTGGTCATGGGATCGATCCTTGGTCTAGCCACCTCTCATTAGGGATCTTTAGCAACAAGGCTGTAGCTCATTTAATACAGACATGGCAGAGGTAGCCTATATCCTAATTTGAGCATTTGTAACACTGGCTCTATGGCCCAAAGGATCATGGCCCATCTCATCAGGGGTTTTCAGGGGTGGTTTATAGGCAGGTATATTTCTTAGAAAGAGGAAATCATCAATTTCAATCAAGCAGTTATTATTATATTGATGATGGACCTCCATGGGGTCACGTGACCTCATTTGCATATTAGGCCACGCCCCCTTGGAGGAGTCACGTGACCGGAAGCGACCTTATTTGGGCATGATCAAATCCGGAAGCCACTTACTAGGTTTGGTGGGGATTAGCTGAGCCTCTCGACCAATCGGAGGCCTCCGGGGGGACCTTGTTTGTAAACAACACCACGTGACCCGACCACGTGGTCGTTTGTTTGTAAACAACGCCACGGGCGGAGGGATATGATGGAAGGCTGATTTTTTTTTCCCCCGATTGATTCTGTGTATAGGGGATAGTGTGTGTCACTCTGGTTCAAAGAGGTCTGTTGACCTCTGGTGCAACTAACTTCTTTTCAAAAGATGGGTTGGTTATAAATAAGTCTGAACACCCTTTTTCATTTAATTCTTTTTATTTCGATAAATTTATACAATAGAGCGGACACATTCAACACGACAGAATTTATACATGCGAGCGGTACAAGAGTCCTCACAATTTTTTTCAAAAGTACTCACGTAAAACATCAAAACACAACACACTGAACACGTTCCACTTTTTTTGCCCCTAATGGAGACTGTACATGGTGCAAGCTTTTGACATATTCACAACAGAGTATACACTGTCGTATAATAGCAATGTGACAGAATTTATACATTGAGCAGTATATTTTTTAAATGCACGAATTGGGAAATAAAGCCACACACATAATGAAGCACAATACCGCCAAGGGACATGACACAACCCACACTTCCAGATGTACACAACTATTGTTATTGTTACAATGGTAGATACATAACACTTTATCATTATAATTAAGAGCAGAAATAGGTGTAGCCTCTCCGTAGCTCAGCTACAAACCACTACACGTAGATCACCTTTGACCTTTCTTCCATTACCTCTCCCTGCTCTTCCTCCTTCTCCATGCATGGAGATGATGGTGGTGCTGGTGGTGCTACTGGTGCTAGCGCTTTGTGTAACATGCAGCCATTCAGTTGTGTTGTTGTTTGTCTGATACTCGCAGTGTCCACCAGTTTATCCTTCTCTACCCAGTAGTCAACCTCTTCTGGTTTTTCTGGTTTTTATCTCTGTCATTTTCTCATCCTGTCGTTTGTTTTTTCTGTGCAGACGCTGCACCTCAACTTGGAGAAGTTGCACTTGATAACGCACTATTTTCATCCGGTTCTTTAGTGTGATCGCCTGTCCAAGGATCTTCGACAGTAGTTTGATGTCTACTGGACTCTTGTTTGGTGCGACCACGACGAGGGGACATTGAGGTGAGTGTCGGAAATGCTCAACGACGACGATATCGCACATCCTCCAACTGTGTAAGGTGTTTCCGCAGTGGTAGCAGACTACCGTGTCCATGCCTCCTATGTAAAAGAAACCTTGGGCGGCGAGTTTCTCTGCGAAAACTGTTCCGTGATGCCATGACATTCCTCTAAAAGTGTCGAGCCTCACTTCCAAATTGTTGAACTGTTCGTATTTAGCAGCCATTTTTGGTGGTGGTGGTGGTGGTGGTGGTGGTGGTGGCGGTAGTGAGCTGGTAAAAGAAGAGACATTAAACTCAGTGGTTTTTTTCTATATTATAGGTTTCGTTTAAGATTGATTTTTCTATCTCTGTCCTCACCACCACTACCACTACCACCACCACGTATTAGAGCTCTTGTATCGTGACTCTTGTATCGAGCTCTTGTATCGTATCAAAGGTATTTACCCACGCTGTGTGACATTGCTTTTCTTTCTCTACCATTTCATGCAATATAGTTATGCACAGATCGAACTTTCTAAAGTCATCCATCAACACTTAAATGAGTCTATGGTGTGAATTGGAGGGCGAAGCTCGCCACAGTTTCAAAACTTCAAAAAATAAGAGAGACACATCTTTTTCCGGTTGTCGAGAGATGTTGTTCAGCTGCTCAAAGGTTAAACCTAGCTGTATTCCCACGGTTTTCCAATTCTTAGAAGATGCCAGAGTTTCAGAAATGGTGAGAAAGTATATGTCCATCACAGATGTGTCGGGTTCGTTGTAATCAAGATCATAATGTTTGAAGAAGATCTCCGTCTGCTCAGCTATATCTCGGCGGTCAGCTGCAAGGTGGGCGCGGTAAAGGCGACCCCATCTGGTATGACGCGTGGCAATTTCAGTCCACCATGTCTGGTACATCTTCCTACACATGTCCTTGATGCTGTCGACGAGCACTAAGCGTTCAAGACTGTCGTACAGAACTCCCAATCGGACACCTAATTTGCTCCATTCTCACGCTGGTAACTCACTACCTATTTCACGAAGAAATTCGTCGCTGACGCAGAAATTCCTACTCTCTAGAAAATCCTCATAACGCACTTGACAAACATCATAGGAAGGTTCGAGTGAGGTGTGGGATTTAGAAATCATTTTGTTTACTGAAAAAAAATCCAAAACTCACTTCTCACAAGTAGCAGAGGGCAGGGCGGTCGGTAAGCGAGTAAGTGGGCGATGGGTGACGCGTGGTAAAGTAGAGGAGACTCACAGTGCAGGCATTGGTTATGGTGGTGCTGGTGCTGGTGCTGGTGATCAGAAGCGATGTACTCTTCCCTAGATGGGTTGGCTTTATATAGGGTGTCTTGAGACCGTTCACCACATACTATTACCCCTGCCCTCCTCCCTCTGCTTACCTCTGTGTCAAACTAAGGCTTTAGATCCGTCACATAGTTAACAATGGGTATCGTTTAACCCATTGAGGGCGAATGTCGACTATACTCTACATCCATCCTAGGCCGAATGTCGACTATTTACTACACCATGAAGGGCCGGATGTCGACTATAATTGACTTAACTCTATGGGATTTAGGAAACCCCCGGCCCCAGGGGAAATTTTTGAAAAAAAATCCGGCCCCCTAGCTAAAATAAGTTTTCTTTGGCCGGCCTGAATGGGTTAAGCGGCTTACAGGTGGTCTAACTGTGATAGACAACTCTCGTGCGTCCTTGAAAGAGCGCTGATTAGGGTGTCACGGGCTGGTTTTGTGCCTTTTCACTCTCCCCCCCTCCCCCTCATAAGTAGTGGTCTCTGCTACCCTCTCAGTATGATCTGAGGGTCAGAATCAATTTTTGATCCTAAGTCTTTGGACGGCTGGCTGTCCAACTAGTGGAAAGAAAAGGTGTCGTGGTAATGGTGTTATGTGGAATTAGGGGTGTTGAAACTGTGATACTTGTCCTAATGCGACAGTAGTATAGTGTGTATCGCGATGGACCTATGACTAACTTAGTACAATGGTCCAAACGACAACAGACCGAGTCTAGTAGCTTAGTCATAGACCCATCCCTATACACACTATACTACTTGTGAGTTTAATTGAGGGTGACTAATCTCTTTTAAGTCTTTTGTCAGCGCTCCCTTCTAAAGAGGCGGCTCTAAAGGGTTGAGAGCTTTGTTCTGATGCGCTTAACAACCTCCCTCCTCCTGCTATAACGTTATAGATCCATTATGCTTGATAATGCGGGATAAATCCTCCAAATGTCGGCCATTTTGGATTGAGAAATATAATTTAGATCGGGATCTTGAGATGCTCGGCCCCAAAAAGCAGGATTTTGTCATACATTTCACATAGAACAGCTGACTTTTATCACATATAGACCTCTTGTTATTACAATAGACACATATTTTCTTAAGGGGACCCGAATCTGTACCGTCTTCATCACTGTCAGCATTCAATATTTTGTGCAAGTAAATTTTCATGTTTTTGGTACATTTGATCATGCTGTACAAAAATTGGGGTGAAACATCCATTTTGAGCCATATGGCAAAAAAATCCAAAAATTCGACATTTTGCTACCAACTTTGAATGAGTCTTTTTCAGAGACCAGACTAGATACAATGCCCTAAGTGGTTTCACTTGAAAGATAATTTAGTTTCTGAACTACCCCTTCTGAAACATTTAGCTAAAAGGTGTCACTCTGGTTGCCATAGCAACTTTGCCTTGTAAAAGAGTGAAAAATTTGAAATTTCAACATTTTAGAATCCTCGTTGCCATAAATCCACAAATTTTCAAAACCTTTTTCTCTAGTGAAAAATTCATATTCCATGATATCTTAGCTTCAAATTGGTATCAAAACTTTTTTTGTGTGCCATTTGGTCCTTAAATAAATGCCATTTAACTAAAAGATGTAGATGAACTTTAAAACTTTTTACCTATACTTCATGACTGGAGCTATAGTGTCAGTACTACTGCTACCGTGGCCACGGACACCGCAACAGGTGTCATAGAAAGAGACGTTGCCCTTGACTACCTAAACACCTCAGACTCCAACGGAACGGAGGAGGAGAAGGAGGAGGAGGACCAGGATTCATCGTACACTGACGGTCAAAAGTCTCCAGACATCCTGGCCAAAGCTATCGTCCAGTCTCTGCGAGAGACAGGTACTGCCTATCCTCCGACGCAGACCAATGACGACCCGGAGACAAATGAGAGTGAGGGCTTTCTACGTCGACGTCGACCTTCCACGCCCCGACCCGCTAGTGTCTCCTCCATTGACAACGGCGTGTGGCTGTCCGCACGAAAACCTGCCGTTTCTCACAAGTCCCAGCGTACCGACACGAGCGTTTATTCTGCTGCTACTTCAGCTCATAATGCTGGTTGCAATGTTCTTCCCGTAGATCCCCGGACGACGGTCGACGACAACAACAACAACGGTGCGCTCAATGAACCTGAAAAAGGTGAGGAAAAACGTGAGTTCTTCATAGACGGTTTGAAGCTGCAACTTTGGAGTGGTGGGGCTAAGTTATCAAAGGAGCAATACAGGGCCATAAAGGGTGCAATAACATCCACCAAGGAAGTGGCATTCTCCATCTCTGCCCTCTTCGAGCTCATCAGGAACGTCCCCGACATCAAAGAGGAGGTATGGAAACGTGACAGATCTGTGTCTCAAGGGTTACCTGATCACAACACTTGGTTCGTGGAACTAGACGATAGGCACAACCTACACGTACGTGTCAGCTACTACAAGGGCAAGAACATCATTCATGCGCGCAAGTACGAAGGTCAAGACATGACTCCGACACCGGTCGGCGTGACGCTTTCCACCAAGGCCCTGACCGAACTGGGTGACAAAAGAGGGCTAACAATGCACACCAGTGAATGAGACACGGACCACGAGAGAGAGAGAGAGAGAGAGAGAGAGAAACTTAAAGAAATTTCTTTTGTAACTCAGTCAAGATGACTCAACTGGTGTGCGAAAGGTGTTTCAAAAAATTCAAAAAGGCGTTCCGTTATAACACCCACATGAAAAGATGCACGGTGTTACTGAAATTTTGTCCCCTATGTGGCGAAGGTAACTGTAGGAAATGCGCCTGTAGACGGGAATCTATCGCCGGGGTGATGATTCCTCTGGTGATATCCGCCATACCTCAAGGTGAGGAAATTTTCACCACTAATTGGCCCGCGATACAGACAGGCGTCAGAGCTAACGGTGTTCGCGTCAGCGTAACCAACGTGAGACTGCTGACCGGTGAGTTGCGGGACGCTGTCAGCACAATGCGTCAGATCCACATCACGCAAAGATTCAGATACAAAGTGGGTTTGTCGGTTTAATCCGGCAACACAAAGAAGACAGAGACAAGCTACGCTACTTTCACGCCTCCCAGAACAACGCCACTCTTCTCCAACCCCCTCCCACCGTAACGGATTCGGCCTCATTGGAAGCCCCATCTCCGTCATGGAAAACACCGTCACATCGCAAGAAGTCGCAACACTTCGCGACGCTGACACCAAGTGGCAAGTTCTGTTTCCCGCCAATTTGAACTTCTGCATTTACATGGGAACCCGAGAATTTCCCATAGGAGTAACCAAAACGGGTCGACTGAGGAATAAAAGAGGCGTGTTAGATTTTCCGAGCGGCGACAAGTTATGTGTATTCTGCTGCATATCCTTTCACTTGCACAAGACGTGCAAGCACGCTTCAAAATTATTGCACCGGTTCCGTCCTTCGTGAGACAGTCAGACGTGCAGTCGGACCCTTTGTTGGACAGGGTTCTCAACTACATCGATGACACCGCCAAAGTCATAGGAGAAGCGGTGCTGGAAGTTTACCGACCGACGTTGGCAAAAATAGAGGCACGCATAGTAGAAGCTCTCGCTCTAGAGGCAGCGGCCGCGACGTCTACAGGCGACGACTTCGCCAAAATTCGAGACCGTCACCCTTTAGTGAAACTGAAGAAAAGATTCTTGAGGTATCTTTGCCAAGTTCCGATCGTCGGCTTCAACTCGGGGCGTTACGACTTGAACCCAATCAAAGTTCACCTTCACTCCTTCTTCGCCTCGAAAAACCGAGAGAAAGACGAATTCAGATTCATAAAAGGAAGTAACCAATACCTGGCAATATACACGCGGCACACCGTTTTCTTGGACGTTATGAACTATTTGGCTCCTGGTTACAACTACGCAAACTATTTACTGGCTTTCACCAGAAATCAGCACAAGGGTCACTTTCTTTACGAATGGATGACGTCCACCAGAAAACTCGCAAACATAACTCTACCTCCAATGTTTGCTTTCGACAGCATCCTCCGCCGCACGAAGATGAAGGCATCCGACTACGCCCAGTGTGAAAAGGTTTGGTCGGAACAGAAGATGTCCACTTTCAGAGACTACTTGGTCTACTACAACAACAAAGACGTGCAACGGTTCGTAGAGGCCCTGAACAAGCACGCCAAATTTTTCACGGAGCGTGACATGGACATGTTCAAAGACGGAATCTCTCTCCCAGGTCTCACACTACGATTCCTTTTCCAAAACATAGAGGCTACGTTCGTGACCTTTCACCAGGCAGACGCTCATCTTCACTCTCTTGTTCAAAAAAATCTAGACGGTGGTCCTTCGATCATCTTCCATAGGTTTCACGAAAAGGGTGCGATGCTGATAAGGGAACACAAGTACGGTAGACAAGCGAGAAGGTGCGAACACATCCTAGGAGTAGACGCTAACTCCCTCTACTTGCGTTGTATGAAGGAAGAGCATTGCATGGATTATTACGTGGTGAGAAGACCCGAGACCTAGTTCAAACCGGAAATGAAGCAGAGACACTCCAAGACGGCTCTCGAGTGGTTACGTTACATGGAGCACGCTCTCGTTGTGAAGATTTATCACACCTTCAACGGAGGAGAAGTAGTGCTAGGTTGCAAACAAATTCGCGTAGACGGTTTTCACTCGCCCTCTAACACCGTTTTCCAATTTCACGGGTGCTGGTACCACGCTCACGACTGCATACAGTCGGGCAGATACGTGGACCCTACCGTCAGGGACAAGAGACGCGCCCGAACGGCTAGGGTCGGCGCTTACCTGAAAGCTTTGGGTCACAAGTCGATCGTCATGTTGGAGTGCGAATGGACCAAGATGAAACGCAAAAACTCGCAGGTCGTCGCATCTGAGAAGCACTGAAAGGTGGACGAATTGAAGGTGAATTACACTCCCATGACTGAGAGTGAAATACTATGCTGCATCAAAAACGGAAAAATGTTCGGTTTGATCGAGGTGGACATAACAACGCCTCGACACCTGCGCGAACACTTCGAAGAAATGACCCCCGTCTTCAAGAACGTGACCATTTCCAAGTCCGACATAGGCGTCCACATGTCAGAGTTCGCGAACCAAGAAAACCTCTTGAACACACCTCAGAGATCTCTGATAGGAAGTTACCACGGAAAAAAAATCCTTTTTGGAACACCTCTCCTCCTGTGGTATCTGAGTCATGGTTTGGTTGTGACCAAGGTATATATATATTTTTTTTTTAAGAACATTTTAACTTTATTTCTCTCATATGATCCGCGTGTAGTTTTAACAATGTATGACATACATGTGAACATCTCCATGCTGTTTCAAGATCACAGTTATACATTCCGAGTCAAGACAGGAATAGGTATACTAAATGATCAATATTAGGATTTCATTAATTATGCCGTGGTTAGAGAAATAAAGTTATGGGAAGGGCGTTATCAAGGGCGTTCGTCCAATACTTTCCCAGACGCCCTTTCGCCGACTTCGTGGACGAGGTGACGGTGGCGCGAAGACGTGGCGAGTCCAACTTGGACGAGAAAATCCTGTCGGACTGTTACAAGTTGATGGGAAACAGCGCGTACGGTAAAACCATTTGCAACAAAGAAAAACACTCCAACGTAAGATACACCAGCGGTCAAACTTTCTAACTATTGACCAATTCGTGGCGGTTCAAAAAGGGTACAGAATTGAGCGGAGACCTCTACGAAGTCAAACTGCAACCGAAAAGAGTGACCAACAACCTACCTAAACAAATAGGTTTCATGGTGTACCAGTATGCAAAGTTGTTGGAGTTCACTTTGGACTTCTTGGATAGGTTCATCGATCGGCGCGATTACGCGCTCTGTCAAATGGACACGGACAGTCTTTACATGGCCCTCAGCGGAGAGACCCTAGACGAACTGGTGAAACCCGAGCTGAGAGAAACATATTTCCGAGAGAAACGTAACTGGATTGCAACAGCTGTGTGCGACCAGCACTTAGAGCTTTTTGTGAAGACAAAGACGGAAGGCGTCAGAGAGTGGACCCCGACGACCTGTTGCGAGAGACGTTACGTTCACGATATGAAAACTCCGGGTCTCATGAAATACGAGTGGAAAGGTGACAGTATTCTCAGTCTCAACCCAAAGACTTACATCTGCTACGATTCAGCTATCGTATATGATTTAAAACATTCACACCAGACACCATTCCTTGGGATAGGTGGGCAAGAGAATGGTGGATTAGGACTAGGATGGGGGTCTGCATAGTCATAATAGTGCAAATGTCCCGGCAATGTTTTTCTCCATAGAATTATATTAAGGTACATTAGATCTAGTATGCAAGCAAATACAATCTATATTACATGTATAGCAAATGTCAACGACATCCCAGAGGTGACCATTCTATGAGAGTGCATGTGACAGGGTTATTGTATGGGAGTTTTACTCCCAAAATATTACATATTTAATGTCACTCATAAAGCATGTCAATTTTTATCTATTTCCATAAAAAGTTCATGAAATATCATTCGCGATCTCAGCTTCCCATGGATATCTTCGGGGTCATTCTTAGCATACTATAAGTTTGATAATAAGCCTGTGTGAGATGTGTTACTCCCACCCCTCTGTGCATAAAGCATGGCAGGGCAGGCAATCTATGCGTTGCCACGCTGTGTGACGTCACACGGCCCAGCAGAGCTCTAATTCACACAACTCCCAAAGGGGGGCAGCACCCACACCGGCGAAAATTTATTTGGGGGATACTGCTTCTTAAAAGGCTTATAAAATCGTTAATAGTTGGTAATTCCATTCAATTTCAAGACTATAAATTGTTTTGATCTCACAAGCATCAGTTGTGGCCCTCAAAGACGACGGGTATGGTGTCCTTTAATGCCGATAGGGTCCTTTCCCTGCCCCCTCCCCCTCCCACCCCACATTAGAATGACCACCCTGGAGTCATCACATGTGGAAATCTCTTACACCCAAACAGTTTTCAGTGAACATGTGGTACTGCGCTAGTCGAAATACATATATCTCTTTGTTGTAATTGGCTTTGGAAAAAAAACAGGTTATACTAGTCCCCCATCATACTTTTTGTGTGCGTGCAGCATAAAGTATATTATATAAATTGAAATAGGTCGTGTGAAGTTAATCACTGCAACCAGATATAATTGTGATGGTGGGCTCATTAATTTTTGTTGTTACTAACAATTTGCGCAATTGCAGTGCTACTTGTGCTCAGTGACCTGTGGGGCCATTACCCCTCAAGTGAGCCCTTAACCCTCAAACGAGTAACCGTTTGAGGGATAAGGGCACACCATGGGACAGTATCCCTCAAATATGGCTTTAAAGGGCAGACTTAACTTACAAAGGCCTTATTCCTCAAAGGGCCTTAGCCCACAAACACCCTCACATGGACAATACACATGCCCACTATAATAGCTTTTGAGGAATAAGGGCATGTTGATTATACTTGTGGTGTTAGGTTTAAAAGACCACTATAAAAAGTTTGAGAGATAAGGGCAAGTTGACATTTTAGGCAGCTAGATATATTAGACCACTATATTATATAGCTTGAGGTTTAAAGGCAGGTTGATGTTTAAGGGCAGTTAGTTATCTGAGCTCACCTAATGCGTTTGAGGGATAAGGACAAGTTCATATTTTAGGGTAGTTAGATATAAGATAGACCACTATAATAAAATTATAGCGTTTGCTATTTTAGAGCAGTTAGATCTAGTACTGATCAATTATAATAGCATTTAAGGAATAAGGGAAAGTTTGGGTAGTTATTTATATCAGACCCTTATATAACATGCTTGAGCGATAAGGGCAGGTTATCTTTCAGGAGGGTTAAGTGTATCACACCATTATGTAGCATTTGAGGTATAAGGGCAGATTGACATTTTAGGGAAGTACTGTATTTTAACCTATATAGTAAGGGCAGTATTTTAGGGCATAGGGCACCTGGCCGTTGATCGCAGCACCACTTGTGCTAAGTTGAGAACCTTCAGTACAGGCCCTTGGCCACTAGGTGGAGCAGCTAAACGGGGGTTGTGACATCACAGGGCAGGCCACTATTGCTTCTGTCTGAGGTGGTTCCCAGGAATTGGCTGTACAGTGAGTAGGCCTAGGTACTGAGGACCAATGCTATTCACATGTCTTCAGGGTAACACAGACTGAAGCAATCACCATCCCGACTTAGGCCCCATCTAGAGACAACCAAAGGAGGCACTGGGGGTTAAACATGGCCGGGCCCATGGCCTAACTCCTAGGAGCACTTTTTAGTGTTTGAGGAATAAGGGCAAGGGCAGTCAGGGATGGATACATGGGTATTTTAAAAGCACTTTAATAGAGGAAATGACCAGCACAATTGAAATACAAATGAAGTCATATTGACGACCCATGACCATCATAATGACTAGCCCAACACTTCAACACCAGCACAGTGAGTGATCAATGGTCACCCAAAGTCACTACTCGCAACGACCGCACCCCATATGGTGTTCAGTATCACTTTTCCCCCACCTGGGGGCAGGTCATGTGCTTATACACCTGCCCTACACCTGCAGGCTGCTTTGTGTAAGCATGGCAGGGTGCCTGACTGCACCTGACTTAAGCTGTGACCTAACTCATTCAATTTGTTAGAATTCATGATGGGTCAAGATAGAAAAGCTTTCCCAAAAATATTTGGTATGTTGTAAAATGAACTTTCTACCTAGACTCAAAAACTAGTAATCAGCTTCTTAAGTTTATAATCAGTAACCATAATTAGAATATATATATATAGGACGACTCGGACGCTTGGGAACAGGGGGGAGCTATATAAGGAGAAACACAACAAAGATTGTTCAGTTGATCTTGGATTCGCTTTGATAAAGGATCACTTGGAATACCCACAAACTGTGCATACCACTTTTAAATGCAAAAACATCCCATCAACTATTATTTAGGTGAAATGCAGGAGTGAAATTATTCATGGCCTAACATGTGACAAACAAAATACCAACCAACGAATATATCAGAGAATGTGTGCCACTCATTGGATTTGCAAGTCTCCAACCAGCAAGCAGGAAGGCGTTTCACCGTATGTTGATATAAAATATAAGATACGGCCTAAAGATGCGGTCAAGATGCGGACAAAATATCACCAAAGCAAATTTTCCGTTTCTTTTCACCCTCCGCATACCCTCCGTATCTTTTTTTATCAAATTCCAACATACACCCCTGCTATGCCGTATGTAGCAGTCCACATGCGGCCCTCCGTATCTTCACCTCCGTATGTGCTTCTTCTGACCCGCCGCATTTGAATTTGGCGCCATCGACCAGGCTACATCCGGGGGAATACCCGGGGATTCCGTATCTGACGTCATACACACGTGACTTGTGGGCGCCGCCATTTGCAATTTCTCAATAGTAAACACCGAGTCGGGCAAGCGTGCGGAAAGCGATTGTAAGCCACAACAACCACCAAACAACATGGGGAGAGTCAACAAAAGGGTAAGTAGGACATGTCCTTCCTGTGCCATTACATACATGAGATCACGTACATTCCAGCAATGTACTTTGTTGAGCGTGTTATTCTGATTTTAATACATGAACATCGCTGCCAAAGTAGCCGGTCCGTTTTCCCGCTTTACGTGAAAGCAGCTCAGATACTACCGGTACTGCTCTTATACCCCCCTTACAACTGTGTTATGGCAAAATATATAGCTTATTTCGATACAACTGTCCCCCTTTGTGTGATACACCATACAACATAGCTTACATAGCATTTTCAATGAATTCAGGAGGATGATACTACCTCAGAGGAGGAGGTCAGTGACAGCCAACCCCCCACTACCCAATCTGAAGCCGAATCAAAAAAAACAAGGTCTTTCAAGGGCCTTTTAGGCAATCTGGATGCGCTCAGCCTGCTGGTGGGCACAAACAGAAAATTAACGGGCCAGCCTGCTTTCCCTATATTTCATGTATGTATTATGTCAATGTGAAAAAAAGCACAACACTTCTTCTCCAATTGCATTCTATGTTCATATATCAGTCCGTTCTAAAAATTATTTTACATTATTATCATTAAAGTACAACTGTGTCACGGGGTATATGTAATGTTTTGCAGCCCCCCCCTAACAAGGACGATCCGGAGTATCAGTCGTCAGAGGAAGAGGAAGAGATCAGTCCGACGGACTTCGAGGGAGATGGGGGCGACCAAGCCATATCCTATATATTGGCTCTCATCAAAAGGAACCGGGAAAAGAATGCTCGTGGAAAGGGGAAGGCCCCCTCCAGCGAACACCCGTCCAATGGTGGGCCTCATACCACACAGACCAAGAAAAGGAAGAGAGACAGTGATGACCCCACCTACATACCTCCTGCACCAGCAACTGTACCACAGGTAAACGTGGAGCAGCCCTCTACCCCCACCCCCAAACGTGGTAGGGGGGGTAAGGGACGTGGGAAAGGGCGTGGAAAATCAGTTGTCAACGATTCAGTGGCATCCGCCTCTGCTGTAAATACCTCAAAGGCAGCTCGGGCCAAAAGTGAGCACTGGAGACCGGACGAACTTGAAGCGCTGATAAAGGGGGCGAACCACCTAAAGCCCGTCTTGAAGGGACGGTTTAAGCATGCCAGTGATGGGGTAGCACTGAAGAAGCTGGCATGGGGCGAGCTAGTTGGTGAGTATATTTAAAACATTGTTCACATTCCTTTGATATGCACCCCAGCAAAGTGAGCTGTATACCGTATCATTTCATGTGAATCACTTTATAATGACATGTTTTACCTGTATACAGTATCATTTTGATTTTGTTGTATGTCTGTCATGTGTGTACCCTTACCATTTTTAGCATTGAGTAAATCCTTTATCCCTGTTCAACGTCACAGTATACTACATTATATATAAAGGACAGAACAATACATCTACTTGACATTTCATAACATTCTCCTTTTTCTGCCAGACTATGTGGCGGCGAACGGTGGGCGCGGCCGAGATGTCATAAAATGTCAAAACAAGCTCAAATACTTCGTGCAGGAGAGCAAGAGGAAGGTACGCATACACATATGGTTTTAATATGTGACACGTTTTTTTTTTGTTTTTATTTTACCACAGGTATTTAAAAATATATCTAAATAGAATGCCAAAATATATGCAGTCTCATTATTGCCTGTGTTACCTACCTTGTTACCACACCTTGCTCTATTTTATTGTAATATTATTAATATTTTTTTCTATAGCGTCAACTGATAGATATGAAATACAAGACGGGCAGTGGACAGAGGGACGAGAAAGACCAGCTAAACGAACTGGAGCAGGCCGCATGCGATTATGCGGGGAAAGAAGTAATCCTAGGTGAGCATAAAGCCCAAGCGCATCATATATCTCCTTCCTGTATACTCCACCTCAAGTGCCCATATATAATTTCCTTCCTTTGTACTGCGTATCATTTGAATTGAGGCAAGGCCACATACCATATGTAAAACACATACTACAGGTGAAAAAAATACAGTTTAAATTATATCTTTTATTTTACTGTGCTATAGGGATAGAAGGAATGCAGCCTCCCAGTATCAAAGGGGGCGGGCGGCCCCGGTTCGTTTCCTGTTACGATCCCGACCGAGCATCAAAGACTGACTATGCCGCTATGGGTCTGCCCTCTTCCGCACTAGCTGCTATAGCTGAAGGGGACATGCTTAAAGACGACGACGGTGAGATATGTTTGAATTTTTATACTGTAAAATAATATACCCCACATAGGTATCTGGATATATATTCCCTTATTCTTGTTTTACCTATGTGCTGTAAACAAGTCTAAATACATTCACATAATATCTGATTGTAAAATTTTTTTTGTCTCCAGTATTTTATCCTGTTTTTGATTTTGCATTTATGACTGTGGAATCTATTCTTTTTCTATATATTATACGGTAATGATATGGCTTACACACACAGCAGAGATGCACCTACTTTGCCTTATTTTATAACATATCGTACATGTACATGATGCAGCTAATTCTATTTAACTTACAACATATACAAAATCAAAACTTATGGTGTATAACATATATTTTTGTATCCACAGAGGAAGACACGGCCGCTGGGGAGGAAAGTGGAGAGGAGGAGGAGTACAACGAGGTTCCAGATCCACCGCCCGCTGCCCTGCAAGCTGAGCCGGATGACGTGTCCACTACAGAAGCATGTGACGCCATGTTCGGGGATATAGACCGGTCTCCTATTCAACGTATTTCCCGCAGAGACATGTTAGATTTAGTCGCCAGAATAAATGCCAAAACAGCCGATCCGGAAGGCCAATGCAGCAAAAAGAAAAAAGTTTCCAAAACTGAATCCGTTCTTATGTCCTCTGGAAGAAGTAGCGGAGAGTCGCAATTGGCTACGGCACTCAAGACACTAAAGTTGAAAGTTTTGCCTCAAAAAACAGTTCAGGCAGAGCCTGCAGTGCTTCCCCAACCTGCGGCAAAACCTACTGCAAAACCTACATATAACCCTTCTGCTCCTGATACTGCTCACCGTACTGCTCAGCCTGGTCCAAGCATGCAGAAAAAAGCTGAACGTGTTCGGGGGAGGAGACCATCTTTCTCTTCCATTTTGAACGAGGAGGAGATTGACTTAACTTCTCAACACTCTTCTCCTGGTCCCGTTTCACATGTGGACACGGATGACGCCAACAAGAAGCAATACTCGGAGAAGGAGGTAGCCGAGCTGATACATTTGGCGCTGAAAGGGCAGTTTGAAACCAGTACCCCTAAACATAAACCCCCCCCTGCAGAGCCTGTTCTACCAGATCCCATAGAAATAGAGGAAGAAGAAATAGAACCTGAATTTGTACCAATAAAAACCCCACATAACACTCCTGCCTTGTCCCGTATACAACGCACCGCATCTGCTAACCGGAAAGCCCTATTCAAATCTTTTACGGAGGAAAAAGCACAGGAGGATTTCAGTGAAGCTATAAGAAAAGAAATGGAAAAAGTCACATTGGCTTTCAGAGATAACTTGAAGACAATGGCGGATGACCAGGCCAACTGCCAGCAGGATATGGCCAGGTGTAACCGGGAAATGAAAGACAGCACCAGAACTGTCATGATAGCTGCATCTGACAATGCGAAGCAAATCGCTGAGGCGATGAAGAAACAACAAGAGCAGCTAGATACCTGGACAGCAGAGTCAGCTGCCAACACTGCGCAGAACAACGAGGAATTTATTGCCATAACAGACAAACTGTCTGATCATGTTCTTGGCAAACAGGCCGCAATGGTGCAACAACTGAATTTAGTCAGAGGTGCTATTACCAATACGGGTGTCCGTGTTGCGAAAGCAGAGGAAACTATGATGTCAGGCGTAGTGGGTATGGTGGACAGTCTGACCACTCTAGCCAACAGCATTAAAGACTTGATGACGGATGTACAGAGCGTGGCAGAGATGCATAAAAAGGAGAGCGAGAGAGCCAACTCTGCTCTTGCTTTGTTGACTAGAAACTTTGAGATCCTTGCGGTGGCACAGGGGAAGCTGAACCGGGCACATGTAGTGAATTCTGTTATTTCATGTAAGTATAACATATGTTAGTCCTTCGGGAAACAAGCTACCTGCTCCTTTACTTACCATATTTTATCCACCTCACTATATGTATGCTCTGCTTTATATGTACTGCAGAAATCAAGATATTGTCAGGATATTATACAATGATTTTATCCGTTAATATGTCTCAAGTAAAACTCTAAAAACAGAAACATGTGATGGAAGAATGTTTTATTATTTTTCACTGGTAATTAAATGTATATGTGTAATTCTTTTCTCAGTGAACAAGAGCAGCGTGGAGGAACCGGAGGAGGACGATCACAACCGAAACCCGTTACCCTCTACTTCAAACATCACAGCCAGTTTGACGCATCCCGAGCCACCCAAAGAGGGAGAGGAGGCCAACTACCTGTGTTCCCCCAAGCCCCAGCTTCATCCAACAAAATGTGTGGTAAACGCTCATGGTAAGCACGCTATATACCATATCTTTATTTTCATATTATTTCTTCCATATAAAAGTATGTATCTACGGTACCGTAAAATGCACAAGATATGTATCACAAGTACACATGTATCAACACTGTATAAGTTAATACCATATCTTTTTTCCCTTCATATGTTTACACACATATCTGTATGGTAGCAACCAGGGAGAAAATGACAACATTCTTTTCAATTGTATCTCTCTATAGCCAATGTCTTGAAACAAGATTCTAGTTGTTACAACCGGTCCCACAGTGTATTATACAACAATTTGTTTTCCACCTTTACATATATATCAACAATTGTATGTGAATAAAAAGAGCCAGAATATATTACAGTGTAAAATTTAATGCATGCTTAAAATACATTTACTTATATTTTTTTCCTTTCTTTATAGTCATACAGACGGAGGACGTCCATTCCGACAGTGGACTGCCACACTACCAGGTCCTGAACAAGGATGAGGTAGTGCTGATCCAGGAAGTAGCAGAAGACGTGGAGCAGAACAGGGAACCGGCAGTAACTGACGAAGAACACGTGCAAATGGTTCTGGGTTTGGCATCCGCGGAGGAGAGCGAGAGTGAAGTGACAACACTACCCAAAAGGTCCACGCGAGTCAAAACCAGGAAAAATCCCAAATGAAAAGCAGGCGGACTGGGTCGAACTGTATATATTTTAACACAAAGGGGTTGCATGTTATAACACTCCACGGCGCTATTATACACCGAAATATATTTCACGTCATATTTGTTGGTACCAAATTCATGTATATCAGGTACTTCATGTTGTAACATAAGTTGACTGGTTGTCACAGAATTCATGTATATTAGGTGGTTCATGTTGTTAGATAAGTTCACTGCTTGTCGCGTTTCACAGCCTCCGGGTTGAAGTACCTGCTGATGTACTCTTTACGCATGTTATTGAAGGGGACGCGTTCTCCCGGTGCCACATTCACGGGTTGCTCCACAGGTGCTTTGTATCCCACGAAGGAATCCTTGGCGTAGAAGTCCTTCTTGATTGGGAGTCCGGCAATTCTAGCACAGTTGTTCAGTGCTACACATGCCTCTATGATGCGCCCAGCTCGTACGGGTTCGTGGAAGAGATATCCTCCACTTGTATCGAGACACCTACCGAAACAGATACATTTTAATGTTACATAGTATTAGGGTTTTATATTCTGAGACATATCAGGTATGGTGCTATGTAATTGTATTTTAACATGTCTCTTTTAGTATTAGGTATATATCAGAAGTATGATGGCAGAATGTACAGAGGTACATGTGTTATATGAATGATTACTGGACAGGCTGTTTTGATGTACACATTTGTACAGTGTCATAGTATTATGTGTATCATTAATAGGACACAATTTTGGGCATTGTGCTATGTGGTACTACCGTAGCCAGGTATGGAGTATTTTTTGATATGATATGCAACATGTTATGTGATATTACCTCCAACGCTGCTTTACGTTTCCGATCACTCGCTCCACCAAAGATCTGGTCTTACGGTGCCATTTGTTGTAGGCCACATCGTCTGCGGTGTACTCTACTTTGGTCGGAGTAAGCAGGTAGTCTGTCAATACGTATCTGTAGTATAACAAAGTGTGTGATATATTTCTGTATCATATGGACAAATGAGTGAGAGAAACAACATGTATATTTTTGATAAAAGTTTTTGTCTTAGGACAAAGTATTACTTTGCTATGCCAAACTCAGGTCATACAAGAAATATATTTATTTTTTGGTTGTTAGTTGTACTGTAAGGAATAACTATTTATCTGCTATGCCAAAGTCAGGGCACAGGAAAATTTAATTATTTTACTTACCCAGAATCTCCCAACAGGAAGAACCCTTTGAAGTCATTCCTCTCCCCCAGGAACTTGATTTCACTTCCGTTCATAATGTAAATGTCATTCTGGGAGCCTGGGTATGACGCGTCCACATGACGTACGATACCGTCCAGATCACATATGATCTGCAAAATATAACATTCCATTTTTGGGTAACATGTGTGTGAAATATTTTTATTTTTACCCGTTGAAAGGTACATATAGAATTTAAGTCAACTGTTATATAGCGATAAGATTGTGCTGTACTATTTTTTCAAATAGGGACAACATATGTTATGCATGCAAAGTTTCATGTTTTTTGTGTACTTTGATTTTACTCACCATCGCGTTTATACTATAATAGCCTTTGTAGCAGTAGTATTGGTTTTCGTCACGGGTATAACCCCTAGGGCAGGCTATTGGTATGTGAGTACCGTCAACTAGTCCAAACAGTTTGGGTTTCTTCATTTTCTTGTACCAACGATACGCCAGGTTAGCTTTCTCGTTCGTGCTGTCTGGCCAGCTGACATATCGGGCAAGGTTGTGATGAAAGAAGTCAGAAACTGACTTGACTGCTCTGCATACGGTACTGCGGGACACACCGTGCACATCCGCTATGTCGGTGTAGTTTGACCCCGTGGCAAAGTAGCGTATAGCTACACAGAACTGTTTTAAAATAAAAAATCATTTTGTTACACTTTAATTAATGCCTTGTTATATTTCATTTGGGATAGTAGAATACATTCAGTCCTATGGCATATGAAGGGAACATAAGTCATGTATATGGAAAAAGCATAGCATATTATGAGTGCAGGGCAGAAGCCAAAATCAAACTTTATATTAATGGAGAAAAAATTAACAATATAGGAATAAGGGAAGACATATAGCCATAGTGGGGTGTAGGGGTGGTACATACCTTTATCCTATGTGGTACAGCATGTTTGCCCCGTAACAACTTGTCCTCTAGGCTGTCCACATAGTCTTTTATCAGGCATTTGGTGATTGCCTTCGTAAGGCGGTATCGCTGAAGGAATTTCTTCTCCCCATACTTGATGAACGGATCCACCCGCTGGTAATACTCTCTCTGAGTCTGAAGCACATAGCCTATTCTGGGACCCATCTTGGCTCTATCCAAATAGTGCGCCAAAATATATGGGGGTCAAGGGTCAAGGGTCAACTGCCAAGGTGAAGGTCGCTGAATTTGGCCAATACATATAGTGCAGAATTCACATACGGCCCACTATACACACATACGGCCCTAAAAAACAGGGTATATGTGCATAATTTGACATAGCACCCCCCCCCCCTACCCCTCCGTATATCTTGTAGTAAATACGCCAAAGATGCGGAATTTTTGTGCTCCGTATGTTGAGCTGAAACGCAATTATCGCCGTATGTGAATACGGAGGGCCGTATGTACATACGGCCTCCGTATGTTTTTCCGTAAGATGCGGACATGTCGAGCTGAAACGCAAAAATGAACTGAAACGCAAAAAAACGACATACGGACCCTCCGTATGATACGGTGAAACGGCTTCCAGGAAGGTGTTTCACTGTAATTTTGCGTTTCTGCTCAGAGGTCTGCATGTAACGGAAAAAGATACAGAGGGCTGTATTGAGATACGGTGGGCCATATGTACATACGGCCATAATTGTGTTTCTGTTCAACATACGGAGCAAGAAAAATCTGTATGTTTGGCGCATTTTGGTCCAAATATACGGAGGGGAAGGAGGTCGTTAGGCTAGATAGTCTCAAAACTGCGAGATAGTCTCAATATACTATAGTTTTGTTAGTATCTCGCAACCCTCAGGCTAGATAGTCTCAAAATTGCGAGATAGTTTGAGTTTGAAAAAAGTTTTTATTGACTGAATTTCTCATGTGAAGTCTTTCAAACACAGCCAATATGTCTATATACACACACGTATCACAGTGACAGATAAAGAAAGTCCGCATTTCTTTACACAGGAAAAACAAGAAACATTACAATATAAGGCAGCAAGACGAGCGGTGCTAAGGTATAGTGTGTAGATGGGGTATTCCGATAACGTCACCACAGTATATATTTTAGCAACTTCTAGTTAAGACAAGCAGCCAGGATCTCCAGGTGAACATCAGGTCAATTCAACACTACAAGCATTATTATCACATTAATTATCACAACATCTCTATGCCATGTCGTTTTTGATTTTGTTCATGAATAATTAATTAATTGATAGTCTCAAAAGGCTGCAAGATAGTCTCAAAATTTGAGACTATCTTGCAACTGTTAGGCTAGATAGTCTCAAAACTGCAAGATAGTCTGAAAATACTATAGTTTGTTAGTATCTTGTGACCTTCAGGCTAGATAGTCTCAAAACTGCGAGATAGTCTCAAAACACATGTCAGGCAGATAGTCTCAAAATTTATTTTGAGAGTATCTCGCAACCCTCAGACTAGATAGTCCTAAAGTTGGCCAAAATTAAATTTGTTAAAAGGCATAGTCAGCATAGATACATTTTACAACTCGAGTACAGGCTAATTTATTGTTATTGGAGAAGATTCGACACAACAACTAATGTCCAACTAAGGAAGCCATGCTTCTTATATTCAATCTTGGAAGGAAATGACTCTTAAGGTGTCCATACACCTGAATATTTAAAAGCAATAAGGCAAGATTCTGGTTTGTGTACACATTTTATTTCAATGTTTATCACATTTTATGTATGATATATAATTATGTCTATTGTAGTGTATTGTATATTGTACCAATACTGGATTTCCAACATAAAATAGACATGTGAAAAGTAGAGTCTTTAAATCTAGAAAGGAGGTGAAGCATAGAGCAAATTTAAGGCCAGAAATTAGATAAGACTGCCTGCCTGGAATGTCAGTTCGTTTGGGCTTATTTGTGACAGGTTTTACCTAGAAATCGACTGTAAAACAAGTCATCCTGATTCAGTGTTACTTGCCTTCATTGGATATATGTTAGATGTTAATCACTTGGGCACTCCAGGTGAGTCTTTTGAGGTTTTGACTGTTCTTGATACAATCATGCATAATAAGTCATTCAAAAGTCCTGATGTTTCTCCTCATTGTTAAACAACCCACTCAGAATAACCGATGATACTATAAGAAGACATCCAAATACTTCCAGTACATTCTTCCTTCCATACAAATGTTCACCAAGGATAGTATACTGAGGAATAAGGTTCAGCACAGGTATAAGGTTCGTTATCATAGCAGTATGCACAGGGGCTATCATTTGGCAAGCTGTGACTTGACAAATCATACCCATACCAGTGCCAATCACGTGTATAGAGACAAGGAATACTGTGTATAACTCAGTGATCCACACTGGTTGTTCGAGGTAAATGCTGCAAATGAGGCTGATTGGTAAAGCCACAGCTGCAGTAATCAAAATCAACAGAGCTGGTTTTACCTTCACAAGGTAGACTCCAGCTAGTATATTATAATAAGCCCCAAACACAGCAGCACCAACCAGTGCAACATATCCAAAAGCAAGCCACCATCTGGAACTTGGTGTTACAGAAGTAGAGTTTGAATCATTCAATTTTGTTGCAGAAATAATGAATTCTGGGGTAAATCCATGAGTAAATTCCTTCCAAGGCTGAACCATAAAGACCATACCAAATATACATCCTATGATGCAGAGGGATACAATTACATTATGTGTCTTATTGTAAAAAAGAATTGAAATGACATATGTCATTGTGATGACGAAACTATAACAAAAGAATAAATGGCTCAAAGGTACAACTGACACTGCCAAGAAAAATAGCCAATTAAATCCAGTGGTGCAAATCCCCATGATCAACACATGAACATAGGATTCTTTTGATAACACAAGTTCAGCTCTTTTGTTGAAGCACATGGTGAATGCAGCACATAGCATTCCACCTATGTATCGAAGGACGCCGAGTTGAAAATCAGGTATTTGTCGACCAAGTAGCTGTACAGCTGCTTCAGATGCAACATATACGACATCACAGAGCAGTATCAATCCATAACCAAGAAGTGTTGTCCTTAAACGACTTTTCATGTCTGTTGATGTTTCGGTTTAAATATATAAATATTTCTGTCAGGATTTAAATTGAATCAAATAGATATCATCATTTGACTTACGACCGTTGTTCCACGGAGGTGACAATAGTTTGTCTATTCAATGATCTAGATAGGTGTAGATAAGAGTTAGTGCAGTTGTTTTCAGGGTCCATAGCCAGCCAGCAACCCTGTTGGATATGTACAAATCTAGGTTGTGATTTTCCTTCCTAAATGTAGACCTCTTTTTATGGTTTGAGAATTGAATGCATTCTCTTCATCAACTTATCTGTACCTGTGGTAGATTGATGGTGATTCCTGATCAGGCTCATACTGTGTCTTGTAAGGAACTGGCTATGGACTGGAGCCATGTTAAAATGTAAACACTGACAAGTAGGTCTTTATAATCGTCATCACTGTAGAGTACTGTATACATTGTCTTTTCATAGTTTTAACAACATGGTTTAGACATCAGGGGCCCAACTCTACAATGTATCAGTATTCTCTTGGTAATTTTTATTATATATAATTATTATAATGTTCCAAACTCTATGTAAAATTAAGAATATCAAGTCTATTCAGTGGCCTGTTTTAACCAAATTAGCCACAGCTGTGAGGCCCCTATCCCTCAAAAGGCCCCTATCCCTAACAATTGGTCCGTTTGAGGGATAGGGACCAGGTGAAGTCCCTATGTGCTAAACGGCCCCGATCCCTCAAAACGGTTTGAGACATAGGGCCCATGTGAAGTCCCAAAGCCACAAATATTTTGTCCATGTCCCTATCCCTCAAAATGGTCTGAAAACAATTTGAAACATAGGGCCAAAGTTGACCCTCACCTTGTACGGGTGAGGGTCAACTTTTGGGACAGGGTGAAGGGTTTGGGGTTGGGGGGGGGGGGGGGCTTGACCCAGTGGGAACATATAGGGAGTTCCCGTGCAGACCCACCTCTGAGCTGGTTGCCGGCCTGATACCAGTGGCAGGGAGGGGCTAGTGTACATTTTCCCGGCTGTAGGGGTGTCCACGCCTATCTCGGAACACCCGCGGGGCTAGACTTGATGAGGTCCGTGAAAGCTGTCCTTGAATCCTATGCAGAATGCATCACTGTCACAATGTACCAGTCACAATATACTACCAAGGTGGTCATGCCCCGGGAGTCATGCAGTGGTGGTGCAGTGGTTGCAATGTACCATTTGCACAACCAGGTATATTCAGACATTGTTTTAGGTAGGAAAATATATCTCATCATGGTTATAGAGCCTGCAAAGTGATAACAAGTGTCAGTCTGCAGGCTATAGATATATAGACCCCAGAAGGCACCCTTGACTTATTGTGAGGCCTACTTCCTTGCTGCAGAAGCAAGAAATAGTCATAGAAATTACTTACAAAGTTCCTGTTTTTGATGGATAGGGCTTTTGATACTGTAGATTGTTTGTAGGATAGGGGCCTGACATGTCCCTATCCCTCAAATGGCCCCTATCCTACAAATATTTGTGAGATAGGGGCTGCTTAAATGTAGTCCCTTTGTCTCAAAGTTTTGTGGGATAGGGACTTTTTGCTATATAGGGACCTGAAGTGGGCCCTAAGCCTCAAACGGCCCCTATCTCACAAATATTTGAGGGATAGGAGCCTTTTGAGGGATAGGAGCCTCACAGGGGCTGCCTTGATGGCTACTACACCCAATTTACTGTGAGTGAGGTTGGTGTCCGCCCCAAGACAGTAGGAGCCCAAGTACGAGCCCTCTCCAACATAGCCTCATCATACGCAACAAGGGCAGAAACATCATAAATATTGGTCTACTTCAGATACATAATTCATATGATCAACAAGACCCCTGACCTCCTCACCCAACAGTAATGTTACAATTCCCTCAGCAGACAATTCTAGAAATGCCACAACTCTGATGGTCAATGATTGATGGTCAATTCTTTTCCCTTGTGACACATGAGAACATATCTCCAGTAATCAAACTTACTAATGTCAACAATTGCAACACCCACCATAGTCCTCATGATGACCCCATTGCTCTTGATGTTGTAGACTGCCTTGTCAGTGTCGGTCATCATAACCCCAATAGCCAGCATTCTGGTCACTCTGTGGCTGCTGCTGGTAGGGGTTCACACCAAAGGAAGGGTATTGCAGAAATTCCCACCTGATTCTTGCTTCGCTGTTATCTCCCGTGTCGTCTCCTGTATGCGGGGAATGAGTCCACATGCCTCCCTAGGTTTTGAGCCCGCCCTTGATTCGATTATTATTTCCTCGTTTTCTCCCAAATTAGGGCGACTTATGCGCCCTGCTCCCTCCTGAAGGACATATAGACTGTTTTCTATCCGTATCTGGCGAGTAGAAGGGTCAATCAGTGGGACCGACGTTTAGCTTTCTGTTCACCTGAGATACACTTCAAGTATTGTACCTCAGATACACAACAATCTGACTAATCAGGAGATCTCTGTCTGCTCAGCTATATCTTGGCGGTCAGCTGCAAGGTGGGCGTGGTAAAGGCGACCCCATCTGGTTTGACGCGTGGCAATTTCAGTCCACCATGTCTGGTACATCTCCCTATACATGTCCTTGATGCTGTTGAATTGAATTGAATTGAATTGAATTTTGTTTACTGAAAAAAAAATCCAAAACTCACTTCTCACAAGTAGCAGAGGGCAGGGCGGTCTGTAAGCGAGTAAGTGGGCGATGGGTGACGCGTGGTAAAGTAGAGGAGACTCACAGTGCAGGCATTGGTTATGGTGGTGGTGGTGGTGGTGCTGGTGATCAGAAGCAATGTACTCTTCCCTAGATGGGTTTGCTTTATATAGGGTGTCTTGAGACCGTTCACCACAGACTATTACCCCCGCCCTCCTCCCTCTGCTTACCTGTGTGTCAAACTTAGGCTTTAGATCCGTCACATAGTTAACAATGGGTATTGTAATAACGGTATTAAGCGGCTTACAGGTGGTCTAACTGTGATAGACCCCTCTCGTGCGTCCTTGAAAGAGCGCTGATTAGGGGGTCACGGGCTGGTTTTGTGCCTTTTCACTCTCCCCCCCTCCCCCTCATAAGTAGTGGTCTCTGCTACCCTCTCAGTATGATCTGAGGGTCAGAGTCAATTTTTAATCCTCAGTCTTTGGACGGCTGGCTGTCCAACTATTGGAAAGAAAAGGTGTCGTGGTAATGGTGTTATGTGGAATTAGGGGTGTTGAAACTGTAATACTTGTCCTAATGCGACAGTAGTATAGTGTGTATCAGGATGGACCTATGACTAACCTAGTATAATGGTCCAAACGACAACAGACCGAGTCTAGTAGCTTAGTCATAGACCCATCCCTATACACACTATACTACTTGCGAGTTTAATTGAGGGTGACTAATCTCTTTTAAGTCTTTTGTCAGCGCTCAGTTCTGAAGAGGCGGCTCTAAAGGGTTGAGAGCTATTTTCTGATCCGCTTAACAACCTCCCTCCTCCTGCTATAACGCAACCAAAAACAATTTTCTTGTTTTAAGAAAGTGAGATGAAAAAAAGCTCGCTTTGCAGACAAACAGACTCGTTTAAAAAAAAGAATTTCAGTCATTTTGTTTATGAGGTTAAATCTCTTTTTTTCCCCTCTTTTTAATTTTTTCTGAGAGTTGTTCTTGAAACTAGTCATTTCGGCTACCATTCAATATTGTTTAAAGAAAGTAAGAAAAATATTTTTAGCTGTGCACCCTCCCCTCTCTGTGTACAGCAGCTGTATACGAGATTCGCTCCTGCTCCTGATGGCCTACCCCGTACTAGGGGGGGTCTCTGTGACACCTCTGTGTCTATGACCACCATTAAAACTACAGTAAGAGGCTTATCTCCTCCATAGTAGGATATAAAGGCAGTCGTTCAGAAAACTCAATCACTCACACTACCGCTAACGCTGCAAGACCCTCTAATGACCTCGATACCACTGTTGCTGGTGCCACTGCTATGGCTACTAGTGTCAGTACTACTGCTACCGTGGACACGGACACCGCAACAGGTGTCATAGAAAGAGACGTTGCCCTGGCCAAAGCTATCGCCCAGACCGCCTATCCTCCGACGCAGACCGATGATGACCTGGAGACAAATGAGAGTGAGGGCTTTCTACGTCGACGTCGACCTTCCACGCCCCGACCAGCTAGTGTCTCCTCCATTGACGACAGGGTGTGGCTGTCCGCGCGAAAACCCGCCGTTTATCACAAGTCCCAGGGTACCAACACGAGCATTGATTCTGCTGCTACTTCTGCTGCTACTTCAGCTCGTAATGCTGGTTGCAATGTTCTTCCTGTAGATCCCCGGATGACGGTCGACGGCAACAACAACAACGATGCGCTCAATGAACCTGAAAAAGGTGAGGAAAAACGTGAGTTCTTCATCGACAGTTTGAAGCTGCAACTTTGGAGTGGTGGGGCTAAGTTATCAAAGGAGCGATACAGCGCCATAAAGGGTGCAATAACATCCACCAAGGAAGTGGCATTCTCCATCTCTGCCCTCTTCGAGCTCATCAGGAACGTCCCCGACATCAAAGAGGAGGTACGGAAACGTGACAGAGCTGTGTCTCACGGGTTACCTGATCACAACACTTGGTTCGTGGAACTAGACGATAGGCACAACCTACACTTAGGTGTCAGCTACTACAAGGGCAAGAACATCATTCACGTGCACAAGAGAGAGAAACTTTAAGAAGTTTCTTTAGGTATAAGTAACTCAGTCAAGATGACTCAACTGGTGTGCGAAAGGTGTTTCAAAAATTCAAAAAGTTGTTTCGTAAAACATCCACGTGAAAAGATGTGTGGTGTTACCGAAATTTTGTCCCCTATGTGGCGAAGGTAACTGTAGGAAAAGTGCCTGTAGACGGGAATCTATCGCCGGGGTGATGATTCCTCCGGTGATATCCGCCATACCTCAAGGTGAGGAAATATTCACCACTTATTGGCCCGCGATACGGACAGGCGTCAGAGCTCACGGTGTTCGCGTCAGCGTAACCAACGTGAGACTGCCGACCGGTGAGTTGCGGGACGCCGTCAGCACAATGCGTCAGATCCACATCACGCAAAGATTCAGATACAAAGTGGGTTTGTCCGTCGGTTTCATCCTGCAACACAAAGAAGACAGAGACAAGCTACGCTACTTTTACGCCTCCCAGAACAACGCCACTCTTCTCCAACCCCCTCCCACCGTAACGGATTCCGCCTCCTTGGAAGATCTCATCTCCGTCATGGAAAACACCCTCACATCGCAAGAAGTCGCAACACTTCGCAACGCTGAAACCAAGTGGCAAGTTCTGTTTCCCGCCAATTTGAACGTCTGCATTTACATGGGACCCCGAGAATTTCCCATAGGAGGAAGAGTAACCAAAACGGGTTGACTGAGGAATAAAAGAGGCGTGTTAGATTTTCCGAGCAGCGACAAGTTATGTGTGTTCTGCTGCATATCCTTTCACTTGCACAAGACGTGCAAGCACGCTTCGAAATTATTGCACCGGTTCCGTCCTTCCGCGAACGCTGAAACCTTTCCCGGGTTGAACTTGGGAGACATACCGACTTTGGAGAACTTGGGAGACATACAAATAGCAGTTAACAGAACGCATAAAGTCAAAGGTAAAAACCTGAGAGAACGAGTTTCACTGATGAAACCTCCTTCGAAGACACAGGGTGCCAGAGAAAAACTGAGAGAAAGACGAATTCAGCGTCATAAAAAGAAGTAACCAATACCTGGCAATATACACGCGGCACACCGTTTTCTTGGACGTTGTGAACTATTTGACTCCTGGTTACAACTACGCAAACTATTTACTGGCTTTCACCAGAAATCAGCACAAGGGTCACTTTCCTTACGAATGGATGACGTCCACCAGAAAACTGGCAAACAGAACTCTACCTCCCATGTCTGCTTTCGACAGTAGTCAATAAATGATTAAAACACCTCCAAAAATAATGTCAAGGTTAAATTTAGTTAGAAGAAGACTTAACCCTTAGAGGCCTAGTGGCGTGAAAATGGCGTAAAATGGCGTATTTTGCACATATATCAAGTCCTACATGGTTCTATCATTGAAATATTGAGTCTATACCACTGTAAGACATACCAATCCCTCCGGGGTGACGTCAGCTTATCATACATGGAACTACATTTGTTATCCAATAGATATTAACAGTTTAAGAGCTATTACAGTAAGAATATAGTGATAAATATCTTCAATTAGACATTTACCCACTGGCTGAGGCTGAGTATGATAATATCATCGTTTGTAATCTCAGTTATCATCAAACATCTTTAATGCAAATGGAAAATGTATATCAAACTATGTAACTGATTTCAAGAGGTTGCTTTATCATTCCCATGTTGAGGATTTGATACAGGAATTCCATTGTTGCCATAGCAACAGCATAGAAGGTTCTTCCATAACTCAAAGTACAGAGAATCTTGTGCAAAATTTGATATATTTAACAATGGCATGTTTCTGGTTCCTATGGTTATCACAATTAGTATTTTCTTAAACAGGGTGCCTAGCATTAGAAAGGTTGTTGCAACAGCTTTCAGGAAATGTAATATGAACCCTATGTCAGGATTACAATTCAAACTGTTGGAGATTCACTTATGGTACGCTAATAATGTCGCAGATATCTTATTATGGTTAAATAGTTCTGGGCCTGTAAGGGTTAAAAAACACCCCAAAAAGTCAAGTTATGGTCTAGATAGATAGTTTTGCAGTCCTTATCCTTGTTGCACATAACTATGTATTCACATAAGCTGGTATGTGCTGTGAGGATAGTGCAGAAATCTTTGAAAGCTAACTGGAAGAGAATAAAGAATTTTGCCCTCCGCTTAGGGCAGCCATGTTTAATATACCTGTTCTTCTATAGGCAGATCTTTGACAAGTGTTTGAATATCTTCTAGGCTGGTTTTTGTAGCAACATCATAAAACATATAATTTACTCCTGCTACCATTATATAGCATAGTACACATATACTATATCATAAATATGGCATGATGAATTGTGACTTCCTTATAAAGGAGGCCAGAAACAACTGGGCTGTCTATACTAGAAAAAGACAGCCACTGAGTTGTCATAATAAGGAAGGTTGTACCCAAATGCTCAGAGGCCGACCGAAGGGGTGACTTGGGGCCACATGCACCCCCTCAAAGTGACCCTGTGTATGACCCATGACCAAGTCTTCTTAGCTGTGCCCCCCCCCCTTGGGAATCCTCCCTTGATGCTAAGTGTAAGTGCATGCATACTTTGTGTGTAATGGAGAAGGAGTGGGATACCGCCTAAATTAGTCAAACTTGAATTCCATTCAGCAAGACACCAGCCTCACTTGGGGAGAAATTTCCACTATAACTTTTGGACGCTTTTTATTTAATATTTTGGACTAAAAACATACCACAGAAAGGCTTATGCAAAGAAACATAAAAGGTGTTTCATGGCGCCATCTCATACTTGAGCAAACTTTTTTTATAGGAGTCATCATAAAAATTGCACCACTGCTTCCTTTCAACCCTCCACACCCACAGCTTTCTTAAGCTTCCTTTCTTTCAATATCTACCACCGCCACAATTGTATGTACAATATATAATTATGATGTATATTGCAGTGTATTGTATATCATGTCAACCCTAGATTTAAACAAATGATAGACAGGTGAAAAGTAAAGTCTTTAATCTAGAAAGGCAGCGAAGCATAGAGCAAAGTGGTAACTGCACAAAGACGAGAAATAAGATCACAGTGCCTTAAATGTCAGTTCGTTTTGGCCTATTTGTGACAGGTGTTTATTTAGATGCGCTACTGTTAATGCAAGTCAACCCACTTACCTTCATCATATGAATTTATAATTATGGGGAATGTGACCAAGAAAAATTTAGAATTTCTAGTTACGACCATACCCCATATGGTGTTTAGTGTTCACTTTCCCCGACCTGTGGGCCCACTGAGAGAGAAAGAGAGAGACAGAGAGGCAGAGGAAATGTATAAACAATGCTTGGATAAAGAAGCATAATCAGCATAGTTAGCAAACATATTTTACAACAATTCAAGTACAGGCCTATTCATTGCTTTGGCTACATAGATTGTCCAACCAAAGAAGCCATGTTTCTGATATTCAATATTGGAAGATGATGAATGTCAAGGTTTCAATACTATTGACGATCTAAAAGCAAGAATGCAAGATACTCATTTATGTACACATATATTTCAATATCTACCAACATTACAGTATGATGTACATTGTATAACATAAAAATTATAATCATGGTACTATATATTGTACCTATATGGGAGTCAGACTAATAATAGACAACTGGAAAGTAGAGTATTTAATCTAGAAAGGAGGTGAAGCATATATAGGGCATATTTAAGGAAATTGCACAAAGACCAGAAATCAGATAGGACAGCCTGGAATGTCTTTTTTTTGGTTTATTTGTGGTGCTTATTTACCCGACCGTTAGAACAAGTAATCCTGGTCCAGTCTGGCTTGCACATATATTTCAATATCTACCAACATTACAGTATGATGTACATTGTATAACATAACATTTTTAATCATGGTACTGTATATTGTACCTATACGGGAGTCAGACTAATAATAGACATGTGGAAAGTAGAGTATTTAATCTAGAAAGGAGGTGAAGCATATATATATGCTTCACCTCCTTTCTAGGAAACTGCAAGAAAACCAGAAGTCAGATAGGACAGCCTGGAATGTCTTTTTTTGGTTTATTTGTGGTGCTTATTTACCCGACCATTAGAACAAGATATATAATATATATATATGTATATATATACATTGCATATATATATAGTATTTACAGGCTAAAACATCTATATATATATATATATATATATATATATATATATATATATATATATATATATATATATATATATATATATGCTGGCCATTATGGGGGAGGGGATTTATGTCTTATGTGCCGCCTACGCAGGACGGACTGTTCAAAACGATCAATCACTCTTTGTCCGCATCACTAGGCCTACAACAAAATGAATATCACTAAATAAAATATGTCGGGCCACTAGACAAAATGTTCATATATAATTGTGCTAGTTCAAGAAACAGAAATATTGAAAGAATGATTTTAACATAAAAAATCTGTTTCTAAAGTTCATGTCTCAAAAAAAGCAGATTTCTTCAATTCAGTGGACAAACTAAACAGTACTAGCTTGGACACCTCATCTACTATGTTGTTTTAGTGTTAATCCAATGAGATGAAAAGAAAAAAATATGGTGAGACGCTTTTTGTAAGAGATTCATAGACACCCACACCGTAGACAAAGACGCCAAACATCGTCCCACCCCAAATCTTCTTTCTGTCTGTATGGCACAACACGATGTGAGGGTTTGGGACATGAGTGGGGACATGGGGTGGGACATGAGTTGGGACATGGGACATGAGTTGGGACATGGGACATGACTTGGAACATAGGACATAAGTTGGGACATGAATTGGGACATGAGATGGGACGTGAGTTGGAACTTGGGACATGAGTTGAGACATGGGATATGAGTTGGGACATGGGACATGAGTTGGGACATGGGACATGAGTTGGGACACCCTGACCCTGAGTCATTTGTGATGTAAATCACACGTTCAATATTTTCCTCAAGTTTTCTTTGATACGTGAGTTTTAATCTTGGGGCTGTCCTTGATACATGTATCACAAATCATTCAAAAGTCATCATGTTTCTCCTCATTGTTAAACAACCCACTCAGAATAACAGATGCAGATATCAGAAGACATCCAAATACTTCAAGTACATTCCCCCTGCCATACAAATGTTCACCAAGGATGGTATACTGAGGAATAAGGTTCAGCACAGGTATAAGGTTTGCTATCATAGTAGAATGCATCGGGGTTATCATTTGGCAAGCTGCGACTTGACAAATCAAACCCACACCCGTGCCAATCACATGTATAGAGACAAGGAATACTGTGTATGGCTCAGTGATCCACACTGGTTGTTCTAGGTAAAAGCTGCAAATGAGGCTGATTGGTAACGCCACAGCTGCAGTAATGAAAGTCAACAGAGCTGGTTCCACCTTCTTTAGGTAGACTCCAGCTAGTATGCTATAATAAGCCTCAAACACAGCAGCGCCAACCAGTGCAAGGTATCCAAATCCAAGCCACCATCTAGAACTTGGTGCTACTGAAGTAGAGTCGAGTGTGGAATTGTTCAACTCTGTTTCAGAAATAATGAATTCTGGGGTAAATCCATGAGTAAATTCCTTCCAAGGCTGAACCAAAAAGACCATGCCAAATACACATCCTATAATGCAGAGAGACACAATTATGTTACCTGGCTTATTGTAAAATAAAATCGAAATGACATGTGTCAGAATGATGATGAAAATATAACAAAAGGATGAATGGCTCAAAGGCACAACTGACACTCCTAAGAAAAATAGCCAATTGAAGCCCATTGTGCAAATTCCCATGAGCAGTACATGAGCATACGATTCCTTTGGTATCACAAGTTCAATTCTTTTGTTCATGCACATAGCCAAGGCAGCACATAGCATTCCACCTATGTATCGCAGGACGCCGAGTTGAAAATCAGGTATTTCTCGACCAAGGAGCTGCACAGCTGTTCCAGATGCAACCCATAATACATCACAGAGCAGCATGAGTCCATAACCAAGGAGTGTTGTCTTCAAGCGTCTATTCATTTCTGTTGAAGTATATAAAAGATCTGTCAGGATCAAAATAGAAAAACCTTAATGTACCTCATGAAACAATGTACTCAATAATGTGCCATTGCTATGATGCTTTATGCCTTTGTTATGATAGTCAGACAAAATGGCGGTAATCAATATAGGATTATTCTAGGCAATGGCACGTAACATGGATGTTCAGAAACCTATTAGCATATTATATGTAATTAAAGGTACTCAACACAATCTAACTGATTGTAGATCGACCAACAATATTTCTTAACGACTTTTAGGGATGTTAGCCTGATGCATATAGAACGCAAAGAAAAGTAAAAAATCCCATGTCCCGGGATTTATTTGCCTTTTGGAGGGTATTCTAATTTTGGTGCATCATATAGGCCCTCATGAGAAAATCATATTTTTCTACATCATTTGACACAGAAAACAATCTCCCAACAATATCTCAATAAAAAGGCAGGCATGCATTTAGATGATCATTAGGAACATGTTGAAAACAAGAAAAAAGGGGGTCACGGGCAAAATGAAATTATGCTGAATTATTCAAAATAATTTCTCATCTATTCACTGTATGAGCCTATGGGCAGGACAGATAAGAAATATAATGATCAGGATGTGTAAAATACCAAGGTGTGACACTTGGATGGCAGATAAAGGAAGAACATGACATATAAATGGGAGAAATATGCAAATATCATGGTTTTAAGTAGTTCCAGTTTTTGCCACAAGGTGCCGTATGCGTAGATTGTGTTGAGTACCTTTAAGTAATATATCTATTAGTTCTAATGGGGATCCAGTGCCTTCTGCTCTAACGTACTTTTTCCCATGTGAGAGTGGCATGGTTTGGCAATTGTGCGCATTGTACAATATTATTGGCGGATTGTTTTCATTTTTTGGGAAGGAGGGGGCATATTCAAGTACGGATGTACTCAGTGGCACACAAGAATACTGACTAATTCTGTTAGGTGCGGTTGTCTTTATCAGCATCCCTTTATCCATAGATTCCATTTGAAAAAGTATCATAGCCAATCAGTTCCCACATGATCCATCATATGTTAGACTTAATCCCCAACCATACATTGTCTATAGTCCATGATCGAGACAGGTGGGCATTTTAAAAGATCTTATGGGTAATGTCCCCTTGGCCAGCCACCCAGTTTCATGTGTACAAACTGCTTTGCTTCCTAAAAGTGGCTGATTTCTATTTTTATAGTTTGTCTTTCAAAATGATAATTGCATATTCTCCATCTACCTACCTGTAGCCTGAGCTGTGTGTTCTGTAGAGTGATGGTGATTCTTGATTGGAGACTAGGTCAGTGCTTTGTGTCCGCATGTAGCTGAGGTGTGGTACGCGTCTGTGGTGGAACTCGGTAAACAATAAGTCAACACTGATAATATAGGCCTGCATAAGGGTTGTCACTGCAGAGCACTATATCCTATATCCTATGTTAGAGTGAAACACACAGTCAAGATGTGAACAATGAATATTCTGGTATCTTCATGAAACAGATATAGTTACTGTAGTGTAGTTTTTGATTAGGCCTCACCTGTAGGGTAGATTCACCTTGAGTCGGACACATACTTTGAGATGGACACATGAATTTGTGCTTATTCAATCATTCTAATCTTATTATCTGTAAATAATCGTAAAATTGAAGTGTTATTTTCAAAAGAATCAAAGATAGAAGTTCAAATACAAGTCTAATCATGCATGAATGATTAGGAATACAAGTTTCCGTCTCAGGGTGAATCTATCCTATTCTTTTGCAAACTACTCCCGGACTACTTGTTGGATGTTGGTCTAGATTTTATATGAACAACTAGGTATTGGCAAGTTAAATTCATATAGAAGTATCTAGGCCTATCATAAATCTAAATACTGTCAAGTGAGAACTATGGGCCTTGTGCTCCTGTTTTGTTTTGATTGACAATCAACGGTATAAGAATTTCAATGAAATACCGATTCAGCATGTACGGCTGTGATATAATGAACGGCATGTAACTTCTCTCAAGCTACATGTTTAACAAATAGTGCAGTATTCTCTGGGTGTTCTAATGATCAATATATTATTGTTTATCACATGCATATGTTGTTGAGCCCATTCATTAATGATATTAATGGATTAGAAACTGAGATGATTTTGACATAATATCACGATGACCCTGAGTCATCATTGATAGTTTAATTTAACATGTGATAGCCTTAATGCTGATAGGGTCCTTTCCCAGCCCCCTCCACCACCCTAAATTAGAATGACCACCCTGGAGTCATCACATGTACAAATCTCTTTACACCCAAACCGTTTTCAGTGAAGAGTGAGGTGACTAGGTCACCTGCAGGTGAGTGATGTCTTATATGTAGGCCGTTCAGAGTGGCCTGCCACAGCGCGGACAACCAGCCCTTTCCCTTCACCTCCTGTACACTCATGTCCTATTTTTGGCTGGAGATTCCAGCAACTAACATTCATTTCGCTTCGCCCACCCTATTTTTAGCTATGAGGCCCCTTGTTTGGCCTCTCCCACCCTATATTAACTATTTGTCCTCCCTTTGGCCTCTCTTGCCCCATTTCTATCCACCTAACCTCTTGTTTGGCCTCTCTTGCCCAATTCTTAGTTTGTTCTCTCCCACAACATATTTTGTTATAAGACCCTTTGTTTTGCTTACCCCAGTTTTAGCTATCTGACCTCTTGTTTGGCCTCTCCCACCTCAGTTTAAGCTATCAGACCTCTTGAGTTTGAGTTTGAGTTTGAAAAAGTTTATTGACAGAAAAATATTCACAACAGGTTGCGCTTTTCAAATTACTGTCATTACAAACAGTCCATCAAATGACCTTAAAGCTAGATGTGCAAGACCACATTTGTGTATATACCAAAGACCATCTCCATACAAAATAGTAGGCGTGTACATTATACCATTAGAAGTCTTTGCAATCTTACATATTTTTGACACTCCTATAATTAGGCTAATACAAAATATAACGGGCAGACAAATAGAGCAGCTTCATACAACTCTATACAGAAAAAAACAGGACAGACAAAAATAGGCAATGAAGTGAGTATACTTATCTAGGTATAGATTGGCTTAAACGGGTTCACAATCACCTCCGAGTACATTGAACGTCAATTATAACTTCTACAGCGTTTAGGCAGCTTTACTGACTGACTCATCTTACATACCTTGTCAGACTGCTAGTAATTTTCTCGACCTTGCGGGAGAGCATCTGACTAGCATCTATAGATTCATATTCTCATATCGAGTATTAGACTCTTACTACTAGCCGTTGAAGTACATCTTCTTTCTTTACTGCTGACATAAATGCATCATGTGTTAACAGGTTTTGTGTATTGGCTTCCAACTTATCCCACACCAACATACCCCGGTACAGCGGACTGTTACGGTACAGCTGACCCCGTGGCCTTTGCAACTTTAATTTGCGTTTGTCATGATTCCGCAAGACGCGTGCTGGCGTTAATACATTTTCGGGATTAGACACATATTTATACACTAGGCCTAGCAGGTTAATATTTCGCCTTTCGGATAACTTCGAGCATTCACACAGAATATGAAGATCTTCCACCCTGATTAAGCGGGGGTCATTAATGTCTAAGCAGCAACGTAAACAATGATTCTGTATAGTCTGTAACCTATTAAACAATGTTGCAGGACCACTTTCCAATATTGTGTCACAATACTCAAGAGCAGGGAGGATCATTTGCTTGTACATTAGTATGGCAATGTCTTTGTCCATGTATTTTTTTAATCGTCTTAAATGTTTTAGTTTCGTCCACCCAGAGTTCAACACCCTGTTACACTGTGGCACAAAACTTAGTGTCGCATCAATC
Source organism: Harmothoe impar (assembly GCA_947462335.1). Lineage (NCBI taxonomy): Eukaryota > Metazoa > Annelida > Polychaeta > Phyllodocida > Polynoidae > Harmothoe > Harmothoe impar. The sequence continues at coordinate 10,697,575 of OX381721.1, read as the reverse complement.
AAAACTCCCAAGTAATTAAACACTTTTACCACTTTCAGAGACTCGCCTTTCAAAGTCAGGTCATATTGGCTAAAGTTAGTTGTGTCCTGCTCACCATGACACCACAGGACCTGGGTTTTACTTGAATTTACAGTAAGTCTGAAAGCATTACACCAGGAACTCAGGCCCGTAAGATCCTCCTGCATAAGTTGCTGCACTATTATTAGGTCGCGGTTACTAACACAGATAGCCAAATCGTCGGCATACATAAAGAAAGTTGTATTTTTCAAGACCTTGACAATTTTATTAATATAGATAACAAAGAGGAGGGGTCCTAAGACGGACCCCTGAGGTACACCACATAGTATTGGTTTAGACGACGACATAGGCTTTCCGGTAACAAAAGTAGTTTGGCTACGGTCTGTGAGATAACTACGGATCCAATCTATACAAGTATCAGAGCACCCAATAGAGGCTAGTTCTCTTAGGAGGAGGAGGTGGTTGACTGTGTCAAAAGCCTTCCTCAGATCGAGGAAGACCACAGCCACCACCTCCCCCCGATTACGACTCGCAAAAAGATTTTGAATCAAGCCTACACAAGCGTCTGTTGTCGACCGCTTAGGCATGAAACCGAATTGTTTGTCTTCAATTATATTATGCAGTAACAGGTAGGCCATTAGCTGGCTATGTATTATCTTCTCAAGCAATTTAGAAAAAACAATTAGTTGGCTTACAGGCCGCCAATTTGTGACCAAACTCAAGTCTCCATTCTTCGGGAGAGGGATGACAACCGCACTCTTAAGTATATCAGGGAAAGAATGACTTACTATTGACTCATTGATCAGATTTTGGAGTAATTCAGGTTTATGTGTGAGAACATCCTTAATTACTACTGCTCTTACATGGTCAATACAAGACGATTTGTTTACCTTGATCTTTCCTATAAGTTTCTTTACACAGTCAATGCCTACCGGTATTAAGTTCAGTAGTGCACGGTCAACGTCATCACGCTGAGGCCCATCCCCCACATTTACAGGACCAAAGACCATGGCAAGATTGCTTCCCACCTCACTGTAGAAACTATTTACAAAGTCTGGAAGATTACAGTCTGGTACAAAACTGCCATCACCACTTTTCAGCTTCATAGTAATAATTTTCTTTGGACCTTTCCATATTGCAGTAACCTCTGCCCAAAAGCGAGATGGGTCATCACTGAAACGTTCAAGTTTCGATTTAATTTCACCTCTTTTATTTCTCGTTAATAGCCGATTGATCAATTTATCGAATTGTCTAACTTGCAACATTTTGACATTCCTCAGACCCCGGTGTACCTTTCTCGCCGCTCTGAGTAGTCTATTTTTCCTGTCAATTAAGCTCACAATCTGGGGTGTAAAGCCTGAAGGCACATTGGTACGATTTTGGAAAGTCCTGATTGGATGTACAGCATTTAGGTGGTGAGAAATCCTAGATATTATTTCTTGTACCTGTTCACCTCCAGTCATAGTGTCTAACAGAGACCAGTCAGTGGTACTAACAAACTGTGTAGTTTTATCTTTGTCATATCCTCGATATGACCTGCCCTTAGTCTCAGTGCAGACTTTAGAAATCACAATTTTATCCATCTTTTTTACCACATATACTGGGGCGTGATCGCCGTACATGTCGTTCATCACCCCGTGCTTACTCACATGAAGACAATTAGTATACACATGGTCAAGTGTTGACTTCCCAAAGGGGTGGAAAAAAGTTGGCTTTGTGTTTAAATATTTAAGCTTGGTATCTTTTAGGAAACGAAACATAATTTTACACTTAGGGTTGTTTCTAGTTAAGGTGTTTACATTTAAATCCCCCATTATCCAAATTTCCCTATTAGCAAATACCGGTAATTTTAACAAATTTTTTAACTGAGTATAACAGCGTGACACACTAGATTTTTTTGGTGGTCTGTACACTGTCAATATTATACGAAATTTTTGTCCAGGAAATTTGGTCATGATACCAAGGCACTCAAGGTCCTTCCCAGTAAAAGTGAGTTCATCCAGGACGGTGGTATAGGGTGCATAGGTCTGCGCTATATAGCACGCTACCCCCCCGCTCTTCCGTTTCTTGATAAGTCTATCCTGTCGCAGGATTTTCATACCATGTAGGTCAACACACCAGTCAGCATCACTATCATCGAGCCAAGTCTCGGTGACGCTGATATAGTCTACATTAAAATTAATCTTTTTCAGTTTCTCCATTTTACTATTCAAACTTTGAACATTCATGTTTAACATCTTCAAGCCTTTTGTCAGCCCTAGCTGTGAATAATTAAGGTACGCCATAATATTCCCTCAGACCCCAGCCATATCTCTCAGAATTGTATACTCTACCTATATTCTTAAATACAACTACAAGTGCAGACATATAGTTCTCAGGCGCTATATCATAGGGCTCAGAGTACAGAGTGGCGTTATGCCGTTGCATGGTGCCACTCTAGGTGCAGTAATATAATAACAAGTTTATGTAATGACTAACACATAAATTCAATCTAGTAGACTTCCAGACATTAGTCTAGGTATACCAGTATTGAGACAATACAATTACGTCCGACGGACAACAGATCACAACGGATCGTTGATCACCACCTTAGTGTTTGTTAGCAAAACAGTAGACAAACAAAACACCTTGATATATATATATTACTAATAATAGTGTTAATTCAGTATAATTACAAACAGGTTACATTAGGCCACTCCCGAGTAATAAACATAATTTATTTTCGACTTAGTTATGCTATGGACTGACACCCATGGAACGTCTAGGTAATATTTGAAGAGTTTCGTTGCAAAACGCAACAAATCCATTCCAGAATTGAAGCATGTAGTGATTTCTCTAAGGCTACCATATTGGCAACTGTAGTGCCCCGGATATAATGTGTACATCAGAGAGGACCTAAAGACATGAAAAATAGAATTTTGAACAAAAAAAGTTTAAAAATTGCATGTACCTTTTCCTGACCCACACCTTTGTCAAAAATTGGTGTCATTTTTCAAAATGGCGCTTATTGCGTTTTGGAACCAAACTCTTCATTTCATCCAAAATTATATTCATGATTACATGCTTTGAAAAGAACAGTCAAACATGTTAGACATTTAGACATTTATGCGTTTAACAAATATCATATCACAATAAACCTGGCAGATGTGTTGGTGTATGTACACCACATGATCAGTTACATTTCATTGCCTACCGGTATTTCACATATCACATACGTCACACAAACTTGACACCCACATCCACTCATGTGTCATGACTTCTTTACCTTCAGAAAATTGAATATTACAATGGCATACAAGTCAGTTCAGAACTGAGTATATCCTTATTCAGTTAAGTTTAAACGCCGCATTCTACCGGTAAGTAGCTTTTTGTGCAGTGGTAAGTATTAAAGTATACACGGTCACTCACAAGGACTGTCATAACTTCATTTCATTCAAAATTATGAGCACTGCAACAAAAAAATCCATATAATGCCCCCATCTCACATGATTAGATAGTCAAATAGTTGGAATACCAATAAAGTATTATACCTATTGCCACAGGCTTATAACCACATGCCGCGTTGCATCGTGGCTTCATTATAATCAAATATGGGACATAACACTGGCATACATAACAGCATAGAGCATGCATATACATTCATCCATTTACATCGAATACCGGTAAGTCACATTTTTGCTGGGTGATGAATATTAGAGTACATATAGTACTACAAAAATGTGTAATACTAAAGATTGTTGTAGCATCATTTCAATCAAATTATGGACATTATTGCAACCTTCATATCTAGCAAACATAGTGTAGAGCAATTACACAGAATACCAGTTGGAGTATCCCGACCACTACCCCCGGCGCATAGTTACATGCCGCGTTTATGATTACATGTTAGAAGGGTATGTAGTATTAATCACACTTTCCAATCACAATTATTGATTTACAAATCAACATTGAACAGTTTTACTGGTTGAAGTGCAGTAGGTCTAATGTGTGGAGGCTTTCAATCACTGCGTCTGTGGTTTCGCGATGGTAATCATGTACCGGTCTCACCCCATCATATAGTCTATTGTACTTGTGTGTCCAGCGACCATTGATGGGATTTTGGGCGTGGATGATCTTATCAACTCTTGGCGTTGGCGTTGCCCTCATAGCGTTGTAGTTTATTAGGAGATCGTTGGTGTTGATAACTATCTCCTCACTTAACCTCTGATGTATGTGGCTTCCTAGTCCCAGCTTCAAATTTGCAGTGTTAATGTTCATACCGTATATTGAGCCTATCAGTATAGTAACGTCGGGCCGTATTCTCGATGCACTGTCCACCAATGTATGCAGCCCGTTCATCACTTTATATACGTTGGACTCTAGCTCAGTACACCGCAGAGTAGCTCTGCGGGGCCCCTGGGTTATATAACGCATGTTTACATCATACTCAATATCAAAGATGTCATTCAATCCTGGTAGCACAACGATTACATCTATTGGTGCCGGGTCCAATAGTCGAATACACACTAGGTCCGACAGATTCTTTGTTGTGGCTCCCGGGGCCACTATGACTCGACCAAGATTCCGAATTCTCGGATGTGCATACTCATCCAGAAAGCGCAGTCGATTGTCACCTATTATATCCACATGTGGGTACATGTTTGATGCCATATTTAACTGGATGGTAGATTCTCAATTGAGGAATCACAATTTGACGATCGTTCGTTCGCCTGCAGTGTTGAATCTCCGCCACTTTCGTCTCCCAAGGTGAAGGACTTCTCGGCTGAGGTCTCGCCGTCCACGAGAGGACTGTCCTCACTCTCCCCCCACATCTCTTGCGTCGCACGGGACGCCGCGCCGTTGTCTTCACTCTCCGCCCGAGTCTTGTGTACTTTTGGCGCCCTCACTGACTGCGCTGTGCCTGTACTGTGTAGCTTATCCCGGAGTTCCATAAGGAGTTGGCCCAGTTTGTTTTGGCCCTTATAGTCCCCTTTATTAAATACCGGGTCGCCGTATTTAGCTTTGGCTCCCCAGTACTCGTTTAAGGTACTCTCAATTAGCGTCTGGTTACCAGTATTAAGAAGTGCCGCTCGCTTGTCTGGGTTTTTAATGAACTTCTTTAGGAGACTGATTCTCATTGCTGGGACTTGCATTTTGTCCCAGCCTTTCAAGTCCACACAACCATCCGCAGCACGTTTAGCCTCAATACCAGTGATCGTCTTCATGACTGCATCCGCCCTCACTGCATCGCCATTTTCTGTGCATCGCAGATACTGGTATAACTGCTCGCTGCTGTGGAAGTCCATATCGTCATGTTTAATTATACAAGGGTGGAAATTACTCAGGAACGCTCTTGGACCGTTGAAGATAATTCCACAGGGTGTAGTCTTAAGGTTTAGTGGACCACCACGCGCCAAGACTGTTGCCCGTCTGACCACCTCTTCTATAGTCAGGTTCTCCCTATCTGTTATTTCATCAACAGGTGTACCACTTCTAGACTTGCCCGATTTTTTTTGCTTTGGGGTTACATCTTTCTTCGGTTTTTCGCTCCTTGGGGGTCTCTGTCTTAGTACTATACTAGATTTTACTGGTGCCATCATTTTTCCATTCGCCCTGCCATCATCACTAGTGATAGGGTTATTCCCAAAGTGAGCATTGACAGGTGTAGATGTTCTTTGGATGTCAGCACCCATCTGTGGTTGTCTAGAGAACAGCTGGGGACTAGCATAGTCCTGCATACCATTATTAGCATTAGCTGTACCATTCGTGCCTATCATATGTCTTGGAGATCTACGCCAGTCCATATCCTCATCACCATTCATTCTACCATGTCCATCACTCCTGGCTGAGGCAGACGGGGCCTCCTTAGCTCTTCGTCTATCGTGGTGTTTTGACGCATGTGTTGGGGAGGTACCGCCGTTCCTATAGCCGGGTTCAGCTGTACTATTGCTGCTACCGTCCCTGAATCTGACACGTGCACCTCCCTGTATGACCTCTCTGCCCCTGTTCATGACGTCATCACTCCTGTAGTCTGCCCTATTGATGTTGCCCGACTTCAATTCCTCAGGTTTATATTGGTCAGGTATTCCATTAAGGTCCGCACCATTAAACACCTTTCCATCGATATATATGAAAGTGCCTCTCAACTGTACTTCACAGTCAGGGAGTAATCTGCAGTGACGTCCAATGTTCCTTATAATACCCTTGATGCGTCTGGTGCCCGCATCCTCGTCCGCATTGATAAAGATATGTCTATACTTGTCACGATACATATCATCATGTATCAGAAGGTTTTTTAGTCGGAGACAATCATCACGTAGCCATCCTGTAGCGAAACATACCAACATGGGCCTAGGGCCCTGTTTATTTGTTGCTCTATTTAGCCTTTTGGCCAGCTTGATGTCTCTGGGGTCAACTTCCAACTTTAATTCACTCATCAGGTTGGTTACCTGTATATGAGGTTGTAGTCCAGTATCCTCACTCAGTCCTTCGATAATGACGTTATACCGTTTAGGTGAGAAAAATTGATCCTGGTCACCGTTGCCCATTGCTGGTCTAATCCCTCCAGTATTTATACCAGAGGCAATGTCCTCAGCATTCTTTGACACTTGTCTCCTTAGTTCATCCACGGCTTTACGGGTATCATCATGGGCTTTGTCATACTTGCTTTCCATCCTATTCATCCTGTCATTGACAGCCGCATGGTTCCTGTCCATTTTTGTATGGACCTCTTTAAATTCATCTTTCATGAATTGTGTCATGTTGATAAATTCCCTTTTAATAGGATTCAAGTCTGTACCACCCTGTGTCCCCCCATCGTGATTGGGACCACCGTGTCTACTTGTGTAGCTCGATTGTGGTGAGTTGTACCTCTGATATTCAAGTCCATAATCACCAATGTCATTAGGGTTAACCCTCCTCTTGTTTTTAGGTTGTTTTACATTGTTGGGGTTAAATCCATTGCTCGTCGGGCTGAGTGATGTGTCAGAGCTAGACTGGCGTTCTCTTTTCCTGTCAGCTGACTTGTTCCTCGGGCCCTTCTCGCCATACCTTTCGACAACACTTGGCCAATCATTATTACTGTAAATTTTACCTGGTGACAGCTTTTGATCAAAATTGTAGTCATCATTCCACATATCTTGATTGTAGTGGCTGTAATATATTGACTCCATGTTGGGCCTAGACGGACCCTGGCTGTAATGTCCGTGAAGGCCTCGACCTCGGCTGGCCATTGTTGACAGTTACAGGTGTTGTGATTTAGCTTACATAAGCCCTACACGCTCCACTGGTCCGCTGGTAGGCCCGTGAGTAGTATGCACTGTACAATACGCCGGTGACGTCTTGTAGATAATGCTCCAGAAACCACTTTTTAGAGCATTTTCATGTATAAAAACTCCTATGTATGGATGCCCGGGGTATTCATGGATCCAACTGTAGCTAATGTTGGGTGTAGTCCAGTTTAAAGCACTTATAAACTTTGAAAGCCTCGGGAGCCGAGCGAGCTGTCTACTGGCCGTCCATTTGCACTCAAGTCAAGCCCTCTTCCAGCTGATAGGGAGCTGTGGTCAGGTTATGTAACCGTCCCCTGTGGGGAGGTCCACAAGACAGAGTAAACTGGACTGTGAAGCCCTACAAAGGGTGTAGTGTGGGGGCAATGGGGGAATATAGGGGAATGGGGGAATATTTGTGTACAGGCAAGGGAAAAGGGTACTCTGAGGAAAAAGCCAACTTTGAAATTGATGTCATAAGCTTTCCAGTGATATATTACACTAGAGGATATTATTTCCAGTTTTTGAGAAATGGCTTCATGAATATGTCGGGCATAACTTCCATTGGGGAAGTTATTCCCATATTAGTGGACATACCAGTGCCACCTAGTGCTTCACACCGGCACCAGCCGTGGAACTCTTCTCCAGGGGAGGGGAGGTAGCCAGCAGCAAGCAAGCAGGCAGCAAGGCCAGCAGCAGGCCAGCAGAGACTTTGTTTTTTTTCTAGATTCGGTCTAGAATTCGGTCAAAAATGACGGTCTGCTTTTGCGGAACAGAGTACCATGGCAACAGGAATTGCTGCCCGCAGTGCAATGCCCCAAACCCAGACAAGGGTACTCCCAGGAAGGTGTTGCAAGGGCAGGACCAGCCTGCACCGGCACAGGACGACCATGGCGGCTCCCAGGGCCGGCAGGAGACCGGCCAGGGCAGCTCGGCCTCGCCGGCACCCCCGGGGGGTACGGCCCGCCAACACAGCGAGCAGGCCGCGGAGTACAGCGCAGCCCGGGAGGTAGAGCTCCAACAGGCTTTGGACCGGATCGAAGCTCTGACGATAAAAGAAAAGGTCAGAGAAGAGGATCTGAAGCGGTCACAGAGACTGAAGGAAGCGGAGATGGAGCTAGCGGGCCTGAGGGCAGGAAATAACCGGATAGAAAGAGATACGAACCTGGCAGAGGCCGCCTTCCGCGGCCAGAGAGCAATAATAACTAGTATGAGAGAGTGCACTTGGCGATAATTGGTAACGAGAGATTGACCCGCCGAAAGCGCGTTACATATACGAGACAGGCCAGCTTGCGTGAGGGTGTAGCGGGCACCGGCTCCCATAGGCCGTAGTGCTTAAGCATCCCGTTTTCAGAAGCTATTTAAAAATAGAAATACTTTGAATTATGAAATAATTTGACTACTAGCAGATAGATAAGGACTCGTAGTTTAGGATTCTTTAGGCTATTTTTACTAAAATTATGACATGTTACCATGAGAACTGCCAATTCCGAAGGTAGCTTGCGTATTTTGGCACCACAATCCCCTCCCGTGACAGCTACGTATGGCTACGCGAAGAGTTGAATACGTGCCTACCTCACTCCACTTTCCACTGTCGGTATGGCTAAACTAGGTCTATTAAAGCAAATCCAACTATATACGAGTCATAATTAGCTATTTCTTGATAATATACCATAATATAAAGGCTAGGGATGGATCCGAAATGATTATTTTGATGGGTTTAACATAGGCCGTTATATCGCCGAGACCCGCGATTTCCGCTGAATAGGCCCCAAAATGGCGAAATTACATGATCTACCGGAGCTCCCCCTACATTTATTTTGCATGCAGACCTAAAATCATCCTAAGAATAAGAAATTTCATGTCATTATCTACCCGTCCATGGTCGATTTATATTTTTATTCCAAGGATTACTATATTTAAATAGCCTCTAAAGATGGCATGCTTTAGCACTACGGCCAATGGGAGCCTGTCGCTGCTACACCCTCACGGCACACTGGCAACCTGTGCTCCCAAAGTAGCGCCGAGAAGCCTGTCACAATGCTAAGTCAATGGGAGAGGCGCGCAGAGCTCCGTCTTACGCTATACGCTTATCCTCCTTGGTCTTTGCCGCGGCCTTGTTGATGCTGTACAAGGCGGAGACGATTTGCGGCGGCCCACGGATTCCCGCGGAACAGCCTTAGACTACGCGGACCAGGGCACCAGCGGCCACAAGCAGTCCACGTTACCCGGGGAAGTTTCAGACCGAGCTTTTTCATCTCCGTCCGCGAAGCAGCAGCTCGGCGCGCATGCGCCGACCAACATGGCCGTCCCCGGCTTCCGCCCAGACGAAAACAAAGCTAACGAAGTCGCTTTTTCGCAGTTTTTGAGCGAACGAAGGCGAATTAAGTCTCAAAACCTGTCGCAAACGAAAGAGGATGGTCGATTACCCCCCCCCCCCCAGCCCTCAAAGCCGTTGCAAATGTCGCAGGAAGGTTGGTTGGATCACTTTTACGCGACCGTCGGCGAGAAGGGACAGCCTCCACATACCTCGGCGGTGACTTCGTCCTCAAACACGGGTGGTGCGCTTCATCCCGGGGTGCCGGGAGGCTCCACGCTTCATCACGGACACCCGGGGAGCTTCACGCTTCATGCTGGTACAGGTCAGTCTGGCAGTTTTAAGCAATCAGGGGGTGTGTTTTGGCCTGCTGGGGCCACGACACCCTCTCAGCTGTCTGATCCTACCTATGAAGGGAAGCAGGGACACACCCAACAGCAACAGGAGCAGTATCAACAGCAGGTGTTGGGGCAGCATCAACAGCAGCAACAGCAGGAGGATGCAGACCCCTCCTATGCAGAGTTTCTGCTGTGGAGACAGCAGCAACAGTGGGCTGGGTTGGCAGGGGATGTGACTCCTTCTGCCCAGTCTACTCAACAAAATCAGCAAACATCATCCCAACTTGAGCCCCTTGTCATACGTAGATCACATTCATGAAATTCATCGCCCTGAAGGAGATAAAGCCCACCTATTGCATGAAGGCCATATGCCAGTATGATAGAGAGGTAACGGACAAGGTGCTGAAAAAACAGATCCCCAAGCTTGCCGCAGCTGACCACGGCGCGATGGCAAACAACATGGGCATGGACAAAACTCTGGCCTACGTGAAGATGCAACAAGAGATGGCAAAGCAAATGTCTCTTCTAAACAAGGCCCCAGGCAAGCCACCAGCTAGGCCGTCAAGTCAGGGAAAATTCAAGATCGACTGCCCTGACCACCTGTGCAAGCGGTTCAACTTTACGGCGTGCGATTGGGTGGTATGCAGGAAACAACACTCGTGTGCGGTCTGCGGTGGCCCGCACGGGGCACGAGGATGCGCACACAACCCCTACAACCAAGGGGGGCAACCTCAGAGCCAGGGTAATTACCAGAGTCAGCAGCACCCCTACTATGGCCAGCAAACCCAGAACTACGGCCAACAGGGGGGCCAACAGGGGGGCCAGCAGCGTAACGCGTGAGGCACGGACGAGCACAACTCCGCGGGCAACAAAGCGGATGTCGGCACCTCACGCCTTGGGTGCTGTTCCCAAGGCTACCGGGGGTTTCAGGCCCATCACCGATGCGAGCAGGCCCGACGGACTGTCCATTAATTCCCATATGTCTTCCACTTTTCAACACTTCAAGTTTGCTAGAATAGACGACGTGTGCGTGGTTCTCCGTCCGTCGTACTACATGGCGGTGACTGATATTGCTTCGGCGTACCGCTTGGTACTCATCAGACCTGAGGACCGGAATTATCAGGGTTTGAAGTGGAAGTTGGACGGGTCTGACACCTACATGGTGAACAATTGTATTTGTTTTGGCACAAGAGCAGCTCCTTTATATCTAATAGACTCACAGATGCCGTTACCAGGTACATGCGCCGTCAGGGCCACATGTGTTTCAATTACCTGGATGATTTCCTATTATTAGCCGCTAGCGAGAGGCAATGCACGGAATCCCAACGTGTCCTCCATGAGCTACTCAGACAATTAGGGTTTTACATAGCTTACAAGAAGGTGTCTGCCCCGTCAAGGATACAGCAATACTTGGGCATAGAAATAGACAGTATCGATATGAAGCTGAGACTGCCGGGGGATAAGCTGCAAAGGTTGGAGCAAGAGCTATCGTTCTTTCACGGTCGCCGTCAGGCAACACGAAAGCAACTGCAAAAACTATGTGGCATTCTGTCCCATTGTTCGTCTGTCGTTAAAGGCGGCAGGACGTTCTCTCAGCGGGTGATCAAGATGCTGAGTGGTTTCCCAGCGAACAAGAGGTACATAACACTAAGTAAAGGGTTCAAGAAAGACTTGGTATGGTGGCAGGGCTTCGCCAGATGGTTCAACGGGGAGGCTCGCATCATCGACCCAGATAGCAAGAAGGAGTTAACTCTAGCTATGGATGCCTCAGGCCGAGGCTATGGGGTCGTGTTCGAACGGGACTGGCTCGCGGGTGCCTGGGAAGGTCCTCTTAGTAGCAGGGAAGACAGGCACGGCCACTTTTGTTCCGAGCCGGACATGAAGATCCCCACAAATATTAATATACAGGAGTTCCACCCCCTTATAGAAGCTCTGTGGAGGTGGGGCCCCTCCATGACAGACAGCAGAGTAGTTGTGTTCTCAGATAACACACAGGTGGTTTCCGCTATAAACACGGGCCGTAGCGAGAATGACACAACGATGATTATCCTTAGAAGGGTCTTTTGGCTATCTGTTATTTATAATTGTCATATCACAGCAACTCATATTCCGGGCCACGTTAATGTGGTCGCAGACGCCCTATCCAGATTATTATTCGATAACAGCAAATTCCCTGATTCCCTGTGTTGCAGGGGCAAACCAGAGGTGCATGCACCTGGACCGGATGATGGCAGAGGCGAGAGCCCACGTCTGGTCTCCCGCCACCTGGCGCACCAAAGCTTCACAGTGGAAGCGTTCATAACATTCTGCACCTGGCTCGGGGTCAGGGTGCTACCGACGGATAGCCGTACCATGTCACGCTACATAATGTTTCTCTCGGACAGCCTCAAATTTAGCACTATAGACAACTACGTTAGCGGTGTCATCAGTCTGAACAAATATTTTGGGTACGATGTGCAATTTATTAGGCAGGACTTTGCCTTTAGTGCAACGCTGAGGGGACTCTGCCAGATGCTGGGCGACCCGACACCGACCAGGGTGACCGTCACGGTGTCCGATCTACTCGCCATGTACCGCCTAGTAAACTTCAAAAACCATAATGACTGTGTGATGTGGGCTTGTCTGGTCACCAGCTTTTGCTCACTACTGCAGAAGAGCAACCTCGTACCAGCGACCTTCAAGGACATAACCGGCCACTTCATGCGACGAAGCTCGGTCAGGTTTTACCCCTGGGGGGTGATGCTGCGCATTAGCAGTTCAAAGACTATACAGTTTGGCCAGCGGGAGCACCTGGTGCCCATCACCTTCACCGCTGACTCTCCACTGTGCGCCGCCTCCTTGTTAAGGCGTCACCTCTCGGATTCTCCGGCTGACCCCTCCGCTCCCCTCTTCCTGGTTAGGAGAGGCTCCCACCAAGTACCGCTGACGTACCCCCGTTGCTCAAGTTCCTCAAGGGGCTGATTGAGGGCATCGGGATGAACCCGGAACGTGCGGGGGTACACAGCATGCGGAGGGCGGGGGCGGCGTTCTTCCACCAGTCGGGCATCCCCCTGGAGGACATAAGACAGGTGGGCGACTGGGCCTCCCTAACCGCACTCATATACCTCGCCAAGCCCATGTCGGCGAGGATAGCCATGGACAGAAAAATTACAGATGCACTTATCGAGGCAAGCAACTACTGAGACTTAAGACATACACTTACCCCCCTCTCTTACAACTTCACTCCAGTTTGGGTGTGCCGGGTCACGGTTGTGACAAACGGTTAAGCGCCAATGCCCCTCGTCGTTAACCTTTACCTTAACTCTTCCTTTCCCAGACCATTTTTGGGTATTTTTCGGACTATAGATGGTGGCATGAGCATTTCAGAACTTTTGGAATCATGTAAATATTCAAATTACAAGTGGAGTAGTGATACTATTAACTAAGGATGTTGACTTAAAAGGGTGGGACCCTAGTTTTCAATATCTATATAAATAAGCAAGATATGGCTCTATCAAAATAGCAATGATATAAAAAAAGTGTATCTTGAACCAATATTCAAACTGTAATATTTCAGGATTCCCTTCATCAATTGAGATGGAATGAATACCATATTGTAGGTTTTGTTGGGTATTTTCAGATTTTGTATGTGGAATGGTCGTCACGGCCATATCTGATATGGTTACCATGGCAACCAATAATTCACAAAATTGTTATATCTAGCATATCTGTTGCTATGGCAACGGATATTTTGACCAAAATCACACCAGAAATAATGGGAAATATTATTACCATCTTTTAAATCGTGAAAAACTCTCTAAAGCAGGTTTTTGCAATAAAAAATTATATTGTCCTACATTTTTAATGATTTTTACCTGAAAAATCGATTAAATATGGGTGAAAATCGGGTAGATTGTCCCTCAAGTTGGCAAGCCAACCATATGAAGGAAATTATTACCAGTGATAAATGGTTTAAGGTCCCTGGAGACAATATAGCAAATAGTGAGAATCCAAAAAATCTAAGCTTAGAAGCAATTTTTGAGAAGATGGCAGGGGGCTCAAAATCGGCCAAAAATCGGCCAAAAATTCGCATAAATGCGCGATCGGGAAAGGAAGAGTTAAACTGTAGTCAACGGTAATGTCGGGCATAACTTCCATTGGGGAAGTTATTCCCATATTAGTGGACATACCAGTGCCACCTAGTGCTTCACACCGGCACCAGCTGTGGAACTCTTCTCCAGGGAAGGGGAGGTAGCCAGCAGCAAGCAAGCAGGCATCAAGGCCAGCAGCAGGCCAGCAGAGACTTTTTTTTTTCTTTTGTTATTTCTAAATAAATAGGCCGGGTCACGGTTGTGACAAACGGTTAAGCGCCAATGCCCCTCGTCGTTAACCTTTACCTTAAACTGTAGTCAACGGTAATGTGTGGGCATCACCCTTTCCAAAATCCCAATAAGCTCTATGTCTCATGTTTACCAAGATATCCCTATTTAATTAGCTTATTTAAGATAATTAGAAATTTATGATACATTTTCATTCTTTAAGTCATAAAATTCAATCTAGGAATGGTAATTTTATTTTGTTTTCACCATGGCAATCCTCAGAAATCATTCTATCAATTTATGTCTTAATTTTCTCTATTTGGAATAAAAATCATGTTTCCATGGCAACACATATCAACAAGCACACCCGTTTAGGCTTTAAAACGTTCCCTTTACCTTCCAAATATAGAAGCTTTTTACCGAAAATGGAATGTTTTTTGTAATCCTATTGAATTCTCCAGAAAAAAGTACCCAAGAGCAATCTTTAGCCTAATTTTTTCATTTTAGGCCATAGTGGCGCCCCCTGGTGGCTAAAATCGGAACTAATCCCGCGGGGACCATCCTTTCTGCTTGCCTGCTCACATTTGTTTAAAAAGAGCTTATTTGGTGAGAAAAAGTTGAAAAATGCCAAAAAGTGAAATTTCCCCAAAAGACCCAATTTGGTGAGAAAAAAGGTCAAAAACGGAAAAAAGTGAAATTACACCAAAAAGGCCCAATGTGGCGAGAAAAAGGCTCAAAAACTGAAAAAAGTGAAATTTCCCCGAAAAGGCCCAATGTGGTTAAGTAGTTCAGACGTAAATCTATGTATTTTTTTCGTCCAATCTACGTAATATTGCTAAGTATGTTTATATCAAAAGGTTATAGTCTATTTACGTCTCACAGAGGTTTATGTCTGATTTACGTATCTTTATGTATTTGAGACGTAAAGACATGAAGTTAATTCTACATAAATTGAGGTAAATTTACTTTTTTTTCTATGTATTCTGATGGGAAATGTAAAGTCAATAATTTACTTGAGTATGTTTGTGACATTCATCTGGAACTTTCATTATTTCATTCCTGGAAGGCATCCTGGCTTCCGGGATACAGAAATCCCTTTGCTTTAAAATCGATTTATGAGTCAAGTGTGACTCTTGTGCTGAGTTTTTTGGTACATGTTTGTTATATCTATACCTGAATGCTACAGGATGGGTGTTTAGAATACATGACATCAAAATATGCATAGAAATTACACAAAGTTCTTTTTTTTCTGAACATATTCTGACAAAGAATCATGATGCAATGGTTGAAAAAATTCCTAAATCTTATAATTATAATTGATTCATATGGATAATTGGATATCATGGAGCTTCCAAATTAGTTTCAGTATTGACTAAGCTGCCGGCTGGGGAGATAAGATGGAACTTCAACACGTAATAAGATGTAAAATTACGTTTTAGTTTTGGGGGCATCTGCCTTATAAAGTCGGATGTCCCTTGGTCTGGTACGGGGCAGACGTGACCCCAGCATGCAATACTGGCTATTTCCCACTCTGCCCACTCATAAAAGACTTTCCACACCTCCCCTCCTACTCATGGCAGGTAGACGGTATTTAGGGTAGACTGACCTAGAGGTAACCACGTACCATGAGATGTCCACCTTAATTATGTAGTTTTTTGAGTATGGTATTGTATTTATTTGTCCTTTGCTGGAAAGAGTATCACTAAAAGTGTACTATGATACACAAAAACAGATCTTATCATGAATGAATGACTATAAAATTGAGGTGGTACGTGGTTACCTTTAGGTCAGTCTACCCTAGTGGTCACACCTGACCCCCCTCCCCCTCCAACTCGATTTACCTCCAACCACTCTTTAATAGGAGAGTTTCTATGATATCCCCCCTGCTACACACGGCAGGTAGACAGCATTTTGCGGTCACACTTACAGCTTCTTCTATAGGATATTCGCAACATCTAGGTGCGGGTTATACTAAGATTTTTCCCTGAGGGCACTCAGACCCGGGCCCTTCAGGTAGGCAGTAGAAAGGGGAGTGGCCACTGGATGGAACAACTAATACACTCACCAAGAATAATACAGTCACTAGTTTGTTATACAACATCACTGTCCCAACACTGATGTGCTGACCACGTGGTCAGCACATCACCACATGGTGGACCTGTTGTGATGACTCCAACAGGGAATGTAAGATTGCCATACTTCTAGTGAGTTTTTAACATTGAAATCTACACCATATATTCATAAGGGTGTAAGAACGCTATATCCATTCACCTTTCACAGTGATTGCCATTAATTACTGAGAAAATGGGAGTTTGTGATTTCATGGTGATGTCCCGTAACACACTGCCACTGATGCCCGTAACACACAGGTAGTGTGTGCTAGTGCTGTCCCGTAACACAAGCAGTGAGCCTTCTATATTCACCCTGTCACGTTATCTAGCATTGTGGACACGGGAATTATAATTATGTTTTGCTTGTTGCTGTAATCTTGTTTGATGTTGTTAATGTATTATTGTATTGAAAATCACATTTTGTTCAGTTACCATTCAGACCAAACCATGCTGTGTGTCACTTGAAAATTACTTATCTTTAAGCAGTTATTACACAAAAGCTGTTGAAGTTTTCCCGGGAAGAGTTACCCTTCTCTGAGTTATATTTCAATGTAGCATTATAAAACTTCTGTTGTTTTCTCAATATGAGCAGTTAAGTTATGCTCTCAATGTAATACAAACTCTGCTGGGGGTAGGCTATAAGCCTGTTCAGGCGACCCTGGGTAGACTGGTGTTGGTAGGACTCACACTGTGTACACCTAGTACCTAAATTCGAATTACGCATCTATTACCATTATTTGGTTTGCACTCTAAACCCCTCAGTTCAAATTTCAGTAATAGCTGTACACACTGTTGAGACGGGACAGTGTGGCCTCCTTGCTGCTGCAGTGCAGACTGCCACTGATAGGCCGACCCAGCTGCATATATGCTCCGTGGGATAGAGGGTGCCATGGGACTTGATTCCCCCCCCCCCTTCTACTACACCAAAAGGCCAGTTTGTATCTTGATCATTGGCAACTAAGCTAGCATGACTGTGTTGCCGGTCATGCTTAAGTGAACATGGTGACACCATGTATATTTCAGAGTTATGCAATTGGCTTGACCATCAGTATTAAAACAGGATTTTGTCCTCTGAGCTTGTTTTAAGCTGTATAACTTACAAAGAACCTTATCAGTTCAAAATTTTATCACTAATTTTACAACCCCAAATGCCTGCTCCCCCCCCCCTCCGCCCAGACCAGTCATTAAATCTTTCATTTAGTTTATGTATGGTTGTATATTTTGTAATCTTATAACTAAATGTATATGTATTATGTATAACAGAGAACCATGGTACGGGCATCACAGAAATGTGTTCGGGGCATCACAACAACAATCAAGCAGTGTGGTCAGCACATCACTCATTGTGTGTATGGTTGCCAATACTGAATATCTAGGCCCCTATCATGGTTGAATCAATATCCACTTGGTGTAAATAGATATTGTAGCTATCTATTGTAAAGTGTACATTCTAAATAGCCCAGGAACACCCTGTTATCAGGCAAAGTCTAGCCTCCATTCAAGTGACCATCCGCCATGTTGATGTGCTGACCACGTGGTCAGCACATCAGTGTTGGGACAGTGAACATGGGGACCGCTAGCTGGTTGGAGACTTGCAAATGCAATGTGGCAATGAGACGCACATATCCTCTCAAATAGTGTTTTTTTTTCAGGGTTTTGAAGTAGTCTTTATTGATCTTCTCACAATATACAAAAAGTGGATAAAATGAAGTCAATCTGTATCAAAAACATCAATTCAATATCAGATTATTCATGTACATATATTATGTAAATAGTATGTTTTGACAAAAAATTGATTGACAAAATTAATGTATTAATGAGAAATGGAAAGTGTAACACAAGACTAAACAAAAACATACAGTGGTTTGAAGACAAACATACAGCAGATAACTACCCAGGAAGAAAGAAATGATAGTCTGAATGATAAATAATACCCAAATAATACCCAAAGGGGTTCACTTTCACCAAGGTTATGTAACATTCAAGGTTATACATAGGTGGCGTTCAACAACAACAGGAGGAATCGGCACAGACGGTATGCTGAAATTCACTTTCCGGAATTCTACATCCAGTATTTCTACATGCATTATGGCCACCATCCACTGGGGAACTTTGGCCGACTAAGCCCATACATTTCCTATATAGCTTCGGCCGATGGCCATCATGTAGACTGGCATCAAGAGTCCAAGTGTGATATCATGAAGACTTAATAATTCCATTGCCAATACAGTGTCTCAGAGTGTTTATGTTTTCTAATTAATGAATGCCTTTAATCACTGAAGATTTCCCTTGTACAATCTTGTCCTCATATTTGAGTAAGGACAGTAAAACTTTTTCTAAGGTTTACCAATGGATCGTCTCGACCGCCCTGTGTTGTAAAACCCAACTAATGGTGATAGTATGGATACGTGTACTGCCCATCGCTTCCTGGTCATCTCTGTGCAACGTGCCTGTCGGTATTTATGTTTGTATTAATGTCAGATGTATATTACGTTAATTTGTGTGTGGATATATATATATGTTACATTCACTATATGGAAACTTGTACATATGCGTCTTGTTGGCTGTAATCGAAAGACATTACTGGATAATGGATTTATGCCAAATAAAAATATCTCAAACTCAAACTCAACCTGTATATTTAACACAAGGATGAATATTAGAGGTGACTCTTAGCCGCCAGTCTTCCCTACTAAGTCTCTGAAGTTGGATGATGCTAAATGAGGTACGTCCCAACTCCAGAAAACCAATGAAAAAAGGTTTAGTGACTATAAACCCTGCATTAATGTAGTGATGGTATGCATTAAATACACAAGGAATACACAAGACTAACTGAGTGTTTGGGCGTGTTTAATCTCATGACCCGACATGAAACCTGCTGTAGAATATAAACATTAAAAAAAAACGACTATGAATGTTACAACCACTGCGTGTGTCTACCGCGCTGTGTACCATACCATGTCCTCTGTGGTTGTGAATAAGTCCCACAGCACACCTGGTGCTACAGGTGACCACCAGGTGCTCCTGAAGTCCCAGGTTCCCCACCTGTCCACTGGGGGGAACCACTGAATAGTCTACAGTCACATTTGGTTTTATCGCAGTATAAGCGGACCTTATACTCACAATAAAACATCAGCCTCCAATCATCTAACATACCATATTTTTATATCCGTGTCTCATCACAGTTTAACTATGATGAGACATGGATACCCTGCAAGCCTTGTCTCAGCTTACCTCATGCTATTAATGGTATTAAGTCAAACTTTAGTCTATTGGTCAGGGCCATCATTAATTTTGTTTGACTTTCTGACGCAGAGTTTTCGTCAGTGAACATCAGACTTTCTTCATCCACAAACGACAATTCAGGCAATTCAGCATCATTTGAAACATGTCGTTTTATCCTTAGCTTGAATTTGTCCCCCCCCCCCCTCACAATGAAGTACCAATTCATGTTGATATACCCGCCCTTCCCCCCTCCCCTTGTCTTTGTGATTCAGAAGTCTTCATGTTTCTCCTCATTGTTAAAGAGCCCGCTAAAAGTAACAGATACTACTATCAGTATGCACCCAGTTACCTCCAGTACATTCCTTCTACCATACAAATATCCACCCAGGATGGTATACTGGAGAATAAGGTTGAGAACAGGGACAAGGTTCCCCATCATGGTAACATGTATGGAGCTTATCAATTGGCATGATGCAACTTGACAAAGTATACCTAGTCCTGTGCCAAATACATGTATTGATACCAGTAAGATAGTATATGGCTCGGTGATCCACACAGGTTGCTCTAGATAAAATATGCAGATTAAGCTTATTGGTAACGACACACCAGATGTAAGAAGAGTGAGGAAGGCTGGTTCTATTTTCTTCAAGTAAACCCCAGCGAGTATAATGTAGAAAGACTCAAATGCACCCGCACCAACTAGTGCAAAGTATCCAAAAGCAATCCATGCAGATAAAGAATAATTAGGTCCAGTGTACCCTGCTGAAACAGTAAGGTTTTCTGTAGAACTAATAAATCCTGGTGTAAATCCATGAGTGAAACCCTTCCAAGGCTGAACCAACAATACTATACCAAATGCACAGACAATAATGGAGATGGATATGACAATGTTATGTTTCTTATTAAACAATATTCTCAATATGATAGTTATTATTATAATAATAGAAATAGATTCAAGGGACACATGACTAAGTGGCACAATTGATGCTGCACAGAAATAGAGGCAATTGTAGCCTATTGAACATATCCCCATCAGTAGTACATGTACATAGGATTCCTTGGGTAAAACAAGTTCAGTTCTTTTGTTGAAGTACATGGGTACTGTAGCACACAGCATTGCACCTATATATCGAAGGAACCCAAGTTGAAAATCAGGTACTTGTCTCTCGAGTAGCTGCACAGCTGTTCCAGATGCAACCCATAATACATCGCAGAGCAGGATCAGCGAATAACCAAGGAGTGTTGTCCTCAAGCGACTATTCATCATGTTTCTGTTGAAATGTACAAAAATCTCTGTCAGGATTTAAATTGAATCAGATAGATATCATTATTTCACTAACAACCTTTGTACACAGAGTTGACTATAGTTTGGCCAGTCCATGATCTAGACAGGAACATGTAAGATATAGTGGAGTTATTTTCTGAGTGTATAGCTGGCCAGCAGCCCGTTGGATTTGAAGAGTTTGGTTCCAAAACGCAATAAGCGCCAAAAGACAAAAACGGGAGAAAACAGCTGTTCGGTAGCCTAAATTGAAAAATGAATTGAAAAAAAATTCAAAATTATCTTCATCTAGTACAATTATAGGGCCTATCTAAAATTCAGGTGTTTTTTTTTGCAAAACGCAAAGAATTCAAAAGCAGTTGTTTTGCAAAGCGCAATAAATCCACCTGACCAAACATTGTTTTTATGTGCTCCTTCCTGTATGTGCAAGGTCTTACTTAGACTTCATTGTGTATGATATGGCCCTATACCATTAATAATATTCTCTAAATATGAAATAATAATTCTTTTTAGAAGGGGTATGAAATATGGATTTATTGCATTTTGCAAATAAAAGTACTTTTGGATTTATTGCGTTTTGCAAAAAGGAACATAAATGAGCATAAGTTTAATATCATTTTTAAATCAAAGGAATATGATGCAAGGATTAACTTGTTGGTGTTCCATTTATGTGCCATATATACTAGAAAATGAAATATGAATGGCCTGTAACATTACTGATTTATGGCTATAGAGAGGAAAGGTGATTTTTGGATTATGTACCTGTAGCTTTGATCGGTATATTGATGTTGATTTCTCTACCATCAGGGACATACTGCGTATTCATAAGGAACTGGGATATGGACTTTTCAGATTTTTTCCAGTTTTCTTTTTTAAGTGAGCCTGCATGACTTTTAGGCTAGGCTAGGCCAAGCACTTTATGCAGTGGTCCGATTTTGTGAAGATTTTGCAGCATACAATTCACATATACATTCAATGCCCGTTTTCTAAGAGGTTGATTGACATACCTTTAGAAATAAATGGTACCGTAGGTTGTCTGTGCGCAAGAATATCTATCACTCACCTAAAAAGGGATTAAACACAAAATAGATCTGTCACGTGACCCTCGGAACGTGCAGAACGGCCCCAGCGTGAAATACGGCCTAGGGTTATTGCACGCACCCCGCCCCGCCCAGCACCCCCCCCCCCCCCCCCCCCATTGCTTTAACCTTCCGTATTCACCATGAAATAAAGGGAGATCATGGCGGCAGATTGTGTTAGATATTTTTTAAACACCCAGGGCGCTTGTTATGTTGAATACGGTATATATACACTGATGGTCTTATTATGTAGATAAAAGACACAACTATAATTAAGTAGGTCAAGCCTATTAACTGCAACAAGATATATGTCGATTAGTTTTCTCGAATAAAAACCTATGCCGATTTATAGAGAATGGCCAACATTTTCCATTATCTAAAGACCTGTTCTAACCACTACCGTGCTCAGGCAATGTTGTTTTTTTAATCTTGGAGGAGAGACTGAGAATTTTTCTGACATTATATTCACGGGATGATCTATAAAAACTGTCAAGTAGAATTTGTGTGGTCTCAAGGCAGTTGCTATGGTAACCACCTAAAGTAGGTACACTGCTAATTGTGTACTGCCGTCGATCTAGAAAATGTGATTTTGGGGGTATGGGGCCTTATTTCAACATCACTGCATGTAAGTTAAATTTTTGCTGATTTCCATCAGGAAAATATATATTGCTGACAATTTAGGTAGTCAGGGGCACTGATAAGTTGGTCTTTTCACCCAAAAAAGATTGACACTATTCATTACCTGTATATCCTCCTCTTTCCAGACCACTTGGGTCAAATGAGTATGTTATTTCACTTATTTACAATGTATATATATATCATTTCATCAACTGACATCTTCAGAGGGGTGTTTTAACTGAATGAGATGTTTCAATAAACCTATTTAAAAAGAATAAGGGTGCTACCTATGCAAATTAGGTGGATTAACGGCGCAGCTAGTACATTAATGACATTGTATTGATGAATTGGAGCCCTTTTAAACCACCCCCTGACCATGATACTGCATGTACGGTTGTAACTTTTTTATGCCAAAGTGTGGTGTAGCCACCTGGTGGTGCCGCCAATACAGTGTCTCAGAGTGTTTGTGTATGATGAGGTATATGATGTTTCCACTTTAGGTCTCAGTGAGGGTAATCCCGCACAAAACTGAGAGTCATATACGATTCTGGTCAGAAGTGAATACTGCAGGGGCACTGAATGGTCCATAATTAAGTTGGAAATGATGCCAATATTATGAAAACTTGTACACATGCTGCTGAATATCTGCCAATTTCAATCAAATAATAGGAAAGGGATTCTCAGTGAGTTTACATTTTTTTCAAAGGCTAGATTGGGGATCAGTGAAAATGCAAATTATTCAGTGCAAATTCAGGCGGAATTCAGGTGGTTTTACGCTACAGACCAGTGCTCAGATTTTCCGTGGTCAGTAGCTATTTTTTGTTGGAAATGTTTTGTAGGAAAGATGTATCTTTTAGGTCAAGGGTGATTTTCAGAAATTGTAAATGTCCTGGTAGCTGTTATTGCGTTTTCGGCTATATTAAAATATATAGTAAAAGGATTTCCTTCGCTGAGACCTTTACCAAAAGTCAGAACGGGGGCCGCCATCTTGGATTGCGCCGCCATCTTGGATTAAGGAGTCACAACACAAATTTATGCTATTTGATAACAATAATATAATTATTGTTTTTGGTTTGAATAGATTTTTATTGTCTGACACAATATATACAAAGTGATTGTAGACAAATGAACGGTTTCCTTTGATAGGTCCTCAGGTTGATTATAATTATACCTACCTAGCAACACACTTTTCCATGGTCCTGAGGTTGATTATATTCATACCTACCCCCCCTAAAATGGACCCAAGGGATTAATAGAAACTACCCTATTTGAAGTAATACATCCTTCCCATTTCCCCACTGCTTATTTGGTGTATTTTATGGGTCCCCTTCAAACATACCAACCATGTAGACATTATGTTCCTTCAAATGCAAGAATTGTGGTTGTTGCTGCTGTATCCTCATATTATATTCCATAATTAAACATTGTATCTTTGCTCAATGTTTTCCCATATCAATTTAAATGGCTTCAACTCACTGATGTTAACAGCAGTACATGAATTGCCATAAACCCACGTCCTGCTCAAGGTATTCCATGTATGGCTCCAATTCCTTTTTATTCAGTGTGGACAAAATACTGCTTTAATGTAGATGATGAATGAGCCCCACATCTTTGTTCAATATTCTTTTTAACTCTTTCCAGCCGGCTCTATGATAATTTAAACTCCCCACAATACGGCAGAATGAGGTCCCAGACCCAGTAGTATTAATATGTAGGGTTATATTGAGGTTGATAGTTGAATTGGTATTTGTGATACATGTTTTGAAATGACAGATTTGCATGTTATTTCCTTTCATATGGTACCATAATAACAGGTTATTTCTGTTCAAATTATTTGTTGAGGGTGCTCAGGATAATAGCATTTTATAGCAAAAATTACCTCCTCATAGTGCATCAATGCACTAGCCGTTTTTTACCAGGTAGTGCATTGATGCCGGCTGATCCAATAGCAAAATGTTGACGGCAGTACAAAAATTCCCCAAAGGTTTTTTGTACCTCGTAAAGTAAAGAATTGACATAGACACCTGATTTTGCCCATGAAGTGTTATCAAAAAAACTTATGAAAGTTGAATACCTATAATTATTTTCCAGAAAATTGACCAAACACACTGATAGTAGTCTGTTCGGGCTTTAAAAGGGGTAATTTTTGACGATTTGGAGGGCTCTGGTAAAAATCCTTTTTTTAGATCTTATCAAATTCTATCAGACTAAAATAAATGAATCTATGTAAAATAACCCTGGAAGAAATATCAGCCCACAGCATGGCGGATTTTAAGCCATGCACAGTACTCATGAGAATCAAAACCGCTATTGATAGTCTGAACTGTCAATAGTGGGAAATATTACTGTTTTTAACAGTTCCTCATGCAAACTGTCAATATGGAAACATTTTGGTTTAATTGACAGTTCTCCCCAAAGATTTGAGTCAAACCTTGAAGTCAAAACCTTGAAGTCCAAATCGGTCCCAAAATCGACATTGAAGTCAAAATTTGCCAAATTCGATATGAGGTGAAAATCGGTATTGCTCTTGGCCTTGGGTCAAAATGGGTTTGAGTCAGAATGGGTTCTTAAGTTTAAATTGTCAACAACAAAAAAGATCATTTTTTGCATCAGAATCACCGTCAGAATGGGTTTCAGGGTAAAGATTGTCAAAAACGGTTTTTGGGACAAAATCAGTTTTGGGGCCAAAATTGGTTTTGCAGTGCAAAGCAGTCTTCCGGTCAGTACCACTTTTGCGGTCAAAACTGCCAAATTCGACTTTGTATTGAAAAAGTTCCCAATGGTATGAAAGTAATATATAGTAAGTATCTGTCAATACGAGGGAAAGTTCTCACTATTGACAGTTTGGTGAAGAACTATCAATAACAGTATAATTTATCACTATTGACAGTCTGAACTGTCAATAGCAAGAGGGCCAGCTTATTGGAGAATAATCGCAGGAAAAATACGTTGTTGCTCTCTTCTTATTGGTATTGAATTAACAGGTTGTATTGGGGACACAAATATAAACGTTTGATCAGTTAGTTCTAAAATATTTTGTAGAAAGATGCCTAAGGCCTTGGGTGGCACCAGGTGGCTCAGAGTATGAGATGATATCACTTACTTCCATTGGCGATTGTCCTGACCACCTCTATAATGCTAATAGTTCCCTGGTTCGTCCTGGTATGTGTAGATAGTTTGGCATAGATTGATAATTGATATTGTAATGGCAATTTTTGCATATAACTCAGGATTCTATCAGTTTGATTTATCATCAAACAGAAAATTGAAAATAATTATTATGTTTACGGCCATTTGAGCAAAAGTTCTGTAATGGGCATGGCAGTGTGAAAATCCGCATCTAGCCGAGTTGTGGTATAAGACTCTGGATGAACTCTGTAATAGCGAATCAACAATGGTAATATAGGTTTGTATACAAGTCATCACTACAGATTACCTAGACAAAACTCCACCTCATTGATATGCATGTAGACCTACTAGTTGACGCTGAATCTAAAATTTAAAAATGGCCTCCTACGGCACATGAACTTAAAACAGTTAATTGGTGATGCAATGGTTTAAAATGATGGTCTTGATAAGAACAATCATTATAGAATCCAATCAGGTAAAAAAGTAATCAATGTGATGACCCTCTGCCATCATTAATTAATAATGGCCCTAATGCTGATGGGCCCCCTCCCCCAAATGACAATGATTACCCTAGAGTCATCACATGTGGGAATCTCTCTATACCCAAAACGTTTTCAGTAAAGATCTCTCTGATATTGTGCAAGTCCATGAACATAAATCATCTCTCCCATTATACCTTGTTTGTGGGTAGGATAAAGTAAATGTAGGTTAGATGCAGTCAATCACGTATGCTGCAATCAGATAATACCTGAGGTATGCTATGATGTCTTCTCCTAATTGTAATCGTTACTAGCAGTTTGCGAAATAGCAGCAATTAACAAGCTTTTAAAATGGATAGCAGTGCGACTTAGTGACCCCCCTCGTACAGTAGATAGTCAGTGCTAGAAGAGGACCAGGGGACGGGAGATTCATCCCAAACGTGTCGGTAGCCAAGACAAAACAAATGGGAACCCCAGCATGGCCCTAGAAAAGCCCTGAATAGTCCCAAAACCTTTCAAGAACGCTTCATTCTATGGCGACAGAAAAGAACATCTTAGGTTTTCTATTGGATATCAATGGTTCTAGAGCGATTCTTAGTAACTCCTACACAATAGCAAATGACCTATACTGTTTCACGCCCTGGTGGATTATGTAGGGCGTGGCCTACACGTCTTTTCGGCATACATGTCATGACGTATAGGTCACTCCCCCCTGTTAAGAGGGAAACACCTATTACGATTCAAAAACAGTGGCCCACCATTACATTGATGTTACTTCTAATTGGCCTTTGGAGCTCAAGTTTATAATTGATTGTCATTTCTTTGTTGTTTTTGTTTTGATTTGAGTTTGAGTCCAAGTAGATAGTTTGGCAGTCACAGGGACCTTATCGTTGTTGTTTAACTAAGTGCCACTTATTCACATAACCTACTATAGGTTGTGTCCTTTTCCCAATGAATAGAAGAAACACCAATTGTAGCTATGCTTAGTTTTCCTCTAGAAAGAAATACAGAGAAAAGCAAAGTAGCAGAGTTCTGAAGGAATTAAAGCTGCTCGGCATATCCTGGAGGCTATCTCACCAGCCAAGAGAAGGTCTCCAAAGAGTCAAAAGGAATCTGGTACAATGTGTGTTACGGGAACATTCATAAAGAGTGACATACATGAATTTGTAACACATCTTGATATCTTACACACTTGTAAATTATAAATAAAACGTTTTGTAAACTCATTTACCTTCTTACACAATTGGGGCCATACAGGTGCAGACTGCTTATGGGCGTGGTTGCTTTGCACCCCCCCCCATCCCACCCTCATTACGGCAATTAGTAATCAACTTTCCCAGGTGCTATTAGCACTGCACGAGTTTAGGAGTTTACAATGGTTTTACATTTGGAATAAAGACCGATTTTACAGACAATCACAAAACATTACAGACATTTACAACGAGATTTACATTAAATGTAAAGCTGATCAATTATGGCTCTTTGGATAGGCTTTACATGCCGATCAAAGTTCGTAATGGCTGTATTGACACATTATTTAAAATCTTACAAATGTCTGTAATTCCAAACTTTACACCAAACTTGTTAATCCATAACAAATCCATACAAGCCTCAAATTTACGTTATTGTAAAGCCATAACAAAGCCCCACAAGCCCCGACTTTACACTATTGTAAATTCATGATAAAGTCCTACAAGTTCCGACTTTACACCATTGTAAGTTCATGATAAAGTCCTACAAGCCCTGACTTAACACCATTTTGATTCATGATAAAGTCATACAAGACCCGACTTTACACCATTGTGAATTCATGATAAAGTCCTACAAGTTCCGACTTAACACCATTGTAAGTTCATGATAAAGTTCCACAAACCCCGATTTTGCACCATTGTAAATTCATGATAAATTCCTACAAGCCCTGATTTTATACCATTGTAAATCCACTCCCTACCAGCTGTTGGAACATACTACTTTTAGTGGGGTCATTGATATGGATTATTGGGTATGCTTATTGATAGGAAACACTTTTTTTTTCAATATTCATCAATTAAAGCATCAGTTCAAAGGGACAGGATCCCTAATTGGGGTTCCACCGTGACCCCATGACAGGCAGAGGTTCCTGGGGGCCTGGAGCCAGGCACTGGAGCCTCCAGGGGGTGTGGGGGGCCAGCACCCGCCCTATGGCTTCAAACTTTGAAACTGAAAGGAATTGCAAGTGTCAAAGTCAATTACATACTCAGAAACATAAAGGAACAGAAGTATTAGTTAAATTTCCGGATTTCCTAAGGAATGTAAATTCTACCCCCCCCCCCCACCCCACCCACCCCACCCAAGAAAAAGTCACTATAGGACTCATACAGTTTGGGCTATATATTATGCAAATTGGGTACCAAAATATTCCTCACGTCAGTGGGTGAGTGATATATAAAAGAAATAATCATATAGTTACAATATTCTATTAATGCATGAGGTTGCAGAATAGATCATCATGTGTTAAGGTGAAAAATCCCGGGAAAAAATCCTTTTTTGGGGTAGTTTTTGATCTCTATCTCCGTTAATCCTGCTCACAGACAGGCGAAACCAGAGTACCCTTACACGCCCTAGTCCGATAAGGGACTTAAGGAATATCAGAGGGATATTTTAATCTTTAGCTGTATCTTTTTAATTATCGTAGGAGTATTATGGTTTATGTATCGGTATATCAGAAGGAAACCGCACTTCATGAGTATAGGACCACTGTTGTTATTGTCTGCTTATTAAATTTTTCTCATACTTCATTTTGGTTTGGAATGTTTTTTATTGTCTGGCAAAATACATATGTATCAATATAGAATGATTGTAGAGAAGTTGCAACATAAGTTTTCACTTCAACATAATGAATCTCAATGTCGTTATATATTATGTTAAATAACGGCTACATACTGCAGTGTAGGTTCAGACACACTCTCATGTAACACACACCTGGAGTAAAAGATATATCACCAAATACTAACTCTGAATATTATGACTAGTAATAAGCATACTGAATTACAGACTGAAAGCCACACTGAATAGGGTAATCAACTGAATAGTTTATTATTCCTGTTGTGCTCTTTCGTTGCAAGAAATGCATCATTCACTTATTGATTCTTAATCAAAGGCTGGATGATAACTTAATACGACAAGACGGTTGAATACAAATAATCATATTAAATCAATGGTGGTTCGGTTGGCCCATAAGTGGCCTTCTAAGCCGTCTAAGGCCCTTTTTCAGAAGCAATTTAAAGAAATGTTGCAAGTAATACCTAGAGCATGATGTGTGGCCATGAAAATTCCCGATAGAAAATAAACTTTTGACATGTTGAGCCCAAGAGACAGAGCTGACTGGAGCCCTGTACACCACGGTTTAGGCTTGTACCCCACTCTTGAGGCTGGCTGTGGCGTACCAGTTCCTTATGCCACTCATACGCCATCAGCAATTTCTATGGTTACGAGATAGGGATGTCATATGCTTTGTTGTATTCGGTTTAATGAAACACAGACACATTCTTTTGTCAATATACAATTAGCTATATCTTTTATTCACCAGCATAAATGGATAACATCAATATGTATACTACGGATTTATCAGGCTAGAGCTAAGAACCATATTTCATTACGTCGCCGTTCTACAGGCTTGGCTATATCATCATATTCACAGTGCATCCGGTATCCCCCAACCCAATGGACCCTCGGAAGATTCTTTGACATTGTATAGGTCTCGCGAGCCCAATCCTGTTTTGTGGCCGTCCCATGAAAAGGTCTGAAATGTGAATGTATGTAACGGTAAGCACAGTGATATACAAAGGTATACAATTATGCCAAAGTAAGGCTCGCGTACACCTTTACTAATCAGTCAAAAGATAACAGATTCGATTTTGACCAGTACAGAGTCAATTTATTTATTTGAATAAGAAGGTTATATCCATCGATTAGGTCACATGGCTTCATAGCTTCTAGATACTGGGGAAGATAGTAAATTTTCCATCATTTACATAAATGAGAACATTTTCCTGAAATGTAAATCACCAACCATAGCGTGCAATTAATCGTTGTGTTTTCCATGAAATATATCATCTAGGATTATATAAATCTAGAAGTCATAAGCTAATTTGGCATGATTATTGTCATAGCTCAGTTGTATCACAATGCTTACAATGGTCAGTGATTTAGATAAAAATTAATGTGTTAATTTGTGGAAAGGTGAATTTTTATGGTTATATTCCTGGACTGGAAGACGTACAGCATTTATCAATTTGCAATGCTAGGATGATTTGTGGAAATATCAGTATTAGATGGATTCTCAACAAAGCAGACAGCTAAAGAATTAGATTAGCAAAATGGAAGAGAACATTCCTGACTTACTTGTGTATGTCCACTATCATATGGACTTACTAACTATCACTATAATGTATCTAGTAAACTTTATTTTAAAACTGTATTTAGGAAACTGCTTACACCAATATTAGATCAATATTAGTCCAGGAAAGGGATTATCAAGACAAGCACCAATATAGTTAATTTCTGTCACTAATCAGGTTTTAAGAGAAAGTGTGTACCTGGCATAGATAATCATGGCAGGCCAACACTCAACAAAGATGTTGGGATCACTTGGTTGAGGGGCCGGCCACCAACACGCATTCGACTTATCTAGAAAACGACTGAATTAGAAAAACAAAATATTAATAAAAGAATATTTGGGCAATTAGTAAGATGGGAAGATAAAGGATTATAATGAAGAGTAGCAACCAGTATGATGTTGAATGGACATTTATACATTGTTGAATAACAATGATTCAACTAGTTGGTACTGTTAGTTTGACTTCATATGTATTTTATCCACCTTGGAGGTATGTAGCCGACTTATGGTGAACCTACCCTACACACATGTGTCACCTAAGACATACCCATTGTTCATTGAATATACAACACACATACCTGTTCAGTTAACATAGACACATGACTTACCTAACATAGACATTCATACCCGGCCACTGTTCTATTCTGACCGCCCCGTGGCTGGGTTTGGGTGGGGGCCAGTGGGCGGCATTGGTACCCTGCATGGCCTTGGGCCCCAGCCCGATGAAGATGGACACACTGACGGGTTCTCCACGAGGTGTCATACTCCACACGATAGGACCACTGTACTGGAACCTCTCTCCTGTTAAGGTCAACGACGAGGCATAGAGTTTTTTGGGAATATTTATATGTAGATTGAGAATGGGATTTTAGTTGCAATTTCCTCAGGCGAAATCTGATAATCCTTAGTCCTTCACATGGTATTGGCAATGGTCTTCTACACGGAGAGGCTAGATATCTATGTATATACTGTATTATACAAGACAGTCCTGGGAACATGAGTCGGCTGGACAATTGAAAGGACTTATTCTCAGGACCATGTTTCATGAAACACAGCTGCTGTTGGCCTTATCCTCAAACGTTGTGAATTAGCTTAGCACACTTGCAGCTTAAAGACTAGCTTACCCCGTGAGTTGTAGCCGGAAGTATAGTCCATGAGGCGGCGGAAGGCGATGGGTTTGGCCTGCTCCATGCCATGTAGGAGGGCTGTGCACCAGTAGGTGTGGGGGTAGGCCCTCTCCTCATACTCCTACAACACCAGGGTCAATAACATGAGAGTTCCTTGCCAAATGTACAAGAGCTGAGATGATGGAGATAATATACGATATATTATAGTACCTCAGAAGGGTCGACATGTTTTAGTTACGGTTTAAATAGGTAGCACTGGTGAGTTACGCACTGGTACTGCATTGGTACATCATAACAATAAATAAAAACAAAGCCTTCAGCATAATGATTGTCATGCTTGTTGGGCAAATTGCAAATATAAAATATTTATTTCCATTTACAGAGAGAGACATAATTATAAACATACCTCATGCTTCTTTGTGACGGTGTACAAGGGGACAACCGGGGCACCACTCCGAGGCATCCGGGCTTTCACCCATTGCTTAGGGTTCCACAAACTCATTGTCTAACTTTACATCTGAAACTGCAATCAAAAAGAATCAGATAGATAATAGCTCCCAGTACTTGCTAGTTCGCCACCACCACTGCAGGTGGGGCTCCAGTATTGGGCTTAGTCAGTAGTCAGTCTCCTTGCCACAGGAGGGCGGCTCTGAGATCATTGTGTCCAGGGTCATCGTCTGTGGTGAATATCTAAGGTACAGGCTGAATACCTACCCAGCTAACAAAAAATAACACATTATTTCACGTCAAAATAACGTTTTAAAACTTTTTATAACGTTATGCCATGGCAAGGAGCCTTACAGAAACGTTATATAACGTTATAAAATGTTGTATTTTTGGCACAAACTATAATTATTGTTCAACTTTTTTGATTTTTTGGAAAAAAAGGTGGAAAGTCTGTTTAGTTTGTTATACTCATTATATTTAGAGGTTGGCATAGGTCACCATAACAGAAATCATGGTAGTGTAAAACTGATGAAGTTGTGGGCAACTCATGCCAACCATTAGCTATATATACATGTGTCTTCTAGCTTTTCACACCAGTCCCGAAGGGACCGGCAGCCGTATATCGCTGCGAAGGCTATGCCAAATATACATGTGACAGAAGGTCAGACCTTTATCCAAATAAGATTACCAGAGGAAAGGTGTTTATAGTCCTTCCCTCTTATTGTCATTCTGATTAAAATCATATGGCAGGTATTTCAATATCTAATGAAACTCAATAGAATTAGAAGTGTATGGCCAGGTCTTAGATACATTGAAAACATGTTATTATGGTTTTTCACAATGATAATGATTCCATTTTACCCCTGAGAATATCAAGGAACAACAAAGATGCCACCTGGTGTTAAAACCCTGCACTGTTTCAACCTGACAAAGTGATAATGGTTATGTTTGATGTTGTGTGAGTGTGTGCCAGTAGGGAAACTAGGGGACACTGCATCACACAAATACCTGCAATGTGTGACACCAGGTGTCATCAAAGTTGATTGTACCCCTTTTTCTGACTAAAGAGAATGGTTATCCTTATATATAAGCATCTAAAAAGGGTCCCACTGTATTGTGCATCAGACAATGCACCTGTCCTTCTATTAAGATTCATTAGGTGTAGAAATACATGCCATGCAGCAGTAAGAGGTCCAGATGATATACACCTTTCCACTGGTCATCATATTTGGATAAAAGCCTGGCTATCTTCTGATGCATATATATATATATATGTGAACTCGCATGCTGATGGTTATTATAGACCAGGTACATACATGTGCCTCTACATGGGTACCCGGATTTATGACCATGTCGCCGTGTCGATTTTTAGCACAAATGCACTGTGTCGTTGTGTCAATCTTTATTCCATACATTTCTATACATTCTACTCAATTCTTCCATGTCCGTCGATTTTTAATTTCAATTTTACTATGTCCGTCAATTTTTAAAAGGGCCGTGTCACCATGTCGCACGTGTCGATTTTTACCCATGTAGAGGCACATGCATACTCATCAGCCCTATGTTGAAATGCTAGGAACCTGATTGAATGAGTTTGCACAAACCAGCAGAACACACACCAATTGTGTGCTATGACAACTTATGTCAATTACTGCTGGTTGTAATAATTATTACATTATGTCCTTCTATTCATCAATCCATAATAAAACTAAAAATGCATGGCTAAACAATTTGGTCTAGGGCACTATATATTTTGTCATTTTGTGTGGATAAGCTTTTTGAAAATCTGTGTGAATCTGTTCCATGGAACACAGTGTCAGTATGTGTGAGTCTGTTACATGGTACAGATGTGACACAAAATGCATGTAATGAGCACACAGTTCTAGGGGTAAAACAAGGTGAAACAATCTGGAACTAATTTGCTGGGAAGCTGTACCAGTACATGTATATCAGATTCTGTAGATATATACTGGTATGTAGATCAAGCATAACACACCCACATGCGCATTCTCTTGGCTAAAAATGATGAACACTAATCAATTTTATAGTCTTCCTTTGTGCCAAATATGTCCCCCGAGCCGTTACAAACTGCCCTACATTGGATACATCTACACAACTATTGGCTTTTTAATGTTTGTATCTATACATAACACTAAACGGGCAACAAATTTGTGCCCATTCTACCTACACACAGCACATGGATACAATAAAAGGCAAAGTATACATACCTATCTTCTGTAGAGATGAACCCATTAACGGTCAATCAAGTCTTACACCATTTTTACATCACACTAGGGTCAATAACTATTTCCATATAAATACAACATTAATGGTATAGGACTTGTCCTCCATATTGTTTCACCTATAGTGTCAGAGCTGTGAGGTTAATCCATAGAAATTATATCCCCAGCCCGGCGGGTGACTGGATTATGTGCAGGCACATGTCAAACTCTAGTGTATTACGTATGATTGTAATTCCCCTACAGTAATGTAGTTTAAACCACGGTGTAGAGCTAAGACAAAGGATTCGCACCTTGGTTATATTGCATACCGTGGTTTAAAATAGATAGACAATGGTTATGAAAAGGTAAGTAGGATTAACCACAGCTTTCTGGTAAGGCGACTTGGGCTTCGCCCTCGTCTGGCCCCACCAGAAAGCTGTGGTTAATTCTATATACCTTTTCATAACCATTGTCTATCTATTACATACCGTGTGTACTAAAGAGGCTGATCCACCTGTCTGTAACAAGTAAACTTGACATAACCTGTGATTCAATGTTGATTAATTCCGAATGTTGCTTTCCTAGTTCTGTTCTTATATGAGGGACCCGTTGTGACTCCCTTAGCTGACTCAGGGAGCTATGTGACTCCCCTAGGCGACTCTCTAGCTGAGCCAGGGAGTCACCTAGCAGCTACGCTCCTCAAATCAGCCAGGGCTTCTGTACAACCGTTATCTGTAGTAACTAACGTGATCTGCAGTAGTGCAGATAACGGCAGCCCATCCAAACGTGATCTGCATCAAGATAACGTGATCTGCATCAAACTAAACTGATCTGCTACAACTATCCAGCCATTATCTTTCTAATTCTGGGCAATTTTGGCCACTTTTCTCACCAAATTGGCCATTATTAGGAAAAATTGACCTTTTTGCAGCTTCCAACATTTTTCTCACCAAGTTAGCCATTTTTAGGAAAATTGACCTTTAGACTATTTTTTAGGAAAGAAACCCCCTAAGTGGACCATGGGCAATTTGAAACAACCCCCTGTATATACTTCCTAGATGCCCCAGGTTGCCCCTGGATAGTGTGAAACAACCCCAAAATACTTCCTAGATGCCCCATAGGTCACTCTGCATAAATAATACAATTTACTTCTAGATACCCCTAGATAATTATCACATAGGTCTACATGTTTTGATGCAAATAGCATCAGGGAGAGTTCTCCTTATGCAAATAACGAATTTTTGCACCACGTGAATTGATGCAGATCACGTTATTTTGGTGCAGATCACGTTTGGATGATCTGCCGTTATCTGCACTACTGCAGATTACGTTAGTTACTGCAGATCACGGTTGTACAGCTTCCCTGAAGAAGGGAATCATTCTGGAAGCAACATGGCCTCCCTTTTGACTCTCTTTCTTTTATTTATGAACTTGTCGAGAGTCCAGCAGATTTTCTTACCAGAGCCAGGTAATTCCTGACCCTTTATAAATGTCCAACCCATTCTTACCTCTTCCTTATGTGCTGGGAAGATGTCATGTCTAGTTAACAATAAATCAACAAAGTACATATAATTATTCTGCTCAGTATGTCTGTAAAAAAGGAGTAATCAAACGACTAACATTTTATCGTGCGGCTCACTAGATAACCAATGGATATTGTCTGCCGTTGTTCTATAGTTAATTCTCCCTGTGGAATATTGACTTAATGAAGAGGAACCCGTTGTGGATTATCCTAGTACAACTTCGGATTTGGGATTAAGTATATAGGTCAGTGCTTGGGATCAGCAACAAAACTGTATACAACTGAGATGGGAAGGGATATATTGTGATGTCGTGGATTGAGGAATGTGCCATGGACATATTCTGAGTAATGTATTTAACACATGGAATAGGAATGTACAAGAAACACCCAAGGTATGGCTACGTTGATAATTTATGAAGGACAAAAAACAGTCTAGGGGAAAGGAAGCATTGACGTATAGTTTTGTAAGAGCACTGTCTGTATGCTACACATAATTATAATCATAGTTATGTCTATATTGGGCCTCCTATTGTTACTTGTCAGTGGTGATCTACTGAGACAAGTTTACATGTGAGATGTGGGTGCACACAAAAATAATAACAGTTGCAATATCATATCCATAGTTATGTGATGGGTAACAACCGAATGTAGGAATAAATGAATGAATGAATGAATGGGCCTTAGGAATGGGTACCTATAATACGAACAGCGATTTAGAACACGCACTATGTTAGATACCATGAATGCACCGGGATTTGCACCTTGTGCTTACATATTACAAGTACAAATATATATGCCATACAAGCTAAATGATAAGAACTGGATAGGAAAGGAAATATTATACTAAAACACCTTCAAAGGGATTGCATTGTTGGTGATCCGACCTCTGCAGATGTAATGCCTTTCCAGATGAGTCTGTGGAACCCTGAGAAGTGGGCGAAGATAGACCCCCGTGCCCCCGTCCTGCCCACCTACAACCTACTGGAGATACTAGATGTAAGATCTCTACAAATATTCGTAATGCTGTTGAAAATAACAGATATCGTATTGCTCCATGATACCCCTACTGTTCATCTACATAATTCTACCTGAGAAATCTAATATGCATATGACTTCCCAATGACAAATGAAGAAGTTGATTATATTGTGTGTTAATTCCATAGACTCACGAGGTGCGGTCCTACCCCCGAACCTACTGGTGTACCACCTTCCTTCATGGTCTGGTAGAAGAACGGCAGAATGGATTCCACCGCCTCATGGACTACATCACCGGCTACAACAGTAGAGGTGAGTAGTGTATGCAAGTGAGCAATTAAGACAATAGGCTCACACATCTCCTCAAATGCCATTGCTTACACTTATCCTCTACTGCTCTTAATCCTTGTCTTTGAAAGATGGTATATAGGCTAATAGACTTCCGAAACCTTTTCTTCAAAAAGAATATAATTGTAATGTCAAGGATTTTGTTATTATTTTAGTTGATATGCAGGGCTCAATGTTAAATATATTTGTTTATAAATGCATGAATGAGATAGAAAAAAAATGTTGCTTATTCACCTCACTGACTCAGTGTCCCCCCCCCCCCTATGTGAGCATACTGGGAACTAAGCTAATAGGGAAAGCACTGAGCCATGCAGTATAAACACAAAGGAAGTTTTAGTGTCAACCTACAGCAAAAATGATTGCACTACATGTGTTAACCTTATTGATTTAGGGAGTATGTATAGGATACACTGTAAAAATATTCCGTTGAATATACGGAGAATCAGTGTAAAATTTAACGGTGATTCATCATAACATATGATTACGGTGAGGCAATGTAAAATCAATCAATTTTACTTTGAATATCTGTAATCCAATACAGTGAAACACCGTTTATTTTTACAGTGAAACACAGTTTATTTTACGGTGAAGCTACGTTCAATTGATTTCAGTTTTATCACACCAGGTGGCAGTTTGGTCCATGAAGAGATTTTCCTGGATGCTAGGAACACCATTTTTGTGGTGATAAGAAATGTATATACAGATACAGCTGTAAGGTTTGCTCTGTAGCCATCCTAGAGTGACTTCTGCTCATGGACTGGTATTACAAAGTGTCATGAAGCATTGTATAAGGCTTTCATAGACTAATTCCTAATGATTAGGTCTGAAGTCCTGACACTAAGATGATATTGCTGATTGGAACTAAATTGGGTTTGGAACCATATTGAGCATGGAGTTAGGTATAGGGGGATAAATGAACTGAATAACACTGGGACAAATCAGTTTAATTACACAAAATACCATTACAATTATTGTTTAGGCACTGAATCAGAATACAGTGATGTTTTGTATTCTGTTAAAATAACGGTGATTCACAGTTCCGTAGAAATGACGGTGACTTTGGGAAAAACGGTGACCGTGACAATAACGGTGGAAGTCCGGCACCCAGTGTTGCCAGTGAATCACCATTTTTTTAACGGTACTGAGAATCACTGTTAAAAAAATTTATAATGGAGATTTCTTGTTTAAAAATAGCGGTGACAGTTCCGTAAAAATAACGGTGACTTAGGAAAAAACGGTGACCGTAAAAATAACAGTGAAAGTCCGGCACCCAGTGTTGCCAGTGAATCTCCGTTATTTTAACGGAATTATTTTTACAGTGTAGGATATCCAATAATAATATGGCATGATTAAAAAGTCATCAAATATTAGCTGACACACCAGCTTTAACATTCCTTTGCTTTACCTGACAGATGAGAAGTTTCACAAGAGCTGGCCCATCGTATGGGCAGTAGGCCCTCAGGGTGAGGTGGTCAGTGTGTCCTTCTACATTGGGAGGGGTCCCCGAGCCCTCCCCATCCAAAATGCTTGCCGATGGCCACCACCCCGTCCTGCTAACCCAGCAGTCAAACTGGAGTGTTGGCCGCCCCTAAAGATATATGCCAGGTTAGAGAAATTACAGAAGCTTGCAAACTGAGAGTTATTTTCGTATTGAATAGAATTTTTAAATCAAAATTAACTTTTGGGATTAAATTTGTTTATATTATATATAGGGCTCCCAGAGGTGTTCTAAATGGATATGTCTATTCCCAAGACTATATTCTTGGATAAACTTATGTTGCTTTGCATCCAAACACTTGATTAATGAAGATATAACAAAAAACCTGACCTAAATCTGGCATATTGTCTACATTTACAGGGAATTTGACATGCAAGCTACCAAGGAGGATTGGGCTTTGGAGACCATTTTGTTGACTAGAAGACTGCGTCCTTCTGAACGTTATGCCACCTACCAAATGCACTGTGAATACAATGAACGTGGAACTGCACCAAATAAACGACGCAACGAGATTTGGCTTCTGGCACTTGCCTAGGCATTTGACAGACATGCTACAAGAGGCAGCAAAGCAGACATCACTCACTAAAGGGAGCAATCAAGGCAATGCTATATGGCTTCTAAACATCAGTCTAGGATAGGCCTACACTTCAGACTCTTCGAGATGTTGCTTCTGGCCTTTGCTCATGCAGGTATCACATGGACATCACCATGAGATATGGCTTCTAGATACTGTAGCTAGTTCAGAAATGTTTACAATCAGTTATGGATTATGGTGCTTGCTGCTTGCATAGGGTACACTGTTAAATAAGTGTTTGGAATTTAAACACTTATTGTGGCCGTTATTTTAAACACTTTTAGCTTCTAAACACTTTTCAGCTAAACACTTTTTACAAGTGTTTAAAATAACGGCCACAATAAGTGTTTAAATTCTAAACACTTTTTTTACAGTGTATAGTCACTACAATTCTAAGATGTTTGGAATGTTCAGGGTGAGTTTCTGCACAGATATATATATATCACTTTAATTGTACAAGCAAATCCAGACTCGTCCATGTTGGGTTAAAACTTTTTATTTAATACAAGATAGATCAATATAAAAAATATAAGAGACGGTTAGATGTTAAATGGACATTTCCAACAATTACTTGTTCTTCTTCACGATGCATAATTATATAATATGTACATGGAGTATAAACAGTAGAATCACATCCCTATATGATATGTTATCCATTGTTAGGGTACATTATGTGTATTGAGTATGACTGAGGTTACTATAATCAATTAATACACGGCTGTGGGAGTAATTATATACCTCACAACACAGTATATAGCACTGTACACTATATGATACTATAATACTATGCGTTTCTTGTATCCTCACAGCCTACTGTTAATAAATTTATCCATGCATGATAATCCTCTGTGTATGGTAGTACGCTGGAGGTATTACTCTTACCAACAAAGGGCAGATAGAGAGTCTATCATGCATGAATAATTACAAAGGTGAGTTGGACATAGAGTACAATGTATTTATATGCATTAATCCTTTCGGGACGGCATCATCTGTCGTACTAATGCACCAATGCATTGCCAGAAGGTGACACACTGTTCCCGGATTGATGCATCCTGCCGACCCCTAGGGATTTATCTGATTGTATGAACTCCTTTTGGTCAACATGAGCTCGAATTCAAAACTGATGTGTTATTCGCTAATGATGTATTTATGCATCACGAGGACAAAATGTTATGGTGCATTGAAGCACTTTGCAGGTGATAATGGGTTAATGAGACATTTACTGATGGACTAGTTTTAGATACTATGTAACTTTGCATAATCAATAAATCAATTCACGTGAAATTCAAAGTGAATACGTTATTCTGTACTTTGCTGTCCTGTCTCCTAGCCCATGGTTGAATGTATATATGCGCATGTGACTGTCAATTACATGTTACATGTATTCGAATATTGTCATATGTCATAAAACATGTTATAATGGTAACATTATATCAGCCCAACACATAGAACTTTGAAATAACTCTACTTTTATAAGCCATTCTATGAATGAAAACATATTTTTCGGGAACCAAAACTCGAAAGGATTGATTTTTTTAAATTGCTTTTTTGACCTCCACATAGTGATTTACATGTCAAAATCTCATTAATTTTTCTCATTATGTACAGTGTCATAAAAAGTACAAAGACCTTTGGAAGCTGCGCTAATCTAAGTACCAGTTAATCCTTAACCTTAACTGTAAACAAATTGGGATTACAAGAACGGGTGGTGAGACCTAAATGAAAAAAAAATACAGTGTTTACATAGTACAGTGTTTTGCAGCATTGTTCTATAGCACAAGTAGTTTTAGTACTTGTGTCTGTGAATTTGTGAGGTATTTGTATTCAATTTCAAGAGTCCACATATACACTTGTGGGAGCATACCATGGTGCAGAATCTTGTAGTTAATCATTACAACCAAATTGCCATTACTGGTTAGCACACACTATTGCTAGAAGTCCACTGAACATGCTAGTAATATTTCAAAATCAAAAACATGAAGTCTATTAATTCATTTTAGATGTCAACAAGTGTATTATAGCGTGCTCTCAATCTCCGCCCTCTGTTTATGAACTCACGACTTTGTAAATACTGTTTCTTCTTGCCACTCATATTAGCTTTAAAATGCTTTTTCAATGCACACTTAAAATACCCAGAACAACATTCCCACCTGTATGTTGTTCAATTACTTAAGAGGAGCAGGCTAGGCCAAAATTATTGTTCATGCTAGATTTGTCAATTTCTTGGTAAAAGAGAAGAGGTCTCTATCAGAAAAAAACACTTATCACAATCGATAACTACTATATTGCAGTATATAAGACATAGATGGGATTTGTGTAACGAATGTTTGGGGAGAATTGACCAATAAGCTATTAAGGAGTGTGTTTAAAAGAGGGCAATAAATGATTTTTCAGAGAGTTGCACAAGAAGCACGATGCCTAGGCCAAGGATGAACCCAACGCTCTGCATGAGGAAGACACAGAACCGAGCCCCTCTGCCGACGGTCTTCGACTGTATGGACACCAGCTCTGGTACCTGTAAAGGGATATTGAGACGTTTTAAAATCTGTCTTGTAAAAGCAAAACTAGATTATAGAGCGGTCATGAATGCCAACTGAATAATGTTTCAATAT
Source organism: Harmothoe impar (assembly GCA_947462335.1). Taxonomy (NCBI): domain Eukaryota; kingdom Metazoa; phylum Annelida; class Polychaeta; order Phyllodocida; family Polynoidae; genus Harmothoe; species Harmothoe impar. Next base: position 10,655,731 of record OX381721.1, on the reverse strand, counting down.
AGAGTCATAAGTTGGTTATGCACATATGTACCAGCATGAGGTAAATTAGTTAACTCATGTATTATGAGCAGGTGAACAATGTAACCAATGCCTCGTGAGAATGTTGATGTTAAGAGGAGAAGTCATGGATGTCACACTTCTACAATCTTTTCTGTGCTTAATTTAAACTTTTACCCAGTCACAATGACAGATGTTAAATCTCAATAACTGCAACAATGATTGCACCTACCATTCCTACAAGTGACACATAGAGGAACATTCCAACTGCAACCGTCAGCATCCACATCTGGATTTCTTCACTCAGAAGGGATACACCACCGCCGACGACCACGCCAATCACAGCAGTCAGGGCAGAGAGGAAGTTCAGAAGGGCCGCCCACTTGACTTTCATCCCAGTATTTAACAGGACTGCAAAGTCACCTGTGGGGATTCAAATAAAACAGTGTTGTACATACAATACTAGCATAAAGAGTCGCTTGTATTAATCCTGTTTCAATTTTAATCTCTCCTCTGCAGATAATAATATTATCTATCTCTCGGGTTTAATGACAAGATGGTCCAAGTACAAGCTATATAAATGTTCAGTTAAGTATCGTTACCATGATGACCTAAAGTCGTCAGCAGTGACGAGGTTTACACCGATAAACGTCCTCAGTGACTGGAGACTACGTTCATGATTGTATCAAAGCCGAACCCTGTAGTTAAATGGATTTATAAAGGACGAGTCACTTATTACAAGCTGGTGGTTTGTTTTTTTCGACCCTCCCCCCACCGCGACCGAAAAGGCAAAAGTAATTTCGACCCCATTAACTTCTGCTTTCACCAAAAGAAGTAAATCGAATACGCCGCTTGAATTAAACATAATATAGTGTTTTCTGCCCCTCCCCCCCCCCCCCCCCGCCCTTCCCGACCCCCTCCCAGCTGGCAATAATATGACTCGCCCCTAAACCGAGTTGGGCAGTTGGGTAGACTGATCCCCCCCCTCCCCCACTGTAAAGATTTGTAGATGTTCATTGCAGATACTATAATATTATTGCAGTTATCATAGATGACCATCACAAATACATGATAGCATATATTCGGTTCAATGTGTCAGCACAAACCTACCCAGCTCATGAGGTACCTCATGACAAAAGACTGCCAAGGACGTTGTGAGGCCGCCAGGGATGCTCACTGAAAAGGCAGTCCCGATGGCTACTCCATCTGCAAAGTTGTGTAGGGCACCCCCCAGGATGATCATCACTGCGACAGGTCGTATCTCTCGTATATCTGCAACAGAGTCCATGCAGGTGATTGGATTGTAATGGTTATAGTGTTGAAAGGTATACAATGAGTGGGGATGCAAGAGATTCTAAATAATATGCAGATGACTAAATTGCAGAATTTATATTTGTGGTGCTTTATCCTTCTTTGCCTTAAACCCTTGCTGTCCTGCAGTAACAGTCAGAGCTGAGCAAGGACCGGCACTCTGGGCTTAAATAGAGCGGTTGGGTGTTTAAAAGGTATGGTAGTAATGCAAAGTGATTTGACCGAACTAGACTGTTATAATGGTATATTCATTTATATTTTTAAAAAATGTTTAGGAGGAAGAATGTGGACATTACTATCTGCGTCATGTTAAAAGAATAGTCTTAGTCTTAAATCAAGAAAATCAAATTATTTCCTGTGTTATCTTAGACCGTCCCGACAAGCATTTAGTAGCATATAATATTATCATAATTGACCTACCATCTCTTTTAAGAGGATCTAATTCTACATCCTCTGGTGATGCAATGCTGCCATTCTGAAGAATTATCGAAGACATTTTGTCATCAATATATTGATGTAAGAAGAGATGCAGGATATAATTATATATATGTATATATATATATAATATTTATTTATTATATATGATATATATGATGGAATGTACCTACACCAGTGGGGATGGGGAAGATAAAGCTTTGATAAATGACCTAGATGGTCTCGTTTGAATATTTGCTACTACCACCAAGAAATGTAACCTACACTGAAAAAATTAACTTGTCTCCAGACTTGTCGAAGTGACTATCATAAAACAAACAAGTCAATCAGGTAACCATCCCACAAATAGAATGTGAAGCTGGCAAATATCGGGTTTTGGGCTGGCACATGCCAAGTGGGTCTTCTATCTCCAGCTAGAAGACCCGCTTCCTTAGGCCTTGTCACTTAGATGAGTTTTTGACTCGTTTATTTTATGATCGTCACTTGGAAGAGTCTGGAGACAAGTTTACTTTTTGAGTGTAATGGACAGTTATCTATTCTGACCAACTTGGTTTCTACAATGCACCTACCAGTGCTTCTTTAGATTTTATTTACAGTAGGCTGTAAGTAACATTAATGTATAATATAATATATCGAAGGGCTCTTTTTTTTTCTTCTTTTTTTTGAAACTGATGACACAACTATGAGGAACCCATTTGCCTTTAGTTTATCTGTTGTGTGCATTCTAAATATGGGACAATTAAGACTACCGGTACAGTAAATTAGGAATTATGATTACAGTGGCACCATATAGAGGATAGACCTGAAAAACGATATTTGTCATCGAAATATATGATGTAAAGAAATAATCTATGAATTGACGTTTACTTACTGCGAAGCCATTATTGTCATGGCCGCCATTTTCCGCTTTCCCTAACTTCATATCTATCGAATGGCTATGCGTCTGGAATGGAAGGTACATCAAATTTGATAATCCAAAATGCACATTGTAGTCAACTGATTCAGAACATAATAAAACTATGAAGCTCTGGTTCTAACATTTGCATTACATTTCGGTGTAATTTTTATATAGATTTATTGACACTTCTCATGTAATGTTACACACTCCTCCGAAGATGTCAGTGATGAAAAATTATATGCAATAAAGAACAATAATTATTATGAAATTACATGAGGTTATTACTTATTACTCTTTTATGATTATGTGGTGATGGGCGGAATGTTCATTATTTGAATTATCAGCTCATTAGGCTAGTAAGAAATCCATATCGTTATGGTTATAGTTATGCTGCTACTATTAAAGTTTGTTGACTGAGGTACTTGAGTAAGAGATTGTCATCCGAAGATGTGTTTTAGGGGTATCGGAGGAAAAATGCCACAGAGGGCGACCACAGTATGTAGTGCAGGAACATTCACATTTTTCCATATTCATGAGTTCAAGAGGAGGTGTATATATACACGACCCTGCCAGAAAACCAACCCAATTTGGATCATCAGGTTCGGGTTATCTGGGAAACATCAGGGCGTCATTTTATATGTGACCTCAGTCTTGTTTTGAATTGCGATACATCGGGCAGTTCCCGTAGGTACAGCGGGAGCTCATCCCAAACCTGCATGCCCCTGTATAAGGGGCTGGTCGTGTACTTCAACCTTTTAGGTCGTTCTACCTTAAGCTTGACCTTCATGTCACCTCTAGTTCTTATGTTGGGCCTACTGGTCAGGTTGCTCTTATCCTGGCTGTGTCTATACATGAGACATGCGTCTGATGTCCAGTCTTTCAACCTCACACTTCTTGTGGAGCTTGTTGGTTGACCATTTTCAACCATCTTCAACATACATATACACCATCAGTTGACCGTGGTGTACCACGTCGAAAGCCTTTCGTCTAGGTAGACTACCACAGTATAGTTCGCTTTATTGCGTGCACTATAGAGACAATTCTCAATCCTTAGAATTGCTGTGGCTGTGGACCGGTTTGGCATAAACCCATATTGGGCCAAGGTCACAATATTTTCATCAACTAGATAGTCCATCAACTGTCGATATATTACTCTTTCCAGCAGTTTGCCCACGTAATGATGTTACAACAAAATAATTAAGGTAAAATAATGAAAATAGTGTTTTTTAATCATATCATCTTCATGATGTTTGACTTTGTTAGATGTAATTGACAACTCACCTGGGCGCTGGGCAGAATATTGGCCATCAGAGACTCAACGAGGAAGAAGAAATACACCGCTGCGATATAACAATGGATGTGTGAAAATTATACTTGGAAGAAACATGCCATCTGTCATTCAAACAACAATAATAAATGACTTATCCTTAAATTAAACTAGTTATTAAAGGAGAAGCTTTGTACACCTTGTACATTTAAAACATTTAAGACATTTAAAAAAGCAATAGAGTAATTTTTTATGGAGAATGCAGTAGTCTTCTGAGAATTCTTCTGTTTTTGGTGCAAATGATCTAAATTTGGAATGTGAATGGAATGTGTTCTATGGGAAATTGGCACATATTGCACTTTTTGGTTGCCATGAAAACCATTCCGTTTTTTCTACATGGGACATTTTGGTCGTAGTTTATTGAAAATTCCATCAGTAACTCAAAACTGAAAACAGACCTTAAAAGGGGATGTGAGGCAGAATCTGTGAAAAGGGACCTTATTGCAGGGTGCACTAAGGTCCCTTTTTGCAGACCATCTCACACATGGGGATAGCTTATTTATCATTTTTAGTCATAACTCATGTTCGAGATATGATTTCCACAAAACTACCAGAAATATCTTTGCTTGTGATAATTATGTCATTCTAAAGATCTTGACACAAACTTAAATCATCAATCCCCCTTTTGCATCTGTATGGTTACATAATGGTTGTCAGTCTCAGAAACAGTGGGGGGGGGGGATATGTATAAGAACGTGGTATATAATGATTAGGTTTAATATAAAGCTTTACCTGCAGCAATTCCCATTCCTTTGGTGAGGTGAGACTCAAATACAAAGGAAGGTCCTTCTTGTGTATATACATAACTATGTGAATGGATTCCAAAGGCCTGTGGATAGAACGAGGATAGGTTGAAAACAAGCATCAGGAGTTTGATCTCAGATATGTGGTAGGCTACCGCATCCCAGTCTTTTCGACCTGGGTAAGACTTGTACATTTGGTAATTACATCAAATGCAAGGTAAAAAAAACACGGAGGGAATGAGAGTGGCTGGAATACACAGTAAAACATAGATATTCATGGTCACCATCCTTGCGTTTGATATCCTATGATACACAGTAAGCAATCTACTGTAGTTTTAGAGTTACCGCTATTCGCTATTGTAGCATTGGTATCTACCATTATAACCTAAAATTCAAACTTTCGCTATGTTTGGTTGATCAATGATTGTGGTTACATTGTATCTTGGAACCAGTGAACAGGGAAGTCACGACTGGAGCTAGAAAGTAGGGAGGGAAAACTCCCAACATAATTTCTGGTTGCTGTTCACTGGTTCCATACAAGCCAACGGCAGGGATTGACCAAGCCAAGCAACAAGTCCAAGGTCATAGTGGTATTTACAAGTGTCATTTTGAAGAATGGTACTTGGCACAAGTTTAATTAATTTTACCTCTGCCCACTGAGATTTTAACAGAAATTTGACCCCAATTTTGTGACCCAGCTCCCCCTACAGGACAGTTTCTTTTCTGCTTTTTCCCCCCTACCCCCCACCCAAAATATTTGCTGTACAAGCCCGAGACCCAAGTTATCAAGATGAGGTGGTGGCCTTACCGCTGGGAGGAGGTGGAAGACTGAGTCAGCTATCAGGGTCCCCACAGCCATACCAATACACACGGACATGACCTCCTTGTACCACCTTTTGCTTGCACATGGAACAAACACCACCCCGAACAGGCTCAGCAGAGAGATGATGAGCACCGCCAGAATACCGTACCCATAGACTGAAAGTAGACAATAGTAATATTATAACCCAAAGATCATGCTGTAGCCATGGACTGGAAATATTCACAGGAATGACCTAGATACAGTCCTATATAATGTTTAAAAAGTGATAATACATCTATGAATATAACGCTGAGATTAATATCGCTGAGATCGTGGTAATTTTTAAGAGTTTTGAATATTGCATTAGATTTTTATACTCATATAACTATCACATCTCACAACCCATACCCATTAACCAGTTACCTGAAACAAACCATATTTATAATTCCCCCTACTCAAGACGCCCCTTAGTACTTTGAATTTTGGGTACATTAAATTTTGAAGGGAGCACGCTTCTCAGAAGAGAATTATGTGTACAGTGATTAATCAATTTATATCAAAAGAAAAAAGTACAGGAAGCAGAACAGACCCTGTGAGCTGGTAAGACCACTGCCGGGGATGGGTAGGGCTGTGGGCGCACAGACCCCAGACATCTGCTGCTGGAGGAGGGAGGGTGCCAGGTCCCTTATGGTCACTGCGGTCCCAGTGAGGTAGTCCACCCCATACACACCCCACAGCAGCTCCTCTGCACTCAGACACTGTAATAAAGTATTGTGACATCAGACACTGTAATAAGGTAGTATGGCATCAGACACTGCACGCAATAAAGTATTATGACATCAGACCCGGCAATAACGTATTGTGACATCAGATACTGTATTAAAGTATTATGACATCAGACACTGCAATAAAGTATTGTGACATCAGCCACTGTAATAAAGTATTGTGACATCACATCGGGGGGGGGGGGGGTCCCCTGGCCCTCCTTTCCTACGCCACTGCACTGTATTATATTGTGACGTAAGACCATTCAATAAAGCATGCTGACATCAATACTGTTACAAAGACATCAGACACGACAATAGATTTGAATTTTTATGTTACTTCTTGTTTCAGCGGTTGTGCAAATAGTTCGTTTTTCTAACTAGAAAGCACAGTGTTCTTTGATCGGACAGAATATGCACATCTCCTTAAACTACTGCGTCCGAGTCACCATAAATGACACAGAATGTCTTCGAAGTTAATGCGATCGAAAGATATAGCCAGAACATATAAGGCTGTGTCTCATGAGATAGGGCCATTGTTGTTGTCTATGACCAGGTGCAATCTATGACTGGGTGCAATCTATGACCGGCTTGGGGGGAAAAACGCTTTATTTAGGGTAGATGAACATATAAATGGTTGAAAATGTTAATGGGTCTTTTAAGACTTTATATCACTCTTTTTATTTCAATTCATATCTACATCTGCCCTAAATAAACTCGTTTCTTTCAAGCCGGTCATAGATTGCACCCGGTAATAGACGAAAACATTGGCCCATGATCGTGAGACACAGCCATAATTTGGTGGTTCGTGTCCGACTGCAATGGACTAAAAAAGTACAAAATGCCCACCTTGTCTGTGGCAGCTGCAGTGTCGGGGGCACGGCGTCGTCGTCCATGCGCATGTCCTCCCGGCTCCCCATCATGGGCGTGAAGTGACACTGTGACATTAGAAGAACTTCCTATCTTCAGCTTTTTAAGGAGTTCCTTCATAACTGGAGTAGAGGGAAATGGAAATCAGAGTTTAATAGGATGATGTCAGTAAAAAAAATGTCATGAGAATCTTACTGCAAATGTGGCCATGGTATAGCTTTATTATATACAAGCTGACTAGCAATACAGTACGGAGTCATGCATGAGTGCTACATTGGTGCGAGAAGGATCGGTATGAAACATGAATGCAGCACTGGGTGGCGGGTTAGAGGCCAGGGAATCATTTATCCACTATCTAATTGTCAAAATCTAAGCACGATACTATATACTACACAGATTTAGAGCTTTCAATTGGTATATGTAGTATTGGTGGGGACCTTTCTGTGGCTACACTTTCTGCTGCTGCAGATAGGGGGCGTTCCTGCTGCTACACTATAGCTTTGTAGAGTTTGAACTTACATTCAAGTGTGATTGGCTCGTCGTAGCCCACCCCGCTCACTGTAAGCATGTGCCTGAGCATCTCATCCTTGTAGGGCGCCGCGCTGCAGTGTGTGTCGAGCTGCTCACCTGAAACACAATATCACCATCGTTTTCAATACATAGTTTGATAGAAAAAATCAATAAATCACATTAAACAAAGACAGAGCCCCATACTAATCTTGGTTTCTCCATTTCAGGTCCCTTGAATCATCTCTTTCTTTCTTTCTCTCTCTGTCCCTGTCATGTCCGCTACTTTACTACTAACCTTTTAATTTTATTTATTTATATGTTTGTTTTTCCTTTCTATATACAATATAATATAACCTGTCCTGGTGATACGAACCTTGTAACATGTGGAGAAGGCCCAGTGCTGCGGCGTGGCCCGCCTCGGCTGCCGTAGCATTCTGGGTGTTTATTTTAAGATCCGACAGGAGGCGGTAGGCATCAGCACACTGCAATACAGTTTACATCAACATTTTACCAGTTGTGTACATACTATACGTTTATCCATAAGGTAAATCCGCCATTAGTCAACCCTTCCCGTTTTTTTCGTGACGATTGGCAGATGCTTCATATTTTATCGGTTAAAACCACCATTGGCTTATATCTGTTGTACATTGTTATATCTGTTGTACATTGTACCAGACATCGGGGGATGATCCAGAGGTATCAACTGATCATCGTTGATAATTTTATAAATAATAACATATGTAGATAATTAGCCTCATATTTGGAAATCTCATATGGCCTGATTTAACTCAATGTCGACCAAAATTAACCCAAAGTCGACCACTTCTTATGTCAATCAAAACAATATGAAGGGTTTTTAATTCATATCCAGACAACCTGGATTTACACACTGAAATAATTTTAGAATCATGCAGGTTAATTATTTCCCTAGTACGGGTGTTTCTTTCTTGAATTTTGGAACTCCTGAAAAGTAGGTATATAGCTAGTATTCCTGACAGAATAACCTTTGTTATAGGGTTACTGCTAATACCTTGTACATGTACATTGAGGTCGTCTTATGGTGAAATTCTGGGCGGGTTAGGGTGAAATCAGTAGGATTTGCCTGGTCTGCTCTCAATTTTAGTCATCTTTTGAAACAAAGGCTATGGCTTCCAGACTAGGCTAACGTGTGCGCGTTTAACCCATATAGGGGGGTGCAAAGGCGTCCCCCCCCCCAGGTCGGAAAGTCGCCGAAATTAAGGGCCCCAGGTCACAAAGTCGCTTTTTTAGACCATTTATCATATAGCTACATTTTTCCAAAAGTCGCCAGGTCGCTTTTATTATTGTACCAGGTCGCCAGGTCGCCTGGAAAACAGCCCAGGTCGCCAGGTCGCTTTTGACCCCTCTGGAGCCACATATAGGAATGCTTTGTATACATATATATATAAATGTACCTATGTATAGCTTTCCAGGTATTTTGAACACTCAGGAGAACAGGTTCCTAATCCCACTACAGAGCGGACTGAACTGTGTACCCCTTAGGACGAAAATAGCCGGACACAGTGGGTCGGCCTGAGTATAAATAATTTGTATAAATAATTTACATACGTATATGTACGCACAAACCTCACACTAGTCTGAGCTCGGCCTCCCGCGGTACCCACTAAACAAATAACGTTATACACCATTTTATAACGTTATATAACGTTATTGTATGTCAACGTTTTTCTAAGGCTCTTTAGTATGGCATAACGTTATGTAAAGTTTAAAACGTTATTTTGACGTAAAATAACGTTTTTTTGTTAGCTGGGTATCCCTAAGCAGACCGGAGCAGTGGACAGTGTGGCACAAACCTACAATGGTCTCTTTCTCTCTAAATATGTTTTAGTTTATCTAACCTTTTCAACCTGTTTTAGTACGTACGGTATATAAGGTTAAATAATTTGGAGAAAAATCCTATTATGAACACTGTGGAATTACATGAAGAAAGTGAATGTACATAGCTTAACCATAGACGAGATAGACATTTATTACTGTATTAGGCTTTTACACTAGCGCAGCAAGACAAATATATAGATACCAGAGTATTACCCACAAGATATCATCAGGGTGAGAGACTAGTTGTTCCAACGTCCTTAATACCAACTGTCATAAGAAGTTGTTTATAGGTCGAGTTACATTTACAGCTCTGCTACGTCACAGTGTGGGCAAACAGAGGCTACACGTGATCAGGTAACTGCACCATGATAGCCATACACCAGGGTTATTACATTAAAATCTATTTCTAATTGCATCTGGGCTATAGTGATCTACAGGTTTCATTATACAATATATTGTAATAAGTGTATGTGATCATGTGTACCTCATGATGCACATAATTATATCTATTTATACCTATATACAACTGCCTGATTTAGAGTCACCCTACCTAGATGTCGCGGTCCAGTGGTTTATTTGCCCACGCACCTCCCATATAAATAGAAAAATCCAGTATATGTAACTCGACCTATACAGGGCCATAATGAGGTGGAACCAGCTCAAACCTATGTATACCTCGATTGAGGCGCTTTGACGATTTAAAGTTGCGATTAAACCCGCAAGACTGTTTTATTAATGCACAGTAATTATAATTATTAATTTATCTCTGTCATCATTTCCATCTCATCTCATCATTATTAGGCCCTACGTTAATGTACACACAAAGTGATTGTATAATGGGAACTAATGGGAACTAATGATAATTATACTCACAAATTCGTTTTCCACCGGGTGTTCATCATGGCTGTGTTCATCATGGGTGTGGCCCCCGTCCCCGTGCCCATGGGGGGCCTCCTCTTCCTCCTCTAACATAGGTTTACGTACGTACGTCGTCTCCACCTTATCCATCATATGCTGCAGCCACGCCCTGAAGCTCCTGTCCTTAACCCCTGAGGGGAACTCCCCTTGCACCAAGAAATTAGTGAAGTACTGGAGAGGTTTGTCCTGAATGGCAGCCTCACATGACTTAGTGACATCATGGATGTAGAAGAGCAGGACAGGGGCAGCTGTCTTGTACTGCTCCTCGGTGAGTTGACTTGTTGGTGCCACCCCAAGCAGGGTGAACAGTTTGGTGGCATCTAGACACTGCAATTAGAGGGAGAACTTATAGTTAGGAGATTGACATAGACCTATAACATATACACACGGAATTATAAATAAAAATTGTAAAATAAAAATTATAAAAAAAAGTTTATCCCTCCAAACAACTTTTTTAGATAGCCGGTCATAGACGGCACCCGGTCATAGACGGCACCCGGTCATAGACGGCACCCGGTCATAGACAAATACATTGGCCCAAGTTCGTGAGACACAGCCATAAGCAACCAGGGCTGACTAATATAGCAGTCACGCCCATAAGTGTTAAGAAATATAAACTTGACTGCCTGTCCACAGGTTAACGATGAAACCATAAGAGGAAGATACAACCTTGAAGACTATGAACTGTTTTTTTGTGTGTGGCGATATTTTATTGCCTAAAATGCACTGTTTATTACCACTGTGCTTGTGTATACTCGTGTAAATATTTCACTGACCATTCTGGAAGAACGTGTTTTACACCGACATGATTTTATGGTCAATAAACCTCTTCAATTTCTATTTGAAAGACTGTATATCTAGAGAAACTTTAGCCAAATAAAAATAAAAACAAACTGAAACTCATATGACCCTACCATCACATGAAGTATGTGGTTCCAGCTGAGCAGACTAAAGGGGCCTAATAACAGGTAGCATACACATTTTTTATATCTGCTCCCCTTACACATTATTATACAGTACTTGTAGACAGCCTTCTACAAAAACGTCAAGGCTATAAATTATATACTTCTAGATGGGGACAAGCGCTTATACAAGACTGGCGCTTATTCAAATTTGATTATCCCTGTTAGCGTACGTGATTAAGCATGGAGGCATTCTGATACCCATGCAGTGGCAGAGTAAAATCGAATACTTAGTCGTTTTCGTTCATCATTCTACCACTAGGTGGGATGTTACTCCCACCTCGTGGCTCGTCCTCGACGTATGATTTAAGGATTTATGTCGGCTTAGTTATCTTGTTTCCGACTTATTGAAAGCCATGCAGTGCTATTTTGGGAATCAAACCCGTTCGACCAGCAGATGGAAAAAGAATGTATAAAACAGCTGGTAACACTTTCCATCCACGCTTGTTTGCTGCTGTTAATGGGCATTCCTAAACCACTACTGACGCCGATGGATTCAGGTAATTTTATGATTTCTAATTTGACTTTGCAGGGTAGTGATTAAGATAACCCCCAACCCACAACCCAATTGCAGAGTAACCCCCCCCCCCCGCCAAAAATGAATAAAATGCTAACGAATGCAAATTAACCCTGTGAAATACACTCAATGCATATCTAATGCACTCAGGTCATTTACCCACCAAATGACCTTAAATGCATCAGATTATATTACAATTGAACATGAAGTTGAATATAAAGGTACAAACATAACCTTGTTAATTGTTAATTAAGTATGAGTTATTAGAATGAACGAGTGTATCTGGGGTGAGTAGTATAGTATGTATCGGAACGGGACTATAGTTAAGTACTGTTTATTACTCAATCGACCTGCAGCCAATCAGAGGCCTCCATTTGGTCACGTGACCGGAAGTGACCTACTTAGGGGATTAGTGGTGAGGTCACGTGACCTAGTTAGCCAATCAGAGGCCGCCATTTGGTCACGTGACCGGAAGTGAGGTCATATGACCTACTTATGGACCGGAAGTGACGTCATATGACCTACTTAGGGGACCGGAAGTGACCTACTTTAGGATCACGTGACCAGAAGTGACCTGATGAGTCACGTGACCGGAAGTGACGTCACATGACCTAATGGCCAACCGGAAGTGAGTGACCTGATTGAGGATCACGTGACCGAAAGTGACCTGATTGATCACGTGACCGGAAGAAGAAGAAGAAGAAGAAGTGACGTCACGCGACTTAATGAAGAGATGAGCGTCTTTAAGGGGTCACGCGCTTTAAAATGTGATATCTTTTTTTTTGGAGGAGGAGGAGGAGGAGGAGGAGGAGGAGGAGGCGAGTCTCTTATTTTTTTCGGTAAACTAATAAAAAACACTACGATATAAGTTTGTTTTTTTTTTTCATTTTTTATTGTTTTACGAGCGACTGGAAGTGACTTATTGAACTAGGTAGAAGCGTTCTTTAGAGTGTATAAAGGGGGGGGAGGGGGGGGGAGGGGAGGGGAGGGGAGGGGAGGGAAGGGGAGGGGGGTCTTTTTAAGATGCATGGGGAGGGGGGCGCTTTTAGGATGCATGGGGCGAGTGGTGGGGGGGGAGGGGGGAAGGGGGGAGGGGGGCACTCTAGGGGGGTGGGGGGGCACTCTAAGGGGCGTTTGTCTCTTTTAAGAAAAAAAGAAAAGAAAAAGATTTCAATCGAGAGACACGCTTCTTCCTCTCGAGAGGAAGAAGCGTGTCTCTTCGTTTTTTTTTGTTTATCACGTGCTTCGATGAGGCGATCAGCTGCGACTGGAGGAAGTGACACTTTAAGAGGGCGCGCGTCTTAATTGTTATGATTTTTTTTTTTTTACTTACTAATAAAGAAGACGTATGAAAATAAAACACAACAATTCACATGTCCGTCGTTCTCGTTGTTTCTTGCTTGATAAAGTCAAGTAATATCGCGATGCCGAGGTCAAACTTTCCCATGTCCTCAGTCAACACTCGAAGGAGTTCAAAAGGTGTACCGCCGGCACCGTCAGCTTCATCTTGCCACATTTTCAACACTCGGAAGGCCCACTCAGCGGGACCTCCTCCGTATTCGCATTCTTCAGCGATCTTATCTAACCTCTCAGGCGACAATTTTAAATGGTCCCCCACCTCTTTCCACCTGCTACCTAGACGTCTGCCGAGGGTGCCCAAGTGCTTATGCATCGCGCGCGAGTCGGGGTTTTCGAAATCCAACCCCTGTCTGTGGAGAAGGGACATCCACTGAGCCAACAGTTCCACGCGTCTAATGCGGGTGAAGACGCGACCGAGCTCTCCCCATCTATGACGATGCGGGGTTTCACCCCACCAGACTCGGAACATCGCCGTACACAGCTCCTCCGGTGTCTTGACACTGCGCTCTACTAGAGCATCCATACGGGCGGCGGTAACTTTTAAGCTACTGCCCAACTCTCTCCAACAGCCGCTCAACTCTTTACCTAGTTGACGAAGCAAGGCGTCGCTATAGGCTAACCGCCGCTGTCCTACCTCTCTGTTCTCCCCATCGGTCTGCCTCGCGCGTCTCACGTCGTCAAGCTGCATTAACTTTTTTTCAGGTGGACAAGGCGGTGAAGGCGAGCTTGAAAGTGGAATAGCTTGAGCCATCTCGTCTCGTCTTGGCGGTGGCGGCGGCGGCGGCGGCGGTGGCGGCGGCGGCGGCGGCGGTGGTGGCGGCGGTGGTGGTAGTAGACGTTACTGTGGTCAGAGGCGATATGTTTTTTTTCCAACAGAAATCAGAGCTTTTTATACAGAGGGAGTTTAATCCCATTTCCAACAGCACTCCAGCTGTGTAGCGACCTGTCCGCATGACGCTTTTTCAACCGCTCCGCTCCTTAAGAGCTTAGATGACGAGGGGTGTGTCATCGCTATCCGTGGAGACCAGCTGAAAACGGTGTTTCTTCCTCATCCATAGCCTTACCTCCTACCCCCTACCTGAGGACGTCTCCCTCCCTCTGACATTCATTGTAACAAACGTCAGAGGTCAGGTGAAAATCGGATTTTTTTCATGCACAGCCTTAGTCAGCTGTCACCCCTCCCTATTGAACTAGCCGGCCGCCGCCTGGCCGGCCCGGTCTACTCACCACGGCAGGAGGTGGTGATTTTTTTTTTGTCTTACACTTAAGTCGCTCACCACATGCACACGCCTCTACTCACAGACAGACACGTTCGTCTTAGGGGGGTCCTGCTTTTTTTTTGTATACACACTCTAAGCTCATCACCGTTAATCCTTTATACAGCTAACGCGCGCTGAATGGCTGAACAGGGTGGTAAGTGGCTTAGCTCATGACAGTGGATCCCTCAAAAAAAAAAGAGGGGAAAGGGATCCAGCTGAAAACGTCATACCTTATGTCTTTGTGAATGGCCGCCGGTCAGTCGACGGCAGCAACCGGTTAATCCTTTATACAGCTAATGCGCGTTGAATTGCTGAACAGGGTGGTAAGCGGCTTAGCTCATGACAGTCAATCTCTCAAAAGGGGGGAAAGGGATCCAGCTGAAAACGTCATGCCTTATGTCTTTTGTTTCTCTTTGTGAATGGCCGCCGGCCAGCCGGCGGCAGCTGAACAGGGTCAGTAAGTAGCTTAGCTCTAGAAGCGAGAAGGCGTATATAAGGGGTCTGGAAACCTCCATTCACTCACTCATTCTTTTGCTGCTCTCTACAGTCACCACCATGAGCAAAAGACAACACCTAGCGCCGTCCAAGAACAAGAAGACTACGCGGAACAGCGCTCGTTTAGCGTCAGTGCCTCCTCTTGCTACTGAAAATGAGACTACCGCCGCAGCCGCTTGGTCTTATCACCCTCCCGCTGTAGCGAGCGCTCGCGGCAGTACTAGTAGTAGTAGCAGTAGTAGTAGCAGTAGTAGTAGTAGTAGTAGTAGTAGTAGTAGTACTACTGGTAGTAGTCGTCGTGCTAGCGACGTTGTTACACTCGCGACGGTACACGTTGCTGCTAAGCGCGCTGCCGCTGCTACTGCCGCCCCGCCTGCTGCGGCTGCTGCTGCTGCTGCTGCACCTGCTACCGCTGCGCCTGCTACTGCTGCGCCTGCTGAGGCTGCTGCGCCTGCTACTGTTGCGTCTGCTGCTGCTGCTGCTGCTGCTGCTGCTGCTGCTGCTTCTGCTGCACCTGCTGCTACCGCTACTACTACTGACGACAACGCTCCTGGCACAGCGCAGTACTGGCAACCGGGTTTTTACCTCCCCACTACTGTTGATGACTTTGATGACCTGCCGCACGTTGCACAGCCCCTCTCCTCCACCACTACATCGACCGACGCCCTCGACGCCGCTCGCGCTGAGAGTGACAGCTATTCGGACACTCAGCCCCTAAACCGAGAAGAAGAGGAGGAGGAGGAGGAGGAGGAGCAGCAGCAACAGGGTGAGACAGAGAACGACGCTGACGACGAGGCGTACGAACAACCCGAAGGGAAAGGGGTGGGCGGTACGTTTTTCGGCTTCCCTCTTCGACCTTTCGACCTCACTTCCTCCACTAGTAGCGTCCCGTCCGGTCCGTGGCGACTGCCCTCACCGCCACCTTACGAGGGCGGCGGCGCTTCATCTTCTACCGCTACACTCAGCACCGACGGCGTGTGGCTGCGCTGTTCCAACAACGAGGCCTCGGATACCACCAGCGCTGACGCTGCTCCTGCTATCGGTTCTGCTGCTGATTCAGCTCACGCTGATGGTGTTACTCATCCTGCGGGTGTGAAACGTTCTAAGGTGAGTTCCAGAACAACAAGGCCTAGTAAGAAGAGAAAAATACAAGAAAAAGAACGAGATGGACGAGAAGAAGCAGAGAAAACCTTCTCCCGTCTTCTCGGGTTAGAGTTCTGCTTAGACGGAGCTTTGACGCTGGAGATCTGGGAGGACGTGGCTAGACTGTCTAGGAGGCCGCGCTACACAAAAGACGGCCAGGTGAAAGAGGCGTCTCTGACCAGAAGCAAGCGAGTGCACTTCACGGCCGACGCGCTGCGCGAGCTAATAGCACGCATCGCCGATATCCGTGCAGTGGTGCGCATACGCGACACAGCGGCCGCGCAAGGAAAACCTAATCACACCCCCTGGTTCGCAGTACTGGATGATGAGGGCGAAGTGTACGCAGCTGTGAGCTACTACAGCGGTAAGAACCTCGTCCACGTGCGCAAGTACGAAGGTCCTGACAAAAAACCCACACAGCAGGGAGTGACGCTGTCCGCCAGAGCGCTCAAAGAGTTGGATGACAAAACAGAGATCATTCTGAAATATCTCGGCATAGATTCGGAATGAGAGACGCTCAACGCTCACGCGCGCACACACACACACACAGCGTTTGACGTACGCTGTATGAGACAGACAGACGGATACACAGACAGCAGACAGAAAGATAAATAGATAGATAGATAGACAGATAGATTGATAGATAGATAGATAGTTAGACGGCTAAGTAGTTGGTAACTGAGTGAAAAAAAACATGACACAGTACGTATGCGAAAAGTGTTTCAAAATGTTTAAAAGACCGTACAACCACGAGAGACACGTAGAAAATTGTAGAGTAGTACCTAAGTTTTGCCCTCTATGCAGCGAAGGCGATTGCCGAAAGATCGCCTGTCGACGCGAATCTCTGGACGGGGTGACCGTCCCTCCGCGCATATGTGCTGTACCGAACGGGGAGGAAACGTTCACGGCGAATTGGCCTGCGATACAAACGGGCGTCAGGATGCACGGGACTCGCGTGAGTGTAACAAACTTCAGGCTACCAACCGGCGAGTTGAGTGACGCTGTAGATACTATGCGTCGCATTCACTTGACACAAAGATTCAGATACAAAGTGGGTTTCTCGGTAGGCTTACTCTTACAACACAGAGAAGACAAGAGCAAACTGCGCTACTTTCACGCCTCCCAGAACAACGCAACTCTCATACAACCGCTCCCTACTATAACTAATTCAGAAACTTTGGAAGAGCTCCTCTCAAAGATGGAAAACACCGTCGCTTGCGAGGAAGTACGGAAACTTTGCGACGCTGACACCAAGTGGCACGTTCTTTTTCCTACCAATTTGAACATTTGCGTTTACATGGGACCGGGGGAATTCCCCATAGGCGGTAGGATCACTCAGGCTGGTCGAGTTGGAAAGAGAAGCGGCGTGTTAGATTTTCCCAACAAGGACAACCTCTGCATCTTCCGCTGCATTTCCTTTCACTTATACAACACCAGCAAGCGCGCTTCAGATTTGTTACGTCAGTTCTGTCCCGCTGCCACACCTGAATCCTTTCCGGGTCTGAACATCCGCGACTTACCCGCGTTAGAGAACTTGTTTGACGTACAGATAGCGGTTTACACCGCGTCGCGTCAAGTGCCGGGGCGGAAGTTGAGAAGACGCGTTACTCTGATCAGACCGCCTTCCAGAACTCTGGCCGCCCGAGGTAAAGTCAACCTACACCTGACGGCGAAAGGCGGTTTGCACGTCTCTCTCGTCACGGACTTCAACGCGTACGCGGGCATATACAAATGTTGCAAGTGTAAGGCGGCGTTCACCACCGAGTTCTTGCTGAAGAGACACAGGAACCAGCTTTCCTCTTGCCGACAAGTCAAGTTGCGCTACGTAGGTGGCATCTACCAAAATTCGAGAACGATTTTCGAAGCGCTAGCAGACTTCTCCATTTTTCCCCCCGACGGACATTCCGGAATCTACCCTTACAAGATCGCCTTCGATTTCGAGGCTTTCTTCAGACCGTGCAAAGAACCGTCGACGGAACACGTGTCCCTGCTGTGGGATCACGTCCCTTTGTCGGCTAGCGTCGCATCCGACTTTCCGGGGTGGGAGGGGCCCGTCTGCTTCGTCAGAGAATCCGACGCAGATTCCGACCCCTTGTTGGACCGAGTTTTAAATCACATAAACGAGAACGCCAAAGTCATCGGGGAAGCTGTGCTAGAACTTTACCGACCGACCTTAGCGAAGTTAGATGCGGCGATAGGTGAAGCTCTCCTGCTGGAGGAGGCGACGTTCACCCCTTCTCCAGGCGGCTTCGCTGCGGCTCAGACCAGACACCCGTTAGTTCAACTGAAGAAGCGTCTTCTGAGATACATCCGTCAAGCTCCAGTCGTGGGCTTCAACTCGGGGCGTTACGACTTGAACCTGATCAAAATACGCCTTCACTCGTTCTTCGCCTCCGGAGACCGAAGAAACCAAGAATTCAGCGTCATAAAGAGAAGCAATCAATACTTGGCGGTTTACACACAGCACACGGTTTTCTTGGACGTAGTCAACTATTTGGCACCCGGTTACAACTACGCGACCTATTTGCGAGCTTTCACCAGGAACGAAGAGAAAGGTCACTTTCCTTACGAATGGATGACGTCTACCAGGAAACTGGCAAACAGAACGCTGCCACCGAGATCGGCTTTCGACAGCGAGCTGACGGGCGTCAAAATGTCCGAATCCGACTACGCCGCATGTCAGAAAGTTTGGTCCGACGAGAAGATGCAAACTATGGAAGACTACTTGATCCACTACAACAACAAAGATGTCAAACCTTTCATAGAAGCTCTGAAAGACGGAGTTTCTCTCGCCGGTTTGACTTTACGGTTCCTCTTCCAAAACCTAGAAGACGCGTTCACAACGTTCCCCCAGTTCGACGCCGTCCTCCACGCTCTGATCAAAGAAAATCTAGTCGGCGGTCCTTCCATCATCTTCCATAGATTTCACGAGAAGGGCACCACGCGGATAAGGGAGCACAAGTACGGCGAAGAAGCGAGACCGTGCCAACACATCCTAGGACTAGACGCTAACTCTCTGTACTTGCGCTGCATGAGCGAAGCGCACTGCACGGGCTATTACGCGGTGAGACGGCCCGAGACCGAGTTCAAGCCTGAAATTAGGCAAAGAAACTCTCACAGCGCTTTGGAGTGGTTACGCTTCGTAGAGCACGACCGCGACGTGAAACTGCGCCACGCTTTGAACGGCGGCGAGATGGTTGTAGGCTGTCGGAGAATTCGCGTGGACGGGTTTCACGCGGCCTCTAATACGGTTTTCCAGTTTCACGGGTGTTGGTTCCACGCTCACGAGTGCATACCGTCGCACCGATATCAGTGCGCTTCACTGAGAGAGGAGAGACGCGACAGAACGACCAGAGTAAGCGCTTACTTGAAAGCGCTAGGTCACAAGCTGGTCGTCGTGTGGGAGTGCGAATGGCGAGAGATGAAGCGTCGAGATGAGCGGGTCAAGGCCTCCCAACAACGCTGGAAGGTTGACGCTTTGAAAGTGTCTCGAAACGCGATGAGCGAGAGCGACATCCTTTCCGCTGTGAAAGAGGAGAAAATGTTCGGTTTAGTTCAAGTGGACATCACTACGCCGCCTCACCTACGAGACTACTTCGAAGAAATGACCCCCGTTTTCAAGAACGCGACCGTTTCAAAATCGGACATAGGACCTCACATGTCAGACTTTGCGCAGGAAGAAAAGCTGTTGAACACGCCTCAGAGATGTCTGATAGGGAGTTACCACGGAAAAAATATTCTCTTGGGAACGCCGCTTCTCAAGTGGTATTTAGAGCACGGTTTGATAGTCACCAAAGTGCAGCTGGTGGTAGAATACCTACCTAAACGCTCCTTTGCCGGTTTCGCGGACGAAGTAACGGCGGCGCGAAGACGTGGCGACGTGAACGAGAACGAGAAAATTCTGTCAGACTGTTACAAGTTAATGGGAAACGCTACGTACGGTAAAACAATCTGCAACAAAGAAAAACACACGGCGGTGAGATACACTGACAGTCGGAAGTTCGAACTATTGGCCAATTCGTGGCGCTTCAAAAAGGCGTCCGAGTTGAGTTCCGATCTGTTTGAAGTCGAACTACAACCGAAAACAGTCAACAACAACCTCCCTATTCAAATAGGGTTCATGGTATACCAGTACGCGAAGTTGAAAATGTTAGAGTTCACATACGACTTCTTGGATAGATTCGTCGATCGGCGCGATTATGCCCTTTGTCAAATGGACACCGACAGTCTTTACATGGCTCTCAGCGGTGACACGTTGGATGACCTAGTCAAACCTCGCCTGAGAGAGACGTACTTCAGAGAGAAACGAAAGTGGCTTCCGACAGCGGTGTGCGACGATCACTTAGAGCTTTTCGTGAAGACAAAAACGGAAAGAGTGCGAGAATGGTGTCCGCCGCCCGGCGGATGTTGTGAGAGACGGTACCTTCACGATCTGAGAACTTCGGGGCTTATGAAAGCGGAGTGGGAAGGTGACGGGATCCTAAGTCTCAACCCTAAGACTTACATTTGCTACGATCGAGTCAGCGACACCGGTGAAAGAAAATCCAAAAAATGGAGTGCAAAAGGCGTACAGAAGAAACAAAACCCTCAGGAACCAGACGACTTCTTGGATGTTCTTCGCCAACGAAAAACTCTCATTGCTGTAAATAGAAACTTCAAAGTGGTGCGAAACAAAATGGTCACCTACACCATAGAGAAAGACGGCGTGCGCTACTTGTATTATAAGCGTCGCGTGCATTCTGACGGTGTGACAACGAGTCCTTTAGAGATATGAAAAAAAAAAAAATAAGCGTGTGCATCTTTTCAAAAATAGAGTGTTTATCAAGATTGAAAAAAAATAAATAAAAAAAATAAAATAAAATATTGTTGTGTTTTTATTTTCATACGTCTTCTTTTACTAGTAAGTCGCGCAGTCTCTTAAAGCGTCACTCATGTGACGACGTCGCTTCCAGTCACGTGATCCTAAAGACCCTCACTTCCTAAACAAAAAACTTCTTCTTCCGCTCACGTGATCAATCAAGTCACTTCCGGTCACGTGATCCTCAATGAGGTCACTCACTTCCGGTCGGCCATTAGGTCATGTGACGTCACTTCCGCTCACGTGACTCATCAGGTCACTTCCGGTCACGTGATCCTAAATTAGGTCATATGACGTCACTTCCGGTCCCCTAAGTAGGTCAGTAAGTTACCCAGAATGCACCACTAATCCCCTAAGTAGGTCACTTCCGGTCACGTGACCAAATGGTGGCCTCTGATTGGCTGCAGGGTTACCCAGAATGCACCACTAATCCCCTAAGTAGGTCACTTCCGGTCACGTGACCAAATGGAGGCCTCTGATTGGCTGCATGTCGATTGAGTAATAAACAGTACTTAACTATAGTCCCGTTCCGATACATACTATACTACTGGGGTGAACAAAAAGCTGAACATCGGCCCCGCTGCTGTGCCGTTACACACTTGCCTCAAACAGGTTGGGGGCTGTCTATAAATGACGTCATGCTGCAGGGGGGGGGGGGGTACCAGGGACCATGACGAAACATGACAAGGGGGGGGGGGGTCAGGTGGTGCATGACATCATGTTTGATTTTTTTTTTAAGTGAGAAAATTAGAAAACAGAGGAAAGGTGAGAACGCAAGGAAAGGGAATTCATATGGAAACAGGTAATAATCAGTGAAGAATTTGCAATTTTAGATTTTCCAAAATGGTCAGCAGGGGAGGGGGGCAGACACCATTTGACTTCTTATAGTTTATAGACCCCCCCCCCCCTCCCCCGACCCTACTTGGGCTAGCTCTTCCTCACCTTCCCGATACACTACACAATTGCCCCCCCCCCCCCACCCAATTAACAAAATGTCTGTGAACAATCCGGCATTTATCCACTGAATGGTGCGCATGTATCGATAGAGAGTTTGTTGCAAGCATAAACTTGGTGATCTTTCTACCATGTCGTCTGGGCTTTAAACAATGAGGAGCATGTCTTGGACATTGGTAGTCAGGTCCTCATGACTCAGAGATATGAGCAAATGATTCTGTTGCCACTGAGGGGATGGGGAATGCAATACAGGAGGAGGGGGGTTATTAGTGTTACAACCTATAGGCGGTATAAAATTAATAAGTATAAGGGGATCCTATAGATGGTTGATGTAGGAAGGAGGCAGGAACACAATGTCATGCCTAGGGTTAGCTCTTTATTCCCCAACTGTCTGGGTACAGTCCTGTATGGAGGCAGGTGCCGGACACAGGGTGGGCACCAGCCATGCATGACCATGGGAGGGACTATATCCGTCCCTCCAATATATAACATTAGGTAGGGGGGCAGGAGGAGTGGGTAGATTTACCCTTCACTGGTGGCAACAAAGGTACATGGATACCCCCCCCCCCCACAAGATTACTCTAAAAATATCCAGGATTACATCAGCCTGTTATATACTAAAAGTAGCTGTGGGAAAAGCATTCAACTACATCCTGGCCTCATGTGTTATGCTTTTCCCACAGTAGCCTACACTGGGGCCCTGCACCTCTCCTTTTCTCAGTGTCCCGGTCACCACAGGCGCACAGACTCCCCCCCCCCCCCTCTGGGTGTCACAATACACATCCCAGCCTGGGACCCTCTGAGACTGTTGTGCGGCTCTCTGTAGAGGTACGGCCTCCGACATAGACTGGCCTGCGTCAGTGAGAGTTCCTACTCCGCCACCTACTTCCCCCGCCCTCCTATTCCCCTCCCCTAGCTGTTCCCACTCTAGAATTAAGACAGTTGAAAAAAGTATAGTTGAGAAAAAAAAGCCATTTTTGTCTTTATTCAAATTCTAGGACTTGAGCAAGTCTACCCAAGTCTACTTAAACCAAAAAATATTTTCCACTGTAAATTAAAACTAGATTCAACTGTTCATGTTCACTTATAATACAGATTCGTCCGGCGGGCAAAACCCGTTTGGCAATCACTTGTTTTTGTGATCAGAACTGTAGGATCACAAAGGAATCACATGTCAAGACGCGAGATTTAAGGAAATACCCCAGACCAGTTACTTAAGTGATGAGTAGACAAGAATTACAGGCAAACTATAGTTATTAGAGCAGAACAAGAAGATCAGCTATAAATAGACAGGAACATGACAACTGCAAAGTGCTTAATTACTGCACTGTCCCCTTTCGCCATGATCCAGGTATACACTGATGCAGCATCAGTGATCAGAAAATCGCAGTCCTGAGCTATATGGGGGTGCAGATGGGTCCCCCCCCGGAGGTCGGAAAGTCGCCGAAATTAAGCCCCCCAGGTCGCAAGGTCGTTTTTTTAGACCCTTTATCCTATACTCTATTTTGAGCAAAAGTCGCCAGGTCGCTTATATTATTGCCTTAGGTCGAAAGTCGCCTTCAAAACGGCCCAGGTCGCCAGGTCGCTTTTGACCCATCTGCAGCCACCTATATCTTGATGCATCATACCACCCTATAGAATGTTTTGATGCATCATGTCACATCATATAGAATGCATTTGTGCATCATGACGACAAAATGGACCCTGGGGGATCAAGCCTGCCTTAAAGGGTTTCACATATTCAATCTCATTATGTACGGGAATATTATATCAGATACTTTACCACGGTACACATGATACTCCGGGTTGTATGAATATGCATATCTGTGAATTACTATTCTAGTTATGCAAATCAGGAGATTCACTATTAACTATCTACTTTGCAATCAGAGAGGTTGGCCATCACGAGCAGTACAAAGAGACCCGTGCTATATTTACCCCAACAGCCAGCACCCAAATATAGTTCTCCAGATTTTGGGTTAGGCCAAAAAAAAAAAGGTGTGTTTCAGGTTACGTGGTCTGAAAATCTAGGGTAGGTAGGTCGGATTTTTTTTTTTTTTTTTTTTTTTTTTTACTTTAGCCTGAAAAATACCCAGAAATCGACTCGCGAACTTCCAAGCCGACTCACCGACGATCGCCTCGACTCGTGAACTATTAGATCGACCCTTAAATAGCCCCAAAATGACCTAAAATATAATTTTTTTTTCAAAATTGCATAAAAATTTCTAGGGTCGGCCCTGTTTTGCTAGGTAGGGTCGGGTAACCTGAAACACACCTTCTTTTTTATTTGGCCTTATGCATTGTGTATATTGCAACTCTCCCCGCGTGACTGCCCATGTTCCCTCGTGTGCCCTCCTATGGACAGAATTAGCATGGACATACTCGAACCACTGCCCCTCCGCCCCTCCGCCCCTCCGCCCCCTCCTCCATTCCTCAGCGCATGTTGGTGTATTAATATCCCTAATCCACCGTTGACCCTTAGTATGAACAAATAACGGATCTCTCTATACTTTCAAAGGTAGTTGGCAGGTCATATTATATTTATACCTCTCTGTGTTTTTCCTCCTGTACTCAAGGTAGCATCCGTTCTCCCAAACAGGGGACCTAAGAAAGGTCACAAATTTCAGACCAGTGAGACAGTTAAATGAGTATAGAGAAGGCTGTACATGTACTCTATTGTGTGAAACATGTTAAATGTTATTATATCATATACACTGAATTGATGTCTCCCACCGCTATGTGGTAGAAATAATTGAACGTTGCGTATAGAAAAACAGATAATGATTATGCACAGAAGCAAATTGGTGGATTATGATTATCACCCGCACTGATTCCTAGCAAATATTGAAGATATAGAGGTTGCTAAATTTGACTTGATATGTCAAACTGGATAAGTGTGTCCCATCGTTGACTATAATACTACCACTTTTTTCGCTGCCTACTTGTATACATGCTATTTTTTCTGTGTAAAGTGAATGCGGATTTCCTTTATTTTTTGCTTGCTTATGTTTGTAAGACTAAGACGTTTGTAAGACTAAGTCTAGAACGTTTTCAACACTGTAAAAAATATCCCGTAAAAGTTATGGTGAATCACTGGCATCAATGAATGCCAACCGCTTCCCTTTTTTTTTTTACGGTCACCGTATTTTGCTTTCCCCAGTAAATTTTACAGGCCTTTCCCGTTGTATTTTTACGGTGATTCATCATTATTATACAATGATTCTCTGCTATTCAATGATGATTATAATTGTTTCTGGATTCATTGTTGTATATTTCATAATATCATCTTAATTCCAGGCCTGTATAAATATATATTGGGCCTGAGAAGCATAATTGAATGCCTCATAGCAATATACAATTACAATCCATGAGCAAAAGGCTTCAATTTTGATTGTGTAATTAATGAGATAGTTGGATATCTTTATAAATCTAACACAATTATGTATGTTTTTAGTTGAAAGCTTCCACTAAAGTCTCTCTATCAAACCAAGCTGCCACCTGGTGAGCAAACTTTTAACGTGAAATTCACCATAAATGAAAAAAAACATTGTTTCACTGTACTGGTTTACGGATGTTCAATGTAAAAGTAGTTTTACAGTGTCTCACCATAAATCACAATTACGGTGATACACCATCAAATTTAGCATTGATTCTCCGTAATTTCAACAGAAATTTTTGACAGTGAACTCAAATACACCAAGGAGCAGCTTATGGTTTTACTGTAAACTAAAGCGGTATATCAGGTAAGCCTAGGGAAGAAACAGATTATAAAAGTGTTCATGTTTATGCTAAGACCGTCGCACAGAGGGGGGCATTGTGTTGGTGGCTTGAAATCCGTCTATGAATGTGAGCATATCATTTGGGGTGTGGGGAGGAGGTGGACGGGAGGGTGCATTAGAGAAGTGTGAGAACTACAAGGATGCTCCAACATGCACTAGGTACTACATAAGGGGCTGCAGATGGTCCGCTGCAGATGGGTCCCCCCTGAGGTCGGAAAGTCGCCGAAATTAAGGGGCCCAGGTCACAAAGTCGCTTTTTTTGGAACCTTTAGCCTATTGTCTGTTTTGTCCAAAAGTCGCAAGGTTGCCAGAGATGCCATCTTGTAAGAACCATTGTATACAGCTGGGGCATCATGAAAAGTCTTCAAATGTTGCTTTAATGCAGCATGCCGTCTTCAATGGGTTGAAGCTGCGGTCTCAGAGACATGCATGTGTAGTTAAAGCTAAGATCAATTTTACACAGATAACGGCTAGATGTATGCAATGTTGAATAGGTCTATACTAGCCGTAGAAAGAAATCAGCTATGTATGGATAGGTGGCCTTTAGTGTGTCTGTTTTTATTTAAAATATTGGCGGTGGGTTTTTTTTGGGTAAGAGATAAAGTAAGTTATTTAATGCGTCAGCAAACCGGCTTGCTCTTTGGAAATATATGAGCTATGTAAATAAATGTAAGTTGACAAAGCTTTGAC
Organism: Harmothoe impar; assembly: GCA_947462335.1. Lineage (NCBI taxonomy): Eukaryota > Metazoa > Annelida > Polychaeta > Phyllodocida > Polynoidae > Harmothoe > Harmothoe impar. Next base: position 10,629,283 of record OX381721.1, on the reverse strand, counting down.
ATATTAAGATATGAATTGTGTATAAGCTCACTAAAGAAACAACAAGGCCTGTCAGCAGAAAATGAGCCGTAAATACACTCAACGGTTTCGGAGTATTGCAGTTCCTGAGGTATAAAGGATGCTGAAGTAAATTATTTCTATTTGCTCTGTCAATGTAGCCTGTTTCTATGCGACCTATACCTTTTTGGTATCATTAGGCCGTCTGTCTGTGTATTTGTCTGTCCAACCATGCATGGCTATGTATTCCTATTGAAGGAGAGGGATGCCCCGATGGTCTCCAAATCAATCACATCATTTTAAAAAGTAAATCAGAAATGAATGAATGGGTACATGGAGTATACAGTACCAGGTAGGCCTTTTGAGGAGACCAAACACCAAACACAAGTAGACTTTAATGAATTAAATCGTATTAAAACCGTATAAACTCTGACAAGTGGACCCATAGGCCTATATGCATGTCATGTATGCCCTGTATAAAATTTCTTAGTTCCGTCTTTGGTGGTTGGGGAGATAAGTATCGTCCTTTACCGTCCTACATGTAGGACAAATGGACTGGGGTCTAGATACATAGGCAATGTACTACACTGAAAAAGTAAACTCGTCTCCAGACTCGTCGAAGTGACTGTCATAAAATAAACGAGTCAAAAGTTGTCTAACTTATCAGGTTACCATCCCACAAATAGAATCTGGAGCTGGCAAATGTCGGGTTTTGGGCTGGCACATACCAAGTGGGTCTTCTATCTCCAGCTAGAAGACCCACTTCCTTGTCACTTAGACAAGTTTTTGACTCGTTTATTTTATGACCGTCACTTTGAAGAGTCTGGAGACAAGTTTATTTTTTGAGTGTAGAAAAGGATGTTAGGGTACACAGAGAGAAGTAAAGGCGTTGCAATGACTCTTTTAGGTTTTACCATAAGCAACTCTAGTTGACTCTGGTAGCAGAGTCATGATGACTCTTGCTGAGAGAGGGGTCACACCTACTCCAGTCACACCCCTTGCTCCTTGCGCAATTTGACTCTACCTTCAGTGCACAGGCAAGTGCAGTTGACTCTGCCCACAGCAGAGTAATATGTAGGTTGACCCTTCATGAAGAGTCAAATAAAAAAGGTGTTGACTCTGATAGCAGTTGCATATTAAACCACCTGGTGGGGCAGTCAACACTAGTTTGGTAGCAGTGGCAACCACAAAGCAGAGCCAATAGCTAAAAGGTATTTGAAATATGCCCCAGATATGACATGCACTATGTTCTAATACCGTTATTTGGAGAGAAAATAACATAAAGGTCACTTTTTGTTAGTACAGTGCCTCTGTGTCTAGACCCTTTGCACTCGCCTACCATAGTTCTGCTGTCAAGAATGCTATTAATCACACCTGCCTCCCTATATCGCATCCAAGGAACCCATCCATCTAATTGGTTTGTGGCTAAGGCAACAACTTACTTAGCAACAGCCATTCTGATTGTTTATTTGCCTAGCAACACATGTTTAATGGGATCTTAGCTCAATTTAAACCACACCTGACAGGGCTAAATTGAAGCCAGGGGTTTTGTTGCCATTATTCGGTGTTGTCAAGGGCGGTTGTTGCATAACAACATACATTCTAATCATTTCTTTGCCTAGCAACACATCGGAGATCTAGCAGATTTCCTTTTAAATATACCAAATTAACCAGAGTCCTTCCACAATGCACATTGACTGAATATGGACAAAACTAAATCAGGTCTACCTATAATCTTGGCCAACATTATGATGTGTGACCTTGAAACGATGACCTCAACCTTGGCCCAAGGTCATCTTATGAATATGACGGTAGGACTATTCTAGTTCAACACACCCACAACATAATAGACTCTTCTAAAATAATACTCAACTTATTAAAATTTCATTGACATTTCATGGCACTAAAATTTAGGCATTACCTGGACCTATGACCTCTGATTACATATAAATGGCCACTCCACCCCACTGCTTCCATACACAAATGTTATCTTCAGGCATAAATTACACCTTTTCAAAAGAATTGCATGACCCTTGGTACCTTACAATGGTGCAGGCTAGCTATATTTGGGTCGTTGGCTCATGAGTTACTGTACATTTTAATGGAGCACTCCCTATGAGTACATTTCCTTGAGTTTTTTACCTCAATTTAGACTTTTTTCCCCCTGACACCTACATCATTCCACACACAATAGATTCAAAATAAGCATATCAAAATTAGGGTTAACTCATTTTATAAAGTAACTATAACATTCCACTCATACCTGAATTAAAATATTGATAGTTTGACCAGTTTCCCCAAAATTGTTAAACATTAGGACAGTATAGCACTACGGCCTACCCTCCTTCTATAAGGACGGCTGGAAATATTAAATAATCATGCCTTTATTGCTTAATACTACATTCACTAAAAGAAGAGACACATCTTAAGACATGTTATTTCCACATATTACATGTCATTTTAATGTAAAAAAACTCCCTCTAATACGGCCACCCCGCCATGTGGCCACTATTTTGGATGTCCCAAAGCATAGTTTTCTTCCTCTAATGCGACCACTGTGGAATTATGTTTCACAAATATCATTCTCTCTTGCATGATTTTGGATATGACAACAAATTAAGCTATAGAAAGGGTCAATTCAATGCAATTTTAACAAATCTTTTCTGTCACAAGTACATACTTGTTTTTACTTTTTTGCACGGTTGGATACAAATAATGTCATTATCATTATCAACTAACACTTGACTATGTAACAGGGGTAGACACTAACGCTGGCCCGGGAGCCAATGGCCCGTAATTCTGAGTCCGGGCCCGCAGTTTTCTTCAGAATAACCTTCCCATGGGCCCGGGTGGCCCACAGGAAATTTTGCAAAATATTTGGGAGGAATATACTTGATGAGTATAGTCATGTAATATGTCCTTGGAAAGAGAAATATGTGAGCAATTTGGTCTCATTTTGACATAGATTAATCAGAAATATTATATGGTTTTCTCTTTGAAAAAAAAGTAAAATGTAGTCTCTGGCCCACAGCTGAAAATCCGGGCCCATAGCTTTTTGGAGCTACGGGCCCGGGTGGCCCACAGCTTATAAAGTTAGTGTCTTCCCCTGTGTAATACATTGAAGTGACCATACAGCATTGATATAACAGCCCGTCGCCCTGATAACTTTGGCCACCTGCAACCCCTCCCCCCCTCCCATCACCATTCTCCAATTTGCCGACGTGTACATGTATCATAAAATTATTTCTGTACTAAATGAGATCCATATGAAAAACAGTTACATTTATAATGACCCGTGTTGTATGCCAAGGATACGTTTCCTACAAAATACATAGAATAGATGCGGACTCCCTCCAGTGCAGCCACCTCTCTATTGCGGCCATTTTTGGTTAGTCCCAAGGGTGGCCGGATTAGAGGGAGTTGACTATATATATATATATATATATATATATATATATATATATATATATATATATATATATATATATATATATATATATATATATATATGACATGTATAGGAAAAAAAGACCTTAGTGCACTAAGGTCCTTTTCTGCAGATTGTGTCAGATGCTACAGCTACAAGACGTAGAATGGATGACGCCCCAGGGGCTCTGAAGGCAGGCCCTGAACATATATCAGTTACTAAAGTAATATTCGAGATATTACTTACACCCGGATGGGAGACAGACAGTTTTACTCTACTACCTTCCGCAGGAGAGCCGCCACTGTCCTAGCTAACCAGACAACCCTGACAGAATTTTTTTAACTTTTACTTTTATTTTATCGTCTCAAAATCTCAAAATGATTATTCAAACGTTCTCTTTCCAAAAAATATTAACATGTATTTGTGTGATTATCCAATTTTGACTAGATCAACAGCTTTCATAAAGAATCAGATAATAGTATTATGGAGAAGATTCCTGTCAGCACTTAACACAGGGCCAGGTTCATATTTTGTTGCTAAGAAGGCTCTTGATGATTATTTTGGGGGTAGGACTATTGCTGCGCGGGTGGTGGCCACCTAATACCTAATGACACTAAATCCCCGTAATAGTATGTTTTCCCCTGTTGCGTCACATATAAGTATGGTCAATTGCTTAGAAGGCTCTTGATGATTATTTTGGGGGTAGGACTATTGCTGCACGGGTGGTGGCCAACTTATGACACTAAATCCCCGTAATAGTATGTTTTCCCCTGTTGCGTCACAGATAAGTATGGTCAATGAGCATGGAACGTTGAGGATCATGCCATCATTAAAGGGTTACCATTATTAGCACGAATTTCTACAACATCTATCAGGCGGGGCAGGGCCAGAATTCTAAGCTGCAGAGGGTCACTGTACTACAATGACTAAACTTTACAGAGGAATGATTCCTTTAAAGATGGTATATAGGCTAATAGACTTCCGAAACCTTTTCTTCAAAAAGAATATAATTGTAATGTCAAGGGTTTTGTTATTATTTTAGCTGATATGCAGGGCTCAATGTTAAACCTTAGGGGCCCAGTGGCGTAAAATGGTGTGAAATGGCGTATTTTGCACATATCTAAAGTCATACAAGGTCATAAATATTAAGTGTAGACAACTGTGAGACATACCAATATCTCCGGGGTGACCTCAGCTTTTCATACATGGGCTTATATTTATTATCCCTGAGCCATGCAGTATAAACACGAAGGAAGTTTTACTGTCGACCTACAGCAAAATTGATTGCACTACATGTGTTAACCTTATGCCAATTCCTTCAAAATTTAGGGAGTATGTATAGGATAGGATATGCAATAATAATATGGCATGATTAAAAAGTCATCAACTTTTAGCTGACACACCAGCTTTAAGGGCCGCATGGCACTATACCCATGGGTATGTGTTGTCATATGCATGTGTTGTCATGTACAACTTGCCAGTGCTGCATTCAGGCATAATGCCGACCCTATGCCGCTGATACACTCCCCTCAAGGGTCAGCATGGTGCTTGAATGCAGCCGTATAGAGAGCAGACTCGCCATGGCTGCATTCATGCATCCTAACGACGAAGAACATAGCGCATTAAAGCAGTGATGGCGGAACAGGGGGCCCAAATACCCCCTCCCCCCCCTCCAAACGTTTATAAGGGGCAAAACATACTTTGCCCCCCCGCCCCAACATGTTGGGGAAACAAACTCAGAAACCCCTAGAAAACACTAATCCTAAAATAGAATTTTCTAGGATTTTCTCAAATGACAAGCTCAAACTCCATCAAAATACATCGATTTAAGTGTAAATTTAAAAAAAGAAATCCCAAAACCATATTATGTACATGTAACCTGTTTCAAATCACTCTGAATGTGCCAATTTTAGAGGGGAATTCCTCGATTTTCCGGGGTCTGTGGCCCCAAGACCCTCATTTCTGACTCCCTCCATCCAACACCGGTTATGTTTTGGTATCTTGCTCCCCCCCCCCCCCCCAACTTTGTTCACCTTCCGCCGCCCCTGTAAAGCACTATGCAGCCCTTATAGGGTTAATGTCTAAAGACCTACCTGGCAATCAGCTGTCGTGCAACCCACGCGAAAGTAGAGTTCCTTGATGATGACGTCTGTCTGCTCCAGGGTGACGTTGGGGTTAGGTGTGGCCTCCACCTGGAGGAGCATCATTAACTCGGGTACGATGAGGATGGTGCCGTCCTCATTCAGCTGATGGTGGTCTGCAGAACCCCTCACCATCCCCGCCCCAAGGGCCAGCAGGCACCCACACATCAACCACAAACTGCATTTAGCCTCCATTCTCAGGTGGTGTGGAGCGTTTGAGGTGTGCTATGTAGAAAAGTTAGACTCAAGAGGCTAGTATAGCTCCTAGTGGTACCCGGACAGATTCCCCTATACCCAGACTGATAGTGGCTGCTACCTTAAGGCAAGCTGGGCCTCCCTGGAATGCCTCTATGAAACTGAGTAGGTGTATCTGTGGGAACCGGAGAGGCTCTGCAGCATTTGATGATGGACTGGACGAGAGGCAGAATGGTATACTCGGTGTCCTCCTGCCTGTAGGTGGCGCCCTTGTGTATGCAAATCGAGGCAACCAACTGTGACATTGATGCAAATACATGAGAGGAGGCGTGAAAGCTGAATATAGCCCTCAGCCTTGGCGCATTATTATATATAGAGATGTGATTGGCCACTATTATTAGACATGTATATGTGATTGGTCCCTGGTACACATGTCTTTAGGCGCAGATCTCGGTACCCCTCCAGCGGCAGTCGTAGTGGAGTCGGTGCAGGTACTCAGCCCTATATATAATCCTATATAGGGGGGTGCAGAGGGGTCCCCCCCTCGGGTCGGAAAGTCGCCGAAATTAAGGGCCCCAGGTCACAAAGTCGCTTTTTTAGACCATTTATGCTATTGTCAAACTTTTCCAAAATTTCGCCAGGTCGCTTATATTATTGAACCAGGTCGCCAGGTCGCCTGGAAAACACCCCAGGTCGCCAGGTCGCTTTTGACCCATCTGGACCCACATATAGGGGCGCTGGGGCGTTAACCAGTGCCCACCAGCCAAGCTACAACATGGCTGAACTACCTGGAACTGGAAGTTATCCTGGCCCAGTGCATTGTAGGTAATTAGGTAATCTACCCACAGCAGAGTCATTGGTAGCTTGACTCTTCATAAAGAGTCAAATAACAGATGTGTGATGACAATAGGTGCATATACAACCACCTGATGGGGCAACCAACACTAGTTAAATTGGTACCTGTGCATACCACAACCTAGAGCCAGTATCAATACTTCAAACATTTGTTCCATGAAATACAGCTTTGATTCTTTATAGAAAGGTTAGTCTGTATAACTCAGTTTTAGGCGCTCGCGGCATACCGGTAGATAAGGCACAGTAGACGTGTTTTTTCCCTCCAGGATGCTAGTCTCTCAGTGTTTCACTTAGTATGTAGACGATTTGTACTGATCTCACCAGGTTTCACCCACTCTACCTTGACATACACTGCACGAGTTTTGGGAATTACATTCTGTAAAGCCTAAAGGCCAGGTAAAACCGTGTCAAATATCTTTGAGACTCTGTGTAAAAATAGTGCTCTAGATTTACACTACTTTACCCGGCCTTTACATGGATTGATGTTTACATCATTTTAACCCTTTTGTAATTTCCAACTAAAAATGGTGTAAATTTGTTGCAAATCTAGTTGTAAATCTCTTTACAGATAGTGATCGAAATTTATAGCATTTTTACTTGGCATTTACATGGATTGAATCTACATTGATTTAACCCTTGAGTAATTCCCTAGTAAAAATGGCCGCAAATGTGTGCAAATTTAGTTGTAAATCTATGCACAGATTATGATCAAAATTTACACCATTTCACGTGCATTTACATGGATTGATATCTACATGCATTTACCCTGTCTGGAGTTATCCTCGGCATCCCCTCACCTGCCCACGGCCTCTCCTCACCCCTACACGGCCTCTCCTCACCAATACACAGCCTCTCTTCACCAATACACGGCCCTTCATCACCTGTCCCCGTCCTCCTCTCACCTTACCCCCGTCCTCCTCTCACCTGTCCCCGCCCTCCTCTCACCTGTTCCCTGCCTCCCCTCACCCATACACTGATTGAAACATGATCATACTTTTTGATGATAAATTGTGAGGTTGATCAGAATGAGGACCAGGAGGCGGGGAAACTGCCCCACACCTCCGAACATTCGCTCACCACCTCATCAAGCTGCCCGGGGGGGGGGGGGGGGGGGGTGCGTCCTAAACCTGCCTAAAGTAGCTCACCACATCCTCTGATTTGTTTTGTTGGCATGAGTTTGCTAATAGGAGTGCAAGGAGTCTGTGAATATTTTTACTAGGTTTCTAAGTGAGTTTACATGAATTTTACACGGGACAAGGAAATCTGTTTGTTGTAACCAAGATTTGCTGTAAGGAAGTTTGTTGCAACCAAATGTTACTGTATATATGGCTCAGTCTCATGAGTTTGTAACATTTCAAACGTCTTTGACCGGTGGCGTCTTTGACCGGTGGCGTCTTTGACCGGGACAAGGACAGCTGGTTGCCTAGCAACAGCTATTCTTATTGTTATCTGCCTAGCAACACACATTTCCATGGTCCTGATGTTGATTATAATCATACCTACCCTACCTAATATGGACCCAAGGAATTCAATGGTTCTATTGGTTTGTTGCTAATACAGATGGTTGCCTAACAACGGCTATTCTTATTGTTTATCTGCCTAGCAACACACATTTCCATGGTCCTGATGTTGATTATAATCATACCTAGCCCCCCTAATATGGAACCAAGGAATGCAATGGTTCGATTAGTTTGTTGCAAATACAGCTGGTTGCCTAGCAACAGCTATTCTAATTGTTTATCTGCCTAGCAACACACATTTCTATGGTCCTGAGGTTGATTATAATCATACTTACGCCCCTAATATGGACCCAAGGAATTCAATGGTTCTTTTAGTTTGTTGCTAATACAGCTGGTTGCCTAGCAACGGCTATTCTAATTGTTTATCTGCCTAGCAACACACATTTCCATGGTCCTGAGATTGATTATAATTATACCTACGCCCCCTCAATGGTTCTATTTTGTTTTTGCTAATACAGCTGGTTGCCTAGCAACAGCTATTCTTATTGTTTATTTGCCTAGCAACATACATTTTCATATTTTTGAGGTTGATTATAATCCTACCTACCCCCTTCCCCAATAATGGACCCAAGGAATTCAATGGTTCTATTAGTTTGTTGCTAATACAGCTGGTTGCCTAGCAACGTCTATTCTAATTGTTTATCTGCCTAGCAACTGCCATATTTGAAGTAATATCATCCTTCCCCCTGATTACCCCTTCCCTGCTTATTTGGTGTCTTGAATGGGTTCCCTTCAAACATCCGCCCCATGTAGACATTATGCTTTTTTGAATGCAAGAATTGCGGTTGTTGCCGTGTATAAAAATGCCAGAGGCATTTTTTTACGCGCCAACAACCGCAATTCTTGTTGACAGAGTATTCGCATGTATAGTACAATGTGAGTATGAGAGCTCCGATTTGAATTAAATGTATCAAAATTTATTGATAGATGCCTTAATGTTAAATTGTTTTATTGTTATCTATCTTTAGTAGAAACGGGTGCAGGCTGTGCTACAAAAGACATTTTCAGTGCCACCCTAACTTCACTTAGTCTCCCCCCCCCCGCCCAATGTATGTCCTCACCCCCCACCATGTACCCCATGTCCACATAACTCCCACCCCCTCCCGGAGTCTACACCCCCACCCTACACTCCACCTCACAGCCTACATTCCCAGTCTATACCCCCACCCAATCTGTGGAAGTGTTTGTCAGGATAAATAATGACATTTACAGGTAGCATCTGAATTATAGGACATGGGTCCATGAGGCGGACCCCTGCTACTGGTGGTGTGGAGGCCTCTGCCCCTAGGGGCGAATCCCTGCCCCTGGAGGTGGACCCCTGCCCCCAGAAATGATGAATAAAAAATAAAAGTGTCTCCAAGCAATGATCATACCCAATAACCAAAATCGATGATCCCACCAATAGTGTCTCGTATGTTCCAACTTACCATGGTTTTACAGCATAGTAATGACAAGGCGTGTAGGGGTTTGCTGCGGGTTTACACTGGTGTAAAGATCAGGCTTGTAGGGGTTTGCTACGGATTTACACTGGTGTAAAGATCAGGCTTGTAGGGGTTTGCTACGGATTTACACTGGTGTAAAGACGAGGCTTGTAGGGGTTTGCTACGGGTTTACACTGGTGTAAAGATAAGGCTTGTACAGGTTTGCTACGGGTTTACACTGGTGTAAAGATCAGGCTTGTAGGGGTTTGCTACGGGTTTACACAGTCTGGTGTAAAGTTGGGAATTACAAGCATTTGTAGGGTTTTGTACAACTGTACCCCGACCTTGTATTTCAAATAAAGGAGATGTAGACAACACTCTCCAAGATCTAATAAGTCTGGCCACAGACAACATAGATTATACCACCACTGATACTTTTTCAAATGTACACACACACTTCACCAAGGCCAACATGCAAACGAGGAAGCCACTGGCATCCGAGACTTCCGCATACGCCGATCGATCATATGATCGATGATGCGCACAGTCAGAGAGAATACGGTTATAAGAACACAGTAAAAACCAGGCAACGGGTAAAGCACCTCCCTATGCACTGTGAAACTGTTGTAAAAAAAAGAGCAGTAAATACCAGGCAGACAGTAATGCAACACTATCTGCACTGTGAAACTGTCTCTAAACAAACAGAGATGCCCACTCACACTGACACACCAGTCAATGTGTATGGGCACTCCAACACCAAAAACACAGGCGAGACCGGGGAAGACCAACCCCCGGTCACGCCCGATAGTCAGGGAGCCAAAACTGAATTTGAGATGAACCTCGAACCAGTCGAGCCCCCAGACAAAAAAAGTGCTAAAACAAACTCTAACCCTGAAAATTCCCTTTCACAGCAGATCGATGCACTACTACCCCCCGTATGCAAGCCGTTCTGGAGGGGGTCAAAGAACCAGGCCGCGCAGAGCACCAAGGCACACCTGCGCGCCGACTACTTTGAGAACCACATGGCAACCGGGGACATCAAACCTTGGACCCTGGGATACAAGGACAATGAACCTTGGATGGCCCGACCAGACTCAGCCCCCAGGATGCTTAGCATCCGACGGGAAGCTGCACTGATGTTAACCAAGGTAGCTGCAGAGACCCACCGGACAATGGCTGAGGAATTTGAAGCCAGTTCCGACAGTAATCTCGAGGTAGTCGAGGGCATAGTCAGGAAGCGAGAGGGAGCTGACGCTGCTGCCTCGAAACTAGTGATTGTCAACAGCTACATCACAAAAAGAGTCGACGAAGAACACCTGTTGGAACACGCGGTCCTCACAAAGAGACAGGAAACTGTCCTCAGTCAGGTCCCGTGTGACGCTCAGATCCTAGACCCAGTGAAGTTTGACAGGGAAGCCAAGAAAAAGGCAGAAGCCGCAAATAAAACTGCGCGCGAAGAAGCCAAAGCCGCCGAAGCAGCCGCCAAGAAGCAGTCTTTTCGGGATGCCCTCCCAAGAGGAGGGCACCGAGGGGGCAACAGGGGCGGCAGAAGGGGCAACCAAGGAGGTTGCGGCGGGTGGAAGTCCAGGGAGCAGAGAGACCCCGACTCACCCGAGGCAGCCTGGCCCACGAGAAGCAGGGGACACCATCATAATAACCAAAAATGACTCTCTTGTAGCCTCATGCGAACCAGATCCTATCACTGATTTAACGACCGAGGTATCGGAAATAAAAATCACTGAAAATTGCTCTGAAGTTGTGTCTGATTTATCAAACAATGTAGTCAATCTTCCAGACAAGACCCTAAGTCAAGAGGGAAATTCTCTTCTCAAAAAAGGTCTAAACTTCTGCCCAGTAGTTACTCACATATCAGAAGGAGATATCAAAATCAAACTTGATAAATTCCATAACACTTTGAGAACCAAAACCTTCTTTCACAAATCTGACAAAGAAAATGGGAGTGGTCAACTGAAAACAGGAGTTGATGAAAATCAACCTCTGATAACAGAATGTTGGGAAAATAAAATCAACCGAAACAAGTTGGCTGTGGGAAGTGCGGGGAAAGCATTCCATGACAAAAACCTGATGATTGACCTCCGGGACAAATCAGGTTGGGTCCCCCCATATGGTCCCAAAAATTTGGAACATTTTATTGCAATAAACGAGATGGAGGTTTCATCTCTTTTACTGCAACAAAACCTAGCAAAGAAGAATCGCACCCAGGGCGAAGAAAAGGCACTGGGGGTATTGTCCAAGGACATCCACATAACAATAATACCCGCAGATTTTTTTTTTTTTTATAGATTTTTACTAAGGTATGCACAGCATAGTATATTAAATAATATACAGCCGTGATCCGGATTATGGCAACACGCCGATCCTCCATCCGGGCCTTCTTTAAATGCCTAACTGACTATATATAATATATTTGTGTGTAATAGCGACAACAAATAATAATGAACATCTATATCTGGGGTATGTCATCGTATTTTCTCTGGGGGGGGGGGTGGGGAGAAAAAATAAGATTGGTGCCTTCTTTATATATACAATAGAGTAACCACTTTTCATACGAATGAAATGAATAAGATATCATAAGAACTCTTTGCTCTCATGGGACCATAACTACCATTTGCAATGTGTTGGAGTAAGCCCTTAACCAGATATACAAAGTATGTGAATGTGAGATATGGAGTATGATATATATATACGAGAGGGAATTGATTTGTTAATGAGAGATGGGTGGGGGGTGTTTTGTATATGGGCTACAAGTAGCCCATCTAGTATTGTATGCCAGGGTTTATCATATAGCACTGAGGATGAGTTTCTTTGATTTTAATTTTGAAAAGTTTTAGTGTTGGGATTTTTGTAATATCTGGTTTTAGCTTATTCCATTCACGAATTGCCCTCTCTGAGAAACAGTTAAATATTACAGGATTTCTGGAAAAACATTGAATGTATCTCAATCCTAAATTATATCTCGTGTTTCTATCCCTGTGGTCTACAATGCCAGGGAGATATTGTAGACTATAATTATGCAAAGGTTAATAAATGAATATTTCTTCTATCTCGGAGTGTATGACATTTACTATTTTCATGAAGCTCATCTGTATTATATAGGGGGTTGGGCCCCAGCTTTACTTTATAAGCAATACGCAAAGCCCTATTTTGTAACAATTGGAACCTACGTGAGAATCCGACAGTATGCCTATCCCAAACAATATCCATATAGTCCATGAGTGGCAATATCATGGTCTTATATATTGTCAGGGCATTTGCAATAGCTAGATAAGTGCGAATATTTCCAAATTGGTGCAATTTTCCTAATACATTATTGTAGACCTTATCCTCATGTGCACTAAAATCTAATTTGTCATTTAGCAAGACTCCAAGATAATTGAAAACAGAAACTCTCTCCAGTGGAGTATTTTCAATTTCAGGCTGTGGACCTGGTTCAATATCATTAAAGCCAATGGCCATCCATTTTGTTTTCTCCTTATTTATGGTCAGGAGGTTTGAAGCACACCATTGCTCTATATTTTTTGTGCTATCCACCAGGGTCTGAAGACAAGTTGATGACACTACAGCATCGTCAGCGTAAAGGAAGGTTTGACAATTTTGGCTACGTTCTGGGAGGGAATTTATATATAGGGTAAAAAGGATAGGGCCTAATATAGATCCTTGGGGTACGCCGTATTTAACCAATTTGAGTTGTGAAAGTATATTATTTGCAAAGACTTTTTGATTCCTGTTTAGTAAATAGCTTTTGAACCACAAACATGTTTTTTTACTAAGACCTAATTTTTTCAATTTATTTAATAAAAGGGGGTGTGAGACTGTATCAAAAGCTTTGGAATAATCTAAAAATAATGAATATGTGTTTTTGTTTTGTTCAATGTTATCATATATATACCTGAGATACGCTGTAGTGGCAGTAGTAGTCGAGTGTTTAGGCCTGAAGCCATGTTGGTTACCACAAAGTATATCATTGTCTTCCATGAAGGCTCTGAGTCTAGCTGCCATTAACTTCTCAAAAATTTTGCCTGGCAGGGGTAGTAGGCTTATCGGTCTAAGATTTGTGACCAGTGTAGGGGCATGATATTACATATTAATCTCATACACGGTATTTCCGGGTAACGTCTGTTTACTCGGCTTCTCCACCTGGAGCTAGTGCACACAGTTCCCGGGAGAGGGCGCAGGTCCTCTTCAGGTAACCGTGTGCCGCTCTCAGGTGGGCGGCCGACCCACCCACCTGGCCACGTGATCTAAGAGCCAGTGTTATATAAGACCCGTGTGTTTACCTGGAGGGCAGTCAGTGCAGGCCCGACTGACGAGAGACTTCACATGTCCAACCGTGCGGACAGAGTTGTATGCTAAGAGTGTATACTGACCGTTTCCTCTATTTATAGAGAAACCTGATTTACCTGTGTGTATTGATTCTACACTGATCGTTCCCTAGTAAAGGAACTGGAGTTGTTATTCTTGTGAATAAAGACAGATATATTCTCGCACCTGGAAACTGCCGTGATCGTTGTTCTTTAACCTAGAGTTAACTACGAACCACCACACTGGTGCCGTGACCAGTAGCAGTAAAGGTAGCGGAACAAGGTAATTGTTCGGGAATATGTTCGGGTTATACTGAACAGGAAGTCCTTTAGTGGACAGACAGTCCTTTAGTGGACAGACAATGGCTACCGGTGGTAGCCTGGGCGGCTCTGGCCCAGAGCTGAGTGAAGGGGAGTTGGAATCAACTCGCCTGGAGGTGGCAGGGTTGGACCCTGTGGAAGGCTTGAAGCCAGAACAGAAGAAGAGGAAAGTGCAAGATCTTTCCTGGGTAGAACCCTATGTAGGGGATGAGCGATTCCAGAGGGAATATGACGAGCGTTTGGCTCGGGAAGAGGATGACCTCTACTGGGAGAATGTCCTATTGGACAAGCAGTCAATGGAAGACAAATATGCTGCATTGACTGAGGAATTGACGTCCCTGGTAAAGGAAAGGGATGGGATCCTCTCTGAGAATCAGAAAGTAAAGGGGACTCTGATAGAAGAGAGGGAACGGTTGATAGAAGACAACCGGTATATGAAAAAGAAGGTTGCTCAGGAATCGCATGAATTTCAAAAGATTCAAGCAAAGATTGCTGAGAACCGGAAGGAGAATGAACACTCCGAATCTCTTAAGGAGAAGTATGAGAGGGAGTTGAAACAATACTCTAGAGAATGGTATGTCCTGAAGAAGGGGACAGAGGAGCTCGAGAAGGGCAGAGACCAGTTGGTCAAGGATAACGAATCTACCAGGATGCAAATCCTGGAAGAAACGGAAGAGTTAGAAAGGAAACGGAAAGCTGAGGTGGAAGCTGTCTGTTCCCTGGAGGCCAGGAAAACTCTCCTGCGGGGTGAGTTGTCGAAGGCAATGGAACAGCAGGGGGAGGAACAAGTTCCAGCTATCGGGCCGGAAACTGTTCTGGACAGCACTCTTACTGCTAGTAAGGTGGATGCATTACCTCAATTTGATCCATTTATTAATGATAATGGATTGAGGAATGTGGAAGACTCTGTGTATAAAAACAGAGGGAAGGATTCAAGGAGAATGAATGTCACCGGGCGCTCTCTTGAACGGGAACCAGTTAATCATGCCAGTATTGGTCAGGTTAACAGGGAAATGTCTCCAGAGGAGGAAGTGTCTCGACATTATAAAAATAAATTTCGAGATGAAGTGGTGAACCATAGTTATGGCTCATTGAACCCCTTTTCGGGAGATGACCCGGCTCTATATGGGAACCCGGGAGGTTATGACAGCAAGGGTAATTATAAGTATTGCCCAGATGCAACTTATTCATATCCACCTCCGGCCACTGAAACACACTCGGGAGTCAATAAAGACCCTGATAATAGGCCGAGGGGTAGTTTGAATAAGGGGTCCCAGCAGGGAACAAAGGGAAGGTCAAACCCGGTGCGTAAAAACACTGACGGATTGTCCGGCTGTCAAGGCCCACGCTTTGATGAGGGTACAGAATCGGAATCAGATAAATCTTCTGACGATATACCCAAGAGAAAGGTTCCTTTGAACCGGCGGGTCACAATGACCCCGGCGGAGCACCGATTACATAATCGAGACCCCGCCATAGGTAATTTGGGGCTAGATTGCTCTAGCCGAGGTCAAGATGGTACAGACTTACTGGCTTGGAGTAGACGCATGTCGGGTCAATTAGTGCATTCTAATTATGCCGCTAAGAGAACTGCACGCGTGACTAAGCCTTACAGGGGTTTACGACCCTGGAAGGAGGAATATCAATCACTTTTAGATGATTGTAAGTACAATTGCTGGAACAAGGAGGAATCCTTGGGAGCTTTTGTGATATGGTTGAGTGACGGCCCGGGTAAGATAGTGGTTGAAGAATGGAGGGACACTTACAGGCCTGAGGCTACATACGACCAGCTGGAAGTATTAGCTTGTTATACCTTTGGGAAAATGGTGACAGTAGATCACTGGACTCTGTTTCAGAGAAGAACGCAGAAACCAAAAGAATCTGCTAAAATTTTTGGGCTAGAATTGCAGCGATTGTAAGATTTATTAGTGGATTGAGTGATCCTGAACATGCTAAAGTTTGTGGTAGAGCTTGGGAAGCTGGGTCTTCCCTAGCGGATTTGTTCATGGCGATTGATCAACATGACAAGAAGAAAATACTGTTGGCTGGTATGATACCCGCTAATAGGGGACAGCGCGTCTCTGGAATTGAACATTCCTTAGATGGAGACGATTCTTCCGCGGAAGATTCTGAAGGGGAGGAGAGAGTAGACGCCCTGAAATTCAAGGGTCGACAGAAATCTAGCTCTACCCCAGCTTCCGGGAAGCTTCCTAGTAACAAAGGTTATTCGGAAAACCCCCGGAAACCCGACACTCGGGAACCTCAGACTGATTCCAGTCAGAAAACCCAGACCCCGGAGACGACCACTCCGGATAAAACAAATGCGTCAGGAAACTCATTAAATACCTTAATGGAGTCCATGATTAAACGCATGAAAGAGGTGTTTGATAATCAAACCAGGCGCCACCCTAGGGTCGATCGTAACACTGTCCAGTGTTACAGGTGTCAAGTCAAAGGGCACTTTGCATCTGAATGCAAAGCAGAGAAACCTGTTTTAAGAAGTGAGGTTTCGGGAAATTAGAAGGGGTTACCGAGGATGGCAGGACGGTAACCCCTGAGGAAATATGTCAGATTATCACCGACGTTGGCGGTGAAGATTCATTAGCAGTGAATGCGTCCAGCAAGAAGGGAGATGGGACCGTACATCCCGGAAACCATGAGGCTGGGGAGACTGGTACAACAGGCGCCCAGGGGTGCGCGTATGGGAAACCTAGTGCCAGTTTAGAGGAGTCAATAACCAAAGAGTTGGTTAAGGTTGGAGGAACCAGGCTTCCCCCGGGTCATCCTTGTCTGGAACACCTGAAAGGATGTGGATTCGACCTGGGCACTGATAGTGACCTTCACCGGTTTACTAGGAATCCCTCAGTAACTGATGGGAAGAGGTGGTACGTTTCCTGTTCTGTACAAGGAAAGACTGGGGAATTTCTTATGGATACTGGAGCTAGCCACTCCATGGTCTCTAAGAGATTCATCAGCTTATTGCCGAATATGTGTGAGAACCTCACAATGAGGGTAAACGCATGTACGGCCGATGGTACCAGAATGAGGACATTTGGACGGACTTTTCTGATAATCTCTGTGGCGGGGAAAGAATTTGTTTGGGCCCCGACCATAGCTGAGATTGAAGATGATGGTATTCTTGGTTTAGATTTTGCGGCGCTTTTCGGTGCGACTTTGAATCCGAAAAGTGGGAAATTGAGGATTGAATACCCGTATGATATGACCATACTCTGTAAGTTGAGAGTGATCAGTAGTGTCGCTAGTGTGGCACAGACTGTGAAGATTCCCCCGGGAATGACCTGTGACGTGTTAGTCAGTTCAGGGAGGCTAATCCAGAAGGGATTAGCGGTAATCGAGCCGGATATGGCTGTATTATCCCGGAAGGGATTGGAATCTGCGGATACCCTAGTAGGGAATTCCAGATGGACAGTGACACCCATTTCCAACCCCGGAAACTCCACAGTATATCTTGAAAAAGGCACTGAAGTTGGGAAAGTGATACTTGCGGAGGCAGTCACCGGTAGCCACCAAGACCTGAGGTTAGAAGAAGGAGGGAAAGAAGAATTGCATGAGGAGTTAACTAAGTTGTTAACAGGATCATCCATAACGGATGAGAATGATCAGGAAGCCCTAAAGGCTATGCTGAAGAGATGCAGGCAAGCTTTTGCGGCCCCAGGGGAACCCCTGGGGAGAACCAATAAGGTATTGCATGAAATTAAAACCGGGGATAACCCCTCTTTTAAGATTCCTTATAGGAGGCTACCCCTCAAGAAGAAGCTTGTAGCTGAGGAAGAGATAGCGAAAATGCTGAAGGATAATGTTATTGTTCCCAGCATGAGTCCTTGGTCCTCCCCTGTGTGTATGGTAACCAAGAAGGATGGTAGTATACGGTTCTGTATTGATTACCGGAAACTGAATGGGTTGACTAAAAAGAACTCCTATCCTCTTCCTAGGATAGATGAGACGATTGATTCCCTGGGAGGGAATGAATGGTTCTGTACCCTGGATTTACAGTCCGGGTATTGGCAAGTAGGCATGAAGCCTGAGGATATGGAGAAAACTGCGTTTTCCAGCCATATCGGTTTGTTTGAATATAAGGTGATGCCATTCGGGTTATGTAATGCGCCGGCCACCTTTGAAGCCATGATGGAGACACTGTTAAGTGATTTATTATGGCGGAAATGTCTAGTTTACTTAGATGACGTAATTGTGTTTGGAAAGACCTTTGCGGGCTGTTTAAGTAATTTAGAGGAAGTCTTAAACCGAATCATGTCTAACGGTCTCAAATTGAAACCAAAGAAATATCAATCACTTTTAGATGATTGTAAGTACAATTGCTGGAACAAGGAGGAATCCTTGGGAGCTTTTGTGATATGGTTGAGTGACGGCCCGGGTAAGATAGTGGTTGAAGAATGGAGGGACACTTACAGGCCTGAGGCTACATACGACCAGCTGGAAGTATTAGCTTGTTATACCTTTGGGAAAATGGTGACAGTAGATCACTGGACTCTGTTTCAGAGAAGAACGCAGAAACCAAAAGAATCTGCTAAAATTTTTGGGCTAGAATTGCAGCGATTGTAAGATTTATTAGTGGATTGAGTGATCCTGAACATGCTAAAGTTTGTGGTAGAGCTTGGGAAGCTGGGTCTTCCCTAGCGGATTTGTTCATGGCGATTGATCAACATGACAAGAAGAAAATACTGTTGGCTGGTATGATACCCGCTAATAGGGGACAGCGCGTCTCTGGAATTGAACATTCCTTAGATGGAGACGATTCTTCCGCGGAAGATTCTGAAGGGGAGGAGAGAGTAGACGCCCTGAAATTCAAGGGTCGACAGAAATCTAGCTCTACCCCAGCTTCCGGGAAGCTTCCTAGTAACAAAGGTTATTCGGAAAACCCCCGGAAACCCGACACTCGGGAACCTCAGACTGATTCCAGTCAGAAAACCCAGACCCCGGAGACGACCACTCCGGATAAAACAAATGCGTCAGGAAACTCATTAAATACCTTAATGGAGTCCATGATTAAACGCATGAAAGAGGTGTTTGATAATCAAACCAGGCGCCACCCTAGGGTCGATCGTAACACTGTCCAGTGTTACAGGTGTCAAGTCAAAGGGCACTTTGCATCTGAATGCAAAGCAGAGAAACCTGTTTTAAGAAGTGAGGTTTCGGGAAATTAGAAGGGGTTACCGAGGATGGCAGGACGGTAACCCCTGAGGAAATATGTCAGATTATCACCGACGTTGGCGGTGAAGATTCATTAGCAGTGAATGCGTCCAGCAAGAAGGGAGATGGGACCGTACATCCCGGAAACCATGAGGCTGGGGAGACTGGTACAACAGGCGCCCAGGGGTGCGCGTATGGGAAACCTAGTGCCAGTTTAGAGGAGTCAATAACCAAAGAGTTGGTTAAGGTTGGAGGAACCAGGCTTCCCCCGGGTCATCCTTGTCTGGAACACCTGAAAGGATGTGGATTCGACCTGGGCACTGATAGTGACCTTCACCGGTTTACTAGGAATCCCTCAGTAACTGATGGGAAGAGGTGGTACGTTTCCTGTTCTGTACAAGGAAAGACTGGGGAATTTCTTATGGATACTGGAGCTAGCCACTCCATGGTCTCTAAGAGATTCATCAGCTTATTGCCGAATATGTGTGAGAACCTCACAATGAGGGTAAACGCATGTACGGCCGATGGTACCAGAATGAGGACATTTGGACGGACTTTTCTGATAATCTCTGTGGCGGGGAAAGAATTTGTTTGGGCCCCGACCATAGCTGAGATTGAAGATGATGGTATTCTTGGTTTAGATTTTGCGGCGCTTTTCGGTGCGACTTTGAATCCGAAAAGTGGGAAATTGAGGATTGAATACCCGTATGATATGACCATACTCTGTAAGTTGAGAGTGATCAGTAGTGTCGCTAGTGTGGCACAGACTGTGAAGATTCCCCCGGGAATGACCTGTGACGTGTTAGTCAGTTCAGGGAGGCTAATCCAGAAGGGATTAGCGGTAATCGAGCCGGATATGGCTGTATTATCCCGGAAGGGATTGGAATCTGCGGATACCCTAGTAGGGAATTCCAGATGGACAGTGACACCCATTTCCAACCCCGGAAACTCCACAGTATATCTTGAAAAAGGCACTGAAGTTGGGAAAGTGATACTTGCGGAGGCAGTCACCGGTAGCCACCAAGACCTGAGGTTAGAAGAAGGAGGGAAAGAAGAATTGCATGAGGAGTTAACTAAGTTGTTAACAGGATCATCCATAACGGATGAGAATGATCAGGAAGCCCTAAAGGCTATGCTGAAGAGATGCAGGCAAGCTTTTGCGGCCCCAGGGGAACCCCTGGGGAGAACCAATAAGGTATTGCATGAAATTAAAACCGGGGATAACCCCTCTTTTAAGATTCCTTATAGGAGGCTACCCCTCAAGAAGAAGCTTGTAGCTGAGGAAGAGATAGCGAAAATGCTGAAGGATAATGTTATTGTTCCCAGCATGAGTCCTTGGTCCTCCCCTGTGTGTATGGTAACCAAGAAGGATGGTAGTATACGGTTCTGTATTGATTACCGGAAACTGAATGGGTTGACTAAAAAGAACTCCTATCCTCTTCCTAGGATAGATGAGACGATTGATTCCCTGGGAGGGAATGAATGGTTCTGTACCCTGGATTTACAGTCCGGGTATTGGCAAGTAGGCATGAAGCCTGAGGATATGGAGAAAACTGCGTTTTCCAGCCATATCGGTTTGTTTGAATATAAGGTGATGCCATTCGGGTTATGTAATGCGCCGGCCACCTTTGAAGCCATGATGGAGACACTGTTAAGTGATTTATTATGGCGGAAATGTCTAGTTTACTTAGATGACGTAATTGTGTTTGGAAAGACCTTTGCGGGCTGTTTAAGTAATTTAGAGGAAGTCTTAAACCGAATCATGTCTAACGGTCTCAAATTGAAACCAAAGAAATGCAATCTGTTTAAGAAGGATATTAACTACCTAGGGCGGATTATTTCCACCGAGGGGGTTAAGGCGGATCCGGAAAAGATCAGGAGTGTGACTGAATGGGAAGTCCCCAGGGGTCCTAAAGATGTGCGATCCTTCCTAGGATTCTGCTCATATTATAGGGATTTCCTGCCGGGGTATTCCCGGGTAGCCTATCCGATCCAGTGTTTGTCACACTGGACTCCCGGAAATAGGAAGGAAGAGTTCCCATGGGGGAAGGAACAGGACACAGCTTTCTTAAAAAAGTTGTTTGTGGAGACCCCGGTGTTAAAGTATCCCACCCCGGATGGTCATTTTGTATTGGATACAGATGCTAGCAATGAGAGTATTGGGGCCGCCCTCAGTCAAGTCCAAGGCGGAGTGGAGGTTCCCATTGCCTTTGCTAGTAATACTATGAGTAAGACTCAGCGAAATTATTGTACCACTAAAAGGGAATTGTTGGCTGTAATAGTTTATACTAAAAAGTTCAAACATTTCCTTTGGGGGTCAGATTTTACGCTAAGAACAGATCATTCCTCTTTGAGATGGTTATTGAATTTCAAAGATGCGGAAGGAATGATTGGACGTTGGCTAGCACACCTTTCCGAGTTCGGTTTGGAGCAAAGTCAGATCCAGCATAGAGCTGGGGTAAAGCATGTAAATGCTGATGCACTTTCCCGACGTCCTATCAGGAAGTGCGAAAACACCAACTGTGATGACTGTGGTCAGCATGAGGCTGTCATAGCCGGAGCAAGGATTCCCTTTGAGATCAAGGGAACTGGCGTTCTGGAGTGGTCCATGGGAACCATCCGGAAGTTCCAGGAAAAGGATCCTAACCTTAGCCGGTTGTTGGTATTGTTACCTAGGAAGATACGGCCCCCGCGGCCTGAGATTTCCCTGGAGAACCGGGAAATGAGAAGGCTAATAGCTCAATGGGCAGAGTTAGAGGTCCAGAGCGGAATCGTCTACCGGTGGAAGATTAATCCATCCGGTAGGAGAGTCCGGCAAGTGGTAATACCTTCCAGCATGAGGAGGGATGTTATGTATTATTGCCATGGACACCTGACCAGTGGACATTTCGGGAAAAAGCGTTCCCTGGAACGTCTGAAAAGGAGATATTACTGGCCAGGGATGAGTAGTGATCTATTAAGATGGATTGCTACTTGCCCGGATTGTTGTAAAAACAAACCTGGGCCTGGGATGGGTAAAATGCCTTTGTCCCAGGAGTTGTTTGGAGTAAGATTTGCGCGAGTCGCAATAGATATAATCAGTGGGTTTAAAACTACCCCTGAGGGTAATACTTGTATGATGGTCGTCACTGATTATTATACCAAGTATACGAGAGTGTTTCCATTAGCGGATCACAAGGCGGCAACCTGTGCAAAAGCTTTTGTTAAAGGTTGGGTATTGCATCTTGGGGTTCCCCTAATGATGCATAGTGACCAAGGTCGGGAATTTGAATCTGATCTTTGGCAGGAAATGTGTCACCGATTGGCGATTTGTAAGACGAAAACAAATCCCTACCGGCCACAAAGTGATGGAATGGTTGAGAGATTCAATCGTACATTGATTCAGGTGTTAAAATCCCTGGTGAATGATAAAATGGACGACTGGGATGAGCAGTGTGATTATGTATGTCATGCATATAATAGCACTGTCCATTCTAGTACCTCCTGTTCCCCGAATCTGCTAGTTTTCGGGGAGGATTTAATAATGCCCGCTGACCTGGTATTTGGGGTGGTAGGAATGAACCCGGAAACCCCCTGTCATGTCATGTTTGTGGAGTCATTAAGAGATCAATTCAAATATGCTTATGAATTGGTGAGAACTGAACTACAGAAGAATGCCACCTGGCAGAAGACCGGCTATCTAGGCCTTAAGCCGCGACGATTCAAAGTTGGTGATCAGGTAGTAAGATTACATGAGCCGTTATCGACTCTGAAACTTGCTAGTAATTGGGATGGGCCCTTTGTGGTGACCCGCATAGTAAGTGACAGTACTGTAGTGATACGTTCATTACAGGGAAAGATGTATAAATCTAATGTAGCTCGACTAAGAGAGTGGAAGGGGAGAGATTTGTCCCTGGACTCGTATGAGTTGGAAGTTGATACTTTGATAGAGGAAAGTGAACAGCGGAAATTAGTGAAGGAACCTCCCCGGAAACGCGGAAGGCCGCGGAAGGAGGTTTCCCGGAAACTAATGGTGCAGAAGCCCGTCATCCCAAAAAGATCCGGGAAGAAGGCGGCTAATAAAGTCTCGCTGGCTGAAGGGAAAAGGACCCGGAAGGGTGTAGTTAAGGCTAAATCCACTCTAGAAAAGGCGTGTCCTATAACCAGGTCTAATGTTATGCCTAAAAACGTAAGACGCAGTCCCCGGTTCCTAGCTAGGGACGGTATAACCTAAGCCGGTACACAACGAGTGTGGTGTCCTGTAATCTCGTTAAATATTTAAATGTTGTAATCAGTTATGTGTGGAAGTAAGTACGGTCGGAATGATCTTGATAGTCCCCCTGTCAAGGATCCCATGGGTGATGGACGGATAATCCGGTGAATGTGCTTTATTATGCCATTCATATATATTTCATTGATACTCTCGACGAGTTGACAGAGCGTAAGGATTAACACGTGAAATGAGGGTACCTGTTTACAATTGAACGCGCGGGTGACCTGATTCCAAGGAACTGGGTCACGGGACGCGCGGGGTTGCGCATGCGCGGTGGCGCGCCGTATATAAGGCACGCGGCTCGGCGGGAATTGCCAGTTGGGGTTGAGAGGAGGTCCAGAGCAGACGTAAGGGCTCGGACACGACCATTCTTGCAGAGGGGAGGTGGACCCCCTATAATCCATCAAAACACTTTTCTTGAGTGTGACACCATGTCTTCCGAGACAGACCACCAGCTGGTGGACCCTCTTCAAGAGGGCGACTCCGCTAGCGGAGGGAATGTGGTTGATAATCAACCTGACCTCGGGGACCAGGAATCTATGGATTTCCTGGGACAAGGGGAGATAATGGACGTTGACCTTGACTCTCAGTCATCGCTACGTCCAGCAAATGTCGCCGCCAATTACTTGGAAGGTTTGGACATTGAGGCCATCAGCCCAGCTGACGGTCAAGCCGATACCAGCGAAGCTGAGTATCAGGACACGGGTACTGTGTACCATGGTGAGCCGCCGGTGGACGTTGAGAAACCCCGCCCGGCAGTGCCCACACTAGCAGGCTTCATGTCCAATTACGATGGACGTGAAGTGGAACTGCACGAGGACGTGCTACGTCTCACGGCGGAGGGAGCTCCCCGCCGGATTGACCCGCTTATAAGGCAGGCGATATTGCTCTTCCTATTAGTGGAGGAGCAGGACGAGTTGCCCCCGGACTGGTTTGTGTACTGGGAGGCACTCCAAAAAGGACTACTCGTATGCTACTGCTTACGAAGAGCTGTATTCGACCTGCATATCTCAGATATACAGCGGTTAATGCCTGCACTTCCAATCCTGTCCCTGGATCCGAATTGTGGAGTTGCCGGGATGTTGTTGACAGGCGTCAACAGGTACCGGGCACGTATCGGGAAGCTCCGCGAACCGAAAACCCGGAAGGAGTACGAGATTGCTGCCGCTAGCACACAGGGAGTAGTTTCGTACATATTGGATGTAGCCACTATAGAGGGTTACATGGATGCTCACACCATCAAACGGGATATTGCCATATCTTGTTTGGTGGATGAGGCGGTTCGGACAGTACGAACCAGATCTTCCAGTGCGGAAGAGAAGGCGCGAATAAAAGCGCTGAAAGCCACACCTAGGGGGCGCGGCAGTAAAGGTGAGAGGGGAGCCTCGAACCGGTCAAGCTCGGCTGACAGCAATCAGTCGGACGAGTTTGTCCAGGAGAGAGGGCGTCAATCTCGCCGGAACGAGAAGGCAAGACTAGCTAACTTGCCAGATTCTGTATTGGCAGAAGGATTACCGGAACAACCTTCCGGGGGACAGCCCGTCATTCCACGGGCTGTGGAAGTTACGGATGAGGCTATGGATACCAACGAAGCCAATACTCCAGCACCCTCTACCACGGGCGTCACCGTCCCCACCCCGGCCCTTGTGGCAGATGTAACCGCCGCAGCTGGTGCTGCTGCCGCGGTTGCGGCTGCGCTGGTAATCAACCCAGCGCATCTCAGCCCTCTCCGTAGTCCGGCTCATTCGGATGAGGAAGAGGGAGAGGTTCCGGCTAACGCTGAGGAACCAGGAAACGACCCGGAGGACCCCATCCCGCCAAATGACGTGATGAGGCGAATCTGGCAGAACGCGAACAATAAGTTCCGCGTGTTTATTCCCAATTCGTGGGAACAGTGTCCAATTGGCCCAACCAATTTTGGATGTCCACTCGCGACCAACTGTAAAGGTCAGAGTGATGATGAGGATTGGATCCGGAATACACCCCGGGACCGTCCTCCGTCTGCTTTTTATCAGCAGTGGCTAGATCAGCTCAGGATCTTGCCGGAAACTTACTACAGTAAGGAGCAGAAGGAAAAGCTTCTTTTTGCAAGCACCCATTGGTATAATCAACGGGAGAGGAATTGGTGCCCGTTTGCCACGTGTTTAAACACCATGGGCACCGATCGAACCGTCTTTGTAACAAAGCCACGGTTCCTGAGACACCTCTGTGAGAATCACATGCACCACTGTGTGGTGTATCACTGTGATATTACAGTAGGTAGGGAGTCACAATTGTGCAACGGGTGTCTAGAACCCCGCAGAGGTGAGCTAATGCGCCACATGAAAGATTGCCATAATATGGGAATCAGTGTAGCCCGCAATCGTGTGAATGCGCTACATGATGCCGTCTGTGACCAGTACAAGTCACTAACAGACGATCAGAAGGCTAAAATCCGGCCGGCAACTCCCTTTTTCTGCGAAGTCGCAGACGGGAAGTTCAAAGCTAGGATAGCCAGAGTGGACGGACGCAACAAGTTCGCCATGAATGATGATGAGTATACGGTGTTATGCACTACCCGTACTGCTCGGAGAGGCGGCGGTAGTTTCCGCCAGCCGGAAACTCGGGGTGGTTCCCGGGGAAAGAGCCGGTCTGCCCGAGACCGCTCTCGGTCTCCTGCGGTCTCTCCCGGACCAAAACGGAGACATGCTGGATCCACTTTGGAGGAACTCGATAATTCCTATTATGGGAATTATCAGGCCCCGGAAGGTCGCGAATACTATCGCGAGTATCCAGACCCACTGTATGC
Organism: Harmothoe impar; assembly: GCA_947462335.1. Classification (NCBI taxonomy): domain Eukaryota; kingdom Metazoa; phylum Annelida; class Polychaeta; order Phyllodocida; family Polynoidae; genus Harmothoe; species Harmothoe impar. Next base: position 10,602,875 of record OX381721.1, on the reverse strand, counting down.
AGACCGGAAAGATCGGAAACGTGATTCCGGTGGACATACGGCGGCTGCTAGCAGCAGCATGGAATACCGTAACAGACGTCTGAGCAGTTCAGACAGTGCCAACAGTCAACCTGACTATGGCGGTGCCCGGCCTAAAGAAAGCCCGGCTACCAGATCAAAGGCTTCCCTGCCTTTGACGTACCATTTGGGGACAACTACAAAACCCACCCCCAGGGACGTCCGGTCTCCCACCACCCCAACCCGGGGAATGGAGAGTTTGACCGTGAAGACTGAGACCAAATCGCTGATCTCAGTGGTGACTCCTCGGGGTATAACTGTCCCGAAGACTGCAGCGGCTGTTAAAGCACCGCGAGTGGATGTAAAACCCATGATTCCTGCCAGCCAGGAACCGGTTGTCATCCAGCCAGTCGCGGGTACCTCCCGCGCGGAAACTACCGGAGGCGTAAAATTAAAATACGTCCCGATAGTCAACTACTTCTCTCGGGAAGAGAAGGCGAGCTGTGAGGTGGGACAGAGAATTGTTACCGAATTCCAGGAGTCCCAACGACAGCTAGCGGTGGAATATAACACCAAGATGTTAGGCCTGTTTACGCATGGTCTAAAGATTGCCCACAGGGAAGAGAAAGCATTGGTCGCCGCTGGCAATGCTGACTTTTTGGCTAAAAAGTCAAAGGAAGCTGCTACAGGCCAGAAGAATGCTGAGGCCGCAGCGGATTTCGTTCGCCAGGAGAACGAGAAGTTAACCAAACGGTTACAAGATATGAACGTAAAATTTTACGGGGTGTTCGGCGTGACTCTCGATACCTGGGATGGCACGGCTGAGCACGCGCTTGCCTTAATCAGGGCGAGAGATGAACCATTAGGTTAATAACTAATAAAGGGTTCAGAGTCTATTTCTAAATTTTTTAGAGATAGAGGAGGAAGCTTTAATAGTTTCCGGATAGATTAATTGTTCTTTCAGTTAATCAGATGTCATAATTTTTTTGTGACGGGTTTCCCTTCTCAAGGGAAAGAGGGGCATCTTTTTAGATGCATTTGGAACATCGCGGGGAACCTTCCGTGGAAGCTCTGGACTTACCTAACTACTCAACTCTCAACTATAGCCGACCTGATGGGGAATCAGGACTCCACCAGGAAGCTACCAAACTAACGTCCCTGAAACTAACTTTTGGGATACGTTACCATTATGTGTTCCTGATACTATTATGCTGTGTTGTAAACTGTTCCCGTCCAAGGATTACGTGTCAAACAGACAATGCTCGTGGTTCCAGTTATACTTATATATATCATGAACATTCCTGGAGCTAGGATTACGTGTTAAACGGACAGTACTTGTGGTTTCCAGCCGGATTATAATTATATATGTCATGAACATTATTGGAGCGAGGACGGGATACTTAGCGAGCTGTGTACATATGAACTTACCTTCGGGTGATATTTATCCAAGAAACAGTATTAAGAAGCGGAGAGCACCTGACTTATTCATCTATAAGAAGAGGAGAGCACCTTACTCATTCGTCTATTAGAAGCGGAGAGCACCGTGCCCACAACTAGATCACCAGTAAGATATATTTTTGTGAGGGTTTCCGGGTACACTGCCAGGTTACTCATTAAAACATAGTTAATATATATAATAAGTTATCGTATTGTGATACATATCACCCCAGGTGTTCTACTATGGTATTCTCATATTTACCATATTAAACGGGTTTAATATTATGCTATATATGAAGATTGTATGATCTGATAAGCTAGGAGATGTGGCTACCCGTAAAAGTCTGTGTGTGCAGTCGTTAAGACTACGTGTAAATCATACATATACCATTGTGTATTGTCGTGTGTGTCGACTCTGTTATATGTTGCGAGAGGTATTAAGGTTATATAATCGGATTACCCAGCTCAAACAAAGGCTGTGGTTACTATTATCCATTGTGTGAATGTATTCATTAAAAACACATATCAATGTAAGACGCTGGCGGTTGTGAGTCCTTATCAGGACTGGTTTTTAATTAACTTTTCTGTTCAACTTAAATATAAACACGCCCCACGCGCATTTTTTTAATAACCAAGTAATAACTTCATAAGGAAGTCATATCGAAATGTGTCAAGCCGTTCGATTGTGTGTATGAAAATGTATTATGGTTGCTAGTACAGTGTAATGCCATATATTCTAATGAGTTCATTGATCTCGCTTGTCTAATCGTCGTGATAATATGTTACGCCCCTAGTTACTGTATAGACAATAACTATAATGCGTTTGTCTAAAGTGTTTTCTATATGTTAGGAAAACCGTACATATTCGTCACCACCTAGTTTTGTCTAGGGGGGGTAGTGTAGGGGCATGATATTACATATTAATCTCATACACGGTATTTCCGGGTAACGTCTGTTTACTCGGCTTCTCCACCTGGAGCTAGTGCACACAGTTCCCGGGAGAGGGCGCAGGTCCTCTTCAGGTAACCGTGTGCCACTCTCAGGTGGGCGGCCGACCCACCCACCTGGCCACGTGATCTAAGAGCCAGTGTTATATAAGACCCGTTTGTTACCTGGAGGGCAGTCAGTGCAGGCCCGACTGACGAGAGACTTCACATGTCCAACCGTGCGGACAGAGTTGTATGCTAAGAGTGTATACTGACCGTTTCCTCTATTTATAGAGAAACCTGATTTACCTGTGTGTATTGATTCTACACTGATCGTTCCCTAGTAAAGGAACTGGAGTTGTTATTCTTGTGAATAAAGACAGATATATTCTCGCACCTGGAAACTGCCGTGATCGTTGTTCTTTAACCTAGAGTTAACTACGAACCACCACACCAGTTTGGAATTTCCCTTTTTAGGTATGGGCGAAACTGTAGCCACTTTCCATGATTGTGGGAATGATGCTTGCTGTAAACTAGCATTATATATTATACACAATTTATCAGGTATAAACTTAAAAATATCACAAAGTAGCCATGTCTTGATATTTTTCACGTTTGATGACTTTGATCTATCGACCAGCTTTAAAATATCTATGATATCTTCTGATATAAATGGTACATGTAACAGGTCTACATCGCTATCAATATCATTCTCCATGGGCGGGATATGGACAGTTGGGTGTTCCAATGCCAATTTTTCGCCAATATTTGAGAAAAAATCATTTATATGATCAGCGACTTTATCCTCATCTACATCTTGACCTGTAACAGTATCCTTTATTTTTATGGGTGAATTATTTAGACTATTTGGCAACAATTTCTTTACACCCTTCCAAAAGTCTTCAGGTTTTTTATTATTTTTATTCATTAAATCTGAAATAACCTCTTTTTTAGCCATCCATACTTCAGCTTCCACCGCATTACGCTTAAGGTGAGCCCTTAACCAATCAGCAGTTGTATTGCTACTGCGTGCTTTACTGAAGAGCTTGTCTCTATCCCTCATTTTTTGCTGTACTAAGGGTGTGAGCCATTCCTGGATCTCAACTGGGACTGTAATGGTTTTAAACGGTGCTGTAGGATTAATAGCATTAGTTATATGCGTATGTAAAATTTTCCATAATTTATCAGGGGATTCAGAGCTGTGCCTCTTCCACCGCATCCCATGCAGGGCAGATTATCTCTTTGGCGAGACTCATCACCTTGTAGGGGCATTCAGTGTCCAGAATTTTCTGTAGTTTGTGGTACTTTTGCAAACATAGCTTTTTCATAAGAAATAGCATGCTCCACTGAATTAAAAGTTCTGCCCTTGTCGACAATGTAGCACTCATACAGGTTTGAGAAGGGGGCTAATGGTGAGTTGTACGCTATGAACTTTTCAGTCACCCTGGTTTTAGCATGTTCAAGGCTAAGCTCATAGGGTAGGTCAGACAGGTTGGCGTGTGAGTAGTATGCGCCTTGATATACAATACCTCTACCTCTGGGCGACACCTCCATGTTGGTGCGTGCAGCCAACCTTTTTAGCATGTCATAGGCAACATCCATAGGTACTTCGCCTTCAGTATGATCAATGCCATCAAGAATCAACTGCTTGGTACGAGTTTGTTGATCAACATTAATCAATTTGTCTTTGAGTTCCTCGTACCTCATATCTGCCCTCCTTTGATCCCTTTTCTTGCTTAGAATTTTTACAGTCCACGCGTATAATGTCGTCCTGCATTTTCCCAACCATGGTCTTTAACCCTTTGACCTCTTCCTGGGTAAATTCTAGAGATTTCCTCAAGGAATCTATCTCCGCTGACGAGTCAACTGGCCTTCTTACCTCCTTTAATAAATGTACCAAAATTGTCCCAATTTTAACTAGGTCGCTATCGTCCCTTGTTCTGGAGGGTTTTCTGGACAGGAATAGGTCGTCTACGGCCCTTTCTACCTCCTCAGGTAAGGGTGCCGGCAGGCCTTGTTCAGCCATGGTGAGCGATGATGGGTGCTAATGGCCGAGTCACATACAGGTAGGATAAAATCGAGTGTTAGAAACACGATAAAATCGGTTTGGTGCAATATAGGTACCTTAAAATGTTCAAGGAAGTGTCTTGCACATTAATCCTCCTTAGTTATGCTGTTTGAAGATAGTTAATCCCTGTATGACTGACGTGTGTGGAAGTTTTGGCGCAGCGGCCGGGGGACACATCCTACTCGTTGGTCGCCATTACACCAGATAGAGGCGGAGCAATTGTTGTACAAAATATCAGAGATTATGTGAAAGAAGCAATGAGACAGCTCAAAGACACTCATACCTACGAAAGACTTAGGGAAGACCCAGTTCTAGAATGTGCTGAAAAAGTAGATGAAAAAATCATGGAGACGACCGCAGAGGGAGAAATCTCCCACTTGATGGCAGGCTCCATGCGTAATATCAAACCGAGAACACCACCAATCTACTTCCTCCCAAAAATCCACAAAGGCACCTTACCCCCCCAGGGAGACCCATGGTATCAGCCAATGGCTGCCCCACGGAAAAAATCTCAGCTTTTGTGGACGCATTTCTAAAACCCCTAGTCCCAGTAATTGAGTCATATGTGAAAGACACAACTGACTTCATCAACAAAATCGAAAACCTAGAACCCCTCGACGAGGGGGTCCTAATAGGCAAACTAGATGTCACCTCACTATACACCAACGTTCCCAACGGGGAAGGTTTGGCAGTCATAGCAGAGAGACTAGAAGAAGTCAGGACTCCAGACTGATGCCCACAAACAGAAGTCTTGGTGGAACTACTAGAGATGGTCCTAACCATGAACCATATATCTTTCAATGGCAGATATTTTCTTCAGAAACGAGGGACAGCCATGGGAACTAGGCTAGCCCACTCGTATGCAAACATCTTTATGGAAAATGTAGAGAAAGCAGCCCTCTCTGCATCAAACATAAAACCCAAAATCTGGCTACGGTACATAGATGACATCTTTTTCGTGTGGACGCACGGAGAAGACAAACTGAAGAGATGGATGAGACACCTGAACAGGTTCCACGACACCATAAAGTTCACAGCCGAAACCTCTGACAAAGAGATCAGCTTCTTGGACACGGTCACTCGGAAACTGTACACAGACCTGTATAGAAAAGGCCCTTGAAAAGGTAAAGGCACAGGACAGGAGAGAGACCCTGAAACCTAAACCCAAGAAAGCACACAACCCAGACCTGACCCACCTGATCAGCACCCAAAGGCCAGGCAACAATATCATAAACAAAACTGTCTCAAAAAATTGGGACAGGCTAGGGAGCTCGAAAACCACAAAATTCCTTCGCAGGGGGGGCCTCCTGAAAGGCCAGAAAAGACCCAAAAATTTGAAGGACCATCTAGTCAGGGCAGTGACTAACTACCCAACATCGGAAGACGAAGACGATGGAGTCGTCAGACAACCACAACAACAAAAAAGGCCAAGAGCAAAGTGTCGCCGCCTCTTTTGTGACAAATGCGCCAGAATTAACAGATGTGGTGAGGTCACATCCAAAGTAACTGGACGCAAATTCGCTGCGAAATCGAACGTCACATGTGAGAGCTCGAACCTCATACACTGCCTAGAATGCAGAACTTGCAAGATGCAGTATGTGGGGAAAACTGAACGTGCACTAAGATGTAGAATATACGAGCACGTCCACTCAGTAAAAAAGAATGAGGGAGAAACTGATGTGCCGTGGCATTTCAACCAATGCGACCACAGGAAAGACAAAGACGTCAAATTCTTCGACGTGGATTTCATAAATCGACATCCAAAAAGCGAAGAAGGAAAGAGGCTACAAGCTCTAGTGGAATTCCACTGGTTCGAAAAACTTCGTAGTCATTCACCCTGGGGAATGAATACGAAGGACAGCAGCCATGGGTGAATCGTCAACCCGTCCTCGTTCACAACGCTACACAGCATTTATTTCGACGACTCACCCAACCAGGACCAGTGTCCTACTAAATTGATCCTAGAATCCCATACACTATAATCTATAAAAAATGTAAATTTTATAGAGTTATGATCAATTTGTTTGTACTATAAGCCCGGTGACTGCCTGCATAGGTCACCCAGTACAAATACCAATTCACCAAAAAAAATACATAGATAGTGATACTACAACTGTATTTTATAATCCCGGTAAAATCCACCTGATGATAATGCCATAAAGGGTCGGAACTACAAAAGTAGGCCTAGCACTAGCGAGAACTAGGCCAATAGAATAACATTTCCGTAAATTGAGTTATACACTGACTGTTGTCTAGCCCAACCACCCACAACAAATAGGCCATAGGCCTATTTTGACTCATAGTTTTCATGAAACCATTAACAGCTGGAAACCACATAAATAGTATAGTAAGGTCCTAGTACCTGCTGACTATTAGTGGAATATACTACACACAAAAATAGGCCCCACCACAACAGGTGCCAGTGTCTAGTAAACTGCACTTGCATTAGCACGGTGTCAGTATGAATAGGTCAGGGCTTGACCACAGTGTGACCAGCTGACCACATGAACAGCCACTGAGAACAGGTGTGGGAAATTTGATGCATAATTAAGTCCACTTGGTGAATGTCAGCAGATTCTAGGGCACTTTTGTAGTCGTGGTCCCATAGGGAAACAACTACCTCCTCGTTCTTTCTTACCTGGTTTTGTATAATGTGTCAATACAGCCATTACGAACTTTGATCAAGTTGTAAAGCCTATGCAAAGAGCCAGTTTGATCAGATTTACATCTGAGGTAAATTTTGTTGTAAATGTCTGTAATGGTCTGTAATTGACTGTAAAATCAGCCTTTACATCAAATGTAAAACCATTGTAAACTCCTAAACTCATGCAGTGATAAGTACACAATCCACCTTACCTGCATGTCACTTAAGTATTCAGATATAGATTTTGACCTCCCTCCCCTTCTTTTGATGAACTCAATTACGGCCTAAAACATGACAGTTTCCTTAGTGACATACTGGGGATGTTATAAATGTAACTTGAATGTGAGGTATAGCTTTGCCTGTATACCCCAATAACACTCTCATATTCCACATGAAATAGACATAAACGGATGTTGTCAGTCTACATTATCGTCCATGCTGTATTCATGCCATTTGATCAACTACCGACAATGATAACCAAAGTGTATCATACCCATTGCCAAAGCGGTGCTTAGATTTGCTTGTTATAGCAAACCGATCCTATAAGCCTCTATCAAATGTGAGTTGGGCATATATGCGAGAATTTACAGTAGGTCACACTGAACTCACCTCGACATATGGGCATATGTGAAAACCTTGGAGCCAATACAGGACTGGCTGTAGCCAAGCGTCCGGAGAGATGGGCAGCTATTATCATTAAGGCATGTAGGTCTTAGTCCCAGCCCCCCTCCCTCCATTGAAGATGTTATGCAATTATCATAATCATGCAAAGGAACGGATTTCCATGCATTTAATGTCAAAAATTATAACATTAAGGATGGCAATTAGATATCAAATACAGAGGGAAAATAGGTGACAAGCAAAGCACAATAGTAATTTCAGGGGAGCTGGAAAGAAATTTTTGAAATGTTAAACCTGAAATGGTGCATTCTAATACATTTTAGCCCATAACTCTATGCAACTGAAGACTGAAGACAGGGTATAGGGGCATGCCCCACAAGAAAATTCTGAAATTCTAGGCTTGAAATGGTGTATTCTGATGCATTTTAGCCTACAATTCTGTCCAACTGAATAGGTGTTTTGGAGGCATGCCCTACAATACGTTTTGAAGGCCTAGACTTGAAATTGTGTTTTCTGATGGATTTAAGCACCCAATATATTAGAAAATTTGGAAGGTCTAAATTTGAAATCATGCAATCTGGTGCATTCTAGCACACAATATATTGAAGCCCAGGTCTTTTTTTTCCCATACCATTATGTCTGAGACGGGGAAAGATTTTGGGAAATTATAAAGGTCTGGATTTGAAATGATGCAATCTGGTGCATTCAAGACACAACATCATTATATATGATTATAAAGGCTTAGACCTGTTCTTAGTTTTTATATTATACTATTGGGGTTTGGAATTCAGAAAGGCTTAGATGTCATAAAGTGCCTGGCAGGTATGATCATCTGAATCATAAAGGGCAACAAGGTACAAGACCTACATGTGAATTCTACAGGTGACACAGCAACCCCCCCCCCCCCCTCCCTCACCTCCATAAATAGGGCAATGAAGGTTGGGGAAGAGAAAATGAAGGGCCAGCAGAAAACTTTAGAAACCTAGAGTCAGGAAGATTTTGAAGATAATGAAGTCAAATACTGTATTTACATGCAATTCAAACATAGATTATAACTTTGGTACTACTTGGAATATTTACAAAATTCTTTCAGTTGTAAATAGCTTGAGATCAGGAGGTTTGTCTGGATGCATTGTCGCCAATTTCAAGGCCAGTGTCGCCACTTTTTAGTGACATGGCGACAGCTGCCCACCCCTGCAAAGGTCCCCGGATCGAATCTCGGTGGAAACGTACCATTTTTAAAGTGCCTATATATAACTAAAGAAATGGCCCTATAATTATTTTAGCGAACAGGTAAGTTAAGTCCAACTACTACCTTTTTAGTAAAAAAAAATTATTAAAAAATTTTGATTTTAGGAGAAGTTATAACAAAAAGTGTAAAAGTTGCTGTATCTCTGTTAATATAAGAGCTAGAGGGCTGAGAATGTGCCTATAGACGTCTTGTTTTATCCCCTTCTTCTGTATGGCCAGCACGGTCTAGTGGATAGGGCGTTGGACTCATAGTCTTGCGGCCCCGGGTTCCATCCTCCGACAAAACGTAGGATTTTAACTAAGTCGAAAATTAGACCTAGGAGTGCCTGTTATTCCCCTCAATCGTGCTGTTATCACCCGATAACAGCACGGGGATATCCACTAAAAGCATGATCAGAGCCCCAATTGTATAATAAAGGATGATAACTGATACTAGATATAAAGCTGTAATTCATTGTATTCCAAAATGCACCAGCATGTACCATTTCAAGTCTAGATTTCCAAATTCTTCCAAAATGTCTAAACCCCAATGATTGGGCATAAATACAGGTCTGAGCTTTGTGTTCCAAAATGCATCCGAATGCACCATTTCAAGTCTAGAAGAGATGTTTTGTAGGGAATGCTCCCAACTCCCTTGTTTGACCACTGCACTTAAAGGATGAAACCTGGTCAAGCTACCCCCCTCGCCTATTTTGGTATAATCCTCATATACATACAGCTATTTTAGGCCCAACACAGTACGTTATACAACCAGGTATTTACCCCCTGCCCTTTCTTAACAACTCTCAATCTACCACTGGCTACAGGCAATACTGTATTGGCTCCAGGATTTTCAGATAATTATGCCCATCCCTGGGTCCTCTACAGGTGTCACATGGGAGACTGGCCGGCTGTCAGTCATGGCGACTCTTTCACTTTTCTCTGTCCACTTTAAATACTGAGACAGCAATACCTTGGGTTGATGGGGAGTGGATTAAAATATTTCAAATGGAGAGTATTAAAGTATTATTGAATAGATCAACGCCCTCACTATCCTAGCCGCTTGACAGCATGGCGGCAGGGGACCTATTGCAACAAACTGCACATGTACAAGGGATATAATGATTGGGGTCCTTTACATATCCCTTGTAACATCGTGTCCATTAGATGGTGTTAATGGCAAAGGTGTTACGGCCGACGGATAAAATGTGTAATTTTGTCCTCAAAAGTATTATTATCTTGGTACAGCTGGTAATTCAAAATAATTCGAAAATAGAAGGTAATACATATAATTATACCACAGCGGGCACGGAGAACAAAGCATTTCACACCTCTTGTATACTGTATACAGCTAGTGGCATAAAGTAGTTTTAGGCTCTTTCACTGTATTTCGCGTACAGATTGGTACATGTCCTATAACCAAGAACCCTCTATAGTAATCTAATCCTCTTGCTATAACTACATATAACCTGCAGACCTGCGGCACCAGTAGTTAGGCTATGGTAAGGGGATGTACATACATATGGGGTTATCACCCTGCATGTAGCCACACAGTCTGGGAGGTGGAATTACATGATATTTAAGTTCTAATATATTAGTAACTATATGGAATGAATACCTATTTATTTTACCATTATTTAATATGGTTCAGTGTCTTTCGGGGGATATATTTTTAGCTATTATCCTGTAATGGATTAATTGATTTAAAATAACAATCAGTATGCCTAATTTTCGGGGGAGATGGTGATAATTAAGTCAAATGTTATTCATGTATTCTATTCTAATATATATAGGCTATAAATGGACACTTCTTTCCACTTCATCGTTCTGTCTTGATCATATGGTACAATTTTAACCATACCGGTACTTCATGAACCAGCCAAGATACAGGAAAAGGCGCTAGATGTAGATGTACCTCTGATTGTGTAGTAAAATACCATGACTTTTCTGGGAATTGCATCTAGATTCTCCCGGATTTGGCATTGAGTGAAAGATGCATGCTGCATCTCAGTAGGCTACATAAGTATGGCCCATGGGCTGCATATACCTATTCCGCATTAGCGAGATACAGTGGCTCCACCTTATGGACCACTGGCACCAATCATAACCCTTTGCTCTGCAAGGACCAGCTCAGCCAAATCTCGTGTCCGAGATTAGGGTACAAATAGGGTTTGAGTATTGTGAGTGGGTTGTACCTGGGTATTCCTTATGTCACCTGTCCCTCATAGAGTAGTGGTTAGCATGGTGGATTCAAGATGCAGAGGACCTAAGCTCAAATCCCTCTCAAGTCATATATTGGTGACCATACCATGCATTTACATTCTTATATATATCAAATATATTTTGCTTTGATAGGTAGAAGTGAGTAACAACCTTGAAATTATATCAAAGAGTTATCAATAGTGTTTGGACAAAATGTGTATTCCTATTTCTTCAAAGGAATTTTATATATGTATGAATAAGAAAAGGTATTGGTTGTTTATGGTGTGGTCACCAAGATATGACTTGACAAGGATTTGAGCTTAGGTCCTCTACATTCTGAATCCACCATGCTAACCACTACTCTATGAGGGATAAGTGACATAAGGAATACCCAAGTACAACCCACTCTCAATACTCAAACCCTATTTGTACCCTAATCTCGGACATGATATTTGGCTGAGCTGGTTGCTGGAGGTTAGAGGATATACACTGGTACCAATAAACATGGCGCTGTACACAGGTCATCTTGCTAAGGGAGTGATCATTTATTATCAACAGGGGGGGGTGGTGGGTTTGGGGGGGGGTGGTGGGTTTGGGGGGGGGGAAATTTGGACCCCTTGACCGGGGGGGGGGCAAAAAAATTTGGACCCCTCTTGGGGGGGGGGCAAAAAAATTTAACCTGTTTTGAGCCAAAAAGCCTGCGCGTTACTATGCTTCAAAGGGCCCGCGCGCGAGCCGATTTTCGACCCTAAGGGGGGGGGGTAAAAAATGTTGACCCCTTGACCGGGGGGGTGTAAAAAAATTTGCGCGCTCTGCGCGGAAACCCACCACCCCCCCTGTTGTTAAAAAATGATCACTCCCTAATGCGGAATAGTGGTCGGGCTGGGGACATGCTCTACTAACTGCATGGGACTCCCTACCTTGGGTCTTTTCTTACAGTATAGGGGTGTTCAGACTATTTTTATTGAGTGCAGAGAAGTTGCATTTGTCATGTGGAATAGATAGGCGCAATCTTAACTAAGAGAATACTGAAGGAATTATAGCTCTAGCACCAGTAGAACCATCTAAAATTGAATTTGCAGAAAGTAATGGGTTTTGACAGGACAGGAGGATTGGGCCAGAAATGGCCCTCCCAGGCAGAGTGTGGCTGGAGGTGGTCCAGGGAAGTGCAGTGGAGGGTGACTTACTAGTAGTAGGGACCACAAGACCCTGAAGGTGGCAGGTCGAGTGTTTTTATTGAGGTCATCAGAAATCGACTGCTGCTATATGGCTATACGGGGGCTCTTTTTACAGAGAATATTAATGACATTATATAATTCTGATATAGCAGAAATCCATAAAACCCTCTGAACTAACCCCCATCGCGAAAAGTCAGTTTAATTTTGAATATTTCACCCTTAAACAGGACATTTCCATGGAAATGTCAAATTTGCTTATAAAAATGATAACTTGGTGGTTATGGGAATTGCACAATAAGATAGATTGGAAAGTCTGCTACAGACCTGCAATCTCCTTTAAGCCCGTTAGATGAGCCCAAAATAAATATTGATTTTACAAGAAAAAATCCTTGGGCTAACCCCCTCCCCCAAATACCATAACAATCAACTCACCCTCCACCCTATCCAAAATACTAGGTGAATAGCCACTCCATCCCACCTCACCCCCCAGTGCCTAACCATGCTCTCGGGCTGTGTTACTGGTGAGTGCCACTCTGAGACTAAAGGTTATTAGTCAGGCCCCAGTGCCTTTGGGTCTGACCAGGGGTCAGCATGGTACAATGACAGACAGGTATGGATTTATCAAGCATTAATATTGCTTATTCTCAATATATGAGAGATGCATTCTATCAAATTTTGATTGTGAATGGTATATGAAGGTGTACCTGATACAGTGGTAACGTACATATTGCCCCCATGAAGATATATTGGTCACAAAGAGCAGCTAGCAGATTTGGTCTGATCTTTGGGGAAATGATTTATAAGTTTTTCTTGGGGACATTCGACTACAGTTTCTTATTTTATCTCATGATAACCAGACTAATATTTCTGAAATCCCAATATTCTTAGCTTTCTGGTCATGCATGAAAAATAATTTTATTCCCTTTCCTTCAAATTCGCTTGTGGTCCCTACTACTAGTACATAAGGAATGAACTACCTTAAATTCCCGCGTACTACCCGCATCTCGCGCATAACCCGCACCCCAATTCAGGGGAATCCTATAACCCGTTTTTGAATTGGAAAATTTCAATTTTAGTACTGTTCTATAGTAATAAAAACCCTCGTATAACCGGCACCCTATATAGGCATGTTTGGTATCAAATGAAAGCTGAGTCTGGTTTGTGCACTACACCCGCGGGAATTTACGGTACTTTTCAGATATGATAGCTGCACGTATAGATCTGCTTATTATGCTGACTTATTTTCCTTGGTTCATTTTGGTTTTCGGACAATAGATACTAGACACATATGGCATTTAAATGCATTGTCACACACTTTTAGGCTCCTAAGATTTAAAGGTGATTTAATGTATTTTAGAAATGATTTCACTGTAGCTCTGATTATAGTAGTCTGGGAAAAGTGTGTGACACCATTAAATGTAGTCATATATCATGGCTTTCCAATGCAGTTATTTCCAGATTTATCAGAGAAGAATACACCAGCATAATAATTATTCTCCTGGAGAGTGTTTTCCGGAGGGCTATCAACTGTCTGTGCCAAAAGTGGGTGCAGGCAGCACACACTTCCCAGTTCCCACTTACTCATTGTTGTGTATAGACTGAAACCATAGCATTCCAATGGTGTGAAGATACCTACAGATTATTAGGGCCAATTAGCCATAAATAGCACATGAGTGTACAAAGAGGGGAGGTGAGAGGAAAGGGCTGCTTGTCCGCGCTGTGGCAGGCCACTCTGAACGGCCTATACAGGAGTGGAAGAGAAGCAGGAAATAGGTACAGTGGCTATTTATAGGGTGTATACATACCATCTCTTTTTAGTTATTTTTCTAACTACTTTAAGCAGCCTTTATGTGATTTACTTATACTGGCCTCCTTATGTCATGGGCATAATGCCCTTTCAATGTGATTGATTTGATGTGTAAATGTGGAAGTAGTTTTCAGTGTGTCGCCCTGTATAGCAAGTGTTCCACTGAAGTAAATCGTCCAAGATTATTGGAGTGGGCTATGTTCTCTATAACGCTGCGAAACTAGGTCAAGCCCACTCTTATATAGTCACCCTCTTTTTTCGTGCAGACGTCTTTTCTCTCATCTATTACACCTTTATGCAATATCATGTGAACTATTTGAGCTATATCATTCTGTTGCAAAACACCTCAGGTATCTGTATCTGTCAAAAGAAATGGGAAAAAAATAAGTTTTATCACCTAAAATAAGAGATTTCTTTGAAAAACTGAAAAAAAACTGAGATTCTGCCAAAAAAAAGTGAACCTTTGGAGAAGCTAATTTTGGACATGTTTGCACATCTGTATCACTTTAATTCCTTTTCAGTTGTATTCTATACAAAAAATGGTGATGATATATGTCACTAGTTTCTTCAAAACACTCTCCATCTAAGCAATATTTTGGTGTAAAGTGTGGCATTTCTTCCGATCTTTTCCAAAATGCATAGCTCACCATTCCTTTGGGCCTAGTTTGTTTGTGCAAAAGTCAGGGTTGTTGAGCCAGAACGCTGAGTCGGCAAGTCTGGCAGGCGGTGGTCAAGTGGGCTGTACCTTGTCACCCCTGTCCAGCAGGCAGGACAGGCACACGTGGATACCACACGTGGATCCCCCCCCCTCCCCCACACACACCTACCTCATTTACTGACCTCGGTTGACCATTCCCGTTTCTGGACACCACCGCCCCCCCCCCCCCCCGGATACACACCGCTCCACCACCTCTCACCTGGCAGGCGGCAAAAGGTGACAGGGCAGTGTAGCGAGGTGGGTGGGGTCAGCGGAGGGGTAACACGGAACACCAGGTTACAGGCCAAATGAGAGCTTCTGGTAGAGATGTAGGATGGGTGTAGAATCCATATTTTTGGTCAAAATTACAATTTGGGAAATTCCAAGATGGCTGCCAAGATGGCCACCAGAAACTCAAGATTGTCTGATTTGCTTGTGTAATACACGGATTTTAGGGTTTCCTAGGGTGTAGAATCCATATTTTGGGTCAAAATTACAATTTGGGAAATTCCAAGATGGCCACCAGAAACTCAAGATTGTCTGATTTGCTTGTGTAATACATGGATTTTAGGGTTTTCTAGGGTGTAGAATCCATATTTTGGGTCAAAATTACAATTTGGGAAATTCCAAGATGGCTGCCAAGATGGCCGCCAGAAACTCGAGATTGTCTGATTTCCTTGCGTAATACATGGATTTTAGGGTTTCCTAGGGTGAAGAATCCATATTTTGAGTCCAAATTACAATTTGGGAAATTCCAAGATGGCTGCCAAGATGGCCACCAAAAATTCAAGATTGTCTGATCTGCTTGTTTAATACATGGATTTTAGGGTTTCCTAGGGTGTAGAATCCATATTTTGGGTCAAAATTACAATTTGGAAAATTCAAAGATGGCTGCCAAGATGGCCGCCAAAAATTCAAGATTGTCTGATCTGCTTGTGTAATACATGGATTTTAGGGTTTCCTAGGGTGTAGAATCCATATTTTGGGTCAAAATTACAATTTGGAAAATTCCAAGATGGCTGCCAAGATGGCCGCCAAAAATTCAAGATTGTCTGATTTGCTTATGTAATACATTGATTATAGGGTTTCCTAGGGTGTAGAATCCATATTTTGGTCAAAATTACAATTTGGGAAATTCCAAGATGGCTACCAAACTCAAGATTGTCTGATTTGCTTGTGTAATACATGGATTTTAGGGTTTCCTAGGGTGTAGAATCCATATTTTGAGTCAAAATTACAATTTGGAAAATTTGAACACAAGATGTAATGGAAATACAATAATCAAATAACACGTTATACAGACATAGCCCACTCCCTTAGTTAACATTGGTGTTACTCTTAAATAGATATAGTTTTAAACCGCTATATATTTGCATAAGTTTACTCTTGTAGATTTTCATCGGATGACGGAATCTCAACCGAGTGAACCAGTGAACTTGCCAGCCAGTAGACTGCGCCAGGGCCTGGACTAGTGTGGCTACATAATTTTATGTCTGTCCATCTCTGGGTGATGCTTACAAGTTCATGGGTGACCCCTCGTTGACACCGTGAATTTCTACGTGAGGGACCTTTCTACGTGAGGGAGGGGATGGTGGATTTTGCACAAATGACAGCAACAGTGACCTCTATTCGGATGGAGGAAATAGATAGACTTATCCTTAAACAGAAAAAGCATATTTCTAATTTGTTTATAAAGAGAGAGAGGTAAAGGCACCGCCGTGGCTCTTCTACCAGAGTCAACTTTAGACTCCCTTTCCCTGACTTTACACAGTACAGCGTTTTGGTAAATTCAGTTTAGGGGGTCTGGATGGGGGGGTCCCAATTTCCCCTGTCGATTTTAAGAAATGGCCATGTCGCCCTGTCGATTTTAAGAAATGGCCATGTCACCATGTCGATTTTAAGAAAAGGCCATGTCTCATGTCACTAACTCTTAAATTCCTCATGTCGCATGACACTAAGCCCAAAAAGGCCCATGTTGCCGTGTCGAATTTGGTGGTCCACACCCATAGTTTAGAGGGTGCAGAGGGCCCCCCCCTCAGGTCGGAAAGTCGCCGAAATTAAGGGCCCCAGGTCACAAAGTTGCTTTTTTTTGGACCATTTATGCTATTGTCAAACCTTTCCAAAAGTCGCTAGGTCACTTTTATTATTGCACCAGGTCGCCTGGAAAACAGCCCAGGTCTGGGGGGGGGGGAGGGGGTCCTCATGTCGCATGTCGATTTTAAGAAATGGCCATGTCACATGTCACTAAGGAAAAAGCCATGTCACTAGTGCCCGGGGGGGGGGGGGGTACTCAAATTTTTTTTGACACGGGTGTGCGGCTGGCCCTTTGACAACCCTTACCCTTGGTGAGGGGGATTTTGGTCAGAAGTGACCCTTGCTGAGGGGGATTTTGGACAAAAGTGCCTATGTTTTAGCAATTTCCCCCGAGGAGTCGGCCTTGGTGTACGAATTTTGGTCAAAAGAGACCCTTGTTGCAAAGAATTTTGGCAAAATGTGACCGTTTTTGGGGGGATTTTGTTGAAATCTCCGAAAAGTGACCCTTGGTGAGGGGGATTTTGGTGAAAATTGACCCCTTGGTGAGGGGGATTTTGGTGAAAAGCAGACCCTTGGTGAGGGGGAAAAGTGCCCTTCCCAGCCGCACACCTGTGTATACAAAATAATATGAAGTGCCCCCCCCCCCCGCCCCCCCGGGCACTAGTGTCACAAATTAACGGGGATCTTGGGGCCGCAGGCCCTGGAAAATATTTGGAATTTGACTACCCACAAGGACAAAATTTGAAGATAGATTCGGGCAGCATACTTTACACTAAATGAGAATTTTATATTCATGTCACTAAGCCCCATCTCGCATGTCGGTTTTGAGAAATGCCCATGTCACATAACTGGCCATGTCCCATGTTGATTTTAAGAAATGGCCATGTCACCATGTCGATTTTAAGAAATGCCCACGTCGCCATGTCGATTCTTTCCAGTTGGTAACACTCTGATAAGGACACCCATTTTCTTCATAGTTTTCAATACAGAGCATACAAAGTCACCCACTTTCATGGGGGGGGGGGGGAGGGGGTAGATGGGGGCAAGAGGGGTGGGGGGGGGGGGGGGTACAGGGGTAGAATGGGTACCTGTCTCTACTGACGTGAGAGGATCGGGAGGCTTAGTAGGGCTACGAAAGTGGCTAGTGCAGGGGCGGATCCAGGATTTTGAAAAAGGGGGGGGGGGGGCGTGAAATAGGCAATGTACTGGGGGTATTGGAAATTGTCACATTAAAATATACAGAAAAATAGGGGGGGGGGGGCGCACGCCGGGTCCGCCCCCCCCCCCCTAAATCCGCCCCTGGCCCGGTGGGGGGGGGGGGGGGGGGGTCGTCACACTATGCCCATAGGCGAGGCGCTAGTCAGACCTCCTACCCTGTATGCTTCTTGACACTATGCCCCAGCACTATGCCCATAGGCGAGGCGCTAAGTCAGACCTCCTACCCTATATGCTTCTTGGTCATATCTTGGAATTGGTAAGCTGTTGTTTTTGTAGCGGTAGCTACAGGCAAAGAGTGGAAAAGAGTCAATACCCCCACCCCCGCCCCCACCCCACCGATATCCAAACCCTCCGTCCATGGAGGTCACTCGTCAATGCCGCTCTGTTTTTAGAATGATAAGGGAGCGTTCATTGTTAGTGCCAGGGGAGGGGGGTGCAAATCAGTTACCACTTGTAAGATGAGTCATATACTAACAGGTATCTACTATGCAAATATAATTAGTTAGGGAGAGAGGGGGAACTTAGGATAAGATGTCATAAAGAACAATGCGTGAATAAAGGACTATTGTATGTGTTGTGGATGTATTGTACCTGTACAGGTCTCAGCTAGCTCCCCCCTCCCACCTGGGTGGGAGGGGGGAATTGACCCAGCAGGTATTAAAATACCTATTGTGTACCGTGGATGTGTTTATACTGTATTTGGAAGAGAGATGTGTTGTAGCCTGTGTGAGCCAACCAGGAAATATATATGTTTGAACTTGTAGAGTACAACTGGGAAGGACTGAGAATTGAATAAACTAAGTTAGTTATTGCTGAATCTTACTACTGGTCACTTCATGTTTTGTACCTATACTCTCCCAACCCCGGGCTTCCAACTGTATTCTTCACACTGTAACCATTACCACTCTCTAAGATGATTATATACCCATCCGATGGCGGAGTCCATGATTTATCTTAACTGTGTAAGCTGTCAGACAGAACGTCACAGCCTGCTTCACTGCCATTGCTATGCCATTACGTATTAGGGAGCGTTCATTATTTATGCCAGGGGGGGGGTGTGCAAATCAGGGGGGGGGGTCATTTTTTTTAGGGGTATTCGGAGGGGGGGTCTTTTTTTTTCAACCTATTCTTAGGGGGGTCTTTTTTTTTCAACCTATTCTGAGGGGGGGGGTCATTTTTTTTAGGGGTATTTATTTGGGAGGGGGTATTTTTTGACACAACGTGACGCGAATTTCACGACACATGTCGCGTATTTGGGTCATAAAGACGGTAGAACTTTGCTAAATTTCTTGCCTACCAATCGACACATGAATGATTCACTACTTTTCTTTTCCTAAAGCAACAACAATTAACTGGAGAAAGAGCATTAATTCAACACGAGAAGAGTACAGAATGTAGGGGGTCTAAACAGAAAAGCTATCAGTGTGCAGCTAGATGAATGCTATTGTGGCACCGAAATATGACAGTACTGTATCCGAAATAGTTTGGGTTAATTGGACTTTAGCCTTGCCCATCACGTTTTGGCATCCATATGCAAGGGTGAACTTGCCTACATTTTTAGACCCTGCCTTTCTTCCCAATAGAGGAGCAGATGCATAGTATGCAAGATGCAGATCTACCTCATATAATGTTGATACATTGTAGCTTAGGTCCACTCCACCAGTCAAAGGCGTGATTACACTAGTCATGATACACACTTTTCCTTGGTATCTTGTATCAGACCCTGCTAAATGAGCCACAGCGTTCTGATTGCAGAGCTCTCAATATTTTTAGAATACCTTCACCATCTCCCTGATAGCTGCCTGCTTCATAGAGTAGACATGACCATCCCACTATAAATCGGTGTACCGAATGCCTTGAAATGTAGCAAATAGCCACCAGATCCACAGAGTTTTCTGCTGCGGATGCCACTCCTTCTGTCGCCAATTTCTAAATCTCCCTCTAAGTTCATCTTTGGCTTCAACAGAAATCAGGCACTGAATAATCATATTGCTACTCATCGCTACTTGGCCTCATCAGAATTTTTAGAGCTCTATATTTGGTTCTGGTCAAGTTGCTTCCGATGCTCTGCAGGGTTATCAGTGAGTTATTCATCACTATTTTAAAGCTTATATTTTTTTTGTAGTCAATGCATTCCCATGGCTTGGTTATACTGACCACACACTAGAATATTGAAGGCAGGTACCTTATGGGATTTCCTCAAATAAAGGTTATCAACTATGGTGCACGTAACATCCATACATACCATTGATGGCTTAAGCGATTGTAATTGATCCGTGCCGTTATATAACAAAGACACATTCCCCTGTGACTCTTTGTTCAACTTCAAATTCTCACCCTCAGCTCCCTATTTCTTACTGATCCTAGCCTTTGGAAAACCAAACTAGGTTTAAATAGTGATCTTGTTCCTTTTACTGCAAGTTATAATACCAGGATACATTAAAATGGGCCGATTGACCTCTAGATTTTCAAAATTTTCTTCAGGTTTGCCACTATTATAATGTCCAGAGCATCCCTTCATCAAACATCTTTGTTTTAAGCTGCAGTAGCGCAGAACATGGGGGGGGGGGGCTGGGGGCCTAGTAAAGTGGGGGAGCCAATTTTTTTGGGAAACATGAACATTCTAGACCCAGAGTACCCAAGAATACACCAATCTCTAGGTAAAATTCCTAAAACTTTCTTGAAAGACAAGCTCAAAGTCCCTCAGAACACATCAATTTCAATGTAAAATTACAAAATTTCCCAGGATCATATGGTAGACTTCAGACCACTCTGAATACACTAATATAAAGGTCAAATTCCCAAATTTTCCTGGGGCTTATGGCCCCAAAACAACCATTTGTTTCTCCCTCTAACCAACACTCATCAGCTGGCTTTGGGAGCTGGGCCCCCCAACTTTATCCACCTTCCGCGGCCCCTGAGCTGGGCCATTTCATGGTACTTCTACCAAACAGTATTAGCAGGACTTGTAGGTGGGGACCAAAATAATCACACCAATTTTTAGCAAAAATATCAAACGTGCCACGGAAACAGAAAAATGCGCGCTCTCCACATAAATATATTCACCATATTGTTATGCCCTATAACCACTCCCTCAAATAATGGTTAAGCACATGCTATAATAGGTTATAGTATAGGACTATGTGGACTTTGTATGTCGTTGATGCCATTATTAAGTATTTATAAACGTCTATGGTGAGGGGGGGGTCATTTTTTTTCAACCTATTTGGAGGGGGGGGGTCTTTTTTTTTTGACCCATTCAGAGGGGGGGGTCTTTTTTTTTTGACGTATTCGTTTTGCCGAACGCCTGCCCCCCCCCCTGCCATAAATAATGAGCGCTCCCTTACTGACTATGTTGGTCCTTGATGGGCGGGGGGAGGGGGGGGGGGTCCCCATTTAGCAACTTATTATTGCGCACTTACTGAACCACGGAAATGGACAATGGGTCACGGTAACATCTTAAAATAGAAAGCCAAGGCAATTATCCTAATCTGCGGGTCTCTGTATATAAGGATTATACCAAAATAGGCGAGGAGGTCAGCTCCCGGGGGGGGGGAGGGGGGGAGGGGGTATTTTGACACGGGTGTGCGGCTGGCCCTTTGACAACCTTTACCCCTGGTGAGGGGGATTTTGGTCAGAAGTGACCCTTGGTGAAGGGGATTTTGGTCAAAAGTGACCCTTGCTGAGGGGGATTTTGGACAAAAGTGCCTAGGTTTTAGCAATTTTCCCCAAGGAGTTGGCCTTGGTGTAAGAATTTTGGTCAAAAGTGACCCTTGTTACAAAGAATTTGGGCAAAATGTGACCCTTTTGGGAGGGATTTTGTTGAAATCTCTGAAAAGTGACCCTTGGTGAGGGGGATTTTGGTGAAAATTGACCCTTGGTGAGGGGGCTTTTGGTGAAAAGCAGACCCTTGGTGAGGGGGATCTTGCTCAAAAAGTGCCCTTCCCAGCCGAACACCCGTGTATACAAAATATATGAAGTGCCCCCCCCCCCCCCCCCCGGGGGTCAGCTTGACCAGGTTTCATCTTTAAAAGTGCAGTGGTCAAACTTGGGAGTTGGGAGCATTCCCCACAAAACATCTCTTCTAGACTTGAAATGGTGCATTCAGATGCGTTTTGGAACACAAAGCTCAGACCTGTATTTATGCCCAATCATTGGGGTTTGGATATTTTGGAAGATTTTGGAAATCTAGGCTTGAAATGGTACATTCTGGTGCATTTTGGAATACAATGAGTTACAGCTATATATCGAGTATTTGTTATCATCCTCTACCAGTCTGCAATTGGTATGGTGCTTTCTGATGCATTTTGGCATACAATAATAATATTCATCCTCTACCACTGGGACCGGGTCATTATTTTTGAGAAAATATCTTGGAAATTGAAATGTTG
This sequence comes from Harmothoe impar, assembly GCA_947462335.1. Taxonomy (NCBI): domain Eukaryota; kingdom Metazoa; phylum Annelida; class Polychaeta; order Phyllodocida; family Polynoidae; genus Harmothoe; species Harmothoe impar. Next base: position 10,580,425 of record OX381721.1, on the reverse strand, counting down.
CATTTTGGAACACATTGATTTATTACAGTTCACACCTGTATCAATCCTCTATAATGGGTGTACAGCATTTTCTAGAGCAAAATAACATCATCCGGAATAATATTACATGTATTACATCTTAGATCTGTTTTTATCGCATACTCCTGAAACATGGATTTCTAATTTCTATATAATATGCTGCTGTGGCCTATATTTATAGTGTGTAATATCCTTTCCCATTAGGACTAGGACATTTTTCAGAAGGAAATAACATGGGATTTCTCTGGAAGTCTAGACTTGAAATGGTGCATTCTGGCATACTGTTGATATAATGTTTGATACATTATGGGAGTGATCATTTTTTAACAAGGGGAGGGGGGGAGATGGCTGGTGGGTTTCTGCGCGGAGCGGCTGAAATTTTTTACATGCCCCTGGTCAAGGGGTCAACATTTTTTACCCCCCCTTCTTTGGGTCGAAAATCGGCTCGCGCGCGGGCCCTTTGAAGCATAGTAGCGCGCGGGCTTTTTGGCTCAAAACAGGTTAAATTTTTTTTGAGCCCCCCAAGAGGGGTCCAAATTTTTTTTACCCCCCCCCCCCCGTCAAGGGGTCCAAATTTGTTTGCCTCCCCCCCCCCAACCCACCATCCCCCCTGTTGTTAAAAAATGATCACTCCCTAAATCAATTTTCTTTAAAGAAAATTTTGAAAATCTTGAAGTAGGCTATGATAACAGGTGCATTCTTTTAAATTGTATATATCCAGGCCCAGCTACCATAGGTACAGGGATTGTCAGGGCAAGGGGAAGGAGGGCTGTAAGAATGAAAGGAAACTGGAGAGATAATAGTGAGGAAACGGGATTGGGAAATGTTGAAAACTTTGAAGTCAAATAGTATATTCTGCTATGATTTGAAAATGGATTGTAACTTTGGTTCTAGTTGGGATATTTTCCAAATTCTTCCAGCTTTAGAAAGCTAAAGACCAGGAGGAAGATCTGGGAGGCTTGTCGCCAATTTCAAAGTCAGTGTCGCCACTTTTTGGTGACATGGCGACAGCTGCCCAGCCCTGATGTATAGGGTGTGGCCTATGACCTTTTTTGTTTATTATAAGTATTAGTACTACATCGCCAAATTTAAGACCGGATGTGCAGCCGATACGCGAGGTACTTTTAGTCCATGGCCCACTATCTTGTTTTCACATTAGTCTGAGAAGTGATTGGAACACAACCAAGCACATAAAATTCATTCACATAAATTTTCCCTTTAATGTTTATTTCAATGCTGGGGGAATTCCGGGGAATTTGAAGAAAAAAAAGAAATTTAAAATAATTTTCATCGACCTGTTTTCATTGTACGTTTCAGTGTTGGGGGAAACACACACAGTGGTAGTGCAGTAGGGCCGGGATCCAGGCTAGGTGGCTTTGCTTGCAACTGTGACTAGGAGAGAGCTAATTAGACCTTGAGCCGAGGACTTTTTTGGTACCAATGGAGTGTACCGTAAAACCTCGCATATAAGCCTAACTCGCGTATAAGCCGCACCCGAGTTAGTGCCGATGCTATAAGCCGCACCGCCGATCTGACTATGGTGACATTTAGTACTGTACCATAGCTTTGATTGATTGATTGATTTGTTTAACGTCCAGACGTACATCAAGTATCTCACGGGACATCTCAAGTTGGCAAGGAGTCATCCACAAATAGCGGTAGTCTGCCTTGCAGTAGTAGGACAGATATTTATATGCTGCTTGCCCAGTACAGCAGTGACCGCATCTATGGATGATCGAATCTATGAAATGAATGACCGCATCTATGAGGTGAGGGAGATGACCGCTACCGGGGCACGTCCCCTACTCTTTTCGAAGGATAGCAAGTGTTCTTTTATTTGCCTGGCCCTACATACCTGGGCTAGTACCATAGTTGGCAGGGCCAGACAAACCACGGCCTTTGATATCTCAGACGTGGTTCACTGAGGAGGAATCCCATGCCAGACCACCAGGAAGAAGGCCCGGGCCCGTGCATATGGGCAGCGGTTGCCAAACAGCTTACATGACTGATCAAAGCAGTAAGGCACGAGACCCCTCAAGTTTTGTCGCCTTTTACGAATCCGGTATGCCCATTGGTATTATGGAAGGCTCCCGATGAAGTTATTCTACTCCTTCATGCCCCCATCATGAAGGTCCCCACTAACACAGGGGGCTGTAAACATGTGCAGGAATATGGCAGCCAGTGATGGGTGAGCTGCACCAGTGAAAAATGGTGTGTGATGGCAGTTTGGCTAGCCCACTGGTATTATTCTCCTACTCCTTCTACAGGCTCTCGCCCATATACAGCCTCTTCTTAGTCAAATACAGTACCTATAATGATGTTTAACATCCATGGTAATTTAGGTAATGTCCACAATAATGAGTAGATAGTGCTGTCCAGAATATTCCAGTGAGCCAGTCAAACTGGCCTTGCCCACTATTGTTTCACTTTTGTAGGCCCATCCATCACCAGCGGCAATATCCCTGTACCTGCTGACAGAAGAAAGTGTTTAGATGCTGAGATCCAGTGAAAGTGTTCAACTTTAATGTGTTTGGATAAATTTATGTGTTTCAATTAGAAACACTTTTTACAGTGTATGTCTGAAGGCTGTTAACAAACTCAGTCTACTAGCAGGCCTTTGGTGTGCATGGGGACTTGTTCACAGCCACATCTGAAGGGTCACCAGGATTGGGGTAAAATCACCTGGGTCACATACTTTTGCCCTCTGGTGTAAAACTTGTGAAGGAAAAATCGATCTGAAATTTGAGTAGCACAGTTTAGCAGCAGAGTTATGAACTACATGCTCTACTCCTAGAGGTCCAACCCTTTAACTGGGTTGTCAACAATCAATTGAACTATAACAAAACTCCCTCTATTTCGGGGACCAAATGCACTATCAAATGATATGTATTTTTTCAAAATAACACCCTGTGTAGAATGGCCCGATACTCAGGAATCCTACTGTGAATAAAAAAAAGTCAAATTCGAATTATAAATACCTGAAAATTGAGAAATGCTGACTTTCACGGTTTATGTAGGAAATGTACTAAAAACTGCCAAAAAAGGCAACAAAACCCTAATTTTCTCAAAAACTGTTCAGTAGGATTTTTTCTAACTGAGGTTCCAGTGTTTTCTACCCTCAAATTACACATGGGCATAGAGAATATAAAGACACCTAGTCAGGATTTTGCGCTAGGAGCAATCTGTGAGGCAAAAAACAGCCAAAATGAGCCACTGGTTTGAAGTATAAAACTGGGCATCGATCACTATAGAGCTACAAAGAGACAGAGAATCGATGTCCAGTAACAATGCTCAATCTATTACCATTATATTAGTAAAAAGGCCTGGTATGTTCACATTCATTGCCTAACCAAGAAATTAGCATAGCCATATCCCTGAGAGGTGCTACCACCTAGTGGACAAATCATCAGCTGGGACCTGGGATGCAGTGCTAAGACATAGGACTACAGTGCTGCCAGTTGTGGCAGTGGCATATTATGAATATATTCCATTTTTCTAAAGATTTTACAAGATTCCGAAGCTAAGCTGGGTGACTGACATGTCAAGCAAAGTGATTTGAGTTCCATAAACAGATATCAAGCCAAAAAAAAAGTTGTCTGGTTTAATACTTTTGATTGGTACTGAACCACTATAGAAGATGAAAATTAATGGGCTCACGGTCTAAATGAATCGGAACTACCGTAAATTCCCGCGTACTACCCGCGGGTTGTACGCGAACCAAACACAGCTTTCATTTGATACCAAACATGCCTATTTAGGGTGCGGGTTATACGAGGGTTTTTATTATTATAGAACAGTACTAAAATATGAATTTTCAGATCCAGAAACAGGTTATAGGATTCTCCAAAGTTAGGGGTGCGGGTTATACGCGAGATGCGGGTTATACGGTACTGTGCTTGCTTGTCTAGGTTAACAGGCACCAGGTCCTCATCGATGCCTTCACGTGACATTTACACTGTCCACAGCCCCCCCTCCCTTTTTTGGAGTCAAAATTCTTTACAACATTTAAACGATGAGAAGCTTGATGTGCTTGAATCCTTTTATATTAAGTATAGAATTGTATGGACATCGGTGTAAATGCACTATTTTTCTACAATCTATTACGGTTCTGTATCTATACACAGTTGCCATCTATGGCAGAAGTTATCTTGTGGGATCATTCAAAATCAGTTCTTGCGGCATAAATGGCATAAAACTAAGCAACAGGTCAAAGCTACTTTGTTAAAACTTTATTAACACATAATTTTACATTCTCAGCTTCCATTCACTTTGTACATTTAGACTTTTTAGACCCTTTCCCTTTCTTAACATTGGTGAACTTCTTGGTTCTCTTCACCTTGACAGTGTTTGGGGGAGTGCGGAATGTCACTTCGTCCTCGCTTGAATCTTCATTTATTTCATACTTTTCTGTCGTCAAACCTTCTTTCCCTCCCGACTTCTTGATATTTGTGGGTAATACTGGAGTAGTGAGTTTCTGAAAAACGAGAAGAAACAATCTTGATCATTGTTTATTACAGATAAACACATCAACCCAATCACATGTATTCATGTAGTGCCCTAGCACTGGATAATATACACATGATGACGTTGACTTAATTTGGACTTAATGAAGAGGACTAGTATGTACTGACTAGTACTATGTTAAACCATGTAATGGTCTTATAAAGGCCTCAATCAAAATGGCTGTAAAGGCGTAAATCTCTTTACTAAGACCTCAGAATGTCTGACTTGGGAGTGGAGATTAGCATCATCACCCGGTCAATAGTTTAGAGTATCATTGACATCTACTGGCAACGTTTGTCAATGACATGCCAATATTTATATTGCAATATTATATATGTACATATACATTGTATATGCCGGTAATGAGATTTATTGTATTTTAAACAGGAAAACAGCAACTTTAAGCACGGAACTGAGTTATATGTATTTTTCAGGTGGGAGCACAATAAACCTACTGGCCTCTAGTGCAAAGAAAAGTATTTGATACCGCTAGAGGTCATAGTATATGAAAGTATATTAACTGGTTTATGTGACTAAATAGTTATTTTATATCAACAGAAAATGGAGACAGACTTCATTATCAGTATGTCTGCTTCTTTGCTAGAAACGTAGCATTTACATCGTTCTAGTCAGGATTTATTCAACAATTAATGGCACACTCTTTCAGCAATGGCTCAGTAAGCAATGTTAGCATATGTCCACACAGGTTAAGGTTGTATTCAAACAGAAAAACAAAACGGGAAAAGAAAGAAAGTACTAAAAAACAGACCACACCATTTTATGACTAACTAAATGTTTGCATGCAGTTCTAAATAGTCTAAACATGACACTGTTAAGTAATATCTCACCATCTATGTAACAAGCTCTGCTTTAGTGTTTGATCTCGTCTGTAAACCAAGGTGTACAATGCAAAACTTAAACCAAGTGTTCAACAGGAAAACATACAACATGTAACATATTGGTCAAATTCAAAAACAAGACAATATGAGAGAATATGTAAAATAAAAGATAAAATCACAGCCGAAAAAGCATCCGGGACACATCCCAGTGAGTACACATTTTAGTCCAACGTTGAACCAATGTTGAACCAACTTTGAATCAACTTTGACAACCATTTGTAAATGTTGATTCAATGTTCTGTGCCCACTGGGATACTCCCGTTATACGGATACTCTTGTTTATTTGTATATAAATCTGGGAGTTACGTTAAGACATCAAACTCTAGCGAATAGGAAATCCACAACGTTCAATTTAAACTGGAACACAACACAATTCCTATATACATCGAAACATACAAGACAGGGCTATGTAGTCAACAACAAGTGTTGTATTCACCCTAATAAGCACACCTCACTTACCATACCAGAAGACTATTCCTGCCCCCAGCCCCATGGCAATTAGTGGACCATATTGGCCGTAACGTTTGATGATTGACACTAGGGTTTACGATTGCACTACACGAAGTAGGTGTCTGCCAATTAGGGCAAGTTATAAATACCCGTACTATCGAGACAAATATTACCTTCACTCCAGGGAAGTCGTATTCGATTCCCATTGAGGACAGTTTGGCCAGCGTTTTTGATGTTTTCCTCTTGAATTTCTTCGCTGAAGTTTTTTGCTTGGCGAGTGACTTTACGCTGTTGTGTCGTTCAATACTTAATATGTGGCTTTTGGGTTGTGAGAAGGGGTTGTTGGATCCTTTAAATGTACTATCGTGAACTTTGTCTGCTGGGATCAACTGGCCTGAAAAAGAAAAAGACACAGGTTTATAGCTAAATATAGAATAAGTTTAACCTCCAACACCATATAGACATGGTGTGAGAGGGACAGGCCTTTGGTATGTTGGAATGAAGTCAATTCCTTTAATATTGGAATATTATTTTTAATCTGTCTTTCCTTTGATCTCTATAAATAATATTTATAAATTTTTGATGATTAATTACTGGTAAAAAAATGCCATGGTCATACTCGTTTAGGATAAAAACTGGCTCCCAGGATCAGCATGTCTACCCTAGCACAGGCAGATCTCATGGTGTTGGCTTTGATCTCACAGGATATTTCGATATCACAACCAATATCGTCATGCACACCCCAACATGCATGTTAGTCAATATAAGGCCTATTATACCCTGACAGCCTATTATACCCTGACACAGCCTTCGGGGTCAAACATCCGCTAGGGCTCATTCAAATTCTGACCATGAATACCATGACACCATATGGGGTGAATACACTGTAACTGTTTTTTTAATGTGTGGATGTGTCTTATAATAATAAGGTAACCTTATGATTGACTATATAATTCTTCTTTCTTTTCACTCCGGTCCCAAAGGGACCGGCAGGCGTATATAGCCGCTAAGGCTACGCCGATACTATATAAGGCCCCTGGGCCCTCAAGAAAAGAAAATACATGTAGTTTCTAATCACCCCGCTCATCATAGAAATCAGGATTTGAGGACATTTTTGCCAATTTTTGACGAAAACAAGTAGCACAGAGAATAAAGTGGCATTTGTGAACAAATGTGGAGATAGCAATGCAATGGTTTAGAAATAACTTACATTTTCTCCACTATTAAAGATCAATAAATTCTTAACCAATAAAACGTGAATTTTGGTCACGAAAAACGTAAATTATCCTACACATTTTAGCTTGCAAGTAAAAAAAAAAAAAAAAGCCTCCCTCATCAGATTTCTCAGACCTTGGAGATGAGAGACCACTCTTTTTCTTGAGGGGCCTAACCAGCCAATCAAAAATTGATCTGCTTTTATCCTAACAAAATGGATCTGCTTTAGTATGAGGCTGTCTGAGATAGTGAAGCAGCCTACACAGTAGTCAGCAAGGTCAGCTAACGTCGGTCTGTTGGCTCTTATGACTGCTAACCACGCGAGTGGTCAGGTCACGATGGCTGAACACATTGTGAATTAGACAAATAGCATGCACGAAGGTGTCACAGTAGTAATCTGCCCAGTAAACCTGTACTAGTATTCACTGCTAGGAGACTTTATTTTCGACTATGGAAAGTGAACCTACAAACTCATCATAATTTTTTATTAATAACTTACATTTTAGAAGTCTGTTGAACATGAGATAGTTATTCATGGTATCCACGACGATTTTAGCGACGACAGGCGACTCAAACTCCACAAAGGCATATCCCTTAGACCGTCCAGACTGCAAGAGAAGGCGTACAGGAATAAGCTGATTAGTTTTTAAGTTGTATTTAAGATTTAAATCTACATTGACAAAACGAGGCTCGAGAAAAAAAATCTGCCGTGCATACAGCAATTAAATCAATATGTGGTGGAATATTTCTGGGAGGACTTATATTGTTTTTATTAAGTTACCGTTACATGTGATTATATTGACTGTCAAAAAAAAAAGAAGGTCGGTTTAAGGCCACAGAAAGGAAAATATTGAGTTTTTTTTATTTTTATATCGCCTGCATATAATTTTCGTCAATCAATACTGGTACATGCAGATCCAAAGAGATCCAAGGACAAAATCTGGCTTACCTTTTTACTTCTGGAGATTCGGAGTTTGTTGACATGGCCAAACTGTGCGAAGTACGCCTTCATTTGTTCCTCGAAAAATCCATGAGGAACATGGCCTACGTATACTACAGCTGGCTCGGTTTTACCTCCCTGAAAAAAAAAGAACAGTAATATGAAGCGAAGACCGAATGGGTTAAATCGACAACCCTACTGCTGTATCACTATCAGCGGCAGAAAACATGGACCTTTGGGTTAACCAAGTCACTCAGCCAATCTGGCAGACAAGCTTTTTAGATGAAAGTATTCACTCTACACAGGGATATTAACAGGACTTTTGCTAATCCGGCATTTTAGATAATCGGGGGTAGTTTTAACATTTAAGGAAGAAATTGTGAATACAGTAAAACTTCGTTATATAAAGGAGCGCCTTGGGACCAGTACAGTTTGCTCCTTATTATAAGCAAGGTCAGCCTTATCAAAGTCCAGATAACAGGTGTCTATTATGTCCTAATAGACTTGACTCAAATACAATTTAGATTACCGTAAATTCCCGCGTACTACCCGCATCTCCCGTATAACCCACACCCTCAACTCAGGAGAATTCCGTAACCCGTATCACTGTATTACCAATGTCGAAGTGGGCGCACAGTTCAACTGAGTTGGGTAATTTAATACGCCATTAAGGATGTGCAAAATAGCGCAGGACACAGCTCTCTCAATATCCCCGTTTACAGTACAGGCTAATGATCCCAGCCATATGTCCCTCACTGTATTCTCTGAAACAGGCTGACACAGGGCATTCTAAATGGACCCCAACAATATAATCCTAGCTTTGTTTCATATCAATTCCACTCCTCTTGGTACTATTTATGGCCCCTATTAATTTAAAATAGTCAGAAAGAGACTCTAGACTGCGTGTAGAGAGCACCCATCAGATTCGATGCGATCATTGGTTATTATTAATAGAATTAGGCCTATTCATATTCATTAAAGTATGGGTGAGTGTTAATTGAGCTTTCAACCTCAGCGTCCGCCGGTACCAGAGGCATAGCCACACAGGTATTAGGCATAGCCACACAGGTAGTAGTACTACTAGGCATGTCAGGGTTCACGAGACGGCTGGCCGCTCGCACGACCATTTCTGCCCGAGTTTTTTTTAAGTAGTCTCAACTTTGCCACCCTGCTAAAAGACAGCCATTAGATATATTTACAAAATTCCAAGTGCTAATGCCTTCTAAAACACCTCTAGTTTTGGTATCAGGTCAGATTATCAATGATAGCTGGTCCGGGGAAACTAGAGAAAAGAAACAAAGCTAATGATAGTGGATATTTCTCGAGCAGAAACTGGGCTTTCTCTCTGCACCATAGTGCACTACAGAGGGCGCCACTGGCATTTTCTGCTCTCATTTTAAAATCAACTAATTGGTGTAACACATTTTAGGTCCAAGGGGTAACTCAATTATCTCTAGACCTATCATAATGAAAGTGGCAGATTCTGAAAGAAAACATATTGAAGTTGGTGTATCCTAGCTGGTTTGTCAGAATTTTGGATGCAACTACCCAAAACAAGCAGTGGAATATGACATTTTTATCATCCTATGTTAAGTCTATGGGACTGCAACATATTTTTGGTCCATGGGGTAACTCAATTTTCTGAACCCCTGTCACATTGAAAGTGATGGAAACTGAAACACAGTGAAAGAAAACACCTTGAAGTTTATGTATCCTAGATGGTTTGTCCAGATTTTGTCCACAACTACCAAAAACAGGTTGTGTTATGTGAAACTTAGTGTGGATTCTTAAAATCACAAAGTTCAAATAAATGCACTTTTTATCATTATTTTTTTTGGGAGAAATTCTCTAAAAAATCCAATTTTCACAGTACAGAAAAGACGCTATGCTTTCTGACATCGTAATTATCTAAGCTATCTAGTGATTTCTAGCAAGATTTTTTAGGAACAACATGAATATTTGTCTCTGTTGTCCCTAGTCTCTAGCATATTATATGACCTGTTGTATCATCACACCTGAGTTGACGCTGTAGTCCATACTTAGTATTTATTTTTGTACTACCAGTAGGTGCAATATATTCATCTACATACTATATTATCCTCTGTGAACATAACCTCCACATATCATACTGTACGCAAAACTTCTGCTATATGTACATCAGTGCTGCCACTGTATCTATCGGCTATACCTGATTCTTTTTCCTTTGTCCCTAAAGGGGCTGTGAATAAACATGAATTGAATGTTGGGGGCATTTCATGGACTTTCAACCCAGCCAGGATCGATTCTATCTTACTTTCTCAGTTTCTGTTGTGCCAGCCACCCTCATCAATCGATCGTTTTAACTATCAAAATGGTATCAAATCATAATAAAAGGTAATTTTCCCCACTACTCCGACCCTATGGTGTCCATCTATGTTGTTTTGGAATTTTTCTGAATTATTTTTTTGAAAACCCTGCCGTGCCTACTCAGGCTACTGACTCAGCTAGGGTGAGTGTCCGCAGACAGACATAACTCCACCGACAGCGAGTAGGTAGTCACATTGTTTAATCGTGAACTTGAAGTGGCATACGCTGGGAAGCTCCTAGCGTCCGTTTTATAGTATATAGGTATTCAGTAGCTTTCAGTCAGTAGATAGAACAAAAAGTGTGTAAATCTAGTTGTGAAATCATTCAGAAATGGATTTCAAAACATCGATTCTGGCTGAGCGATAATAGAGGAAAGTGAACATCCACGCCAGCTGGGACGCGTATAACAGGAATAAAACGAAACATATCCGTAAGATTAATAAAACTGTTTTTCAAACAAACCTTCTTCTTCAGCTCTTCAACTTTTTTGTTAAATTCCTTTTGTTGTTCAACATCTAGAGACGCATTTGGAGGAAGAGATTTCGGAGTTTTAATTGAGGAAGCCATGGCCACGTGAGAAGAGGATCATGGGAAGGGTGAGTTGTTTAGAATTGATTTTCGATGTTCTAAAATAGCGAAATATATCTCAATTGATGAACACGTTCCCTCGATGTATCACGGATAAAGGGTTTAACTTTATGTATTATATTTGTATTTCCCTAAAATAACATATCTGCGGGACTAACTCATCGTTGCTACGCAACAGGAAACAAGATGGCGAAGATTGTCTTGGCAGGTACGCTGAACAAGTTTTTTTGACTAAATTTATGTTGTTATTAGGCACTGTCAAATGTTAAAACTAGAGCAAACGGTAGGATTATATGTGGATGCGTTAGCAAGTGCTGTAAAATTTCACCAAAACTAATTCTCGCGGGGAAAATGTGTCCGATACCAAATCAAAACATCAGCTGTCACTGGCCAGTTTGTTCACGTACAGTCCAGAGCGTACGGTCAGTGCCCCTGTACGGTGTACTTAGGGAGTGCTCATTTTTTAACAACAGGGGGGGGGGGGGGGTGGTGGATTTGGGGGGGGGGGGGTAAAAAATTTGGACCCCTCTTAATTGGGGGGGGGTGAAAAAAATTCAACCTGTTTTAAGGGAAAAAGCCCGCGCGTTACTATGTTACAAAGGGGCGCGAACGCGCGCGATTTTCAGCCTGCCGGGGGGGGGGGGGTAAAAAATTTCGACCCCTCTAGCGGGGGGGGTGAAAAAATTTCGCGCGCGCCGCGCGAAATCTCACCACCCCCCCCCTGTTGTTAAAAAATGAGCACTCCCTTAGAGTCTTACTCTTAGTATCAATCTGCAGTGCAGTGCATGGCCATTGGTGATTGGACTATGGCCTAGTATGGGTACCCCTACTTTACTTCAACAAGATGTAGTCGTGTCAATATCACAATAAATGATGGGTTGATATCAACATAGGGATTTCCAGTAGGGCCTACTAGTAGTAGCGCCTAGCCTAGGCCCTACTGTAGTACTGGCCCCTAGCCTAGGCCCGGAAGCCTAGGGCTAGGCTAGGGCCTAGGCCAGGCTGGGCCTAGGCCTAGGCTAGGCATCTACGCGATTTCAAAGTTGAACCAGTGTCAGTGATCAAATGACAAAGATGGTTTAATTATCTTTTAGTGTTTATCAACAATGCAAATTGCATTGACATATTAAATGAGCATGGCAACTTCCTCAAGTTATAATGGTTTAGTCTAGAGTCTAGACCTAGTCCTGGGATAACTTTCAAGTACTGTTGTACCCATTTGATTAATTTTGAACGTTATCTTAGGATGAGTCAGAGTGTGATCACAAATGCAAAAGTCTAATGATATATACGTTTCACGTTTAAACCCAGTGAAACTATTGCCGAGCTGTGCCAGTGGCCTGTGCCTTGCCCTTGGTATACATTACTGTCCTCAGTCAGTCATTGTTGGCTATTAGGGAGTGATCATTTTTTAACAACAGGGGTCCCTTAAGGTCGAAAATTGGCTTGTGCGCAGGCCCTTTGAAGCACAGACTTTTTGGCTCAAAACAGGTTACATTTTTTTGCCCCCCCCCCCCCAAGAGGGGTCCAACTTTGTTTTGCCCCACACCCAACCCCCCCCCCCCCCCCTGTTGTTAAACAATGATCACTCACTTAAAATGTCATAAGAGGCACTGGTTTGAATTGCCAACTTTCAATAAATTTCAGGGAAGGCGGACTGCCCATATTATGCGAAGACTGAAATCCTCGCAGACTCTCTTGTGAAGAATTTGCCAACGTTCAAGTTGCACAAGATTGTAAAACAGCCTGAAGATTGGGACGTAAGTATTAATAATAGATCTAAGAGTAAGACTAATTAACATGTTTTTTCCCCCTGTAATCTTCTGTAAGGCCACACCAAAAAAAAAAGTTGGTCAATGGATTTCACTTTTCAAAAAATGGTGCGAGCGAGCGAATTTTTTTTTTTTTTTTTTAAAGAATTTTTTTTTGTCAATGGATTTTGTTGGTGGAAAAGTGGAGCGAGGGACAATTTTTTTTTTTTTTACCCAGCCTCTGACAAAAGTCTCCTAACATAAAATTTATTGGTTGATCTGGGGGAATTACTGGAAGAAAAATTTGAAAAAAAAAAAAAAAATTCTCAATTTTGAAAAGAAATGAGGCGAGCGAAATCCATTGACAATTTTTTTTTCAAAAAAAAAAAAAATTTCCATTTCCGAAAATAAGGTGCGCGAAATCCATTGACCAACTTTTTTTTTGGTCTGGCCTAAACATGTTAGGAAATATTTGCATTACCGCGGTATCATATGTAGGATAAAATAATACTACTGCGGGTCATACGTGAACGGTACTGGTAGGATTTTATTTGATTTCCAGAGTATTTTTTCTGATTATTTGTACACATGTCGATTTATAACTTCTGTCTTACGTAGAAATGGCTGGCCGAGACCTGTGCTGCGCGTGGCTGGAGTCACACAACGTCACCAATCATTTGGAGAGAACTTGTGGACCGAGGAGGAAAAGGGATGATCATTGGTGGAGCTAACGATTTTCAGGTAAATTAATCACCTATTCATTTTTTAAACTGTGTATTTAAGGACAAATGTAATTATCATTTGGCTGTTTCCTTCCAACCTCCAAAGATCTAACGTACATCTATTATGAACCAACTTTAATTCCTCCCTTTAACTTAAAAGAGAGGTTGAATCGAGGTTAAATCCTACTCATAAACTTTGATTTTGTGATAAGAATGAATCAATCATATCCAAAAAAAAGAGATAACAAGTCACATTGTTTACATCAGAGACAACTTTTAAAATAGTCAGGAAACTAATTTGACATTCTAAAATTCATTTTAAAGGAATATTGCTGCACATACTATGGTGTCAAGTCTGATTTCACAAGTGATGACATGCGTAAGATAGCTGCGGAGAACCTTACGTCAAAGAAGGACATTGACAGAGAGGCGGAGGAGCTGCGGGCGAGAAGCAAACCGCTCAAAGTCTGCATCACCAATGCCAGCAGCCCGGTTTGTTATGGCATGATTAACTCCATTGCTCAGGGCGATGTGCTGGGTGCACAGGTAGAAGTTGCCCTGCGTCTCTTTGACGCGGCCGATAAGAGCGAGTACCTGAGTGGAGTTGAGATGGAGAGCACGGACCTTGCCTACGGGCTGCTGCGTAAGATTGAGGTTACCACCAGTGCAGAGGACGCGTTCAGAGACTGTTCCGCTGTTGTATTCCTCGATGAAGTACTCCAGGAGGAAGATGAATCAGATGATGCTTGGTTGAAGCGGAATAATGAACTATTTACCCGGTATGGCGCAGATCTGAACAAGGTCGCCCGGCCGGATGTTAAGGTAATCGTCGCTGGTGGCGGTCCGATCAACTTCAACGCCAACATGTTGATACAAAACGCACCTAACATACCCAAGAAGAACATAGTAGCCCTGGCGCGTGCCGTGGAGAACCAAGCTAAGGCTATAATTGGACAGCGACTAGCAGTTAACTCTGCTGGGGTGGTGGATACGGTCATATGGGGAAACATCAATGGTACCAACATAGCCGATGTGTCCAAGGCACGCGTGCATGGTTACGAGGGCGCTATCACCGGCCCTCCAACCTTCTCCGTCCCCGCTGTGGAGATGGTACATGACGACAAATGGCTGGCTACAGAGTTTGTTGAGTTGCTCCAGAAGCGTCTGTCTAGTGTCCAGGAGTTGCTCGGTCGCACAGGGTCGCTAGTCCAGGCCAGTGCCATCCTAAACACGCTGAGGGACTGGGTGAAGGGCACACCTGCAGACCAGATGTTCTCCATGGGCGTGTTCTCAGAGGGTAAGCAATATACAAGGTTTTATCTTTAGTTAACGGACGCAGGTTGATATCCTACATATAGGTTTAGATCACGACATGTACGGCAACATGTACGTCTGTAAAAGATGGGCTAGTATATATTAAGAAAATATATATTAAAAAAAAAAAAAAATATATATATATATATACGTTGCTGTACACGTTACCTGAAGGTATATCTAAAATCTCTCTATTATTGTGACTCAAAATAGGGATGGGAAATTCTATAGAATTTTAAGGACTAACCCATATCTTGAATAAAAATCTGAATGTTATGGGTTACTTCACTTGAAATAGTTTTACATCCCCCCCCCCACACACACACACCACTCCCTTTGACTTCACAAAACGAATAGATCGGTCTGCGTGATGCATTTCTGTGTACGACGGATCTAGATGAGATTTAACACCTTAAGGACAGCATATACTGCTTTGACACATGCCCTGTCATCGTTATACAGCCCTAACCGATGCTGCATTCATGCATCACGCAGATCCTATAATGGCACTGGCGAGTCGCTCATCTGTGTCGTGTTGCTGCATGAAAATGATAAATGGAGATGAAGCCGTGAGCCATCATGTCATTGTCAAATGATGTTGGCTGAAATATGTTTCGATATTTGCAGGTCACTATGGTATCCCGGTTGGCATTGTGTACTCGTTCCCCGTCCGGTTTGACGGTCAAGGTAACTGGACCATTGTCGAGGGACTTGATATCGATACGACACAAAAAGAGAAGATGGTTAACATTGCTAATGTAAGTAGATTTTAAGCTTATTTAGAGATTAATAGATTGGTATTAAGTAAAGAAGCTAGAAACGTGCCTTTGATAACTGCTGCCTTTGAAATAACAAACAAACTAGGTATTAATATCATCTGATGCCAACAGAGCTATGGAAGCAAAAGAAGTGTATTGTAGTTTTTGCAGATAGTTTCGTTTTATCTTAGTGTTGGATGTTTGGAACCTGAGTGAAACTTTGCAAGATAATACAGTAGAAGAAATGTGTGGACGAAAATTATGACCTACCGTATATCATATTGTACTAATCTCTGCTGAAAATTAAGCTGAAATTCTTCATTGACCAATTTCTTGTTTTCTTTCTGTGATCAGGAGTTATTACTAGAGAAGGAAGTGATCTACCCCGACCCCAATAAACCCAAGGTCACCATCACCGCACCCGCATCACCGGCCCCTGGTAAGGAACACTCATACTAGGGAGTTGGATAAATTTTCAAAATTGTGTCAAATATTATGGAATTAGTCAAGCCTAATAGAGCATTGTGACAGCTTTCCAGAACTGCTTTGATCATCTTCCTACTGCATCTAGTTCCTGTGTAATCTGGATGGGAACCATCATTAAGTCAGATCAATACTGTGATCTAAACTGATCAGAGCAGGCTAGAACAGCAGGTTGGTATTATTGCATTTTCTTGCTGTATATGCATATATTCACATGGAATTTAAGAAAGTGTCTAACTGACATTGAGTGGGACCTTGTGATCTATAATTCGGTATGGACCTGATGACCTTTGACCTAATTACAAATGCCATTTGACCTACTAGTTTATCCTTAAGTGTCTCCAGGCAACATTAGGCATGGGCGGACATACCTAGATTTCACATATATCATTAGTAGTACAATAACCTGCATCCCCATGGTACCATACTTAAACAGTCTTCATTCTTTCATTAAATTTTGACATAAATAAAATCAAACTTATATTTCGATCAATACCAATCTGAAACTATTACCTCTTTCCCAGGATAAATGTATTCATATTAACCACCTTCATTTTGTGAAGAAAAAGAGGCCTCTACCAATTTTGTAGGTCAGTAATTAAAGTCAGGAGAGGGATTTTAGTGAGAGGTGTCAAGTGGAGCTCTCTCAGGGGCAGTGAAAATCGGGTCACAGAAACAGGCTCTTAGTGGGCGCTACTGCTGGGTTTATCCAACTCCCTACTCATACGGCATGTCGCATATTCATATATATCCACAATTGTCAAAGGGAGCCTATAGTACCGTAAAACCTCGCGTATAAGCCGCACCTAGAGTTGGAGCCGATCCTATAAGCCGCACTGGCGATATGAGTATGGTGAATTTAGTACTGTACTATAGTAGCTAAAACGCTTGTATGAGCCGCACCCTGACTCTGGGCCTATCCTATAAACCGCAGCTGCGATTCTGATCCGCATACTAGTTGCGGCTTATACATGAGGTTTTACGTTACATGTAGTAAAGTCGACAATGACTAGAATCTGAATGCTACATGCTAGCAAGAGGACAATTATATTCTGTTGAACGTATTTTCATTTATTATGTGCTTAGCCTTTGGTACAGACTTTAAATGAAGAATATATTAATGTTTTCTCGGGTAAATTCATATCTAGAATGTGTTACAGGTTGTACGTGGTTTACCCCGCAAAATCTGTTTCCTTCTTATCATTGTAAGTATTCAAGGAAGTTCAAGAGAAAATCAAACAATTCCCCGTTCTTCTCTTTTAGAATCTGATGAGCTTAAGAAAGTGTTTGGTGGCGAGGAACAAAACGATAAGTCTGACCAAGAGAAAACTGATGCAGAAAAAACAGAAGCGGAAAAATCTGATACCGACAAATCTGAGGTGGAAAAAACTGACGCGGAGAAATCAGAAGCTGAGCAAACCGATGCTGACAAACCCGAGGCTTAAAGAACTGATATAATATATAGATGTGACTTATTTCCTTTGCCAACCATTATCGCCTGGAGAAAAGAAAATCATAGGAAAATATGACGCTTGCTATATTTGTGCATTTCTGTTATGATCTGTTTCTGTATGAAAAAAATATTTCAAAAAGAACTCCGCCATGTAAATACTGCAATTGTCCCTAGTAAACAAGTTTATGCTAAAAACTAAAAAGAAGAAAGACATCTGTGATATATCAGGCGTTACTACTTGTTTGGAACCCGAATAGTACCTGCACTTTATGTTTACCAAAAATATATAAGTGTACGTTATTTATTTTCGTCATAATTGTACATATAAGGCATGTGTAATAAATGTGAATAAAACGTTTATTTCAACAAATAATATGACTCGTAAGTACAGTGTATTTTCTCTCAAAACATGTGGCATTATTTTGCCACTCAAATTGCATTATAAATCAATCAAAACAAGTTGCGTTCAGGTCATCTGACCATGCTCACCACATCTAATTTTTATAAGTTATGTAATATTCAATTTAGGTTTCTGGGGGGTTGAAGGAAGGTTGTGAAAACATGTGACCTGGGGTGTGGAGATTTCCTGACCATATTACCTGTTTTCAGCCGATAAAACCCAATTCATTCTGCTTTTCAACTTCATTAATTTGCTGACATTTTCACTGAAAAGGGGTGGCTTTTTTTGTGAGGGGGGGGGGGGGGGGTGAACAACATGTTTACTCCTCCTATCCCCCATGTTGAATTATAACTATTCCTTAAGTTCTGAGCTCTGTCCCCTGACACATCCTCTGCGTACCTCCGAGCTGCTGCTGCATCACTGTTACCTGATACAGGCTGAGATTTCACTTTTCCTACTTTATTAGGAATTTTTGCGTTTTCGGTGGAATTTCGATATAATTATTTATTATAGAAAACTGACCAAGTTGGTATTATACCCTACTTTTTGTCAACCAGGGAATAGGCATTTCCTCTACATTTATATTAGGATTATAGAACTGCCAAACAATCTTGAGAACGTGTAGGCAAATTACACATCAAACTACTTTAAATACCACATATTTTGACACTAACAGTAGTTGTGCTTCACACCTTTCCCAACATCAAAGAATAACACTGGTAGCTTTTGCTGCAGCAAGTAGTTGCGGCAAGTTGCAGCAAGTTTTTACCCTGTTACACTAGCTGCATCTGCCGCACAGGACGTTCTGCGGCAGATGCAGTGCGGCAGATGCCGCCAGTGTAACAGGGCCTTTATAGGATCGGTTTGCTATAACAAGCAAATCTAAGCACCGCTTTGGCAATGGGTATGATACTCTTTGGTTATCATTGTCTGTAGTTGATAAAATAGCATGAATATACCATGGACGATAATGTATACTGACAACCTCCGTTTATATTTGTTTCATGTGGAATATGAGAGTCTTATTTGGGTATACAGGCAAAGCTGTACCTCACATTCAAGTTACATTTATAACATCCCCAGTAGGTCACTAAGGAAACTGTCATGTTTTACTAATTAGGCCGTAATTGAGCTCTGGTATTCCTGGAATGTATTCGTCTCCAGCAAATCTAATCTTAGCTTCGAACCAAGAATATTAAAAAAAATTCATGATTCTAGGTACGTTTACTTGGAAGAAATGATAAATGCCTTCACTCACAGTTTGGGACAATGTAATACACTAATACATTTATAAAGAAAACTACTATGTAGTAACTCGTCATGAGCGGCTCGCTGATGTTGGAACAAAGAGAGAGTTGTCTTTTAACTTGGAAAAAAACACACTGAAGAACTGGTAGAAGCTGTTGAACAGCTTTGGCGCTTGTGTGGGTTTCATCTGGATTTTAACAACGGATTTACCATTTTCCGTCGTCGTTCTCAGCACCCGGAGGTCAAACTGCAGTATGGGGTGGGGCCCGCTTGGACCGAGCTCACTCCGGAGTCGCTCCGTAACGAGCAGCTCAGAACGCAGTGTGTCGTCCATGGGGAGAGCCGAGGCGCGGAGCACTTTTTTAACGCGCTTTCTGCCGGCCCAGGATTGGTGCACCGTGCTACAACCTGCCTCTAACAGTAATGTACTGGTGGCACCACCTGGTGTCTTACTGTTCTTGGTCTTCCCGGCCTCTGTTATTGGTGCCACTGTGGTGGTGGGAGGGTCCTCGGAGGTGTCCCTTACTGTCGTGTTACTGAGGGATGTCACACAATGTCCGACTAAACCCGCCAGTCCATTCTCACTCCCCAACCCCGTCCCGGCTGATTCTACGCATTCATCCTTGTCACCCCCCTTTTTGCTCGTAAACACTTCCGGATGATCATCCATCATCTCACCCCCTGAGCTATTCTCTATTTTTTCATCAGTCCATCCTGCAACACTCTCCTTCCCGGTTTGATTTAACTCCAGAGTCTGTGCATCTGCCTCGGTCCCCTCTGATGTTGACTCAGCGCAGACCTTTTTCTCGGTGGGTTCGTCAGGTGTGCTGGCTGAGGACGGCCTCTTGTTGGTTTTGGTGGGGACGTCTTCATCTGTCTCACCTGCTGACTGCTCCTGGAATTACACAAGGGTTGATATAGAACTTTATATTTTGCCTAATGAAGGATAATGAATTTATCTGGAAGATCACTCCATGAAATAAATACCAGGAAATGTCGTCGTTCAATTGAAAAAATTGGTAAATAAAATTTCATGTGTTGGGTTTTGTGTGATAAAGATATTCTTAAAAAAAACTTTGTATTTACATAGATTTCTATGTTAACAGTGAGTACTTTGAGGGTGACTAAATTCATTGGACCCATGTTCCTTTTTTTTGGGTAGCTTGAATGTGATTTACGCCTGCTTTACTGCTGTGTTCACCTAGTATGTGAAATGTTACTGGCATAATGACACAGATGTGGCGTGTCAAGGCTCTTACTGGAGGAGGCTTGTTAGGAAAGCAAATAAAACTACCGTAAAACCTCGCGTATAAGCCGCGGCTAGTACGCGGATCAGACTCAGCTTTCTTTTGATACCAAACATGCCTATATAGGGTGCGGCTTATACGAGAGTTTTTATAAGTATACTACAGTACCAAATTAACAATTTTCAGACACCCTCTGCGGCTTATATAATCTGTCAAAGTTAGGGGTGCGGCTTATACGCGAGTTAGGCTTATACGCGAGGTTTTACGGTAAATCAGTCTACATGGTACTAATCCTGACCCTTAAAAGTATAAAACATAGATGATTGTGTCAATAATGCCCCACTTACCTGGCCCGGTTGTGTGCGGTCTGTGGTGACCTGACAAGTGAACAGCAGTACGTCCTCCAGGGTCCTCACCAGGAGGCGACACACGTCCCTCGCCCACTCCACCTTCACCTCCTCCACGCTACGACTCCGGTTGAACAACTCGCGCGGGATGGCCACCGGTCGGAACTCCACGTCTATACTGTAGTCGTACCCAGAGGCCGTGCCCTGCTGGGCCTTCCCCTTGGAGCTGGTAGGCAGCGGCTTGGTGAGACGCTCCTAAAGGTGGGGTAACATCAGTGTGTTAGTAATGTAATATACAGCAAACAGTTATAAGTATACAATTTATCAAAATCTGAAAATAATCTTTTTGTTTCATATCATAGCTCCTTAATCTTTATAATTGTTTTATTTTTAAGTGAAAACAGTTTCCCTTTAATATAGGCAGGTATAAGCTTCCGGGCGATAATTATGTCTATTCCGGTATTTTTAATACTAGACACTTTAAAAAAATATATATAAACGAGGTATCCGTTGGTAATGTATACAGCATCAGAGAAACGAGATAAAATGTTCAAATTCAGTCCAGATCGACCATCTCTAATAAACAAAATTCCCAAGAAAGGGCCCAAAGAACTAAATTAAACCACCCAAACAAGCCCACCTTGGAGACGAGGAAAGTGAGGCCCCAGTCGTGCTCGGTGCCCGGTGCAGAGAACTGGGCACAGCCGCACTTGGCGGCCGCCTCCTGCAGCTCGTCTGTGAGCAGCTCACCGAGCCGCTCGTTAAGGTTCTGTGCCAGGTTGTGACTCAGCACAAACGGGTCCTGGATGTTGACAAAGTTCAGCTGCAAATAGAAAGTACCAGTAGGGTGTATACGTAGGGGTACAGGGTTACATATACATATACAAATACATATACATATACATATACATATATATATATATATATATACATGTATATACATTAAGTGGCCTTAAGCCACACTATTTATAGCTATTTTTGTACACGCGGAATATATAAACCATCGACTGGACACAAAATAATTACAGGCAACCATTCATGCCTATATGTCTTCAGTATAAATAAAAGAATTTACATACATACATATATATAACAATGTTGTCTTTTTAAAAGTAAGTTTTACTAGCATCGGAATTATTTGATTACGTTGCTAGGGGAAATATAGAGGCAGTGCTGAGATATGTACGCAAAATATATTTGAACCTGTCAGCCGAACTTTTAATATGCATGTGCATCATTTGCACTAGTCATACGTGCCTGACGGATATAATAAGGCGGGGAGATATATCCTCTGACGGGTAACATTCTGGGGCAGACGGACGCTGTCATTTATTTCCCCGCGCCACTATTGTCGGCAGCGGAGTTGCTGGTTAAGATCTATAGAAGCTTACCTTAAATTCCTCTTGACCTGGCTTTGTCTTGGATATCTGTAGAAACTCAGTGACAGGAATGAGCTTCCCGTCGCGTGGACAGATGACGGTGCTGGCCAGCGGCACCTTACTGTAGAAACTGAAGAACCCGGTGAGCAGCTCACTCAGAGTCGCGGTGTTTTTACTTCCCGCGTTGTTTGCAGCTTTAACTGAAGTCTCGTTATCAGTGGGTTTTGACGTGGTGGCACCAACCGAGGCATTATCAGCGCTCTCAGACTTTGGCGGGTCTACTGCCATTGCAGTATCGTCAGCCATTGAAGTATCGTTATTCTCAGAGTCAGGTCCTTTAGTTACATTAGTAGTTGAGGTGGGGTTTTCTGATGGAGGAGTAGTAGAGCAACTAGAAGGGATGATGTCTATGCGCCGACTGAAACTTGTGTCCCATCCATCTGTGGTTGAGCACTCCTCACCCTCTGTTGTCGGTAATAAATTTTGTGGTTTTCAATGTTTAATTGGTAAATCTTAGCATTACCAAATGAATTATAACTATCAGGACTACATCTAAATAATGCTCAAGGAAAAAATTCCCACGCAAAATTAATTATCAAAATCATTCTCCACAGGCATGAGTCAAAGCAAGTATTATCGATGTATATAATGTAACTTCTATATCAACGGTATAATGACTTGTATAACTAGGAGATGTTTTAAACAGTTTATATTCATAAACTCTATGCAGTAAGAGCCTACCTGCTAGTTGTGCCAGACGTCCAATAGAGGGCAGCACGGGCGGCTCACACTGCTGTAGATACGTCATCACCATCCAGCACAGCGCGTAGCTACTCAGCTTCTGACTGCCGGACGTGCCGCCCGAGATCTCACGAGACTTGAAAAAGTAGCGCATGGCGTAGATGAGCGGACAAACCCGCGTGTCGATGCGACACATGAGCTGCAGCAGCTGTGTGTTCTGTAGGGCTAATCTGGAGTCAAGATGCAGAGATGTAAATGAGGTTTTCAAAACCCCTGAAACGGTACTCAATTACCCTTTAAATGCGATGTTGAGTGTATTTTTAAACCACTTTAATACATCTCTGAAAGATAACAGCAGGTATAGCAAATTAGTGTAATAGTTCTCTGCACCCGTTTTGTGGATATAAAATCCAAAAGTCTAGATGAGTTAATTTCTTAATATGGATGGGTAAACGCACTATATGACATGTATATGTCGAGTCTATCTATTGCTTACATTGTACGTGGTATCATTGCTACCCTAAATCCCACTTGTACTTCATGTATACATGTTTTAATCACTAGTGCTGCATTTATGCATCATGCCGACCCCCAGACGGGTTGGTATGAAGCACCGACTAAGTGTTGGCATGTTGCTTGCTGGTGATGTATTCATTATTGGCGCATCACGGCGACAAATGAATATGAAGCTCTGAATCATTGAGCTGTCCTTAAAGGGTTATTCTTAACTTAGCCGTTTCTTTTTCCATACAACCCACTATTAATGGTGTTACTAGCCTGGTAGGAACCTCAATGACAATATACACAGGAGGGAAGAATACACACCTGTTATTAACGGACAGGTCGCAGCTTGTTCCAGTAGGCGCGTCTACAAACTGTACGACCGGACAGCGGGAGGCGGGGATCTTCATGAGGTGTGCCAGTTTGAGACCAGACCGCGACAGCATCTTGTACACATAGTTCACTCTCTGTATCACCGTAGCCGCTGCCAGCCCCGCCCTCAGCTGTGCGCCTTCATCGTCCACTCGTAAGCTCGGGGGTATCGGGACAGCACCAACTAGCGGGGTCGGGGCAGGCGTTCCAGGCGGGTCGAGGTTCAAGTCGAGGAAAAGATCCATATCACAGCCGCGAACACCGAAACCATTCACGGACGACCCAAATTGGTTGACTTTGCAGCCTGTAAATTATTGGAATTATACACATTATAAAGAATGATCTGAAATTGAGGCAACGGTATTTATCTTTTTAAAGGATAGAATCGATACTACCCGGTAGTACAACACACTTATACTATTAAATTCAAATACTTACTTGAATACAAAATTATTTAATACAATTTCAAGTTCAAAAGGTTTTTATTTCAGACAATTCATCCATTTATTCAGGAAGTTTTGCATTTTGAAATATAATTGTACGATCCGAGGTATTTGTATGAAGTTTTACTCACCCACGATGCGGTGTCCAAACACAGATTGTATATTCCTCACTATCTCTTTTCTATGTTCTAAATCTTTTGGAGTGAGTGTCAGAAGCTTTTGTAAGAGTGTAATCTGTTGTACCACCTGTTGAAATCAAGATATACAAGTTGTTGAGTTATGATGGTCCATAGGTGATGTCTGCTTGTTCAGTGTCATTTTAGAGGATATTTATTAGTTTGGAAAAGGATTCCTGGTAACTAAAATCACATTAAAGGTTATATCATAATCAAATCGCAAGGGGTCTAACCTTTCTTCCAATCCCTCTTTTGGAAGAAGAAAAATGTATTCCCGTAAATTGTCCTCTTTAATTGATTATGAAATACTTCGAATTGAAATGCATACCGGTAGATACATTTTTAACACATACATGTATATTGCCAGTAACAAATAAGAGTTCCTCCAATGTAGCACATGAGCCAAACATTGTTCCCTCCTCCTTCCCCATCTCGAGAAAATTTTCAACATATTTCCTCAGTTCAAAAATAAGGTGGTGACAATTAACACTCACAGATTCTGATTCCCTTAGTGCTTTAAGGACTTGTTCGTAGTCGATGCTCGGAGACGCAGCGACTGGTGGGTCGTTGGCGAATCTTTTATTGGCCATAGTTTGTGGAGTGACTGTCTTGACTTCCTTGGGTCGGACCACTAGATGACGCCCCTGGATGAAGTGGCGCCTCCCAGGCCGCATCACACTGCTCGCTACATCCGCTGTAGCAAATTCCACGAATGCATACATACCCTAGAATACATGAGTATCATTGTTTAATGTGAGAGATTGAATGTTGGGGGGGGGGGGGGATCTAATTGACCAGAATTAAAATCTAATTTCATATAAAGCTATTAATTCCTAGAACTAGAAATGTGCTTAGAATAATTTGTTAAGCCCACAATGCGCTTATCACGTCAAAACAGTAGGTACGGTATACTAATACAAATGTATTCAATAGTACTTCAGCTTACCTTTTCCTTCTGCAGATGTACCATTTTAATTTGTCCATAAGATCCAAAATAGTCTGTTAAAATTTCTGACGTAATGGAAGGACTAAACCCCCTGACGTAGATGGTTCTTGCCGACTTTGCTTCATTCTGTCCCTTCATGGCGGCTAGACGCATGTGCTTCTTGCCTTGTGTGTGAAGCGACATGTCCCCTAAAACAAACACAGGACACGTCAGGTACATAGAGAGCCTTGTGTGTGAAGTGACATGTCTCCTAAAACAAACAAAGGACACGTCAGGTACATAGAGAGCCTTGTGTGTGAAGTGACATGTCCCCTAAAACAAACACAGGACACGTCAGGTACATAGAGAGCCTTGTGTGTGAAGTGACATGTCCCCTAAAACAAACACAGGACACGTCAGGTACATAGAGAGCCTTGTGTGTGAAGTGACATGTCCCCTAAAACAAACAAAGGACACGTCAGGTACATAGAGAGCCTTGTGTGTGAAGTGACATGTCCCCTAAAACAAACACAGGACACGTCAGGTACATAGAGAGCCTTGTGTGTGAAGCGACATGTCTCCTAAAACAAACACAGGACACGCAGTGTTGCCGAAATGACATCGGCACATCGGCTTTTGCCGATGTAGAATAGTAATGGCCGATTTGAAGCCATCAAACATCGGCCACAATGGCCGGCCATTATCTTAGCTTTCCAAAAGTGAAAGAATTTTTCAGATAGTCCTATTAGAAGCAAAGACATGGCCATGTACCTAATAATCAATGGATTTATACATTTCTGAATACATTTCGTCAAAAGAACACCTATATATCAATACAAATTAGTATAAAATCCCCTTTATGATGTCAACCTAGACGCGCTAGTTCTATTTGGCCTGTGTAGAAGAGAAATGGCCTATGTAAGACCTCGTTACACAGGCCACTTTGGCCTGTGTGTATAAAAAGTTTTCGGCAACACTGGACACGTCAGGTACATATAGAGCCTTGTGTGTG